>CM077089.1:128913950-129513950 GCA_039513925.1 Platanthera zijinensis | reverse complement strand
CCTCTCAGCATCGCTCTCCCAACCATCCTCAACAACAACCATAACCTCCTCAGTGGCGTCGCCCTCAGCCTCGCCGCTGGGCTCGCCAGAATCCTCAATCAGCAAGTTCCTGGTAGGGCATTGGGCAGCGAAATGCCCTGTGCCGGAACAACGATAGCATTGGACGCCCCCAGGCTTGGGGCCTCCTGGAACAATGGCTTTCCCTGTCGCATCTGTCTGTGGGCGAGGGGTGGCAGGAGTCATGGAAAGGACGGAATTCCGAAATGTGGAAGCATCAGGTCTAGTGGTGGTATGTCTCGGGCCGGCTGAGCGCAAATACTGCTCGTATTCGATGGCAAGCTGAAAAACCTACTCAACTGACTCCATCCTATGGGGAATTAGTTCTCTTCAGATGTCTGATCTAAGACCCGCACGAAAGCGCGAGTCAGTAGCAATGGGCTCCTCCATAATGTCGCTGCGAACTACAAGTTCGTCAAATCGAGACATGTAATCAGCAACAGAAAGAGTACCCTGACGTAGCGCGTACAACTGATCTCGATAAGAAGCAGGAAGATACTTATCCTGTAGGCGCTGCTTCATCTCATCCCATTGGGTAATGGCCATCACGTTCCAAGGACCTCTCCAGACTCGACCAATAAATCTTCGCTTGGCCAATTAGTTTCATCTTCGCGAACCGTACTCGCTTCTCGTCGTTCATCTCGAACCAGTCAAAGTAGTGGTCCATGTCCATGAGCCAATCACTGAATGCCTTCGGGTCCAAGTGACCATCGAAGGTAGGAGCATCAATACGGATCCGTCGGGTAATGTCATCCTCCGCTGGAGTCATGCCTCGACGGGGCTCACGGAAGTCACCGTATTTGTCATCATCGTCATAGTCATATCGGTGTCTATCCCTTCGACGAGGTGGTGGATGATGTGGCTCATCCAAAGGGCGAGCTCGTCGAAACTCGAAACCACGACGATAATTCGCTCTTGGTGCGGGCGGGAGCTTTCGACGAGGGCCGTCCCTACCACATCTCGGGGGAGGGGGTGTGGCATCTGGAAGGTCCTCGAGAGGTTCCTCATGAGGTACGGGGTTCGTTCGATCTTTCAGTGTCTCTAACTGGTCTACTCTCGTACTAACCCTCGCGATATCACCTCTAAGTGTGTCGAATTGGACGCCCATTTGATCAAATCGATCAAGGACAAGCCTTTGGAATTCCGCGGGCGTCATGTCCATCTGAGAGCTAGCGGTCCTATCGTCGGGATGATTTTGACTTGACATGGATTGACGATAATCCCTACCACTACGTAACATGCAATGACCCTAACCTACACCTCTGATACCAATTTGATGCAGTGGCAGGTCGACTCAAAAGGGATTTTCAAATGCAGGCCTATATGCGATGATATGAAATAAAGTGCACTAGTGGTCCGCTACAATTGCAACAAGTAATTAATTATTATGAATTAACAGCAGATGCACATACAGTTGCAAATAATTAATTAATAGAGGACTAAGCAATAATTTTGCAAACGAAAGAGGCGCAATTACTTTCAAGCAAGCGCAAAAGAGACCCAGCAAGTCACACAACAAATAATACTTATAAAATTAAAAGAGAGAACATCCACTACACAATATAGGTGCCAAAATATCCAACAGTAAAAGACAAGAACTTTATACCACAGATTGCATACGTAGGCGGCGGTTGTTGGCGGGCATCTAGAGTCGTAGCACACAGAAAAGGTAAGGGTGTTGCAAATCTGGGCTGTTATGGCTGGTTGAAGTGGATTTCACGACAGGGGATGGGAAAATGGAGATGGGGAAGGCTGTTGGGGTTCAGGCGGACGGGATAACGAGTCCTGGTGAGGTAAGTTGTAATTTAGGAAGCAGTGGGGTAGTAGGTTGCTGTAGGTGAAGGGGGATGAGGCCAGAGTGGTGCGGGAATGTTTCCGGAAGGCTATTAGGAGGGCGAAAACGGGGCTTCAGAGGCCGACGGTGGGAATAGAGGCGGTGGTGAGCGGGCTTGCTGTGGCTGGCCGGGAGGAGAAAGGCCGGATGTGTGTGGGCTTGCTGTGGCTGGCCGGGAGGAGAAAGGGCGGAGGTGTGCGGGCTTACCAGAGTGGAGGATGGAGGTGGGGGTGGCCGACGTCGCAGCGGGAGTGGAGGAGGAATAGGGCAGCGTCACACCGCTGCTTGACCGACGGGCTCCAGGAAAATCCCAAACCATCGATAACTCCTCCAACAGAACCACCGGGTTTTATAATCCTAGGGGGTGAACCGGTGCATCCCCCACTGAACCAGCAAACACTTTTACACAATAAAATAAATAAAACTACCCCGATCGGGGGCTAAATACACATCCAAACAAAAAACACAGAACATGAAAGTGACTGGAATCGAGCATCCGGGCGCGATCATGGACTCCGATCGCCCATCCGGGCAGCGGATCACCGCCTCTTGCAAGTGTACACGCGAGTGGGTCGTGGCGCGCCGTCAGTTAGTGGAAGATATTTCTGGTTATTAGAAGTTGGTAGGTAAACTTATCTACCTATCTCATACCCGTTTTGACATCTCATATGAAGTAGAAGTGGTAAGTCAATATATGCATTCCCCTAAATTCAGATATCTTGATGTTGTGCACAGAATTTTGAGGTATTTGAAGACCGTGCCTGGTTGGGGAATTCTATTCTCTCCTAGTGATCACTTAAAAATTGAAATAGATATCGATACAGACTGGGCCGGATCAGTTGATGATAGGAGTTCTATAGGATATTGTTCTTTTGTTCAGGCTAATTTGGTCACTTGGAGAACCAAGAAACAACATGTAGTGGCTCGCTATAGTGCAGATGATGAGTTTAGAGCCATGACTCATGGTATATGTGAGGGGATGTGGCTTCATTCCCTCTTGATTGATATTGATTTATTGGAAACCGACCCCCTTTAATTTGTTTTGTGACAATAAGGCTGCAATCAACATTCCTCAGAACCCT
This sequence comes from Platanthera zijinensis, assembly GCA_039513925.1. Classification (NCBI taxonomy): domain Eukaryota; kingdom Viridiplantae; phylum Streptophyta; class Magnoliopsida; order Asparagales; family Orchidaceae; genus Platanthera; species Platanthera zijinensis. The sequence goes on along the minus strand of CM077089.1, from coordinate 129,510,977 downwards.
GTTCAACATGACCGCACCAAGCACGTTGAAGTTGACCGACACTTTATTATAGAAAAATATTGTGAAAAGGATTGTATTACCCCTTTCGTTCATTTGGAGGGACAACTTGCAAATTTCCTCACTAAGGCATTGAGTGAAAAAACATTTGCGTCGATTATTAGCAAGGTAGATCCACCAGCCACCAACGACCGGGCAGCGGGCTCGAATTCGAGCGCCGCTACCACCGACTTTCAGCGCCTTATTCTAGAGCGTTTTGACGCAATGGGTACCCAGTTCGAAAATGTGCGTCACGACATCGCCGCGGTGACTCGCCGTCTAGATCTGATAGAGCACGCTAGGGATACTCCCTCCCTACACGACAATGAGATCGCGGGTGACCTAGACGACTCTCCCCGTCGCGGGCAGCGGGTCAGAGATGATCCGCCACCGGCAGACCGCTACCATTGTGAGGTCCCCGTGAGAGTCCCCACCCCGCCAGCATGGCGGAACCCAGAGCCAGCACGTGGCCGACCCCCGCCCCCGTGGGAAGATTACCGTATGCCACGTCAGCCTGGCCCTAGGAACCGTGTACCCCCATACGGTCGCCATGACCAGCGTCGAGACGAGTATTACCCGCCGGTCGACGTGAGCGCGGGCCCCCGCCTGCCCGGCACGATTATGACCGTGACGATGACCCTGACGATTATCCTGACCCGCGGAGAGGCGACCGCGCCTTTGACATCACCCGTAGGATTCGCCTCGATGCCCCGACGTTCGATGGCCGCCTGGATCCGAAGGCCTTCAGCGATTGGCTTTTGGACATGGATCACTATTTTGAGTGGTACGAGATGAGCGATGAGCGGTGCATTCGCTTCGCGAAGATGAAGTTGATTGGCCAGGCGAAAGTGTTCTGGATTAGCGTGGAGAGAGCGTTAGCGCGAGATGGGCATTACCCCATCACCCGATGGGATGAGATGAAGCAGAGACTGAGTGAGAAGTATCTCCCCACCTCCTATCGAGATCAGTTGTTTGAGCAATTGCAGAACCTACGACAGGGGACGCTTACTGTCGCTGAGTATATGGCTCGATTCGACGAGGTAGTGGTGATGAGTGATATTTCTGAGGAGCCAGTTGCTACCGCCTCGCGATTCAAAGCAGGCTTACGCGCTGAGATTCGAAGAGAGTTGATTCCCCATCGCCTAGAGACCGTTGATCAGATATTCCAGCTCACCCTTGAGTACGAGCAGTACCTCCGGTCGTCTAGTACGAAGCAGTTTCCTTCCCGGATGGATTCGTCGACGTTTAGGAAGCCCGCTCCAGCCCAGACGGCTACAGCCACCCCATCCCCTCGAGTCACTCCTGACATGAAGGGGAAGGCTGTCGCTACTGAGGGCCAGAGGCCTGGGGGTATTCAGTGTTTTAGGTGCTCGGGCAGAGGACACGTGGCGGCCCACTGCCCTACGCAGAATCTGTTGGTTGAGGATGAGGAGCACGATTTAGAGGAGGATGTGGAGGGAACGGAAGAGATTAGAGCCGCTGTCGAAGAAGGTTGGGAGAGCGACGCCGAGAGGTCCTTAGAGATGGGAGTGATTAGGCGCCTCCTACACACCCCACGTACAGATGAGGATTGGCGCCGCACCACCATCTTCTACACCTATTTCCCTAGTGCAGGCGGACCCTGCAAATTAGCCATCGACAGTGGGAGTTGTTTGAACATCGTAGCCCAGAAGGGGCTTGATCATATGCAGGTGAAGGCAGAGCCTCACCCCCACCCCTATTGTGTCGTCTGGGTCGACAAGACCGCGATTCAGGTGACCCAGCGTTGCTTAGTACCGATCAACATCGCATCCTTCCAGGACCGGGTGTGGTGTGACGTCATTCCCATGGACGTCGCGCATGTGCTGCTTGGACGCCCCTGGCTATTTGATCGCGACGTCACGTGTTTCAGCCGCTCGAACACGTGTGTCTTCTATGACAAAGGGCGGAAGATTACCTTGACGCCCACCCAGCCTAGGGAGAGATCGAAGGGCGTGGTTGAGCCTTCAGTGAGCACGAGTGCCTCGAGACCATTACACATTCTGAGGCGTGGTGAGTTTCTACGCGACAGTATTGATGCTGATATTATGTATGTTGTCGCCGTCACTCAGGTATCTGAGACCCCCCCTGTTGACCACCCACTAGCGGTGCGTCCCCTACTGGACGAGTTCGCGGACATTATGCCCGACGAGCTCCCCGATGAGCTACCCCCGCAACGAGATATCCAACACGCCATAGATCTGATTCCGGGAGCTTCCCTCCCGAACCTGCCCCACTACCGTATGCATCCTGATGAGCACGCTGAGCTCAAACGACAGGTCGACGAGCTTCTACGGAAGCAGTTCATTCGCGAGAGTATGAGTCTGTGTGCTGTTCCCGCCCTTCTTACCCCTAAGAAGGATGGCAGTTGGCGTATGTGCGTTGATAGCCGCGCCATGAACAAGATCACGGTCAAGCACCGCTTTCCCATTCCTCGATTAGATGATCTATTGGACACTATGTCCGGTGCCCAGATCTTTTCCAAGATCGATCTGCGTAGTGGGTACCACCAGATCAGAGTGCGTGAGGGAGACGAATGGAAGACCGCCTTCAAGACTAAGGATGGTCTTTATGAGTGGCTAGTCATGCCATTCGGGCTTTCGAACGCCCCTAGTACGTTTATGAGAGTTATGACGCAGGTGTTGCGGCCCTACATGGGCAAGTTCCTGGTTGTGTACTTTGATGACATTGATTTACAGCCAGACACAGGTCGCTCACCTCGATCATCTGAGGCTTCTCTTCGGCACCCTCCGCCGGGAGAAATTGTATGTGAATCTGAAGAAGTGCGTGTTTCTTTCTGAGTCCGTCCACTTCCTCGGATTCATTATATCGTCGACTGGAGTATCTGTTGACCCCGAAAAGGTCAAATCTATTCGAGACTGGCCTGTGCCTACGACTATCCACGAGGCTCGCAGCTTTCATGGGCTTGCCACCTTCTACAGGAGGTTTGTCCCGGGGTTCAGCACGATCATGACCCCCTTCACGAGCTGCCTCAAGAAGGGAGAATTTCAGTGGACCCCCGCTGCCACTAGAGCCTTCGAGGAGATTAAGGAGAGGCTGACGACGGCCCCAGTTCTGAGGCTTCTTGATTTCGGCCGTGCTTTTGAGGTCGCTTGCGACGCATCTGGAGTTGGTATAGGTGGCGTATTGAGCCAAGAGGGACACCCTGTCTCCTACTTTAGTGAGAAGTTAAACGAGGCGAAGCAGAAATACTCGAACTACGATCGAGAGTTTTATGCGATTGTCCAGTCCTTACGCTACTGGAGGCACTACCTCCTCCCCCGGGAGTTTGTGCTTTACTCTGACCACAAGGCGCTACGCTATTTAGATTCACAGCGCAAGTTGGGGCATCGGCATGCCAAGTGGGTTGAATATCTGCAGGACTTCCACTATGTTCTCAAACACCGAGCGGGTGTTGAGAACAAGCCTGCGGACGCCCCGAGTCGCCAAGTCTCCTTGCTTCAGACTATGACCGCACGTGTCGACGGGCTTGAGCGCTTGATCTTAGAGTATCCGACGTGCCCTGATTTTGGTGAGATTTACACCGCCCTATCCCGAGATCCCCCAGACCCCGTTGAGGGATATCAGATCTTCGAGGGATACCTATACCATGGATCCCGCCTATGCATTCCCCGGACATCGTTCCGTGATTTTCTGATTTGGGAGTTGCATGCGGGCGGAGCCGCCGGACATTTTGGGCGCGACAAATCCATAGCCATTGTGGAGGACCGTCTCTACTGGCCCACGCTTAGGAGGGATGTGATTAGAGTCGTCTGCCACTGTCGCATCTGTCAGACGGCCAAGGGCACGAAGCAGAACACAGGCCTATATACACCGCTACCTGCCCCACATCGGCCTTGGGAGGACCTTAGCATGGATTTCGTTCTTGGACTTCCCCGCACTCTTCGGAAGCACGATTCCATCTTCGTGGTGGTTGATCGATTTTCGAAGATGGCTCATTTTAGTGCATGCCGCAAGACGGCGGATTCGGCCCACGTTGCATCCATTTTCATGAGGGACGTCTTCCGACTACACGGCCTTCCCAAGTCCATCGTATCAGATCGCGATGTGAGATTTATGAGCTACTTCTGGAAGACCCTGTGGCTCAAGACCGGCACCACCCTTAAGTTCTCGACTGCCTACCACCCACAGACGGATGGCCAGACAGAGGTAGTGAATAGGAGTCTAGGAAACTTGTTGAGGTGTCTGGTGGGAGAGCATGTGAGTAGTTGGGACTTAGACCTTCCAGTCGCAGAGTTCGCATATAATAGTTCGGTCAACAGAACTACTGGGCTGAGTCCATTCCACATAGTGTCAGGTTACGACCCCAGGAAACCCATTGACCTTATCCCGAGTCCGTTAGAGTCCCGGCCTAGTAAGTCGGCTGAGTCATTTGCACAGCATCTGCATGAGTTGCATGAGTCGGTCCGCCGACGTATTAATATGAGCAATGAAAATTATAAAACCCACGCTGATAAGCGAAGGCGAGAGCGTATTTTTAATGTTGGCGAACGGGTGATGGTGCGAATCCGCCCGGAGAGGCACCCTTCGGGGCCTGCCAAGAAGTTAAGCGCCCGGCGAATGGGTCCTTTCTCAGTTATTAATCGGATTGGGACAAACACCTACAGGCTAGACATCCCGGCGAGTATGGGGATTCATCCAGTATTTAATGTCGAGGATCTGACACCTTATTACGAGCCTCATGACTATGGGGACTCGAGTAGTGGAGGCGACCCCTCTCTCCCCTTGCCGTCCTTCACCATCGCCCCACCCACGCCAGATAGCCCTAACCGCCCACCCATTGTCGATACCCTTCCACTTGGGAGTCCTTTGCCTATGGTTCCACAGCTGCCATCACCGCTCGCACCGGGTACCACCATGAGAGAGTTGAGAGATGAGAGCATCACTGAGGTCAGATCCCACCAGATTGTTCCCACCACGGATGGGCCACGTCTTCGCTACCTGGTCCATTGGCAGGGCCGCACCGACGCAGACGACACTTGGATAGTACCGACAGAGCTTGATCGACTTGCCCCCGGACTTCGACTCCAGTACGATCGTCTCCATTCCTCGGAGATGAATGCTTTTCATTCGGGGGGAGTTGATGGGATTCCATTGGACCGTACACGTGAAGGAGCGGGACCCACGTTCATCTACTCCCGCCGGAAGACTTGATCGGATCACCGATCCGACTCCGCGGTTGCGTCCGGCACGTCGCCGCGAGTCAAAATCATATATATATGTATTTGTTTTGGACATGAATTTATTTATTTAAGGGCTAAACCCACCGGCCAATCATAGCCGTTGATGGGGATGCCCTAATGCTAGTTTTTCTTATAAATAGGATTAGAGGGCTGGTTTAGAACTCATTGCTGATTTTTGAGAATGTTATTCCCGGAATCCGGTGATCACGCCTCGGTGCCGAAGCCGTGGAGCCCTAGGTGTTGACTCCTAGTGGTGCAAACTTCCCCCCAAGGTAACCCTAATCCTTACCCCTCTTTTCCCCCTCTCAAACCTCCATTCCCAACCGCTGCAGCCCTCCATTCCAGCCCCCGAAAAAACAGCCGCTTGCTGCCCAGTTATAGCACTGTTCACGGTTACTGTTTACGAGTACTGTTCACCCGAAAGTATTCGCCGGCACCTGTTCGCCCGGACCACTGTTCACCTGATTTACTGTTCACTCGATCTACTGTTCACGCCGGCCTCCATTTTCCCCTCCTCCCTTCCTTCCCTTTCGTGGATCCACTTCCCCTTGTCCGATCTACCCTTGCACCACCCGATCCGGGTCTTACCGCCCCGATCTACCTACCCACTACCGGATCTACTACCCGTAACCCGGATCCGGCCTTCCACCACCGGATCCATCCTCCCCGAGTCCGGATCTACGTGTATTCATCCGGATCCATCCCATTCCCTTCCGATCCCGTTAGCTACCACCAAATCAGCCCCCATCCACCATCACCACCTCCGGTTCCACCATCCGGCACCCGATCTACTCTTCCGAATCCGCCGTCTCCTTTGTTCCAAACCAGCCCCTAGTTGTGAGTTATTTCATCGTGATTTGGTTGTACGATTTCTTGATATTATTATTGGATAATCTAATATTGTGCTTGGATTTTGCTTGTGGTATTTTGTATCGATCGAGTACTAACTTGCAGGAGGATCTGTTCGCCGCGCGCTTCGCTTTGGCCCTCCGAGCGGAGGAAAGCCAACTAAACTCGCTCAATATTAAAATTATTCTCTTGTTGCAATTATCTGTTTGTGGTGTTAAATTTTCATTGCTCAATTAATTGTTGTCGTCATCGACGGTTGTGTCGCACATAGAGTCTAAGTGGTGCACCGCATAGCCTACCCTTCATCATTGGGCATAAGAACATTACATGCCCAACTTGAGGGGAGTGTTAAAACTAATGTTTTTTTATATTTATTTTTTGTTTCCTCATGTATTACTCTCTCTATATATAGAGATTTTATTATTCAAGGTAATAAAAAATTCATTTGCAGTCCCCTTTTGATAATTTTCATTTAAATTAGATATTAATTCCAATAGTGAGCCTCAACTTTGTCCCACCGAATAGACCCTAGGGTTTTTTTGACACTAATTGTTCACAATACAGTATAACTTCATTATTTCTTAAATTTTTTTGAACCTACCTGGTAGATTTTCTTAAACTAGTGATTCATGTGAAGTAACGAAGCCCTTCTGTCACAGGACACCTGCTGAAGTTTTTGCTGCAAAAGGTGTTAAGCCAACACTATCTCCCAACCTAGATACCCTTGCTTTAGTTGAGGTGATAGTTTCTCTTTCAATTGACACCTTTTGTTATTCCATGTTCTTGTTAAGACATTTTTTCTTGCTTTTTTAAAATGCCACCCTTTATTTTGGTAGTATAATGCATATCTTTTGCATAACCTTCATAAGATTTATTATTCAGAAGTTCAATCCGTTTTTTCATTTGGTAAATTCATTTTCTGGGTGTCAAATGTAACATGCTTGCATCTGTATGATTAGTTACATTTATAAAATTCATTGCTCTTCATTTCCCATATGTCCTTCTCTAAGAGTACATATGAATGCATTTTTTAAGATGTGAATAACGTTTTGTGTAGCTTGACTGTTACATGAACATTTGATCTAAGGAAATTTCACGTGTTTATCTAAAAGCACAATATCTATGTTGATTGAGTCTCTTAGAGTTTTATGTCCATGCATTATATATATATATATATATATATGTATATGCATATATTAATATATTATTTTAAAAATGAAAATTTTTCTTCGGTAAAGCATTTTTACTCTTTATTTATGGGTGCCATTATTGACAAATCAAGTTTGGCTACTAGAAAAACATTATTAATAGCAAATTATGATTTCATAAAATCGCTATTCATAAACCATTTTGATATTAACAATCCATAAATCACTAAAAATATTTATTATGCACCATATAATGAGGAGAAGGCTATAACCTTTACTCATTAGCTAGCAGAGGGGGGAGAGGGTCTAAACATCCACTTGATGAAAGTCTGTTGGTCATGAGTAAATTTGATGATTAATTATCCAGATCTCCATCACATCACACCATGCACGCCACCATTAAAGCACTTACAAAAATCTCCAACACCAACCCAGTATGTACTAAAACAATACGGTAACCCATTATCAACTCATTAAAACCTACTTACCAGCGGGCTATCTGGCCTGCTACTACACCGCCCCTTATTTCGTGACACGTCTCGCTAGTCGAGAAGCCTTTCTCGGGGTGCCCCCGAGATGGAATATTGTGCGTCCAATACTCATAGCCAGATATCTGTCTCAACCGTTCAACCATTCATCTCGATACCTTTCTTGTCGAGTTGTCGTACGGCGTGTGTCCGATTCGTCCATCTCGCTCTTTTCCCCTTCTCTCGCTTTCCCCCTTTTCGTCTTTTTCTTTACAAGGGGTCATGTAGCTTGTGCCATAAACCGCTAACTGAGAACTCCGCATATACATCACTCTTCTGGCTTCTCTGAAAATTTACCGACAAAGTTGAACTTGTCTTGTTCTCACTCAGTCTGCTCTTTACACTACCTCCGCTCAATCCTGAGGGTAAAATGCATTATCTATGTTATTTATTGAGACAAATCTCTGTTTACACAAACAAATCTTTTGATTTCTTAGAGACCATTATCTCCATTATACATATGGTGTTTGGGCAGCTTATCGGGGTCTGGCAGTGGCACCGACATGCCAACCTTTTCCCTAACACCACCTGACAACCCAGTGGAAGGTATAGGTTCTGATGTAGACTCAAATTAGGGCTTTAAAAATTTAATATTTTTTAATAAAAAAATATTTTATTTTGTTATGAAATAACATTGGGGTTTTGAAATTAGTGTCTACTCTTGATTTTATTTATAACAAAAGACCGAGAGTGCCCAAATCGAGTTCACACTTCTACAACTCTCGTAACGACGAGTTTCCAAAATTCGTTAATCGATATTTGAGAGAGATTCCGTAGCATCTAACGAATTGATTCCAGGTGAGTTACGCACAACCACAAACACATCACAAACAGTAGTTTATGGATAACGATAATTAAAAAATAGCGAGAACGTCGAGGCAAGCTTAATATTAATTAATTTAGGAACACATAAAATTAAACTAATATGAGTAACAAGGAGGAGAAGAAATTACCCAGGGTGTTGAAGCTGGGAAAATCCCAACCACAAAAATCGGATCAAGGTAGCCTAAGGTTTCCGGCTTAGCGGTTGGGCTTGACGACTAACGGGCTAAAACACGAAAACTGCCGAACAATGAACAGGACCCCAGGCGATGCGGCAGGAAGGTCTCACCACGTGCCCAGAAACTTAAAAGAAGCAACCCCTTCACAACCAAAGATGGATAAGCAGGGTACGAGGAAGACTAGCTGGTAATTAAGTCGCGACGACTAAAGCATATAGTCACGAGGTCGCAGCTTGGTCTCTCTGAAAAGGGGATCTAAAGGCTCAGCTGATGTCCAAGAAAAGAGGTCTCCAAATCTTTGCAAGATTCCGAAGTCCGTCTCCTCGTACCCCTAGGGTCCTATTTATAGGCAAATCCAATGGGAGGGGGCGGGTCTTATTTATAGCCCACCTCCCGACAACTAGGAGACTTCTTGGGAGAGCTCGCACGACTGGACGAGTAGTTGGCCTAGTCGCCTACCTGGCGAGAATGCGAAGGGAGCTCGCAATACTCGCCCAGGCCTTCTGCTGCTTTGCGCGTTGACTTTGTCTTCTGCCTTGACCTGCTGACTTTGACTCTTGCTGACGTGGCTCTGGAGGGGTCCACCCTCGATGAATATGAGTTGTACACAATCCCCGTTCTTTTCGAGCGATGTAGGAACTCGGAAAGAATCATCCAACGCTTATTCGGCGAGCTGCTTGACTGAGTATCTGAGTTACTCGCTCTTGATGGATGTCTGCTGAACTCAATAAATAGTGGGGGTGGCTGGTCTTTGAGGCACGCTTTTGGAACTCGCACGCGATGTCGAAGTCTGCCGAGGAAGCCTCCCAAGAGAGCTTGGCCGCACTGTCTGGTTTCCTTGAGCTTTCAAGTCCTAAAAGGCCGCGAGAGGGCGATGTCGCTGCCGATCTGCCGCCTTCCAAGAAGAAAAAACTGAAGAAGCTGGAGAAGACGCTCGCCTCCAAAATCGAAAACCCAACTCCAGCGGCTCTGAATGTCGCCTCCACGACCGACCATCCCGAGCCTTCCACCAGCACTCAGCAGCACCTCGATTACCTCGGGCTGAGCGACATCCCCGAGCTATCCGCTCCTGACTTCACTCTCTTCCCCTCGCCGGCTTCTCCTCCTGCTCCGGAAGTCGCTGGGTCCCAGACACAGTTGCAGGCAGATCTCCCTGCCTCGCAAGGTCGCTGCCTTGTCGATTTCTGCATAAAGTCGCTGATCGATATGCAGTTCCATTTACTGACTTGTTCCTTGTATTCGTAGCTCCTCCGCCGAATGCTGCAGGCGAGACTCTCAATGTCGCCCCTCTGCGAGCGACTCCACTGGTCGCCCTAGAAGCTCGACACCAACCTCGAACCGCGCACACCGTCCGAATCAACATCGGCTCCAAGAAGGGGTTTGCAAAACAAGTCTCTCCGACGAGGAAGAAGGATCCTCCGACGACTAAGACTCCGCAACCCGGGACGAGCAAAGCCCCTCCTCTCCTTGCGACTACCACAACGCTGCCGGCGGCGAGCACTCCGTTGCCGCCACCACCTCCTCCTCTGGCTAAACCGCAAAAACTGAGGAGCACACCTGAAAAACGTCTAAGTTGCCTACCTAAATCACCTAGAGGGGGGGGGGGTGAATAAGTGAGTTGTGCTATTTTTTGCGGAATAAAAAAAATATAGCGAGCTAAGCACAAGAAATAAACAAGCATTCACAGAGGACACTAAGAATTATAGTGGTTCCCTAATCTTGGGTACGTCCACTTTCCACTCACCGATCTAGCAAAGCACTAGACTCGGCTACTTCACTAATCTCGGATCAAAACGATCCTACTACTCGGAACAACGTTCCTACAATCTCGATCCAAAACGGATCTACACTCGGAAGATAAAAACTTCCTACAACTCGGAGAGAAAATCTCCTACACTCGGAGAATAATCTCCTACAAGATTAAAAAGAGATTTGTAGAAATACAAACAATAATTTTCTCAGATCTGAAAATATCTCTAGGTCTTCCTTCTTGGAGGCTTTATCAGAAAACTGTAGAAGAAGACTCTTGGATCGATCTTGTTCTGAGAAGCTTTGACTTACACGATCAAGGAGTAGATTGAGAAAGATGAATCCCTTGATCTGTAAATCTATAGATCGAAAGTTTCCTTGAAGATCTTGAACGAGAGCGATGACTTTCTGTAGACGATGATGAATGGTCGGCGGATCCAGAACTTAGATAATACACGCTTAGGGTTTGTCATTATGACAGGACCTTTTATAAGATCTCCCTAACGGTAATAATCGTCATTAATGAGGGCCACGTGGACCAGTCACGCCACAACATTCAAAAATTAGATCTGACAGGGACTTAAGAAATTTTCTGAAAATAGTTCAGCATTTCTCGAGTAAGAAGTATACTACTCGAGTGTTAAGACTAGCTCTCGAGTGGTTGGCTCTGACTACTCGAGAAGTGATGATTCTGGAAATTTGATCGGCTTTTCTCGAGTGAAGAATAAGTTACTCGAGTACTAAAGATGGCTCTCGAGTGCTACACCTAGACTACTCGAGAAAAGGCAATCTTGGAAAATCTGAATGTTGAAGTAAATCACTCGAGTAGTTAATGTATCACTCGAGTGCTATACTTACTTTTCGAGAGGCAGACTGAACTTCTCAAGAGCTTGGACTTGGAGAAAATTTTGGATAATAATCTGATCACTCGAGTGCTGAAGCTGAACTACCCGAGTAATAAACAAACTACTCGAGTACAAATAAATCTCACTCGATTGGTCTAAGAATTTCTCGAGAGCTGACTTTTGTCACTCGACTTAATCTTCTCAACTACTCGAGTACTCAGCTCGACTACTCGAGTACTTGACTTAGAAAATTTTCTGAGACATAAATAACATCACTCGAGAATGAGAGCAGATCTACTTGAGTACTGGACTTGGTTTCTCGAGTGCAAGATAAGAACTACTCGACAACCACTTCCATACTCGAAATGTAGACTGGATCTACTCGAGTGCTTCTAGGCCTTCTACTCGAGTACAAAAAGGACTACTCGAGTACAACACTTATAATTTTCTCAGCTTTATGAAACTTGAGTTCTTCATTCCAAACAACATCCAATCTTCATCCATTAGTCCATGTGCTTGAATATGAAGTGTATCCCAATAGAGAGGCTACACATGAGTCAACACCTTGGATCACACAATGAAGAATTACATTGTATGGTCCTGTGTTTGATGACCCACTGTAGACTGACATTGGTCTACACTTGGCAATAAATCCTGCAAACACATAACTAGAATAGGAAATCAAATACAACCTAATTCATCTTAGTTCAAGGGTGACTTCATACAAATCTGGGTTATTGTGGATACAATGCCCAACAATCTCCCCCTATTTGTAGAAGTCAGAACCCTCTACACTAAGGTGAATTATATCAAAATAGAAAGAACTAGATATAAAAGGTAAGCACAGAATAAAATGCAGGAAACTAATAAATGAAGAGATAATCATCAAAACTAGAGATTATATAATTAGAATTGTTTTTAGAATTCATCTCTACATGATTCAATCCTAAATCTCAAAACTCATAATCATTCCTAGCTCTGATGATGTTGTTGTTGTTGTTGTTGCCTGTCCTTCTTCTCCTGCTGTCTTCTCTGATAACTGAAGGGCTTGGGGTAATACTTAGGAGGTCTAGAAGGAGCATTAAGATTGTTCCTCCCATATTCTCTGTCATAGATTCTCCTTTTAGTCAATGATTTCTCATACAATTCCTATTCAGAATAGCTGTAATGAAAGTTTTTGCTTTCATTATAGTCCATGACAAGCTTCAGTGTATCAAGTATCAGGGCTTTGGAAGTTGGACTTCATATCTCAGCAAACTCCTAAGCTTTTCTCCTTTCTACCTCTGGATTAGGAATAGATCTACTAGCAGAAGCTCCCTCTCCATATTTCCTTCTTTTAGGGATCTGAATTTCTGGTAAATCTTTAGGGATGTCAGATTCTCAAACTTGAGAATAAGATTATGGAGGTTTAGTTACATCTTCAGGCCCGGGAGAGAAGGTAGGCATTTGAGCTGGCTGACCTTCAACAAGTGGATTCAGATGGTGAGGAATAATATTTAGATCAGCTTGGAATTCTGGGAAAATCTGATTATGCATCCATACTGTAGTATCATAAGTATAGAACTTCACAGATTGAATCTGTGCAAGGAAATCTTTATTTATTTCAGTCATTTTTCTTTTCAGAGGGTCTTGACAGTTGTGTCATATTTTTCCACTTGTTCTTTTACTATACCCTCTCCCTTTCTGAATTCTACACATAGCTTCTCTATAGTGTCATCTTTGAAGGTGTTCACTTCTTCACAGATCTTCATGACATGCTCTTGGGCTTTTTTTCAAGTTCAATTTGATTATTTACAAGAGTAACTCCTTGTTCCATTACTTGTCCAACACTGGTAATAGTGTGGTCTAGGGCTTTGCCACCTATCTGGAAAAGGTGCTTTAGCTGATCTGTATTGTGTTGGATTTCAGCAGATCCTCGACTCATTTCTTTCTCTAGAGCAGTGATCTTGTCTTGTTCAATCAGCATCTGTTCTATCTTACCAAGAATATCAGAAGTAACTGGTGTAGCAGTAGCAGCAGGAGTAACAAGAGCTGGAGGAGGAGGGGCAGTCCATGGAGTAATTTCTTCAACTACTACTGAGCTCTGAGCTCTTGTAGTATTAACCAAAACATCTCCTTCCTCACCAGTGAAGGTGGGAAGAGAAAAATCCAATCTCCTAAGGAGCTTCAGCAGGCTCTGGAGATGGTTCATTCTCATCTGACAGCAGAATGGTCTCTTGTTCTTCTTCAGCAGCTGGGTATGGATCAAAGGGTGACTTTGAATATGGTGCAGGAGATGTAGATGGTGCTGGAGTGGCTTCTTTGGATGTTACTTTAACATTTTCTTGATAGAGGGGAGGTAGGGGCTCATTTGAGCTAAGTTCCTCAATCATTTTATTGATATCATCAGTGGTGGAGAGGATTGTTTCTAGTACCTGGGCATCTGTTTGAAGATCTTCTGAAGTAGTTGGCTGGATGGAAGTGTCTGGAGGAGTAGGAAATCTGTCTAGCTGCACAGAGGAGGTAGGCTCCCTCTCAGCTGTTGCACCAAATGTGCCAACAGCATGATGGAGATGGGAAGATGAGATCCTTTCCTCTGAAGCAGGGTGCTTATGGGCTTTAGCTGCCTGGGATGGATTTTGCAATTTCAACTCCCATCTCTGAATGGAGAAAACATAGACTTTCTTTATATGATGGATGATAGAGCCTTTGGAGAGATTAAATATTGTAGAATTAATTTCATGCAACATTAAAGATATAATCCTTGCATAACTTGGAGCCTTAATGCTCTCCCTGATTTTATCCAATATCAACATACCAAATTCAAATCTTTTTCTGCAAATAATGGCTGTCATGATGTCAAAAAGATCATTTGTTATAAATCTTATGGAGCTAGTCCTGCACAACAGTATTTTTCCAATGATATCCACTAGTAACTTGCTTTCTGGGTTGAGCTCTGGCCTTCTGATGGATGTGACTTCAGGAGAAATACCACAGAAATTACATGTTCTGTCATTATCTTCATTTGTGATTTCATCTTCCTCTTCCACTAAAGGCATTCTCAGAAGTTTAGAAACAGAGGTCTTGGAGAGTTTTACCTTGATTCCCTTAACTTTAGACTTCAAAACTTTGTCGTTTCCCCTGACTTTGACATTCTTGAAGAACTCTTGAACTTCTGGAAACAAAATTTTGCACGGTTCCTGGAGAACAAAACTCAAACCTGCTGTGTCGAGAAGGATTAATAGATTTATGAAATCGTCTGAGTGCTCTGCGATTCCGGCGACCACTAACTCACTGCCCACCCCTATTTTCGACGGCGACGCCATTTTCTTCACTGAACGACGAGAGATTGATTGGAAGAGGAAGGAGACTACGACGAGCTCTGTAGAAGCGGCGGAAGGCGAAGAGTCTTTCGAGAGAGAGGATTGAATTCAAGTAGATTCTTGAAATCCAAAAATTTCTATTATATAACCCTAGTAATGATGATTAGGAGTCTAATGACGCTAAGTTATACCTTAGTTAGTGGCGGAAGAGGTGCTCGCCCACCATACTTCTTGCTCGATCCTTCAGACTGCAGAGCTAGGGCACTTCACGATAAGGATGCATATTCGCTTGTTGAGGTCGCTTGATAGGCTCATAGGCTCGGAGAGGTTGAGTGTTCGTTGCGCACATACTCGCTTATTGATGTCGCTCGATACTCGCACACTCGATGCTCGCACCAACATAATCGCCCCGCTTACTTGCCTGCTGATGCTCGCGCCTACACGGTCGCAGTCGCATGCTCGCCCGTTGCTGCTTGTACCTGCATAGTCGTATACCTTATAGGAGCATGGCTCATCTGCGTCGAAGAATATAGCCGACACCTAGCAGGAGTAAACTCAACTGGAGGTGGAAAATACAGGTCGACACCTAGCAGGAGCCAAGCTCAACTGGAGGTGGGTCGACAGCTCTCAGGAGCCGCTCTCAACTAGGAGGAGTAGACAACATCTTACAGGAGCCGAGCTCAACTGGAGATGGGTCGACAGCTCTCAGGAGCCGCACTCAACTGGAGGTGGAGGCAACATCTTACAGGAGCCGAGCTCAACTGGAGATGGGTCGACAGCTCTCAGGAGCCATGCTCAACTGGAGGTGGAAACAACATCTTACAGGAGCCGAGCTCAGCTGGAGATGAGTCAACAACTCTCAGGAGTCGCGCTCAACGGGAGGTGGAGGCAACATCTTACAGGAGCCGAGCTCAACTGGAGATGGGTCGACTCGTGTTGAGCTCGTAGTCAGCCTGCAGGAGGGAAGCTCGTACAGGGAACTCGGACTACGTCAACAACACACACGAGGAATCTATCTCACCCAAGGGGGTTGGTAGCCGATATGCAGGAGAGGAGCTCGTGTAGGGACTCGGACTACGATAACTCCACGACTCGAGGACTTCTATCGATGCTGAAGCGATTCGCCCTGTTGCTCAGGAGATAGCCAAAAAATTAAATGCATCAATATCTATGAGGACGAAGGAAATTCAAAAGAGACGACGATCTTTCTTCCATTAAATTGAGAGGTTGGCGTCCAAACCTGTTTCTAATAGTTCCTCCAGTTGGAGGAGAGATGCAATCGGGGGTAGCTAGGCCGACATACAAGGGGGGAGCTGATCTCGACCGTCAATGCAGAGCCTCAGTCTTATAAGGGTGCTTAAATCCCGAAGCGTCATCCCATCGTCCGCCCTGGGCTATTTAGGAGAAACGGGTCGGAGACTCGTTTCCCAATCTGATCGTGGAGATTGCTACCAACTCTGGCTCCTGGCTACGATGACCAACATAAAAGCAAAGGGAAATGACCATCGGGGGGGTCCTATAGGACAAACACCCGAGTCCACCATCCTCCCCCGAACTCGTATCCTCCGGAGCTTAGTTGCCCGGTTGCTTCTGAAAGCATGGCGAGTTATCCCACCTTGGCAACAAAAGAGACACGTCTAGTCTCACAGGACAAACAGTCGCTAAGAGCGGGCGGGCCTTTTAGTCTTCTCAAAGACCGATGACGCCTTTACACAAGGTATCACTTTGTGAGGTCGATCCTTTATCGAGTTTAGGAGGTTAACGTCCAGACCTGTTCCTGATAGTTCCTCTAGTCGGAGGAGAGATGCAATCGGGCGTAGCTAGACCGGCATACAAGGGGGGAGCTGATCTCGACCGTCAATGCAGAGGCTCGGTCTTACAAGAACGCTTAAATCCCGAACCATCGTCCCATCGTCCGCCCTGGGCTATTTAGGAGAAACAGGTCGAGCGCAGGTTTCTTAAATCGATCATGGAGTTGGACTTCACTACTTCTAGTTTATCTTGAGATGTATCAACACAAAGAAGACAACTCGCAACTACCCGTAGCTCCGGAGGCGAGGAAATGTATATATTGAAATGTGATTACAGGTACATAATTATAGGTTATCGCTAGGGGTAGAACCTTTTCAGGTCATCCCCGCTCCAAGTACTCCCCAGTTGCTCTCCTTCCTGGTCTTGCAGACGATAACCTCCAATGGCTAGGGATTCCTGGACGATGAAAGGTCCTTCCCAGTTGGGATGCAGCTTGCCAAGGACATCTCCCCTTCCTACAGCGCTCACTTTAATGACCAGGTCTCCTGCGAGGAAATGTTTGAGGCGAACATTTTTGTCGAAGTGCTTTGCCATTTGTCTTTTGATTTCCTCCTGACGGATGGAGGCTAAGTCACGAAGTTCCTTGACGTAGTCCAGTGAGAGCCTCTGAGCATCTTCATTCTCCAAGCGCCACTCCTCACCGCCTTCTCCTGCTGCTACAACCCTCGGACTCCAAACCTCGAACTCGACAGTGATGAGCGCCTCAGACCCGTGAGACAACTTGAAAGGTGTTTCCCCCGTGGCCGAGTTTGGAGTTGTTCTTAGAGCCCATAAGACCGAGGGGAGTTGCTCTGCCCAGTTGCCCTTCAAATTGGTGACCTTCTTCTTCAGGAGGTTGATGATCAACTTGTTTGCAGCTTCCACCTGTCCGTTGCTCCGAGGATGATGTATAGAGGGGAATCGAAGATCCGTCCCTAGCTGCTTGCAGAAGTCCTCCAGGTCAAAGCTGGCAAATTGCGGGCCGTTGTCGGTGACGATGGCGAGAGGAATCCCGAACCTGCAGGCAATCTCTCCACAAATGAAATTCTTCACGATCTGAGAAGTGGTCTTGGCAAGGGCGTTTTCCTCGATCCACTTGGAGAAGTAGTCGATCATGACGAGAATGAACTTCTGTCCGCTGGCTTGGGGAAAAGGGCCAATCAAATCCATTCCCCAGATGGAGAAAGGCCAGGAAGCGGTGATTGAACGAAGCTGCTAAGCTGGCTTCAACTGAATGGGCACGAAAAGCTGACACTTCGAACACTTCTTCGAGAAGGCTTCTGCATCCTTCCGAATGGTCGGCCAGAAGTAGCCCTGTCTTAGAATCTTCTGCTCCAGAGTTCGAGTCCCCTAGTGGCTGCCACACTCTCCCGAACGGATCTCCTCTAGAACTCGAGGGATTTCAGCCTTTGACAGACATCTGTCTAGAGGTCCTGAAATGGTCTTGCGATAAAGCTCTCATTCATGGAGCAGATAGTAAACAACCTGTACCAGAAATTTCTCTGACCGCCCTCACTGGCAGGAAGCCGACCTGTCGTTAAGAACGTAACGAACGGGTCCCTCCAAGAAACCCTTTGCTTGATCTCCATCATCTCCCCTTCCTCGATAGAAGGTCGAAACAACTCGGTCACAGTCCCTCAAGCTCTGGGACCATACTTGATGGGATAATCTGCCTCCGAGTTCTCCCCTCGAGGTACGTGCTCAACGAAGAAGGATTGGAAACCTCCGACCAGGCCCTTGACCTTTGCCAAGTACTTCTGCAAAATGGCCTCGTGCACCTCGAACTCTACTCTAATCTGCAACGCGACCACCATCGAGTCGGTGAAGGCCCTGAGATCCTGAGTCCCCAACTCCTTGGCGAGTCAAGTTGTCAGCCACCTGGTCTTCAGACGGACGCAAGCCTGCCACCATGGCTTCATACTCCGTCTGATTGTTCGTGGCGGGGAAGAGGATTTCGACCGCTTGCTCGATTCTAGTTCCCTGCGAGCTCACTAGCACAACTCCGGCTCCTACGGAATTCCTGCCTGAAGCCTCGTCCACGAACATCTTCCAAGAAACTGGGCTGGAAGAGCCTTCGTCTCCTCCTGCCTCGACCGAGAAGTCAGCCAAAAAGTCCGCCACTGCCTGAGCCTTGATCGCCACCCTTGGAGAATAGGAAATGTCGAACTCGCTGAGCTCCACCACCCACTTTGCCAACCTGCTTGAATGCTACACTCCATCCAAGATATCGCGCAACGGATGATCTGAGACTACCTTGATGGAGTGAGCCCGAAGACTGGCCGGGTTGAGTCACATCTTCTACTTTATTAGGGTAGCGCAGGTCTCCACCAGATCCACTGTGTTCCGCGATGCCTTTGCTCTTGACGAGGAGGTCATCCAAATATACTTTCAGATTCCGCCCTTTCTGCTCCTTGAAGACTAGATCCATCATCCTCTGGTAGGTCGCACCCGCGTTCTTTAGCCCAAAGGACATCATCATATAACTGTAGCAGCCATCGCTAGTGATGAAAGATACGTTGCGATAGTCGGGGGGATGCTTCCGGACCTGGTGATACCCTGAAAAAGCATCAAGGAAACTCATCACAGGAAATTCGACGGCTAAATCAACCAGCGCGTCGATTTGAGGCAAGACGTAGCAATCCTTTGGGCAAGCTTTATTTAACATGGAAAAATCAATACACAAACACCAGCCCCCTCCGGACTTCTTCACCATTATAATATTGGAGACCCATCCAGGATACTGGATCTCCAAAACAAACCATGCCTCCAGCAGTTTCTCCACCTCCTCTCGAATCGGCCCGGCCAGCACGGTGACGCTCTTCCTCTGCTTCTGGTGGACGAGGACAACTTTGGGATCTAGGTTGAGGCGATGACAGGTAACATCGACATCAATTCCTGGCATCTCCACGACACTCCAAGCGAAGATGTCCACATTCTCCTGCAGGCATGCAACCATTTCCAACTTCCCCTCCAGCGTCAGAGTTCCTCCGATCTTTAGCAGTCCCGACACTCCTCTCTTGGAGATCACCTCCAGCTCCTCCAACTCTTCGACAGCTCTCAGACCTTCTTCCCTCTCCAACAGCTTCTCCAGCCTCTCCGCATCCTCCATCCAACTGATTGTACTGACGGTGTTCAGATAACACTCCCTGGCAGCCTTTGGATTGCCCCTGATCCGCACTTGGACATCTTTCCGACAGTACTTCAGGCACTGATGATTTGACGATGGAACCTATGTTGTCGAAGGAGCAAGGCGCACCGAGCCGCAAGAGGGCCCTGGAGCCTAGGCGCAAGGCGCAGGCGTGCGCCTGAGGCACGTGAGGCGCAATAATGGGGGAAAAATGAAATTGAGCGAATTGGGCGCGCAATTCGCTGAAATTGAGCGGATTTGGAGCCCAATTTGCTGAAAGTGAGCGGATTGGGCGCCCAATTCGCTGAAAGTGAGCGGATTGGGCGCCCAATTCGCTGAAAGTGAGCGGATTGGGCGCCCAATTGGCTGAAATTGAGCGGATTGGGCGCCCAATTGGCTGAAATTGAGTCAATTGTGCGCCCAATTCACACATGTTCTTCCTATTTTTGTTTTTTTATATCAAATTTAGAACATAAAACTGAACTAACTCACCCACCAATTTAGGCCAACATCTATATTACTTACCTCCATATGAAATTATAATGTTATTTCAAAACGTTGCTTCAGTAAGCATGAACCAAACACCCTTATTATAGAAAATACAATACCACATCACATCAATATTTATATTGAGCAAAATGAGAGTAAATGACTAACATGAAAAATCACAACAAAAGGAAAGACAATGTAATAGGCACACCAAAGTTCAATAACATAAATAAAACTTGAATCAAATATGCAACAACAAATAGTCCAGCCAGAAGATCGAAGTGACAATCAAATAGCGACATCAAGTGGTCCGGTCAGAAGATCGAGAGGCACCATTTGAAAATCAGTCCTGAAAAATATTATTATTTGTGTAATCAAAAAATATCTATTAATGTATAATTTAAATAAAATAATTAAAGTACTCTGAAATTTAAATAATCTATTACTCACATAACTACTCATCTTCTGAAAAGACTATGTCTTCATCATCTTCTCCGCTGTTGTTATAATCTTCTTCTTCGTTGTATTCAACCTCCTCTTCATCGACATCATCAACATTTCTGAGGATTAATGAAGTATTATCCTCTTTAATGACTAATGTAATAGTAGCCTCTCCAATGACTAATGGAGTAGGAGTTTTCATCTTCTAAATGCTCCTTTTCTCAAGTGTTTTTGTAGGGACCGTTTTTTTTTCCTTTCAATAATCGTGTGCGATAATTTTCTTCTTCAACTCCAGTGGCAGTAACAACTGTGCCCCAAGTTAATTACTCATCATCAAAGATCAAGTCCTCCCGCTCAGCCTCAACATCATTATCTTCTTCCATTCTTCCTATCAACCATTCATTGCTATCATCAATATCTGTCAACGAAATTGGATCTATGCGATCACGTGCATCATATCGATGTCTCAACGCTCGATTATACTTCACAAATACTAAATCATTTAAACGTTGTTGAGCTAGTCTGTTTCTTTTTTGCTATGTATCTGCAATAAACAGTAACCGTATAAATAAGTTATCTTTAATATATAAAATATAAATCACTGATAATAAATTTTAAAGCTTACATGTTCAAAAAAACTCAAATTTCGCTCTCAACCGGATGCACTGCATGTTAGGCTAAACACTTTTATTGGCAAATCTTCTTAGGTTTGGAGTTGAAGCACCATAAGATTGCCACCACTCAGCTGTTAAGATAGTAAATATTTAAAAATTGAAAATCAAAACAAACTTGTTTGAATATTGTGTAATTTACCGGAGACTTAATTTTCCTATGCCAAATTGCAAACTCCATTCCAAACAGTCCTTCAACATTTCTATATAGAGTTAATTGGTTAATAATTTTATCTTGCTCTTCATGACTTGAAATCAGTCTTTGCATTGTCTTGTATAAGCCCTCCATAATTTCACCATCTTCTGCAATATTTGGATTTGAGTAGAAATATTCAGGATTTAAATAGTGACCCGCGACATGTAGAGGTCGATGAAGTTGGCTTTCCCATCTTTTATCCACAATATTTAGGACATCCATATATTTGTCCTCCTCATTAAAAGAACTAATGATCACCTCTTTAGCTTTATCCATCGCTTCATAAATATAACACATGACAGGTCTTTTCTCACTGTCCACTAATCTTAATACGCAGACTAAAGGACCAAATATTTTTAAAATATCCACTATACTTCTCCAAAAAGAAATCATTAGTATAATGCTTTACACTTGTTTACCTCCACTTTCCTTTGCCCACTTGCTCGAAGACCGCTCAGGCGAGGTGAACATCTTCCTTAGATTGTTTCTCATCTTGTGAATGCGCTGAATTGTTAAAAAAGAAGTTGCAAACCTCGTTACAGCGGGCCTAACAAGCTCCACTTGCCCTGTAAAGCTCCTTGGCATTTTCACAACTCCAGGCTGAACATAAATATAGCCATTTACGGTCATTGCCCTCTTTAGTGTGAGGCTAATGTTGGGCATTTTTCCAATAGTCTCCAGCATTAGATCAATACAATGTGCTGCACATGGCGTCCAATATAAATTTGGACGTTTCTCTTCTAATAATTTACCTGTTAGAGTGTTAGTTTGTTGGGTATGAAAGTATCATACGATCGTGTACACAAAAAATAAAAATTGAAGATAATTAAGATTAGTAATAAATAATTACTAATTTACCTGCTAGCACATTATTGCTGACACTATCCGTAACAACTTGCACTACATTCACCTCTCCAACTCTTTCAACCACTCTATCCAGCAATTCAAACAATTTTTCTCCCGTCTTCGAGTAGTTAGATGCATCGACAGATTCTAGGAAAAATGTACCTTTTGGTGAATTGACTAAAAAATTTATTAACGTTCTCTGTTTCCGATCTGTCCATCCATCAGTCATTATAGAACATCCAAAGACCCTCCACTCATCCTCGTATGTCTTCATCTTGTCTTTTACTTCAGTGACTTCATTATTTAGCAAAGGGACACGAATCTCTTGATAATTCGGTGACTTCAATCCAACTCCAAATTGTCCAATGGATTCCACCATTATCGCAAAACTAGGATGTTTTATAGTATTGAATGAGATAGCTGCATTGTACATCAATTGAGCTATATGTTTACAAGCTCGGTCTCTCAACTCCTTCTTGCAAGCTTCATTAATAGAAGTTTATTTCATCTTTTGTTTAGCTCCTTTTTTTTGCTCCTACATTGCCAACCTTTGGAGTAAAGAACACATCTATTGGTCCTTTAGTTCGATGCCTCTTGGAGAAGCCTTCTCTTTTATGAATCTTGTCCACATTGGTTTTCATTTCTTCATCACTGCCAAATGTGTCGATATTTGCAAAGTCAGGCAATGCTTGGTTGTTTGTGTTGCTTGCACTTGCTTTTTTCTCCATGTATTCTTGAATTTCATTGCGCACATGTGGGGGGCTTTTGCGACAAGCTTTTGCATTTCTAAATCCCCCAACAATATGTTGTTTAGCACGATAAATTCCACCCTTCGTGACTTTATCACAAAAAATGCAAGTCAAGTCGTTTTTATTGGCGGAAGAAATCTGACGCACGTACTTCCAACATGGATCAATCCTTGATTGGATGCTGGATGAACCAAAATCACCTGCATCCATTTTCAGAGCTGGATGCTGAATTAATTTTCAGAGCTAAATAGCTAATAGTACGAAGCATGCAAAAATTTGGGCTAGTAAGAAAAGGAATAGCAAAATTAATTTTATACGTTCATAATACAAAAACATTTTAGGTGTACTTAAGCAAATAAAACGAATAGACATAATGCCACATTGTATGACACCACTGTAATTGGTCAGCTGAATTTAGTCCCACATCAGTAATTGTATATTATCCTACCTCTTTTGTTCTTTATAAAAAGAGGTGTTCTCGTGTAATATTCAGATTTTTTTAGAAAAAAAATATTCAGTTATTTTCAATTTATCGCATGGTATCAAAGATAACAATTGTGTGAGCATGCTCTCTGTCTCGGTGTTAGCCCGTGCTGCCTGTCTGTTTGCTTGTAATCGTTGCGGCCAAATAGTGCCTTCTTAAGGACTTCGGTACCTTGCCGCCCGCCTGCCCAGCTTTTTTAGGTGCAGTTTCAAGCCTTTTTAACGGCCCGCCTTCTGGAACGGTATACTTCAGTTTATCACCCAGTCTTTAACTGGTTTAGTATCCCTGTTTACACGATATGTGTGGACTTTGGTTATTTCTAACCACCCGCCTTAGCTCATGTTTGTGCAGACTCTTGTTGTCTAAACGCCCGCCAGTTTCTTCCGAGACCTATTCCCCCATATGCAAACTCTTAGTTTGCTTCTGCCCGGTTTTCTCTGGAACTTTGGGAGGTCTCTCCTCTGGCTTGTGCAGTTTCTGGTACCTTAACCGCCATTCTACATAAATATTGTTGCATCCTCTCCTACTCTCGTCCCTGCCAGTACTCCCTCTGTTTTGACTTGCTCCTCTGGCAATCTTAGAACTGCGTCCAAATTTACTGGGTTGAATTACCCGAATTGGAGTGTCTTCCTTACCTTTTTGTTGCAATCTCAGCGCAAACAACATCACCTGACTGACGATCCTCCTGCTGCTGGCTCTGCTTCCTATGACGACTAGAATGTTAATGATGATCTGGTTCGCACTTGCCTCGCTAACAAACTATCAACTAAGTGCTTATCCATCATTCGTCATGATGACACGGTGAAAGCTGCTTGAGATCATCTTGCCGCTCTTTATTCCAATGAAACTGAGACATCTCGCATGTACACGTTATATGCAGATCTCTTTGCTTGCCTCACCTTGTCTCCTGCTGCAGCTTACCAGAAAGTTAGGGCTTTTGTCGTAGAGCTTCTTCAGCATCGATCATTCTCTGCCGACCAGCACAAACATTTCCAAGAGCTCCTAGTCGTGTGTTATCTTCCGTTTATCAAACTCCTACGACATGATCCGTCAGCAAATTCTGGGTGAAGATGACTCTCTGACACTATATGTCACTGTTGCTCGCATCTATGTGGTTGCTGCGCCTTCTTCAACAACCTATGTTTGCATCTTCGCCATCTTCTGACATGTTTGCTCACCCAGTAGATCGTGGCAGCACTCATGGCCGTAGTGGTCGCTTTGGTAGTCGGGGACCTAGCAGGCACCTTTGCTCCCATTGTGGGAGAAGTGGCACACCGTGAATCATTGTTTTGCCAAGTAACCTCACCTTCGTTCACAAGTGGTTGAGGCCCCTTTTGCCACCAAACATTCTTCTTACATTGCCACTTCTTCAGATAGTGTACGTGTTGTCACTCAGGGTAAGTGACTCATTGACTTAAGTGCCACCAATCATATGATGGGAAATGAGCTTGTCTTTTCTCAGTTGGAGAAACATAGACGGTCACCACCAATTTTGATATTAGATGGTTCCCCATCTCCTGTGTGTGGGACTGGTGTGGTCTAGGCCACCCCCACTATCCTCCTTGAGGAAACTCTCTACGTGTCTACCTTTCCATGTAATTTATTATCTTTTCATGCTATCTCTCAAGAACTACAATGCTCTGTCACATTTACAGTACTAAATGTTATTTTCAGGATCTTCTCTTCAAACAGACGCTTGTTATTGGGGTTGAATGTGGGGGCCTCTACTTCCTCGAAAATGTCTCTGCTCTCTCTGCATCGACCACCTCCAACTCTCTCCATCAATGACATCTCCGCCTTGGTCACCCTCCTCGTATACTCCATCAACTACTGCCCGATCTCCAGACGGATGGGGGACCGCACCTCCTATCCCACCAAAAACGGGCATAGTTTGGCTCATCCATTCAATCTGTTTCTTTCGGACATCCGGGGTCCTTGCCCTACCAAAATAGTTGGTATGGGTAGTGATGGAGGACCATCTGACGTGACTTGGCGCACGGCGGACCCCACTTTTATTTATTCACGCACGCGGACTTGATCAAATCGGCGATCCGCGGATGCGTCCGACTCGTCGTTCTGATTTTTTTTCATATATAACATTGTTATTTTCAGCTTTTATTTCATGTACTTATGGCTCTGATATCACCGGTCAATCATAGTCGTTGATTCAGTTTCCCTAATCTTGATTTCTTATAAATAAGACATTAGGGCTACAGTTTTAGGTATTGCTGAAATTTGGAGAGCCTTTTTCTTATTTCCGGTGATCTTTCCGCAGTATCGACTCCGTGAAACCCCTTAGTGACGACCCCTCAGGTAAGCTCTTTGTATCCTTGTGTTTTTGTCTCTGTCTCCACTAAGGTTGTTCACAAATAGTATAGTTCGTGAATAATTCGAGATTCGATTCGTGAAAATTCGATTAAAATTCGAATTTTTCGAATTCAAATTCGAATCAAAATAATTTTATTCTTATTCGGAGGATTCGCGAATAGTTCGCGAATACTGGAATATATATTAAAAAAATTAATCTATGTAAATAAATATAATTATATTTTAATATTATATTATATTAAATATTATAAAATTCTAATTCTAATTCAAATTCGAATCCATGTTCGAATCGATTCGAATTCGAACCCAAACTCGAATCCAACATTTCATGACAAATCTGAATTCTAATCCGACCCTGAATATTCGATCGAATCCGACACTGAATATTAGATCGAATCCGAATCCGAATTTGAATCTTTGCATTCTATGACAAATTTGGATTCGATTGAAGAGTTATTCGGTTCGTGAACACCTCTAGTCTCCACCCCTCTAGTCTCCACCCCTCTAGCCCGTTGTCCAGCCAACCGCCCCCTTCAAATCCCCCTAGCCCTTTTCCAACAAGGCGTCTCCTACTCCTCTACATCCGCCCTTCCCCCAACAGACCGCCTCCCCATTCCCACCCTTCCAGCCGCCCATCAGCAGGCCGCCACCCCTGCCCAGCCGCCTCCCACTCCTCTACAGTCCCTTTGCCCCCCTCCCAACTGGTCGACGCTCCTCCCCCTCACCCCAGACGGTATACCCACACCCCCCCAATAGCCGCCTCGTTGTTACCCCCTTTAGATCCGCCCTTTTCCCATCCAAACAGTCCCCCTCTTCTATTGGATCCAGCCCTCCCTCCCGCAACAGTCCTCACCCTTACCCGATCTAGTTCATCCTCCACCGGAACACCACTTTTAGCCCTCTAACGCTCGGATCCATTCCTATAGGAGCATCCCTAATATTTTGTGTTTTTATTTGTATAGGATGATGGTTGTAAATATTGTTATGGATTGGTTATTATATGCTTGATTTGGTATTTCAGTTTATTATAGTGTTTGTTCTTTAATAACTCCCTAACTGCAAGAAAGGATCTCTTTACCGCGCGCTTGTTTTTGGCTATCCATGCGGAGGAAATCCAACGCCTAAAGCCTAAAAGAAAATCTCATTTCGTTTATTTGATGTCAAGTTAAATATTATATTTGTTCTTGTGTTAATTGCTAATGCCTGTCTGCGTGTAGTGCATGCGTTGAGTCGTTGAGAAATTGAGAGTCAACCCTCACTCACAACTAGTGTGCAGTCTAGGAGTCCACTACACACCCTACCCTACATCAATTGGAATTAGAACCCTAGGTTTGGGCCATGTCTATGCTCCGAAGTGATAGGGCTTATAGGTCCCTAATGTCTGGCCATAACGTTTTCGAGGATCAAACAAATAGTTCGAACTCGGGTGCGACATTTTCTGAATTTCAGCAACTTGTAATTGACCGTTTAGATACCATGGGCACCCAGTTTGAGGGTTTCTGCTGTGACCTCTTAAAGATCAATAACCGATTAGGGCATCAGGAAAGTCAGACTGAAGCGCCATCTCAACGGGGGAACCTCGTGAGGATGAGCCAGAAATTCCTCCTCGTCCGAAACAACGTCGGAGGGCATACCACCACCTCCTGAGTGACACTATCGTGATGCCCCCGTCGGAGTCCTGTTGCTGATCGCCAACAAGGCCCTGATTATGATAGGTACCCACCTCAACGCGACAGACCGAGCATTCCCTCAGGATCTTAGAGCTCGTACATCGCAACACGAATGTCGTGATCTTGGTCGCGATGACTATTTTGTCCCCGACAGCAGAGAGCATGGACCCCCACTCGCTCGACGCGATTATGCCCGGGATGAGTATTATGAGGATTATTTGGAGTCACATGGAGGCGATTACAAGTATGAGAATGACGCCACCAGGTGCATTCGCATCAATGCTCCTTCATTCGATGGCCGCATGGATCCGTAAAGCGTTTAGCGACTGGCTTCTCAATATGGACCATTATTTTAAGTGGTATGACATTACGACGGGCGTTGTGTTTGCTTCGCCAAAATGAAGTTGGTCGGGTAGGACAAGGTATTCTGTATTAGCGTAGAGAGATTTGTTGAAAGGAGTGGCTATTATCCTATCGCCAGGTTGGATGATATTAAGCAGAAGCTGAAAGATAAGTATCTTTTTGCATCCAACAGAGACCAGTTGTTTGATCAGTTACAGAACTTATGACAGGGGACAAGAGTATATGGCTCGCTTCGACAAGCTTGTCGTTAGGAGTGACATCTCGGAGGAGCTCATTGTCATCGCCTCTCGTTTCAAGGCCAGTCTACGGTCTGAGATTCGGAGAGAGTTGATTTTGCATCACCTTGAGAATATCGAGCAGATATTTCAGCTCACCCTAGAGTACAAGCAGTGTCTCCGCTCGTCCAGCACGGGGCATTTCCCGTTTCGTTCTAATACCTCGACATATAGGAAACCCGCTCCACCCCAGACTATCGTGGTTGTGCCCTCACGTGCCCCAGCTAACACTGGGCAAAGCCGCCTCCACTGATGGCCAGCGACTTGGGGGTATTCTGTGTTATAGATGTTCTGGCAGAGGGCATGTGATACTGTGATAGCGCAGTGCCCCACACAGAACTTGCTAATTGAGGATGATGAGCTGGGTTTAGAAGGAGAGGAGTTTACAGTCACCGTTGAGCATGGATGAGAGAGTGACGTTGAGCAATCCTTAGAGATGGGAGTGATTAGGCGTCTCCTTCACAAACCACATGTAGACGAGGATTGGCGTCACACGACTATATACTGCACTTATTTTCTTATTGCAGGCGGTACCTGCAAACTAACTATTGATTGTGGGAGTTGTTTGAACATTGTAGCCCAAAAGGGGCTTGATCGTATGCAGGTGAAGGTCGAGCCTCACCCACACCCCTATCGCATCATCTGGATTTGGGTTGATAAGACGGCGATTTAGGTTACCCAGCGGTGTCTCGTACCGATCAACATTGCTTCCTTTGAGGATCAGGTCTGGTGTGATGTCATTCTCATGGACGTCGTCCATGTTCTGCTAGGCAGCCCTTGGCTATTTGATCGTGACGTCATGTGTTTCAGCCGCTCAAACACGTGTCTTTTATGAAAAGGCAGAAGATCACACTATCGCCTACCCAACCCAAGGAGAAGTCCAATGGTCGGATTGAGCCTTCCGTGAGCACGAGTTCTTCGAGATTCCTTTATATCTTGGGCCGAGGCGAGTTTTTGCGAGACAACATTGAGGCCAACATTATTTATATTGTAGCGTACACTATGGCCTCTGAGTGCCCTCCTGACCACCACTCAGCGGTGCGTCCCCTTTTAGACGAGCATGCAGACATCATGCACGATGAGCTCCCTAACGAATTTCCCCCTCCCCCCCACGGGACATTCAACAAGCCATTGATATGATCTCCTGGGCTTCTCTCCTGAATCTGCCCCATTAACGCATGCAACCTGATGAGCACACCGAGCTCAAGAGGCAGGTTGATGAGCTTCTTCGGAAGCAATTTACTCAATAGAGTTTGAGTCTGTGTGGTTCCCGCCCTTCTTACCCCTAAGAAGGACGGTAGTTGGCGTATGTGCATAGATAACCGACCATCAATAAAATTATTGTCAAGTATCGTTTTCCCATTTCGCGACTCGATGACTTATTGGATACTATGTCTGGCGCCCAGATTTTTCCAAGATAGATCTCCGTAGTGGGTACCACCAGATTCGAGTTCGTGAGGGAGACAAATGGAAGACAACTTTTAAGACTAAGGATGGTTTGTATGAGTGACTAGTCATGTCATTCAGGTTGTTGAACGTTGCGAGCACTTTTTGAGAGTCATGACGCAGAAGCTACGACCCTATATGGGCAAGTTTCTGGTTGTATACTTTGACGATATACTGATTTATAGTGAGACTCAGACCTACTATCTCAACTATTTGAGGCTTCTCTTTAGAACCCTACGTCGGGAGAAATTGTATGCGAACTTGAAGAAGTGTTCTTTCCTATCTGAGTCTATCCATTTCCTAGGATTTATTGTGTCATCTACTTGCATATCTATTGATCAAGGAAGGTCAAATCCATCCGTGATTGGCCCGTACCAACGAATATCCACGGGGCATGTAGCTTCCACGGACTTGCCACCTTCTATAAGAGAATTGTCCAAGGATTCTGGGTGATTTGCCCAGGCGACCAAAATTTCCTCTGAAGTGGGGTCACCCGACAGAAGGCAACAACAGTCGAGTATCTTGGCCAGGTAGTATGGTACCTCGTCGGCGAGATCGAAGTCAAACGAAATGTGGTCTGAGGTGATTTAGTTGCCCACCACACAGCGCAGTTGAGAAACGTGGAAGACCGGTTGTATGCGGCTCTCGGCGGGGAGGCGTAGGCGATAGACGACCGCACGGATACACGCTGGGACCTCAAATGGGCCAAAGAACCATGGGGCTAGCTTCGGGCAGGACCTTCGGGCCACAGACAACTAGTGTTATAAATGCAATTTGATGAACACCTTCTCCCCCACCTGGAAGGAAAGGCCACGCCTCTTCGTGTTCACAAAGGAGGACATCTTTTGATGGGCTCATAGGAGGCGATGCTTTAGGTGATCCAGGATGGTGTCACGGTCCTGCAGGACAATGGACAAACTCTCGACCTAGCACTTTCCCGACAGTGGCAGAGAATGGAGGGTAGCGGTCGGCCATAGACAACCTCAAACGGGGTGGTACCGGTTGCGTTGCGGATGGCAGTGTTGTAAGAGTATTCGGTCAAACAGCAATTGAGGACCTCAGACTGGCCATCCGTCTGCCGGTGATAAGCAGTGTTGTTGGAAAAAATCCTTATGATTTAGCTTAACAAATTATGTTTAGTGATTTTACATCATAAGTCTATTACCCGTGTTATATAGTGAGGGTAATTTGGTCTTAGAAATCTTAAGGTTTCAGTGATATAAAGGATATATACAAGACATACTGAATTGAAAAGAAAAATCATGAATTGCCAACATGCGTCGACTAGATCTCGACTGGAATTCGACGTTACTTTGAAATGAAGTCAGAGCAACTTAATTTGGTTAAGTCGACAACACTTAAGGATTAATTCGACGTAAGCTTTGACATGGTATCGACAAAATGTCGACTATAGATTTTCATACAGACAGTCAGAAATCAATGTTGCTTCAACAAGAACTCGACGTTACGTCGACTTGATTTCTTAACAGAATTTGTTTTGTGGTTCAATCTAAATTAAATCAAGAAGGGGTATATATAACAAATTCTTGAAGACGTCAGAGGATGTCGATATATATATATATACATATATATATATATATATATATATATATATATATAAAGTGATACAAAAGAAACAATCACAATTATCAATCCTCAACAGCAGACGATCAAGAAAATCACATCAGATCGTGAGAAGATTGAATTTGACAGAGAAAGCTTGGAAGATTATCATCTGCAATTGAATCTCTTCCAATATCAGTTGATTTGTATGATAATTGTTGAATCTGATAAGAAAATTGGTACGTCTTCTTCTCAAGAGGAAGTTACAACAGATTCAGAGAAAAAGTTTGAAAGATCATCTGGAGATTGGGCTCTTAATCTTTATTATTTTGATATTCAGAGATTCATCAGAAGTTCCAGAGATCATCATCAATTATTCTCAGAAATCTGAAAAGAGTACACTAAGAGAAGACTCATCTTAACTCAAATCTTCTTTTAATTTTCTTTTTTGCATTTGAAAAAAAGAGTTTTAAGAATCCCTCTACAAAGGATTCAATTAGAAGTTATAAAAGTCTCCTTGAGAAAAGATTCAGATTATAATTGGATCAAAATCTCCTTATCAAAAGATCTTGTGTGATTCTAAGAGTCTCCTGATCAAAAGACTCAGACACTGTGATAGTGAATTTCTACCAAAGGTGGTAGAAGAGTGGATGTACTCAGATTGAGGAGGAACCACTATAATCCTTGTGTGTTCTGTAATTTTGTTTTTATTTCTTATTTTGTGGTGTTGTGCTGTGATTTTAATTAACTGCATATGATTCTGTTTTATAGTTTATGTAAATGCAAATTCTGTGAATTAATTAAAGTATTTGAAAATAATTTATATTTCTATTCACCCCCTCTAGAGAAAATTATGAGGAATATAATAACTAAACTCCTATTTCAATTGGTATGAAAGGAAGGTTGATCATCAATAGGCTAACTTATAAAAGATTAATTTATAAAAGGTGAACACATTGATCAAACGATCATTTCAGTTGCAACAATAAATTCAAATTTTTATTTACAAAAATTGCTTCAAATACTTTCAAAGGATTTGTATCTACAAGACCACCAGTCTGTAATCTTGATAAGTTTACACTCTGAAAAACCAGAATTAGATTGTATATGAACTCAATTGATGAGGAAATTTTTGAATCATTCTTGACAGATGTAGATGGCAATATAACTGTAAAACCTGTACCAAGAAATGAATGGACTGATGTGAAGAAGAGAATTAAAGATTGTGATGCAAAAGCTATGAATATCTTGGTCTCTACCATGTCAGATGACATTTCAAAAGGTTGCAGAATGTCTCTCAACAAAAGAAATATAGGAATCACTCTCAAGGATTATTGATGGAATTGCAGATGAAAGAAATGATAGAAGAGCACTTCTAATCTCTCACTATGAAAATTTCCAGAAGAAATTTGATAAATCTGTATCAGAGATGTATGACAGATTCAGTATGATAATTAATGAGTTAAAATGACTAAATAAGGACATATCTCTCATAAAAATTAATGACAAGTTACTCATGTGCTTTCCTAATACATGAGATTCCAGAATTTTGGATATTATAGAAGTAAGGCGTCACAAGGAAATCACTACAGATGTTTTGATTGGGAAATTAAAATCTTATAAACAATTATTGAAAAGTAAAGCAGAAATTGAAGCTAAAGAGAATAACTTATATAGAGAAAAATCAGTTGCATTTAAAGTTACTGAAGATGAACCATATGTTACAGAAAATGAAATGTTCAATCTTCTGGCAAAAAGATTTAGAAAATATATTAAATCAGAAGGTTCAAGAAGAAGTGACAGAAGTATGAGAAAACCAAAATTTGACAAGACTCTAAATAAGGAGATAATTTGTTCAACTTGCAGAAAATCAAATCATTAAGGCAAAAATTGAAAATATATGAAGACTATCCTGATGATATTAAGCAAATAGAACAAGATAAGCAGATTTGCAGTGGAATAAGTTCTGGAGCATTGAATCATCCACTGCACTTGCTATGATATTCTTTGCCTTCTTGTCCAGGGAGATTAGAGCAATTTTTTCTTTCGTTAGATCCATCATTTTCTTGGGAATCATAATCGCTTGATTTATCGTTAAAGCCTGTGCAGGGATGTGTGGTCCTTCTTCCACTATCTGAAAAATCCTCGGATCAGCAGCTTTCATGAAGAACCGTACTCATTCTTTCCACATGGGAATGTTTTCCTTGGTGCACACCGGTAGCTTCATGGATGACATGTCTTTGCCTGTCCATGGTGACAAAGAGGAATCTCGTAATGCTAGATCAGGGATCTTGATCTAGGTGTTAACCTTATTGACCAAAACGCCCCTCTGATACCAATTGAAAGTATCTAGCGTCTACCTAACTCACCTAGAGGTGGGTGAATAGGTGATGTTTGTGTATTTTCGCAGATTAAAATATTACTCAAAAATAAACAAGCACACAAACACAGAGATCTATAGTGGTTCCCCGTATTGGGTACGTCCACTGTCCCGCCTCGCTTATCTACCACGAAGGGTATGATTCGGCTACTTCACCTTTCTCAGATTATCAACAATCTTACAACTCGGAGCAACGCTCCTACACTTCGGAGAACAAACTCTCCTAC
Source organism: Platanthera zijinensis (assembly GCA_039513925.1). Classification (NCBI taxonomy): domain Eukaryota; kingdom Viridiplantae; phylum Streptophyta; class Magnoliopsida; order Asparagales; family Orchidaceae; genus Platanthera; species Platanthera zijinensis. Next base: position 129,477,252 of record CM077089.1, on the reverse strand, counting down.
ACATCGATCCACAACCGGATCTACAACTCGATCCACAAACAGATCTATAAACTCGATCCACTAACGGATCTACAAACTCGATCGACTAACGGATCTACAAACTCGGAGAAACAATCTCCTACAAAAAAAATAAATATTACAACACAACAACGATTGCACGTTTTCGCTCCGACGTTCTTTGTAGAGGTAGATCTTGAAACTTGTAGAACTCGAAAACTTGAAATCTTTTGGATCTTGAATCTTGAACCTTCGATCTTCAAATAACTAGGACTGGAGTAGATTAGATCGTGAGAGATGACACGATCCAGGTGTAGAAGTCGTCGAAGAAGAAGATCGTTCGAAGTCAGCGGCCGATCGGAAGAAAATCACGAACGAAGCGAGCGTGCGGCCGACGGGTTCTGATTATGGAAGCTTTTGAAAATCGAATAGCAATTAGGTTAAGATTGGTCATTTCGAAAATCAACTTAACATATATATAGGGAGATTCAAAATAACAACTATAACAGATTTCCAAAAACGAACCCTAGAAATTACTGTGCATGGCCATTGGTTTCGAACCAGAGAAATTTTCGGAAAAACGGCCTAAGTCAAATTCGGCGGAATTCGCCGAATATCGATTATGATACTCGCCGAATTTACAAGTGATATTCGTCGAATGTGTCTTAGCCAGAAATCCAGAGTGGTCGACATATGACTCGACACATTCGGCGAGTATCGCCTGGGATACTCGTCGAATTCGACGAGTATCGCTAGTGATACTCGGCGAATTCGGCGAGTATCGCCAGTGATACTCGGCGAATTTTCCTTGGACGATTTCTAGATATCCAGAATTTTACCCTAAGTATATACGACGAATTTGACGGGTATCGGGAAGTATACACGACGAATTCGGCGAGTATCAAGGGGATACTCGATGAATTCGACGTGTTTGACTCATCATACTCGCCGAATTTTACTTAGGTAAAATTCCTCTTCTCTGAGTCCTGGATTTTGGCCTTCCTCTATCCTTCTCCTGTACCTGGGATATAAGTACACCACAATAGAGAGATTACACGTGAGTCAACACATTGTCATACACAATGAAGAATTACATTGTATAGTCTCGTGTTTACTGACCCACTGTAACCTGACATGGGTGTGTACTTAGCAAAGTAAACCTGTAAGTACATAACTCGAATACAACATCAAATACAAACTCAATTCATCTTAGCTTGACTGAACCATTCTTCAAATCAGGGTTATTGTGGATACAATACCCAATAACATTTAGAAATTGAGATCAATAATTTGAAGAAACAGATTAGAAAGTTAACAGAAGAAAAATCTTCATTGAAAGAAGAACTATTAAAGACAAAAGTCTTTGAAGACTCCTTGAATGGAAGGAGTAATCAGCTTAAAAATATTACTAAAAACCTTAAGAAAAGGTTTGATCATTTGGGCTTAGGAGCAAATCCTAAGAGGATAGTAGCAATAGATAATAAACCTGTTTGGAACAATCTTGTAACATTCATTAAAGCAAACGAGGTACTATCTACAATAGTACATAATAAATATTCAAATTCCAATAATGATAAGAGAAAGTTTAAAGGAAAAAGTGTTGCAAATAAACAATCAATGATAGATATGAAACAGAACTCAGTAGTTTCAATAAATCAGGAACATGCGCCGATTCATATCAACGCAACTCTTGTGAAACGTCAACATCAACTCGACGCTTTTTAAATGTTACGTCGACTTCAACTTGACGCATATCCCTTGAGAGCAAGTATTTATATCAAAATTTTTTAAAAAATGATGTTTTTCATGATTGTTTTATCAAAGGTCATATAACTGGAAGCTGTTGCTTTAATAGACCAACACTCTTTTATCCTAAGAGATATTATGAAAAACCTTCATATACTTTCATTACTCCCTATAATGGAAAAAGAAGTAATGGATCCAAGGTAACCTGCATCTCAACTAATATTTAAATTCATGTGGAGGAAAAGGCTATCCTTCCATAAATCAGCAATGGTATCTGGACAGTGGATGTTCCAGGCATATGACTGGACAAAGAAATATGCTGATAAATTTCAAGGCCAAAAATGATCTCAAGGTAGTATTTAGTGATTCCAATTATGATCAGACTAAATGTTATGATATGATCAAAATTGAGAATATCAACTTTGCTAAAGTAGCTCATGTTGAAGGACTTCAACATAATCTGATTAACATTAGTTAACTTTGTGATGGTGAATATAAAGTTGTTTTCACTAATAATCATTGTCAAATAGTAAATTCTATAACAGATGACATTGTACTAACTGGATCTAGAAAATGCAATATATATATTGTTGACTTTGACTATACTAATAATGAATTATGTTTATTCAATACTAAAATAGACAAAAATGACCTTTTATTCACATATTTTATGGATGCATAATCAATTACTTGATTATAACTTAAATTTTTCCAATTTCACAATATTCTGTGATAGTTCAAGTGTTATCTCAATTGCATCAAATCTTGTCTGACACAACATGACAAAAACATATTTCTAAGACATCACTTTTTCCGAGATAATGTTGAAAAAAGGAAAATTTCCCTAGAATATGTGACTTCTGAAAATCAGAAGACAGATATTTTCACTAACTCTCTTGATAAAACAAAGCACAACTACTTTATTAATACTTTGGGTATGCTTGATAAAGTTCAGTAATTTTAAATGTCTTAATTTGAACTACAAATATTGCTGGGAAAAATCTACATAAGTCTTAAATTTTTAAGTCTGCATTCGACATAACATCGAATAGAAATCGACAGAACGTCAAATTCTATTCGATGTAACGTCTAAGAGACGGTGCTTATGAAGAATATTGGATCCATTCAATGCAACGTTGATTTCATTCAACACATGCGTTAATTATCATATTTATGTATATGTCGAAAAGAAATCGACGTTACGTCGACTAACAAAATTATTTATGCCCTAATTTTCAACATATCGTCTATTTTTCTCCAAACTCTTCATCTTCCCCGCTGTATTTTCTTTCTACTATATTTCTTTGTTCTTTCTTGTAATCCTTGCAGGTATCTGGATAATACTCATAATCAAATATTTTCAAAGATGACTGAGAAAGAAGTATTGGAGGTTCTTGTTCAAGCCCAAACACCATAGGTTAGGGGATTTACAAAGGAATTCTTGCTTTTTAGAGATGAATGCAGTAGTAGACTTCTAATACTCCAAAATCGGATAAATGAGATATCAAGCTCTGTGCAACTTCTTGATCAACAAGTTGATCAGAGAGGAACTCTTGTCGAAGTCTTTATATCATTCTTTAAAGATTTAAAGATGGGGGAGAAAAATCGAGACGGGAATAACAGTATTCAAAACTCAGATTGTGTTATAATCAGGATACATATATTCCTTATGAGAGAGAAAATCAAGAAATAGTAAGCTTTGTAAAAGCATCAACTACTAAAGTATCTGTAACCAAAAAGAAGTAGAAAGATAAATTTCCTGATAACTTATTAAAATCTATCAATGAACTATTTGCAAACATCTTAAGCAAATGATATACACTTAATTCTGCTTCACATAATGCAGAAACAGAGATTCAAAAGTTGTTCAATGTCTACCAGGATATACATTGTTCTTTCAACCTTCGGTGCTGACAAGGAAAAGAAGTAATAGTGTATATGAACACCAAAGTATTTTCTTGTATATTCAATTGTCTTATTTATGTCCCTTATCATTCTTATCTATTATGAGTACATGTTCAGTCAAAATTTTGTATAATTTATTGTTGTATATCTGGAAAATCACTTTTGAAATTTTATAAAATTTGTTAAATTAAATAGGGGGAGATTGTGGAGAAAAACTCTTATAATTTAGTTTAATAAATTATGTTTAGTGATTTTACATCCTAGATCTATTAATCATGTTGTATTGTGAGGGTAATTTAGTCTTAGAAGTCCTAGGGTGTCAGTGATATAAAGGATATATACAAGACATACTGAATTGAAGAGAAAAATCATGAATTGTCAACATGCGTCGACTAGATCTCGACGCAACGTCGATTAGAATTCGATGTTACCTTGAATTGAAGTCAGAGAAACTTAATTTGGATAAGTCGATGACACTTAAGGATTAAATCAATGTATGCTTCAAAATGATATCCATAGAACGTCGACTGCAGAGATTTTCATACAGACAGTCAGAAATTTATGTTACTTCGACAAGAACTCGACGTTACGTCGACTGGATTTCTTAACAGAATTTGTTTTGTGGCTTCAATCTAAATTAAATCAAGAAGGGTTTACATAACAAATTCTTGGAGACGTTAGAGGATGTCGATCTCTATATATATAATAAGATACAAAAAAAAAAAAATCACAGGTTATCAATCATCAACAGCAAACGATCAATAAAATCATATCAGATCGTGAGAAGATTGAATTCGACAGAGAAAGCTTGGAAGAGTATCATCTGCAATTGAATCTCTTCCAGTATCAGTCGATTGGTTTGATAGTTACTAAATCTGATAAGAGAATTAGTACTTCTCAATAGAAAGTTACAACAGATTCAGAGAAAAAGTTTGAAAGATTATCTGAAAATTGAATTCATAATCTTTGTTATTTTGATATTCAGAGATACATAGGAGGTTCTAGAGATCATCATTAATTATCCTCAGAAATATGAAAAGAGGACACAAATAAAAATCATTTTAACTCAAATTTTCTCTTAATTTTCTTTTACATTTGAGAAAAAGAGTTTTAAGAACCCATCTGCAAAGGATTCAGTGAGAGGTTCTAAGACTGCCCTTGAGAAAAGACCCAGATTGTAATTGGTTCAAGATCTACTTATCAAAAGATCTTGTGTGGTTCTAAGAGTCTCCTGATCAAAAGACTCAGACTCTGTGATAATAAATTTCTATCAAATGAGTAAAATAGTGGATGTACCCAGATTAAGGGGGAACCACTATAATCTTTGTCTTCTGTGATTTTCTTTTTATTTCTTATTCTGTGTTGTTGTGTTGTGATTTTAATTAACTGCATCGGAGTCTGATTTATAGTTTATGTAAATGCAAATTCTGCGAATTAATCAAAGTATTTGAAAATAATTTAAATCTCTAATCACGCACTCCTCCCCCACCCTCTAAAAAACTCTGAGTAATATAGCAACTAAACTCCTATTTCAAGTACTCATGTGAAGGCGAGTCCCCTTGTAACAACTTAAAAGTAAAAAAAAAGAGGAGAAGATTTTCTAAATAAATTAAAAAATATAGCATATTTGTAAGTAAAACTACAAGGGTTGTCTTTTTTTTCTTCCTTCTATTAATCTACCCCCCCCCCCCCCCCCCCCAATTAAACCCGTTGGCCTAAGTTTCTCTCGCATCCCGCACGCGAGTCGCAAGGCGCACAACCCGCCGCTGCCGATCCCGCGCCTCCCACTCCGGATCTGTGACTTCCGTCCCTACAAGCTTTCGCAGCATCCTGCTAGCTCCATTGTACCCGCCGACGTCTCCTATTGCTCTGGCCGGTGGTTTCACCACACCCCCAAGCCGCAAGAACTGGAAGCCTCCTCCTTCTTGCTCTGGCCGACATCTTCCCCACCAATAGCTGGCAACTCTTACCTCCTCAAGACGCAATTTTCCCAAACTAGCAGCGGAAAACTCTTATACTCTCCTCCAAGGGCGCGGTCGCCCTCTTTGTCTTCGTTTTGACCGAGTTTAGCGAGAAGAACAACTAGGGTTTTCTCCTCTCTCCTCCTTGGGCTCGGATTTGTCCTCCTTTGGGTAAGATTCTTCTTTCATCACCCTTAATCATAAATTTTTTATCCCTAATGATTTGTTCGTGCTTCAAATTTTGTATATTTTGTAATCCAAGTTTGTTTTCATCTTATAATTGACTAACTGCATTGTGTTTGTGACTTCCGGCGCCGTTCGTCGAATCTATCAGTGGCATCTTTTCAAAGCCCTCTCCGATTTAGAATTTCCTTAACCGAAGCACCGTCAAGTCTTTGATTTTTGCGTGGTAATCTCCTTTCCCCTCAACTATTGAGGGAGGTAAATTCCTAAACCCCCCTCATGTTTTGGATAATACAAATATCATTTATGATTGTGCTTGAACATGTGTGAAATAAGTTTTCCAATTTTGCTTCCACTGCTTAGCCGTCACCGTCAATTTCAGTCTTACTTAAGGCAAGTAGAGAAATCTCTCTCGCTTGCAAACATTGAATTTTGTTTCTTGCATATTTTCTTATGTTTATAAACATTCCCCTGAAACATCTAAATTGACAAATCAATAGTATGTCTTAATACGTTATGAGTCTTTAAACAATGAATCAATTAATTCGTTAATATTATAAGCAACCATTAAAAATAGTGTTTAATTGATGCAATTCTTTGGCTTGAGTTCCCACTTGATTCGGGAACAAATGAATGGTCATGACGAGCACGAATTATCTGATAAGACTTGAACCTGAACTTGAGACTTCTGTGCATCAAATAAAAACACTTATACATTTCATTGGTTACAGCTTATATTATTACATGAACATATAAATGTTATATTTCGGAGTAGGCTAATAATTAAAGTTTCTTCATTCTGACTCTTTTACTTGTCTGTCTTACTAGTTTTGCCTCATAAAAATTGGTACACAAATATTTTTGATTCCACTGCTCGTACTTTATTTTACTATGCTCACTATTTATTTCAATGTTCGGAGGCTTTTTCCTCCTTGCCTTGGAATTTTACTTAGCATCCGTGACTGTGTTGTCTGTTATCTGAGCCCGATGTGATCTGTGTCAAGTTGTAGGTTTATCTTACTTATTATTGTGTCGGGTTCTATATATTTTATTTTCTTTACTGTTATAATTATTTATTATATAATAGTTATGATCAGTCATTTTCTTGTGTCATGGACAACTGCTAGGCTATAAAATATATACTGAAATTTGATATTTATTTGCATGTTTGTTTCTTTGTTATATTTTTTATTGAAATTTTGTATCAGCATTGTGTCATGAGCTTTATTAAAATACATGCGCATCTAAAACTCCCGAATAAAAATAATCTATTTTTCCCCAAAGCAATTATTTTAAATCACTAACATTACATTAGCTCCTTCCCATGTCTGTGGCATCACGACCTGCTCGAAGCGCACTTTGATCCTTGCTTTAGACGGGTCGTGACAGTTGGTATCAGAGTTAGGTTGAACTTCTAAAGATAAAGTATTTTATAATTATCACATATTTCGAATTTTATTATATAAATATATATGCATACATCATTTATTTGCTCATCTTGTCATTATGTGATGTTCCTGGCTAAAACACTCACACTACACTCATAAGCACAAATAGTATGCACACAAATGTTAAGGGATTATGGGCAAATTTAATATTTATGAGCATATAAATTTTCACTGAAATATACACTGCTTGCGAATATTAAATGGATATAGGTAGTCTAATATTTTTAAGTGCGATGACATTAGAAACATAATATGCATGACGGGTTTCCAACTTAACACGACATGTGTTTCCAACTTTTCATTAATGAAGATTCATAGGAATGCATTTTAGGCATAATTGCATTGCATGCATAGCATAACTCAATACACAAGTGTTAAGCTAAAAGCAACATATAATGAACGTACACACATGAATTTATAAATTATTTGTCATTACACGTGATTTAATTGTTGCATTTGCATGATCATTATCTAGAATTGTTCAACCAAAATGTTGTAACTATTACATGATTTATGTATTTGACAGTATTAAAATGCTAAAACCTCTAGTCTTAATCCCTTCTGTTCAGCTTGACTGTTTCTCTTACCTGATTCTCTTGGATCTCTTTCTAGATGGATCCTAAGCGGTCGTAACGCAAGCAGACTACATTTCTAGGGGGGAGCTTCTGGAGATGTCACTGCCTAGCTGCTGGGGTAGATTGTGGAACGTCTCACTCACCTGGAAGAGGATCGCCAAACTCCTGATCCAGCCTCTGGTTCCGGCCGCGTAGGGATGACTAGAGCAGCTATCACTACTACCCCTACAGGAGCCACCCCACTTGCACTTGATTCTGGAATCGGCTCACCTGTCATCAGCCTGGTGACCCCGCCCGTGTCAAATCTGATTGCTCCTCCTGTAGCGATGGCAGATACTCTACGTTCAAGAGGCTAAAGCCATCAACTTTCAGTGGTGATCGAGACTACTTCGTCATCTCTGAGTGGCTCTCCCAGCACTTGGAGTATACTGGAGTTCCAGAAGCTCAGAGAGTTCTTCTTACAGCCTACCAGCTGACCGAGGATGCTTACACTTGGTGACTTTTGCGTTACAATCTCCACAATTCTGCCTCCTTGACCTGGGGTTAATTCAAGGAAGTCATCATGGATAAGTTTCTCTCTTCTGTGGAGCGAGACAAGTTAGCTGAGAAGTTCTTGTCCCTTCAGCAGCTTGGCAAAACAGTGATCGAGTACAAAAAAGAGTTCTCTCGTCTATCCCTCCTTGCCGTGAAATTTGTGTTAGATGAGTCTAAGAAGATCAGCTGTTTCATGAAGGGACTTCGACATGATTTCCGTCAGCATGTGGTAGCTCATGGAGCCACCACCTACGCCGGGACTGTGGGAGCCGCCTTGCAAGTAGAAGTTATTGAGCTGGATCGTACTGTCAAGAAGGTCTAACATGGTTCTAGTAATACCGCCACCTTTAACCACAAGCACAAGGGTGCTCCATCTTAGGAGCAAAGCCTTAAATCCGAAAAGGTGTGAGCATTTTGCCACAAGGTGGGTCATGTCGTGCAAGTTTGTCGCATCCTCCTGAAGAAGCAAAAGATGGTTGTTCATACACAACAACCTCAGTTGACGCTTGCCTCTGCCTCCACTGTCTGTGCTTACTTCGAAGAAGTCAGGTCACCTGCTGAAGAACTGGAGTCGTAAGCAGAATGCTTGTAACAGATATGATCAAGTTGGGAATCAAATTCAAGACTGCCTTAGGTCACCTGCTGAACCTGGTTGAACGTCATCTCTCAGGGCGAGGCGCTCGCAACTAACGACGTCATCTCTGTTATGTATACGTTGTTTTTAATTTTCTGCATCTTAATTTATCTGTCTTACTAGTGAATAATTCTGTTTTGCGTATGCAATTTTTATTTCTAGGGAGACTTATGATCAAAAATAAGTGGAAACAAATTCTAATTAATTTTGGTACATCTCACTCTTTGATCACTCATCATATTGTGGACCTTCATTGTTGGCCTACATTGGCACTCGAGATCCCTTATGAGATCTTTGTTCCCGGCTATCGACACCTTTCAAATAGGAGCATTCTCAATTTTATGATCTTGCTTGGTGAATTGCAAGTCTCAGCTGACCTCATAGTTCAAAATATGACAGAGTTCGATGTAATCTTGAGCATCAATTAGTTGGTTGCATACAGAGCAAAATTGGATTGCGTGGCAAAGAGGGTCATCTCAGCATCGATGACAAGGACTACAATATTCATGTTCAGACCAGCAGTCACCTGAAGGTAACTTCTATTGTGTGCGCCATTCGTCTTCTTAGTCAAGAATGTTCTGTTTGTTTTATATTTGCTTTGCTTTCGGATTCTGCCTCTCCTCAAGTCGAATCCATTTTGATTGTCTCTGGATTTCCTGACGTTTTTCCTGCCGAATTGCCTGGAATTTCTTCTGATCGAGATGTGGAGTTCTCTATTGACGTAGAGCCTGGAACGCGCCCCATATCTAAATCTTCGTATCATATGCCCATGCGTGAACTAGAGGAGCTTAGATCGCAATTAGATGAACTGCTTGAGCGTGGATACATTCGTCCTAGCTCTTCACCTTTGGAAGCCCTCGTTCTCATCATGAAAAGAATGATGGTTCTATGAGACTGTGCATTGATTATCGGGATCTAAATAATTTTACAGTCAAGAATAAGTATATACCCTTTCGCGCATGGATGATCTCTTTGATCAACTCAAGGGTATTACCATTTTTTCCAAGATAGATCTCAGATCGGGTTACAATCAGCTGAAGATCAAGGAATCTGACATTCCTCTAACTGCCTTTCGGACTCGGTGTGAACATTTTGAATTCTTAGTAATGTTCTTTAGTTTGACTAACGTTATAGATATGATGAACCGTGTCTTCCGTGAATATCTGGATAAGTTCATCATCGTTTTCATTAATGATATCCTGGTCTATAGAAGACTCGTGAGGAGCATGCAGCACATCTTAGACTTACTCTCTCTACTCTTCATCAGCATCAACTCTATGTCAAGCTAGCGAAATGTGAATTCTGGTTGGATTGTGCAGCTTTCTTGGGGCATGTTATTTCAGGAGATGGATTTTTCGTTGATCCCACCAAGATTTCTGCAATTATGGAGTAGAAGCGACCTTCTACCCTACTGAAATTCGCAGTTTTCATGGATTGGCTAGCTACTACCGACGTTTCGTCAAGGGTTTTTCCTCTCTCGTTGCTCCTCTGATAAAGCTAACTCAAAAGCATGTTAGATTCGAGTGGTCAGATCAGTGTGAGCAGACTTTCGTGGAATTGAAACAACGTAAGTGTTCGGCGTCAGTTTTAGCTCTTCCTTCAAAGGGTACAGATTTTTCAGTTTACACTGACGCTTTCGGAGTTGGATTGGGATGTGTCTTGATGTAGGATGATCGTGTTATCGCTTTTGAGCCAAGGCAGTTGAAAGTTCATATGCGCAACTACCCCAATCATGATTTGGAATTTGCTGTGATGGTGTTTGCGTTAAAGCTTTGGCGATATTATCTTTATGACATGAAGTGTCACTTCTACACTGACCATCCGAGTTTTAAGTATATATTCGTTTAGAAGAACCTCAATCTTAGTCAGAGGAGATGAATCGAATTCATAGCAGATTATGACTTGCAGCTCACGTATGTTCCAAGTAAAGCCAATTCAGTAGCATATGGGTTGAGTCGACAAGCTTCTGTTTCCACTTGTACACCCATGTCAGCTACTCTTGCAGTCTTGATTGATGACCTCGATCGGATGGACATATCCATCTCACCCGGGGGTTAAGAAGAGATCTTTGGTCCGTTATGGGTAGAGCAGGTAAAAGATTTGCAGTCATCTGATCTCGTACTCTAACGCATTCGCCAACAGGTAGAACTTGGGACTCTTCCGGATTTCTCTATCTCTGATAATGTTTTGCGTTTCTGAGGTCGCCTCTGCATCCCTGATGTTCCTGAATTGCTTGATCGTATTTGCTGATAAGCTCATGAATCTCGCACATATGATCATCCGGGAAATAATAAAATGTATCACGACTTGAAGCAGTTTATGTGATGGCCTGATATAAAGAATTTTATTGCTCGCTTCATTTCTCGATGTCTGACGTGCCAGAAGCTGAAAGCTCAGCGTCAGCATCCTTGTGGTCTTTTGCAACCTCTGTCGATTCCTGAATGGAAGTGGGAAGACATCTCTATGGACTTCATCACAGGTTTGCCCCACACTCCGAGAGGGCATGATGTGATTTGGGTCATAGTGGATTGCATGGCTAAAGTGGCTCAGTTCACCCCGTGTAAGGAAGGTCATTCCACCAAGAAGATGACTCGGATCTATGTGTCAGAGATTGTTAGACTTCATGGGATTCCTTTGCGGATTGTTTCAGACCGTGACTCGAGATTTGTATCTCATTTCTGAAAAAGCTTCCAGCAACCTTTGGGCACCGAACTCAACCTGAGCGTCGTTTATCATCCAACGACCGATGGTCAGACCGAAATGGTTAATCAGATACTTGAAGACATGCTTCAGTGTTATATTCTTGAGTATAAGGGATCTTGGGATGAGCACCTGTCTTTGGTTGAATTTGCCTACAACAATAACTATCAAGAGAGTCTCAAGATGACCCCTTTCGAAGCACTGTACGGGCGTCGTTGTAGGACCCCTCACTATTGTCGGAAGTGGGAGAAAATGTTGTTTTGGGGCCTGAGTTACTTTAAGAAATGGAAGAAGTCACAAGGAAGACTCGACATCAGCTCAGTCGTGTCATCGAGAGGCAGAAAAAGCATGTCAATCAGCACTGCCGTCTGTTAGAATTTGTTGTAGGTGATCAAGTGTTTCTGAAGGTTTCTCCTTCTTCTGGGGTGAAACCGTTTGGTCGCCATCATAAGCTCGGCCCGAGGTTTGTGGGACCGTATATTATCTAAGAGTATGTCGGAGGATCTGCATATCGTTTTGAGTTACCTGCTACTTTGGTCGGTGTTCACAATGTATTCCATGTTAGTCAACTTTGGAAGTACATCCGTGATCATAACCGCGTCATTGAAGAAATTCCTGCAATTCCTAAAGTCAATTTGTCATATCCGGTCGAGCTCACTAAGATCATAGAGTATCAAGAACGCAAGCTTTGAAAGAGAACCATTCCAATAGTCAGAGTGCTCTGGATGCATGGCAAGCCTGATGAGTACACTTGGAAACTTGAATCAAACATGTGTAGCAAGTTTCCACAATTATTCTTTTGATCTTGGTAAGTCACCACACTTATACTCTTTTATGTTTCAGTATATTCATAGTTAGTTTCTGTCTTGATTTGCAAATTTTGTTAGAATTAATGTCATCTGAATCTTCACCTTAAAAAACCCCATTCAGGAATTCTCAAAAGTTCGGGACAAAACATCCTAAGTGGGGGAGATTGTAACAACCTGAAAGAAGTAAAAAAAGAGGAGAAGATTTTCGAAATAAATTAAAACATGTGGCATATTTGTAAATAAACCTATTAGGGTTTTCTTTTTTTTCTTCCCTCTATTAATCTATGTTGTAGTTTGGCGATTTGACCATCTGGTCGGGCGGTTAGCTGTTCGGGCGGTCTGGCGGTTTGTCCAGGCGGTCTAGTTCATATCCTAGCAGATGCGGTCTGAGGTATTCTAGCATCTGCGGTTTGGTGGCTTGCCGCAGCAGCGGCCTGGTGGCTTGGCGCAGCAGCGGCCTGGTGGCTTGGCGCAGCAGCGGCCTGGTGGCTTGGCGCAGCAGCGGCCTTGTGGCTTGGCGCAGCAGCGGCCTAGTGGCTTGCCGCAGCTGCGGCCTGGTGGCTTATCGTAGCATCGGATTGGTGGATAGCAGCAGTGGCGGACAGGCGGTCATCTGTAGTTCGTTGTCCAGTATTGCGGTTTGACCTTATCAAACCGCCTAACCGGACGGATACTTATTTAGTCCCACATCTCTTATTGTATTTTCTCACCTCCCCCATTTTCTATAAATATATGAGCATACCTATGTATTGTTTATCTTTTTGGAGCAATAAAATTTGCGGTTATTTACTTCTTGCTCGTTTATTCGCCCTTTTTTTCACATGGTATCAGAGCGAATCGATCGTTTGCTCCAATCAGATTGCTTCCCGCGTGGCTTCTTGGTCTAACCGCGCAGTCTCTTCCGGTTTGCTTCCCGTGACGGTTTCTTCTGTCCGCTTCCCTCCCTTCCCTCCCTTGCTTGTCGCTCTCTGCGGTTTCTTTGCCCGCGTTCTATTCGCGTGAATTCCTTTTCTTGTCGCGGTTTGCTGCTTCCTCTCTTCTCTGTTGCGAGTTATGCACCTTGGTCGCGGCATCTTGCCGCTAGTGTGTTATCACCTTGACCGTGCGGACTTTCTCTCTTCTTCTTTGCTGCTTCTTTGCTAGTCGCGCCTCGTTGCGACTTGTTCTGTTCGCGCGGCTTCGTTCTTGTTCGTGTGGCTTCTCTTCCCTGCTTTGAGTTCTGCATTTAGGTCGCGGCGCCTTCCTTGCCGCTGGTGTTTTGTCGCATGACCGTGCGGTCTCTTTCTCTTTCTCTTTCTTCTCGCTAAGCCTCCTCTAGTCGATGCAGCTTCTCTACCGCCGTGAGCTCCACGTCGTGGTCGCGACTTCTTTTCTTGCTGCTGGTGTGTTGACACCGTGACCGTGTGGTCGTCTCGCGAGGTTTCTTTGCTTTCTGTTCGTTGCTCCTTCGTTTCTTGCTGCAAATTAGTCCTTTATGGCTTCTCCACAAACCGTGCAGTTTGTTTTTCTGCTGGTCATTTCTTGTGGTCGCTCTCTTTCAGTAACCCATTTGTCGGCCTGTTCTTGTCCGACTTGTTTCTAACCGTGCGGTTAGAATTCTTCTGACCGTTTTTCTTCTCCTTTGAAGATGGTTTCCCTTCTCTCATCTTCAGCTCATGTTCTTTTGGCCTCCTCTGACAAGTGGCTTATTGACTCTGGTGTCACTTGTCACATGACCGGTAACCCTCGTTTGTTCTTCTCATCTTTGCTGCTCAAAGACACTCTCTATGTCTATAATTTCACGTGCAATTTACTTTCTGTTCATGCTCTCTGCACTCAGATGAATTGCACGGTTATTTTTAATGGCACCACTTGTTTTTCTCTGATTCTGTTTCCAAAGCTCCGATTACTACTGGGACTGCAAGTGGTGGTCTTTTTTTTCTTGACCACGACGTTGCTCTCTCTGCTTCATCTGTTTAGTTGTGGCATCGTCGTCTTAGTCATCCTCCTTCTCGCCTCATTCATCAACTTTTTCCAGAACTGTCTTCGGGGGATCTTCCTTTGAATTGTGAGGCTTGTCAGTTTGGTAAACATCATCGATCTTCTTTCCCAACTCAGAAGGGACGTAGTTCTTCACGTCCTTTTCAACTTGTTCACTTGGACATCTGGGGTCCTTCTCCTACTGCCACTGTTGGTAGAGGAAGCTTATACTTTGTTACGTTCATTGATGATTTCTCCAGAAGTACTTGGTTGTATCTCTTGAAGGACCGGTCTGAGCTGTACTTTGTATTTGTTACCTTTATAATGAGATTTTCACACAATTTCGTGTACCTATTCAGGTTATTCGTACTGATAATGGCAAGGAATATGTCAGCCATCAATTGTCTGACTTCTGCGTAAGCAAAAGTTTGCTTCATCAAACGAGTTGTCCTTATACATCTCAACAGAATGGCGTTGCTGAACGCAAGAATCGTCATCTTCTGGATGTGAATCACAGTCTTTCCTTACAAATGAATGTCCTTCGGTCTTATTGGGGTCATGCGGTTCTTCTCTCTTGCTATCTCATTAACCATATTCCCTCGTCTGTTCTTCAGGGAAAGATTCCATTTTTTATTTTGTATCAAGAGGCAGAACCATTTCCTTTGCCACTTAAAACTTTTGGATGTACGACATTTGTCCACGTACCTTCTCCTGGACGTGACAAACTTTCTCCTCATTCAGTTAAATGCATATTTCTTGGCTATTGCCCTACTCAAAAGGGGTATCGATGTATTGATCCACTTCTGCGCAAACAGTACGTTTCCGCAGATGTTACCTTTTTTGAAGATACTCCGTATTTCTCTCATACTGCTTCTCTTTTGCCCTCTGAAGCTTCTTCTTCTCTTTCTATTATCTCGGCACCTCTTCCAGAGCCAGTTCTTTTTACATCTGCTCCTGTTGCTCCGTCTCTCTCTAGAGCCTGATGTTTTGCCTTTGAAGCCTGTTGTGCCTGTTCCAGGGCCTTATGTTACTTCTGATTGTACATTGCCTCCTCCGGTCAACAGTGATTTTGATCTTACCATTGCCCTGCGAAAGGGTGTTCGGCAATGCACTCAGCATCCTATTGATGTTGTTGTCTCCTATGCTCAACTTTCCCCGAATGGCCATCATTTTGCTCTTGCTATCTCTTCTACTATGATCCCAACAACGTATCACGAGACTCTTGCTAGTCCACAGTGGAAAGCTGCTATGGATGAAGAAATGCATACATTAATTGAGAGAGGGACTTGGACTCTTGTCCCCCACCTCTGAGAGTTGATGTGGTTGGTTGCAGGTAGGTCTTTGTGGTTAAGTATCTTCCAGATGACTCGGTTGATCGCTATAAGGCAAGGATCGTTGCCAAAGGGTTTACTCAGACATATGGGGTAGACTTCTTTGATACTTTTTTCCCTGTTGCTCGCATCAACACTATTTGTATTCTCTTGTCTGTAGCAGTTAATCGAGACTGGGAGATGTCTCAGTTAGATGTGAAGAATGTCTTCCTCTATGGGGATTTGCAGGAAGTGGTTTACATGGAGCAACCTCCAGGATATGTTGCTCAGGGCGAGTCGAAGGTATGCAAGCTTCAGAAGGCAATCTATGGCTAAAACAGAGTCCACGGGCTTGGTTTGACAAGTTCAGTTGAGTTGTCTCCCTTATTGGGTTCAATCGAAGCTCTGCTGATCATTCTCTGTTTATACAGAAGACCACTAAAGGGCTTGTGGTTCTTGCTGTCTATGTTGATGATATTCTTCTGACTGATGATTATAAAGAAGACATTAATCTAGCCAAACGTCATTTTCAACAATAGTTTGTGACTAAGGATATGGGAACTCGAAAGTACTTTCTGGGAATTGAGATTTTCCGGAAGAGGAATTCGGTGGTTCTCTCACAGCGAAAGTATGCGCTAGATCTCCTGAAAGAAACTGGTCTTCTTGGCACGAAACCTGCTCGTTGTCCGATGGAAGTTGGAGATGATAAAGGGTGGACTGAAGATTCTCCTCTTCTTCCAGATTTTACTGTGTACAGACGCCTTGTAGGAAAACTCATATATCTGACTGTTACTAGACCAAATATCTATTATGCAGTTGGGAAGGTCAGTCAGTTCATGCAGAATCTTAGAGAGTGTCATCTTCGATCTGCTATGAAGATTCTGGAGTATGTGAAAGGGTCTGCAGGGAAGGGATTGTTGCTTCAGAAGAATGGTCATCTGAAAGTTGAAGCGTATTCTGATGACAGCTATGCTGATAACAAGGAAGATAGAAAGTCTACATCAGGTTTTTGCACCTTTGTAGGAGGAAATCTTGTTAGCTGGAAAAGCAAGAAGCAGGCTGTGATTTCAAGGTCTAGTGCTGAAGCAGAGTATAAGAGCATGACCTCAACTACCTGTGAGTTGAAGTGGTTGCGGGCGCTTATGGTGGACTTGGGAGAAGTCTATGATCATCCTCTTCCTATGTTCTGTGACAACAAAGCCGTCATTTACATATCAAAGAATCCTGTCTTTCATGAAAGGACAAAGCACATAGAGTTTGATTGCCACTTTATCAAAGAGGAGAATTTGAAGAATTAGATTTGTACTCCCTTCGTCACTTCTGATAAAGAACTGACAGACTTCTACTCAAAACCAGTTTCCTCCGCAGATGTTTGTAGCAAGCTGGGCATGATTGACATATACGCTCCAGCTTGAGGAGGAGTGTTGGAGTTTGGCGGTTTGACCATCTGGTCGGGCGGTTAGCTGTTCGGGCGGTCTGGCGGTTTGTCCAGACGGTCTAGTTCATATCCTAGCAGATGCGGTCTGAGGTTTTCTGGCATCTGCGGTTTGGTGGCTTGTCGCAGCAGCAGCCTGGTGGCTTGTCGCAGTAGCGGCCTAGTGGCTTGTCGCAGCAGCGGCCTGGTGGCTTGCCGCAGCTGCGGCCTGGTGGCTTGCCGTAGCAGCGGATTGGTGGATAGCAGCAATGGCGGACAGGCGGTCATCTGTAGTTGGTTGTCCAGTATTGCGGTTTGACCTAGTCAAACCTCCTAACCGGGCGGATACTTATTTAGTCCCACATCTCTTATTGTATTCTCTCATCTCTCCTATTTTCTATAAATATGGGGACATACCTATGTATTGTTTATTTTTTTTGAGCAATAAAATTTGCGGTTATTTATTTCTTGGTCGTTTATTCGCCCTTTTTCTCACAATCTAAAGTAACCCCCCCCCCCCCCCCCCCCCCCCCCCCCCCCCGCCCGTAATTAAACCTATCGGACTAAGATTCCCCCGCATCCTGCACGCAAGCCGTACAGCCCGCCGTTGCCGATCTCGCGTCCTCCCACTCCCGATCTGCGACTCCGTCCCTGCAAGTTGCGTCATCGCCTCCTCCTGCTAGCTCCTCTGCACTCGTCGGCGTCTCCTCTTTCTCTGGTCGGTGGTTTCTCCACACCCCCAAGCCGCAAGAACCAGCAGCCTCCTCCTCCTTGCTCTGGCCGACATCTTCCTCACCAAGAGCCGAGAACTCTTGCCTCCTCAAGCCGCAATTTTCCCAAACCACCAGCGGAAAACTCTTTTACTCTCCTCCAAAGGCTCGGCCTCCCTCTTTGTCCTCGTTTTGGCTGAGTTTTGCGAGAGGGACAACTAGGGATTCATCCCCTCTTCTTGGGCTCGGATTTGGCCTCCTTTGGGTAAGATTCTTCCCCCATCACCCTCAATCATAAATTTTTAATCCCTAATGATTTTTTGTGCTTCAAATTTCGTATATTTTGTAATCTAAGTTTGTGCTCCTCTTATAATTGACTAACCACGTTGTATTTGTGACTTCCGGCATAGTTCGTTGAATCTATCAGCGGGATCTTTTCAAAGCCCTCTTCAATTTAAGGTTTCCGTAACCTAAGCTCCGTCAAGTCTCTGATTTCTACGTGGTAATCTCCAATCCCCTCGCCATTAGGGGATATAATTTCCTAAACCCCCCCTCATGTTTAGATTATGATAAATTAAGGGGATTGTTAACCGCAGACCGAATATGGCTATTCGCAGATTATTACTATTCGCAGACCCAAAGACTATTAAATTTGTTATTCGCAGAAATCATTGTTATTCGCAGACCAACATTAAAAGTAAAAAAATAGGGTCAAGATGTGCACCGGCACCACAAGTACCACCAAAATTGGAGCCTACATAAAAGTATACATAACCTGCATCAAAAAATATGAAGCACTGACACCACAAGTGCACAAAAAATAAAAAATATCAAGTCTATCAGAAGAAGAAGAAGAAGAAAGTACCAGGAGCACGGTTAGGGCAAAATCAAGATTCAGAGCAGAGATCAGCGGCAGAGGCGGGCATTTCCTGGGAGATAGAACTACTAGACGGGGCCAGAGAGAAAAGAGCACACTGCCTTCGTCGCCGCGCTTCCCCGTTACATGCTCGGAAATGCCCTAACTCCTGGCGCCTTAAGCTAGGTCCGCCCTTGCACACAACGGCGAGCGGCGGGGCGATCGACTCTTCTTCGCCGGCGAGCGGGGCGAGCGGCAGATGGCCAGCGGAGCGATCGGCGGATAGCCATTCGGTCTGCGAATAAAAAAAAAAGGAAAAAAAAAAAACGTTTTTTTCGGTCTGCGAATAGCCATTCGCGGTCTGCGAATAACAATCCCCTAAATTAAATGGCTTGAGCTAGCGTTAGGGTTTTCGATAATTCAAATATCATTTATGATTGTGCTTGAACAGTCTGAAATACGTTTATGATAATTCAAATATCATAACTCGCTTGGAAATTGTAATCAATTCGTTATATACTACAGAATCTCTCTTAAATATTGATTAACGAATTTTGGGAACTCATCATTAGGACAGTTGTATGCGCGTGAACTCGATTTGGGCACTCTCAGCCTTTTTTTAAATTAAATCAAGAGCATAATAATAACTAATTTCAAAACCCTCAATTTTATTTCATAACAAAATAAAATATTTTTGATCAAAAAATATTAAATTTTTAAAGCCAAAATTTGAGTCTACATCAGTTTGGTATCAGAGAAGATGTAATTCACTCATATCGTGAATCACGCGATCCGGTTTTAATAAGTTAAAAAAATGGTTTATTAAATTTATTTTTTAGTTTACATCTTTATTTTTTTAAAAAAATCAAAAAAAAAAAAACAAATTTTGTTTGAGCTTGAATTTTTTTTAAAAAAATATATTTATCTCAAATATGTTAACTTGAACATCACCTCCTATTATAATAGTCAATTATTTTAAATACTATTTTTTTTAATATTAATAATAATCTTGAGTTCCAAATTAAAAAAAGGGGTTAACGTCATTTTCATCTCTAAATATTAATATATATATATATTATTTTTAAATCCCTAGTTAAAATGGAAATTTTTGAAGAGCGCATGAAAAAATTAATGAAAAACGTTGAGTTTATCACTACAAAACTCAAGCAGAATCTGCGTGGGTTGTGCACTGATGTACAGAACCTTGAAACGACAATGCGCAACATTATGTTTTCCCTGATTACGTCTCAACTACATTTCAACCAGTAGAACTCGCGTTCCATTATATTAATAGTCCTCCTGCTAGACTCGTTTCCCCCACGAGCACCTTATCTCCACTTATCTCCACTATAGCACTCACTCCAATCGAGGAGTCTTTCCCAAAGTGCCCGCTCCAGAAAGAATCTATTAGTTGTGTGCCACTTACCCAGGATGACACAATTGCAATCTCACTTCTCCTGGGGAAGGAGTGTACTAGTGATGATACCCCCATCTTAGGTGACGTAGACTCGATCTACGTATGCCCTGATTCTCCTTACCCACTACAACCACCAACATTTAAGCTCACAAACACTATGTCTAATTGTCATTTGGCCTTAACATTAGAATCTTCGTCATATATTGATTTTATATTCGGGGAATACTTTATGTCATTACATTATCCCAAAAATATGTCTGAAATTTTTTATTATCAAATTATCGATATATTTAAGAGAACTCGTATTTTAAGGATAATAAGAACTCCAAAAAATTTCACTCTCAATAAAGATATACGTTTTAAAAGATTTCTCTGGAAACTTTTAAAAAATAAAATTAGAATCAATTTTAAACGTTGTAATATTAAGTTAGGTGTAAGCGGATGTGTGAAACTACAACATTATACTAATTATTTAATATCATTTTTTGGAACATAAAATGGGGTCGAAATTATACCACACTCGAGTTTAGTGGCGCTTATCACTCTCTAACTGATGAACTGACTGAAATCGTTAATAAGAGTTTGTAGAACCTTCTTAGGCGTTTAATCGGGGCGAATCTAAAATAATGGGATCTTGTACCTCCACATGCAAAATTCACATGTAATAATTCTAAAAGTCGCTCTCTTAATATATCTTCGTTCGAGATTTCTTATGCATTGCATCGCCCACCTGACTGTCATCATCTCTCGTTCCATGAACGTATTTCATTCGATGCGCAAACCCATATTAATTATTTGAAAGAATTACATAAAACTACTACTAATATTTTGTGAGTAACCTTTGAACATTACAAACTCACGGTTAGTCGTTATTGTCATGAGTTGTATTTTTCAATGGGAGGTCAGATGATTGCTTATTGCAGGAGGTTTGGTCCAGTTCATGCTCAGACGCGCATTGGGCCACCAGTTGAGCCACCCGTCGAGGCTCCGAATATTCCACCCGATCTAACACCAGTGACGATATCAGATCTCTCCATTGCCAGTTTTTGCGAAGTCTTGTCGGGGTCGAGATTTTTCAACCCCGGGAGAATTGATGCATCCTTCATCGCATCCTAAGTCATAAATTTTAATTTTTTAGCATTTATCTATTATTATGTATCTCTTTCGCGCACCTGCTTTTATTTGAAATTGTTCGGCTCTTCGGGTTGACTGTTCAATGAGATCTTAAATAAAAAGTTCTTGAAATTTATGTAGTTAAGATGGTAATGACAAGCTTAAAATATTTAATTAGGTTGCATGAATATAAAATTAGATAAAAAAAACTTTTGGAAAAATAATCTGTCCGTGTGAAGGAAATTTGGAAAAGGGACTCTTTTGGAAACTTGAAAATTATGTTATTCAAGAATTTGGAAAAGAAATCTGTCATGTGAAGTCTAGGAAAGAGCATTTTTTTAGAAAATAATTATGCAGAAATCTGTCGGTGAAGAAACCTTTGGAAAGAAATTTATTGCCTGTAGAATATTTGAACTGGCATTATTCACTGTCTGCCGTATAAAATTAGAAATGGAAAGAAATTATTCATTTTTTGGATACTTGGGAAATCCGGCCATCAAAAATAGCCCGCTGAAGAAGAAGAAAGCAGACCGGAATAAAAGTAGTGTTCGTTTCCCTCTATTGCCGGCGAACCCTCCCGCCTTTACTCTAGTGCCCAGGCCAGCCGAAGTCACCTCCGACGTGATTTCCTCCAGGCGCCGCCACCACTCCTACCTCAGCGTCAACTCTCGACGCATCACCTTTCCGCCTCAGAGATCTTTCGGCGACGCTCTCCCGTCAGGTCGTCGTCGACCATTCTGCTGATTCCGACGACCCTCCCCGACTAGCGTCGAGATCGACCTAGCCCCTCCGTCAGTCGGAAACTGCATTACCTGGCGATACTTCGGAATGACGCCGCCCAGCCTACCGTCAATTAACTGTGGGTTCAATTTGTGCCAACACATATTCGTCGAGGGTGGACCCCTCCAGAGCCACGTCAACAAGAGTCAAAGTCAGCAGGTCAAGGCAAAAGACAGTCAACGCGCAAGGCAGCAGAAAGCCTGGGCGAGTATGACGAGCTCCCCTCGTATAATCGTCAGGTAGGCGACTAGGCCAGCTACTCGCCCAGCCGTGCGAGCTCCCCCAGTAAGTCGCCTATTCGCCGGGAGGTGGGCTATAAATAAGACACACACCCTCCCTTTGGATTTGCCTATAAATAGGACCTCAAGGGTACGAGAAGATGGACTTCGGAATCTCGCAAAGATCTCGAGACCTCTTTTCTTAGACATCAGCTGAGCCTTTGGATTCCTTTTTCAGAGAGACCAAGCCGCGACCTCGCGACTATCAGCTTTAGTCGCCGCGACTTAGTTACCAGGTAGTCTTTCTCGTACCCTGCTCGGTCATCTTTGGTTGTGGAGGGGTTGCTTCTTCTAAGCTTCCGGGTACGTGGTGGGACCTTCCTGCCGCAGCGCCTGGGGTCTTGTTCATTGTTCGGCAGTTTCCGTGTCTTAGCCCGTTAGCCGTCGAGCCCAACCGCTAAGTCGGTAACCTTAGCCTAGCTTGATCCGATTTTTGTGGTTGGGGTTTTCCCGGCTTTTACACTTGGTGCGGTGAGCGTGGAACGTAACCAAGGAGGAAAGTTTCGCTAGTATGCGAGATGGTGCATGCAGGCGAGCAAGGAGAGATAGTCGGCAACTCGACAAGAGCTGGTAACTCTTCGCGAGGAGGCGAGTTTGTGACTGTGGCAGTGTTCGAGGATTTCGCGAGGAGGATAGAGAGCAGCATTCTCGCAGGGTTTGCTCATCGCCATGATGTCACGGCGACCTCGCCTCGTCGCGTGACACCGTCTGATGAGGAAGCGTCGCTGAGGCGACCTGGGAAGGAGCGAGCCAGAGAAAGGGAGGAGGGACCGATGCAATTGCGGCATCATCCGGCGAGCAGCCAAGGGATCATGTTCCGAGAGGTGGAGCTGCCGGCAAGATACCGTGATGCTCGCTACTATAGAGAATATGACGAGGATATGAGCGAGGATGAAACTCTACACCGCCAGGGAGGAAGAGCCCCTTCTATGACGAGATCCCCTCCACCCCAGTCCCTGAGTGCTTCAGATAGCCCGTCCTTACCTACTATTCCGGCAGAGATGGCCCGGTCAGACATCTCCAGTGGTTCGAGGACGTGGTGTCCATCCACAACATGTCAGACGCCTTCAAGTGCAGTTTCTTCTCCAAAACCTTCAAGGGTAACGCGAGAGATTGGTTTCATCAGTTGCCAGCCGCCTCCATCTACTACTTCGAGGATCTGCGTCGGGGCGTGATGGAAAGGTTCGTGACGTTCAAGAAGAGGAAGGAGGCAACTGCTCACTTCAAGATCGCGCAGGGGCAGCGCGAAAGTCTCGGCCACTACATCGACTGTTTCCAAGAGGATATCCTGGAGGACGAGGAAGTGGACAGCTTCACTCTGATGTTGGCCTTGAAGTTTGGCCTGAAGCAAGGTCTCTTCAGCCTAGAGATCGGGTCCACGCCCCCAAGATCTTTCGAAGAGATGGTCGAGAGGGCGAATACGTTTGTCCAGGGAGAGGAGAAGAACCAAGACTTCTTGGCGAGGCTGGATGGAGGAGCTAGGATGAAGGGAGAGATGAGGACCTTCGAAGGTAGGGCCGAAAGGCTGCCGAAGAGGCAGGTTGAGAGGAGAAGGAAAGAGTCGAGGAGGAAGGAAGAGCAGAGGAAGAGAGAAGAGCCCAGGAGGGCGGAGGAGCGGAGGAGGCAGGAGAAGCCTCGGAGGCAGGAGGAGAGGAGGTCCGTGGAGGCTCCGGAGAGAAGGGGAGAAGCTAGGAGATTCCAGTATCCCGAGAATCGGCCCCAGTGGAGGCCACCTGTTAGGCCTCAGTTCCAGCAGCAGGAGAGGAGGAACGACCATCAACAGGGTGGAGGCCGAGGAGGAGGAAGAAGGGAGGCGATGCTCATTGTCAGGCAGGGCATAAGCGTCGCAGAAGGGAGCAGCAGGAAAGGCGCCAGGAGGCGGAGGTTCCGCTCTACTGCGACCTGCATCGAGTAGAGGGGCGTGGGACGATGGTCTGCCCAGATTTTTGGGAGGCAAGGAGGTGGCTAGAGGCTGGAGCAGCGGTGAGGGAGCAGCCCAGGCAGGAAGCGCCAGCAGGACCGGTAGTGTTCAAAGCTCCGGGGCGGAGGAGGAACGAGGACCGGGTCGACCAGGTAGGTCACGGAGAAGTGATCCACGGCCCAGGAGGTGGGCAGGTTGGAGTGATCAACGGAGGGGTCGGGCCTGGAGCTTCTCGCAATGGGAGTCTCCATCAGATCTATCGGAAGAGCGTCCCCTCTACCTCTCAGGGTGTAGCCTCGACTTCAAAAGTTCCGCTTACGTTAGAGATCACCTTTTCTGAGGAAGACATGCTGGGGAATGAGAACCCCTTTCATGATGCCCTGATCATCCAAGCCGTCATCGAGGACTTCACCGTCGACCGAATCCTCGCATACAATGGGGGTTCGGTGAATGTCATTTTCAAGAGGACCTTCATCGGGCTGCAGGTGGAAGCTTCCAGGATCCAAGTTGCGGACGGGCCCCTCTTTGGCTTCTCGGGAGAGAAGAAAGAGGTGGAGGGAGGAGTGGACCTTCTAGTCACCCTTGGTGGTACCTCTATCTAATGTTTCTTTGTCATCGTCGACGCCCCGAGCTGCTATAGCGCCATCTTTAGGCGGTCCCTTATCAACTACTTCAAGGCGGTTTCATCCTGTGTTGTCAAGGCGCGCGCGCCTGAGGAGCCAGGCGCATGGGGCGCAAGCTGGTGCGCCCTAGGAGGCCCAGGGCGGGCGATGTGCCTCAGGCGCGCCTAGGCGCCCTCCTCACGCGCCTCCCGGGCGCGGTTCAGGTGCGCCTTATTGCATGAACCGGTTTTAACCTAAAAACTGGTTTAGGAAATCAGGCGTGGCCTTATATCCCGATACTTTACTCCCGCAAGCATTTTATGTTTTAGGGTTAAGAACGAGCTGCTTCCCGCTGAGGTGCTGACTGCCGATTCTCGTCCCCGACTCCTCCACGCTCCTCCTTTCTTCTCGCCGGAGTCGCCGCCGCTCTTCACGCCGGAGTCTTTGATTTCTCGCCGGAGACGCAAAAGAGGATTAGCCGGCTGTTGGCGCTGTTCTTCTTTCCGGAGTCACCGGAACTCCTGCATGCTCTCATCTCCTCCTTTAATTGTAAGAATCATTCTCCATTTCTCCTCTTCTTTCTTGTGATGAAGCTTTACTTGTGATTGATTTTTTTGTGATGAATTTTTTGTGATCATTCCTACAAGCGTGAGAAATATTTTTGTGATGAAGCTTTACTTATGATTATTTGTGATGAACTGGATGAAGCTTTACTTGTGATTACTTGTTCTAAGCTTTACTTGCTTTCATTTCTCCCTGTTTTTGCTCTCCTGTAAATCATTGAATGAAGAGGAGAAATGGAGAAATGGATGAAGCCCAGTTCACTGTTTACAGGGAACTGTTCTTCCAGTTCACTGTTTACAGGGAACTGTTCTTCCAGTTCACTGTAAATCAGTGAACTGGATGAAGCCCAGTTCACTGTAAACAGTACAGTGAACTGGGCTTCATCCAGTTCACTATCAAACAGGGGACAGTGAACTGGAAGCTAAAAAAGTGAACTGGATGAAGCGCAGTTCACTGTTTTATTACACTATGAAAGTTTGATGCTGAACATATAATGATGCATAGGTAAAAATGTATGGATTGAGATTAAAATGTTTTACTGTTTTATTCACTGTTTTGATAATTATGCATAGGTAAAAATGTAAAATGATGCTGAACATACTTAATTCCACCATTATTTGTGTATTTCTTGTTGTCCTCTATTACACTATGAAAGTTTGAATGCATCATACCATGTCTTCAAATGACTATTGATGTTTTTAATATTTACCAAACAGTTGAGAAATGTTAAAACATGCAAAGGTAATATATGGCTTGAGATTGATGCATATGGAATAGTTTATCTTCTTATAAAATAGGGTTGTTTGTACTAATATCAGCTGTTAAATGCAACAATAGTTCGGGTGGTTACACTGCTAGTAACCGCCCGTACTATATTGCGAACAGGTATGGACTGTTACACCCTGATTAACCGCCCAGGCAAAAGTATTTCTCTGAGTAGGGGCGATTACACCATGAGTAATCTCCGAAGACATCCCAAGGTAGCAATATCGGGCGGTTACACATGGAGTAACCACTAGTTCATTGCAAACCTCGAACTTGTGTTTTTACAACTCCTAAAGCGACACGTTACTATTTTATTTTGGGCATATAACATTTTGAAAAATTGGTCGTTATATCGGCACGCAAACCGGCCGATATAACGGTCGTTTCGCGCAGCTGCTTTGCTTTTTTATTCTGTTCGGCTGTATAATTATGTTGGCCGCGATTTCATTCATCGTTATATGGTCTCTAGTTTTATTCATCGTTGTATGGTCTCTAGTTTCATTCATCTCGTGCCTTATTCCCCGACTCTCTCTGCGTGCGTTCTTCTTACTCACTCTCTTTGGTGATCATCTCCCTTCTTCTAGGTATCTATGCTACTTCTCCTTGGTTCAACGATTTTCTTCTTGGTTCGACGACTCTCCCTTTTTTTCAGGGTTTCTTTGCTTCTTCTCCCTCACTTACTTAGTCTCCCATTTGGTCGACATCACTATATGTTCTCGTCTCTCTCCTTGCTTCTCTAGTTCTCTGTAATGTTGTTCTTCTCGGCCCTCTCGTCTCTTCTCTACATCTTTAGTTCTCTGTAATGCTGCTCTTCTCGGCCCCTCCTCTATTCTCTACTCTTTGTGCCGCTTTTTTTTCGGCCCTCTCCTCTCTTCTCTACTTCTCTGTACCAGTGCTCTTCTCATCCCTCTCCTCTCTTCTCTACTTCTCTGCACTACTCTGAATTTGTGGTATATTTTTTGCTTTTTGGTTAACTGCTGTGCAACCGTTTCTCTTCTCGGCCCTCCTCTCTCTTCTCTACTTCTCTGTACTGGTTCTCTTTTCGGCCCTCACCTCTCTTCTCTATTTCTCTGTACCACTTCTCTGAATTTGTCGTATGTTTTTGCTTTTTTGTTAACTGCAGCTCAGCCGCTTCTATTCTCGACCCTCTCCTCTCTACTTCTCTGTACTAGTGCTCTTCTCTTCCATGTCTTCTCTTGTCTACTTCTTTGTATTGCTTCTTTATATTTGTGGCATTTGTTCTTTGGTTAACTGTTGCACTGCCTCTTCTCTCTCTGTGCTTTCCTCTCTTCTCTACTTCTCTATGCTAGTGCTCTTTTTGGCCCTCTTTTCTCTACTTCTCTATGCTAGTGCTCTTTTTGGCTCTCTCTTCTCTACTTCTCTATGCTAGTGCTCTTTTTGTCCCTCTCCTCTCTTCTTTGCTTTTCTGTATTAGTTTGTTTTGGTGCTCTTTTTGGCCCTCTCCACTCAGTATTGCTTCTCTCAATGTTATTACTTTAGTTAAAATAAATCGTTTTGTGTTCTTGGTGTTAAATTCACTTAACCTTAAGATTGAATTTATAATCCTTTGTGAGATAACTAGATACATTTTTGCCTTCAAATATTTGTATGACATGTTGTAGCTGGGCAAGATAATCATGCCACAAAACATCCAAATTTTTATGATTGTGCGACATAAAATATTATTGACGCAGGACGAATCTATAGGCGGCGGGAAATCGGTGACCTAACCCTTCATGCTATGCAAAATCCGACGGATTAAATCACAAATTAGATAATAAACATTAACTTCCCAGACAAATAAATTCACAACAAGACAAAATAATTAATTAGGGCGAAACAAACTTATGCTTTCCTCCGCGTGGAGGGCCAAAGCAAGAGCGCACGACGAATAGTTCCTGCAAATCACAAAATAATCTAGAACAAAATACTACGATGCTATTTATCCAAACAAGTAGAAGATCACCACACAATATTTAAATGATGAAAACAAGAGTTCATAAAACAAGAAAACTCACAAAAAGTATGAGGGTTGTCGTAAGAGAGCAGATTCGGCGACGTTAGACGTTGGCATGTTGTTCCCAGGTGGTGTTGACGTCGGAACGACGACCCTGGCTTTATGTGGAGGGGGGCTGTTAGTGGGAGGAAGGGAAGTAGCAGGTGAGGTAACTGGATGATTTGGGACAGTGATCTGTGAGAAGATTTGGTTGGTTATTGGGAGAGTCAAATCTTAGGAATGAGTTAGGGATTGGTGGGGAAAATCTGAAGGAGGGTCTGAATGGGTTGTGGCTAGTGTTATGGGAGGAAAACATGGGATGTCAATGTGGGGAGTAGAGAATACGTGGGCTAGAAGATGTATGGATGTGGCTAGGGTTATGGGAAATCAAAATGAAACAAGGGGAAGTAATTTTAGATTTTGTTGTGCTGCTTCTCACGGGAAGGCTAAGGTGGGTTTCACGATGGAAGAAACAGAGAGGGTTCGGCCTTTTTTGGGAGAAAACAGCGGGGCTGGAGGTGAGGGTTTCCTGGAAGGGGAAAAGGAAATAGAGTAAGAAAGAAACAGCAGTTTTCAACTTTTCAGTTGGCAGAAAACGTTGGTTTCCTGGGGAAAAACTGAAGGTGCTCTTTGCGGATTTGGGAAGAGGATTGTGCGCCTATTGCAGGGTGGCTGTACCAGCGGACAGGCATGCTGGTTGGAGGGGTTTTGGGTGGCAAAAGAGAGGTTGGAGGATGGGAAATGAAGCTTTGGATTTAGGGATATCTTGGGGAGGAAGATACAAGCCTAGGAGTCGTCACCTAGGGTTCAACGGAGTCGGCACAGTGGGAGAATCGCAGGATTCCGGTATTAGTTTCTCCACAATCTGCAATGACCTAAACCAGCCCATTACAATCATATTTATAATGAAAACAAAGACTAGGGCATCCCACCTTCAACGACTATGATTGGTCGGAGGCAGGACCACTCAAAATACACTAAAATAAATCAAAAGTAATAAAGTATCATATGATTTTGACTCGCGACATCAATCCGGATACATCCGCGGAGTCCGATTGTCGATCCAAGCACGCCATGTATGGAAAGTCGTCAAATGGTCCCGAACGGGCCCAAAACTCGTCCTCCACTCCAGGTCCTCGTCTATGCTCCGTATCAATCTCCCCGTCTTGAAAGAATTCATCTCCTAATGAATTGTGATCGAAATTCTCTCTATGAATGTCAGGTAAGACTCGAAGAGGTCCACCAGAGGTCATCCAAGTGTTGTCGATGGAAGAGTGTACTCGCCAATCAACTCCCCCCAACTGAAAAGCTGTCATCTTCGGTGAATGGAGACGACCGTATTGAAGTCAAAGTCCAGGGACGAATCGATCAAGCTCTGCTGCAATTACCCAGGTGTCATCAATATCTGTAGTAGGAATGTACTGGCAGAGTCTGGTCTCCGTGATGCTCTCAACGCTAAACTCACGAGTGGGGGATCCCGGTACGATCAGCCTCGCCATAGGTAGAACCAAAGAAGACGAGTTCCGGGGTGGGTGGTTGTCAAAAGTGAGTGAGTAGTGGTGGTCATCAGACGTGTGTGAGCATGAAGGTGGCAAGAAAACAGAAATGGAGGTGTGGGCAGTTGGAAGTCCCCACTGCTTAAGTCCACATACTCGTGAGGCTCGTAGTACGACGTCATATCTTCAACACTTAACATCAGATGGATGCCTATACTTGCAGGGGTATCAAGATCATATGTATTTGCTTCGATCAGTCTCATGATTATATCGGGATCCATTCGCCTAGCACTCAAGCTTTTAGCAAGCCTCGCACGGAACCTCACAACGCAGATTCTCACCATCACCTGCTCGCCTTCGTGAAGTACCTGCTCTTGCCAGTGAATATCCGCATGTGACTTACAAAATTTATTATCATTATGGATTCTCCGTCGGACCGATTCATGTTAGATATGCAAACGATGGACAAACAATTCAATAAACACACACAAATGATGAAGAAACGACTCAACAAATGATGCAAATGAAACATGACCGTCATAACATGCACTATATGGGAAAATTTAATAATGACCTGAAAATCTATCAAGGGAGGTGAGCTATCAATAGGCTCTCTCGGTGGAGTGTAGAAAAACTCATCTTGTGTGAGACGAGTGCTCAGATGACCGTGAGGGATATCTATGCTCAAATACGAGCTCGTAAAAATCTAAGCGTCTCTCGGGAAACGTAACACATCAGGGAGCTCAACAGGAGGTGTGTACGAAAAGTCATTGCGAATGAGATGACCACCTGGGTGAAAATCGTGTACACAAACTAGAAGGTGTGACTCTATAGTGTGGTGATCATCCCCAAAAATAAAGAACTCGTCTGGTGAGTCAGCAGGTGGTGCATCCCAAAACTCAGCGAGAGTGAGATGTGTCAGCAGGTGATACCCTAAATATTGGATGCTCCTCACAATATCCATTCTCTGGGGCAGGGTCATGGACGATAATGGAAGAGGCGTACATAAATCGATACTCATACAGGCGGGGCCCACCTGAATCCCATCCTCATCAGAATGTTGCAGATCATTCAGAGGCTCAATTGGGGGCTCGTTATAGAACTCGTCACGAGTGTCATGGTCCTCCAGATGAGTACCATCATGAGGGGTAGTGCCCCCGTGAATGGGTGGCATAGCCATTGCGTGATGAACATCAGGCTCTGGGCTCTTGGTCGTGATATGACTCATGGTAATAACAATTGGAGGGTGACATAGGCCTACGCTCAAGATTGGATCCGTGGGTGCGGTATCAGGAAATGCGTCTGTGGTTGGGGTGCTAACTAACCTGGTGTATGACAGAGGAAGAGGTGTAAGTGAGGGACACAACACTACAGACTCAATAGGTCGCTCAGGCTTGCTCTCAGTCGGGGTCACAAGAGACGGGTAAGAAATAAGAGATAAGTCACTCACTAAGCTAAGCTCCTCACTGGGGTGAGAGCAATCTGCATCAGATATCACTTTTGTCGTGGCTGACAAGACAGTGGTAGGTATCGTTGTGACCTAAATATGGGAGGGACTCTTACTACGAAGGTCAATGTAAGAATCACATCGACCAACTCTTGCGGATCTCAAAGACTGTTCATAATGAAGGGCGAGATGACATGTCTACTCGAAGGACTACGAGCGATGATAAATTACCTTAGTATGTATGTCAGACCGAAGTCCATACCAAAATCGAGAAATGGTCATGGTTGGGTCCTCACGGATATCACTCCTCACCACTAACTCATCAAAACGGTCCATGTACTCAACGATATACATGGATCCTTGCCGAAGGGAAAATAATTGGTCGAGTAAGCGACTCTGATACGACGAAGGAAGATACCTCTGACACAATATACGCTTCATGTCCACCAAACTGGTGATGCGATGTAGACGGTCTCACTCGCGGGTCATCTCAACGCTAGACCAATGTGCCCTCGCTTGATCTAAAATTCCAAGTCTCGTAAACTTGACGCGACACTCATCGAATACCTCAAAATGATCAAGATAATACTCCATATCCACGAGTTAATAACTGAAAGACTCGGGACTCGATGAGTCATCAAAGAAAGGGGCAGCAGTACGAAACTGACTCTTAAGATCTCTCTTGGAGAGACGATCCTTATAATAGTCATCTCTAAGGTAATCGAGTTGTGTCGAAGAGCCAACACAATCCGCTCGTGTGCAAGGATATAAACGACGACAATCATCATATTGATCGTCTCTAGCATAA
This sequence comes from Platanthera zijinensis, assembly GCA_039513925.1. Taxonomy (NCBI): domain Eukaryota; kingdom Viridiplantae; phylum Streptophyta; class Magnoliopsida; order Asparagales; family Orchidaceae; genus Platanthera; species Platanthera zijinensis. The sequence goes on along the minus strand of CM077089.1, from coordinate 129,445,324 downwards.
TGAGGTGGTGTTGGTGGGCCAAGACGATCTATGACGGTGGTGTGCTGCGATCGAGAATAATCGTCGTAGTACCGCGAAGGTCTTCCTGACGAGGCTCTATGGACGCGAGTGTAAGTGGACTCAAAACCTCCAAATTGAGGAGATGAATAATTGTGATACATGGACATGGTGAACCTATACTCTACGACTGCGTATCAAAAGAGCGCGTAACCTCTCTCTGATACCAATTGACGTAGGTCGAATCTATAGGCGACAGGAAATCAGTGAACTAACCCTACATGCAATACAAAGCCTGACGGATTAATCACAAATTAGATAATAAGCATTAATATCCCAGACAAATAAATTCACAGCAAGACAAAATAATTAATTAGGGCAAAACAAGCTTAGACTTTCCTCCGCGTGAAGGGCTAAAGCAAGAGCATACGACAAATAGTTCTTTCAAATCACAAAATAATCTAGAACAAAATCCTACGATGCTATTTATCCAAACAAATAGAAGATCACCACAATTTTTAAATGATAGAAAACAAGAGTTCATATAACAAAAAAACTCACAAAAAGTACGAGGGCTGTCGTAGGAGAGCAGATTCAGCGACGTGAGACGTTGGCGTGTTGTTCCCAGGTGGCGTTGACGGTAGAACAACGACTGTGGCTTTATGTGGAGGGGGGCTGTTAGTGGGAGGAAGGGAAGTAGCAGGTGAGGTAACTGGATGATTTAGGACAGTGATCTGTGAGAAGATATTGGTTGGTGATTGGGAGAGTCAAATCTTTGGACGGAGTTAGGGATTGGTGGGGAAAATTTGAAGGAGGGTCTGAATGGGCTGTGGCTAGTGTTATGGGAGGAAAACATGGGCTATCAATGTGGGGAGTAGGGTTTACATGGTCTAGAAGATGTATGGATGTGGCTAGGATTATGAGAAATCAAAATAAAACAAAGGGAAATAATTTTAGATGTGCTGCTTCTCACGGGAAGGCTAAGGTGGGTTTCACGTTGGAAGAAACAGAGAGGGTTTGGCCTTTTTCTAGGAGAAAACAGCGGGGCTGGAGGTGAGGGTTTCCTGGAAGGGAAAAAGGAAATAGAATAAGAAAGAAACTGCAGGTTTAAACTTTCCAGTTGGCAGGAAACGTGAGTTTCATGGGGAAATACTGAAGGCACTCTTTGCGGATTTGGGAGGAGGATTGGGCGGATGTTACAGGGTGGCTTAACCAGTGGACAGGAAGTCTGGTTGGAGGGGTTTTGGGTGGCAGAAGAGAGGTTGGAGGATGGGAATTGAAGCTTAGGGTTTAGGGATATCTTGGGTAGGAAGATACAAGCTTACGAGTCGTCACATAGGGTTCCACGGAGTCGGCACCATGGGAGGATCGCGGGATTCCAGGATTAGTTTCTCCAAAATCTGCAATGACCTAAACCAGCTCACTACAAACCTACTTATAATGAAAACAAAGATTAGGACATCCCACCTTCATCGACTATGATTGGCCGGAGGCGGGACCACTCAAAATACACTAAAATAAACAAAAAAGTAATAAAGTAGCATACAGTTTTGACTTGCGGCATCAATTCGGACACATCTGCGGAATCCGATCGTCGGTCCGGGTACGCCATATATGGAAAGTCGTCAATTGGTTCCGAACGGGCCCAAAATTTGTCCTCCACTGCAGGTCCTTGTCTATGCTCTGTATCACTTATAAACTAAAATTACAAAAGAAAGTAGCATTTGTAGTGGGTGGTGTAGCCCTTTAAATTATTCTGATGCTTTTTAGTAGTTCCTTCTTTTTATTGAATTTTATATTATAAAGGTTCTTCTCTTGTTAACTTTTGTACCGTGCTTCTCTTCCCAACCCTCTTCTCTCTTTTCTACTTCTCTGTACTGGTGCTTTTCTCGATCCTCTCATCTCTTCTCTGAATTTGTAGTTTTTTTGCTTTTTGGTTAATTATTGCACTGCTATCTGTTAGAAAAGCCCATTTAACATAGGTCCATTATGTATTTTTATTGTTATTTCTCTCTCCTCTTTTGTCCCACTTCATATATGGGACCTTCCTCTCTCTTTCTCCCTTCTATAAATATGTACTCATTCTTTGTATTTGGTATAAGTGAACATATATACAAGGTTCTTTTTTTCTCCTCTACATGGTATCAGAGGCACCGGTTCTCCTTGGGCGGTTTCTCCTTTCTTAACCGCCTATCCCGAGCGGTTTCCTTCCCCTCCTGTGGCCTGCTGCGGACTGCCTCTTCTGTCCGCTGCCCGGCCTTGTCGCTCGGTCTCCTGCGGCCTCTCTTCTATTTCCGCTTCCTCTTCTCTCCGTGGTTCCACGCTCCTCCAAGGGCTTCTTATAGCCTCCTTCCGCTCTGACCAGTGGGGACCACCTCTCTCACCTGCTCTTGCTCTACCCGCTGCGGACTCCTCCTTCCTGTCCGCTGCCGGCCTCTCTTGTCCGCCGCAGTCTCTCCCTGCGTCTGCTCGCCGCGGACTGCTTCTGCTCGCTGATCCGCGGACTGCCTCTGCGTCTGCTCGCCGCGGACTGCTTCCGCTCTCCGATCCGCTGCCTTCTTGTCGCTGGAGTTTTGCTACTCGCGACCTCTTCTCGCGGCCTCTCTTCCCGCTGCCTTCTCTATCTGCTCGAGTTCTTCTTCTACTCGCGGCTTCCTCTCTCTGTCCGCTCGCTTCCTCTCTCTGTCCGCTCGCTTCCTCTTGCGGCCTCCCTTTCTCTAACCTCTGCTGTGCTCTCCCACACCGTGCGGGCTATTACCTTCCCGCATTTTGGTCGCGGTCCTCTCCCTCCCGCCCTGCCGAGCGGTCTCCGGCTCTTCCCGTCTGTCCGCGCGGCCTGTTTCTCTCCGGGGCGTTCTCCTTGAGCGGGTTGGCTCTGCCCGCTGCGATCTCCGTCTCCCGGCCTTCGCACCTTGGTCGCGGCCCCCTCCTTGCCGCTGGTGTCTTCACACCGTGACCGTGCAGTCTCCCCTGCAGTCTGTCCGCGCGGACTGTCTCTAGTCGCGCGACCTCACTTCCCGTGCGGACTCCTCTGTTACAGGTCAAGCTCAACACGGTTCGTGTCCTTTCCGTGGCTGTGCATCGCCACTGGCCCCTTCATCAGCTGGATATGAAGAATGCCTTTTTGAATGACGATCTTCAGGAAACCGTCTACATGCGCCAACCGCCCGGGTTTGAGACTACGGGGGAGTCTCGTGTGTGTCTTCTGAAGAAATCCATCTATGGTCTCAAACAATCCCCTCGGGCGTGGTTTGACAAGTTCAGCAAGGTGGTTCGGGACATGGGTTTCACTCGGAGATCTGCAGACTTCTCCCTATTCACTCGACACCGGGCAACAGGAACGGTCCTTCTGTTGGTTTATGTTGATGACATCCTGCTTACTGGGGATGACTCAAAGGGGATTCAAGCGGTCAAACAACATCTGAGCACCGTGTTTCAGACCAAATACCCGGGGCATCTTCGCTACTCCCTCGGTCTTGAGGTCGCACGATGACCGAATGAGCTTGTCCTCTCCCAATGGAAGTATTGTTTAGATCTTCTCAAAGATGCTGGTCAGTCTGGTTGCAAGCCAGCTAATACCCCGATGGAGGCAAATCACAAGCTATGTGCTCATGCCTCTGATGATGATCTGCCTCTCCAGAACCCGGAATACTATCGACGCCTTGTGGGAAAGTTGATCTACCTAACGGTCACGAGGCCTGATATATCGTTCGCTGTTGGGGTTGTCAGTCGGTTCATGCATGCTCCCCGAGTTTCTCATCTCCAGGCGGTTGAACGGATTCTCCGATACCTTAAGGCAGCTCCGGGTCAAGGGCTTGTTTACAAAACCTCCAATTCAGTTCCAGCATTGGTTGCTTATTCCGATGCCGATTATGCTGGTTCCCTAGACGATTGGCGGTCAACCAGTGGGTTCTATACTTATTTTGGCGGTCATCTCTTTACATGAAAAAGTATGAAACAAGCCGTGGTCGCTCGATCCTCCACGGAAGCTGAATACCGATCGATGACATCTGTGGTCTCAGAACTCACATGGCTTGAACGCCTGCTTGCTGACCTCGGAGTAAAACTTCCTTCATCTGTTGTTCTATTTTGTGATAGTCAACCGGCCATAGACATAACAAAGAATCCGGTGTTTCACGAGCGCACGAAACATATCGAGGTAGACTGTCACTTTATTCGGGAGAAAGTTCAAATGAAGAAACTCTAATTAAAACATGTTCCGGGAACTGATCAAGTTGCTGATATTCTCATGAAGGCTTTATCAAGTTCCTTATTTTACCAGTGTTTGTCCAAGCTGGGTGCATATGACCTATACGCTCCAGCTTGCGGGGGAGTGTTAGAAAAACCCATTTAACATAGGCCCATTATGTATTTTTATTGTTATTTCTCTCTCCTCTTTAGTACCACTTCATGTATAGGACCTTCCTCTCTCTTTCTCCCTTCTATAAATATGTACTCATTCTTTGTATTTGGTACAAGTGAACATATATACAAGGTTCTTTTTTTCTCCTCTACACTATCAATAATCATATCTTTTGTAGCTATTAACAAATTATTTTATTCGACAACATATGATGATTAAAGACACCCCACGAGTAATCTACTTATCCAATTTCATTTTGCAATCTATGGCGTGTATATTGTCATGCTGAATGATGAATGATATTGAGTTGTCTCATTCGAGAAATAAAAGGTTGGATGTACATTACTCTATACTTGAATATAAATAGAATGCTGGTTTGCTAATTCGAATGTTAATCTCGGTTGTATATGACCTATGATCCATGGATTCTCTACTCTGAAGGATAAATAATTGAATTAAAAAAAATATTTGGTATAATACTGATGATGCAAAATGTTGTTGAATCAATAGAAAAATGTATAAAAATGAATGATCACATAAGATCAGACCATCTAATGAATGTTTAGGGTTCTTTTTTTGATGTTGTCTTAATTTTTATAATTCCTAACATTTGAATAGAATACCTGCATTTTAAATAGTTTGTTTCATTTCATATATTTCAATTCATTTTACATAGTTTGGTAATTCGAATGTCCTGTACTTTTGGTTATTTAGAATGTTTTCTTTTACTGGATCTAGAGAGGTGCCCCTTTCAATGATACCAATTGGTAGATTTCCGTTCTCGACATTTGGTGAGAAGTTGGTTGCAAATGACACCAACTGAATCAAATGCAACTACTGTAAGAAGACGGTGAATGGTGGAATTACTCATTTCAACATCACTTGACTGGACAGAAGAGTAATGTTAAGCCATGCCCTTAATTCTCACTGAAGTTAAGGCGATGGATGAGTCGACCCTCAATTAAAACTTGGAGAGCAAAAAAGTGAAGAGTGCAAAGTTACAACAAAGCTTGAATATGTTGGTAGTTGGAGGAGCACATGATAATGAAGTGGAGGAGTCAGGTATGCGTAGGAGTTTTCATTCAAGCACAGGTTCCAAGGGTATAATGAACCAATATGCTTGAGTTGTTGTGGAGTTAAGCAAGGGGAAAAATTCGCAACAGAGCACACTTGAGAGAGTATGAAAACGGGATCCCGTTCATTGCCATATGCAACTTCTCTTTTCCGGCAGATGACGCATGCTATTGGGTTATGTGGACCTGTGACGAGCGTCCCTATCTTTTATGAGTTGAGAGAGAAATTGTTGTGGATGGAGGTGGAGAGGATGAAGGAGATGATGTGCACATTCACCCATACCTGTAGATTAAGTGGGTGCACTATAATGATCGATGCATGCATTGATTGGAAAGGTAGCAATGTGATGAACATTATGATACACTGTAATTCCGGAGTGGTATTCTGGCTTTCAAAGAATGTCTCGTCCTGTACACATGAAAGTTCATATTTGACTTCTTGGATGAGGTGATTGATAGACCTGAGAGCAAATAAGAGGACAATATCTTGCAGATTGTGACGGACAGTGCGTCTAATAATATGTCGACATCAAAGCTTATGACTTTGAAGAGGCCAAAGATTTTTTTGGACTAGTTGTGAAACTAATACGATTAATCTTATGGTGCAAGATATATGAAAGCTTGTATCCAATAAAGAGTGCTCTCCTTGGGTTGCCAATTCTCTGCCTTTATCTATGGTCACACCATCTCCCTCGACATGTTTAGAGAGTCGATGAAAGAACTGGACTCTCACGAGCTTGTTCAACCTGGTGCGACTAGATTCACTACATCATTTTATCATTATAAAGTATTATGGAGATGAAGCACTTGAGGGGTTTCTTCACATCTAAAGTGGAAAGCAACAAAACTAGCTAGTAGTGTCTGGGGAAAGCATGCAATTATATTGTATATTTATTCACTTTAATTCAGAATCCTTCTTTGAAACTCACACTTTATATTATTTACTTATTTTTCATGTTAGGCTGAAATGATAGTGATGAGCTCCCGATTTTGGGCAAATATCGAGCAGACTATTGTTATATTCACCATATTTATGACGCCTTTGAGAAGAGTCGACAGAGATACACCTTCTGTGTGGTGGTTATATGAGGATATTAAAAAACCTAGTGAAGAGGATGCTGCTGTTCTTGATCACCAAGAGAACAAATACCTTTGAAGTTGATCGATATCAGATGGGAGAAAAAGATGAGAAACCATGTGCACGTTGAAGGATATTACGTTGTAACCTTAATAAAACGTTGGTAGGAGCTGGTGAGGCCCAAAAAGGCACGGAGCTCGCATGGATCTGATATCAAGTTGATATAGACCCCCCGATTAAGATCTATTTCATTTCCATGAGATGTAGAAATTGTGGAGTGATGCATCCATCGTTGTATCCTTTGGCGCATGACACCGTCAAGCGTCATTTATTATTTTTTATTTTCGTATTATGTATTTTCTTTCCTGCATCATTTTGAATTTCCGGCCCATCAGTTTCACCACCCGGTCAGACGATGAATAAAACTGTTCAGCAATTTTGATTAGCTCAGGATGGGAAGGGAAAACCCTAACTAATTAAGGGCGCATAGGTTATGCAAGGAATGACTAAAATTCAGATTTTGTCTTCAATAAAGGAGGAGGCTAAGTGAGAAATAAAATAATTTATGAATTATTTGCAAGAGAAATTGGAAAGAAATTATGTTAGCAAAAAAGAAAAAGAAAAGATTTCAGATTTTATCTATAAAAACCATATTTTGGAGAAGGAAAAGTGTGCCTGTTAATACAGAGGAACAATTCCATTAATAGTTCCTTTTGTGATACTGACAAGCTACCCAGTGGATTTCTCTGTTGCCGCACTTATCAAGGTTTTCCCCACAACATTGCAATCGACGCCACCAACACACATCCGACCGAGCATCGACACGTCACCAACGGTGTCATTCCACGCGCCTGTCGTGTCGCTTGTACCCGCCTCTGATCGACTCATCGGGTTTGATCGCTCCTCTTAATCGACGTCGACATCGGCTACTACTCTGACGACCACGGACTCCACCGCATCCGACAGTTCCGAGACCGTCGACTACGACTTTCACTTCTTTTGGTCGACACGTCGGTTGCGACTTCCGTTCCAGGCAGCCAAACCCGAAGACAACTTCTACAACACCCTGAAGCTAGAGACCCTCGTCCAATTGTGCAACTGCTCGAAGTGTCCTGCTGCCCGCCGCTGTCTTGCGTATGTTTTGGGGGTAAACTCCACCTACTTCTACTTCATCTATTAGCTTAATTTTATGCGGTTCAATTAATTATTATATGTCTTGACTCAAACGTTCACGCTCCTCTTAATTGCCATTTTTAATTACAAATTATTTTATGCAAACAAGTTTGTGGAAGATTATAAAATGCTGCTTCGATTCAAATTGTCAAACGCCCACAAATCTCTCTTCAAATAACGATTAACGACCTTGGAATTTCAAAACGTAAAGTGTGTTTCGTGTTCAAAATTCGGATTTGCCCAATTGACTTGCATCAATTTGGTATCTAAGCAAGTTGATTTACTTCAATCGTAAATCAAATGATCAGTTGTTTTTCTTATAATATATATAATATTTTGATCTTTGGTTAAAAAAGTTTGTTTTAACAGCTTTCCATTATTTCTTTTTAAAAAATCAATCAATTTTTATTTAGTTTCTTAAAAAATAAACTCTCCACCACCACTCTTGAGTTATTACTTCCAACGATTGATTCCCAGTTGGAACTGCAACTCATGACCGCTACAGTTCCCATCCCACAGGCTCTTTAGTCACCCTCGATCGTCTGCACCCATTAGGAACTCTTGCCCCAACTTCAGTCATCTAGACACCAGGAGCACCACTACTACATAATGGGTTCATTGATTCCATCTCTATGCAAGCAATAACCTCCACAGTAGCATAACCATCATTCACATCTTCATTGGGCACGATAGAGGCTCATCGCTCTAGGAAGCCTCATGATGGGGAATCAGAACCGTTCATATGCGGATCGACAATCGTAGATCGTAATATTTTTTGTTCTTGTAATTTTTTATTTGAGTAATATTTTTATGGATTTTTGAGTCTGATTGATTGCCAATCAGAGCGATCCGTTGCCCCATAGAGTTTATTAATAGATGGCATGGGCTCTCATTTAGAGGTATTGAGGGATTGGAGCATAAAAACCATCATTTGATCATTTCGGGGCCGAAGCCGAGTTCAGGGTTCGAAGCCTTGGAATCCCCACCATCTTGCCGTCCACCACTATCATCCTCCACCACAAGCCGCCGGCAAAAGTCCCTCCTCCCAAAACAGCCAACCAATTTCTCCCAAAATCCCTTCCCAGTCGGCCAAAGGGTTTCCCCCTCTACCAACATCAGCCATCCAAAAGTTCCTCTCCCTCTACATGCTGCAGCCTGACCCTCTCCTTCCCATTTCCTTTCCGTGGAGCCACCACCCCTCCTCCCAATACATAGCCCGTCCACCATCACATCCCTAAGTTCCCATCCCTCTCCACTAGCCAAGCTCCACAAAACAGCTCCTATTCCCTAATTTTTATCTCGGGTGATCACCGGAGAGCATATCCGGCCATTTCCGGTGATCCTCCACTACTTCCCCTTCATTTTCCTCTCCTTTTACATTTTTCGGCGATTACTAGAAAATATCTCTAGCATCCACCACCACCGGCTGCCACCTCCGGCCACCACTAACTTACACCCGCCCGGCAACCACCACCATCCATAACCACCTCCATAATTACCCCCACCACCCCACTACCTAAAATTTAGGATCTAATCCTAAATTTAAGGAACCACCTTCTCCACTTATCCCTCACAGCCACCCTGTTTTCTCTTCCCCCTAAATTCCAGCCATCTCCCTTTTGTATACGTGGTGCCACCCCTTATACGGATCCCCCCTCCCCATATCTCCCCCTCATCCACATACCAAATGAAGCCATTAACTTCCGCCACACTCCCCAAATAATCCTAATAGCCGAACCTCTACCCTTTTTCCCCTAGCCAACTCTCTCCTAGTCACTCTTGCCCCTCATTTCCCTCCCCTCATCTGCCTTCCTAACCCCAACTTGAACCTCCGTGGATCCACTCCCACACCCCTCTCCTTAACCAGCAGAATTTCACTCCACCACCATCCAGCAGCCCCCATCTATCCCCAAACCAGCCGCAAACTGCTGTTGGAACTACCAGGCAGCAAACTTCCATCTCCGCCCCCCTTACAGCTGCTGTCCAGGCCCACATACAGCCACCCCAATCCTCCAGGTTGCTGTCCAGACCTCCAGAACAGCCAATTTTAGCAGCTCCTTGTTGAAATCAGCCCCAGTTCGTGATTTTGGTTACCCCACAAACCTCCGAAGACACTTCCAACCCTTCCCTCATTATAGTAGTGCTATTCAAGATTCGTGTTTTTGTTTCTTTACCGTTGGGTCTAGTGTTTGTGTTATGGATCCACGTTGGGGGCTTACGTACAAGTATCGCGAGCCTCGAGTGGCCCCCGCCTAAATTATCTTAAATATTTGTATTCATGATGTATGCGCGTTTCCGTATTTTAATCCTCACATTGGTTAAGCCTTAGTGAGGGGGCGTTTTGGTACTTTTGGTGGATTTCCTTCCCACTTAAATGGGGGGTTTGGTTTTGGTATGGGGTAAGCAAGAAAAATATTAAAATTTTTGATCCTCTCTCTAGTTCTCTCTCTCTCTTTCTTTCTCTCTACCGCACGCTCGACGCCAACCCTAGCCGACGCAGATCCCGCGCCGCTGCTCCCATTTCCGCTGCCGTACACAGTCCGCCCCCATCATAGCTTCTCGGGGGTCCTGGAAGGCTCCCTCCTCATCCCTCAAAAACTTCCCTCCTCATCCCTCGAAAACTTCCCTCCTCTTCCCCGACTCACGCACTCAATCACGGGCTCGTGACAACTTGGTATCAGAGGGAACCTTCCTCCCCGCCATCGGCGCCCCAGATCCGGTCACTTCCGCTTTCACCGAGGCCGACTTGGTCATCCCACCGTCGTTGCTCTCCGGCCAGCCCACGCACTCGCGATTTTCGCGCCAACTGGCACCGATCGGGCCCGACCGTGCTACCCTGCTACTAACGACGCACCGTCCGTCGTCCAGCCACCCTTCTTTGCGGCCTATTCTACTCGGCTCTTCCCTCTCTGGGGATTCCCTCCTCGCGGACTCCACCGGGTTGCTTCCGCCATCGTCATCTCCTCCTCCTCGGGCTTCTTTCGCCATGGACGAAGGAAATGGGGGCAGCCCTACCATGGCTCAGATATTGGAGTCCTTCAAGACAATGATGGCGGGAAACCATCAATTCCTCCTCGCCGCTCTCTGCCCGGACGACATTCCGCCGTTGCCTCATCCCACTTCAGACTCTTCCCCATCTGTTCCCGGCCTACAGGCCGAGCTCGGGCCGACTGACACTCCCTCCTGCTCCGACCACTTCATCGTGCCACGTTATGTCAAGCTTGACTTTCCAATCTTCGACGGCCGCGAAGATCCCTTAACATGGTTGAATCATTGCAAGCAATTCTTCGCCGCGCAGCTCACCCCATGGGAGGATTGGCTCGGCGTGGCCTCCTTCCACCTCATGGGCTCGACCCAACTGTGGCTCTCGCACCTTCATCAAGAGAAGACCAACCTCACGTGGGATGATTTCAAGGTTCAGTGCACGCTTTGTTTTGGACCACCACTCCGCAGCAACCCCATCGGCTACCTGATCTCCCTCAAGTAGTTTGGTACCATTGATGACTACTTGGAGCAGTTCCAGATGCTCCTAGCCCGCGCTCCGTCCATTCCACCGGCCCACCAAATAGCCTTCTTCACCGCAAGTCTATACGAGCAGCTCCCCATGGATGTAGAATTTCAGAACCCACCAGATCTCACTACAGCGATGAGCTTGGCTCGCCTCTGCGAGAAGTGCATTCTCATGTACCAACCGTATTTGGGGCGTCGTACCAGTGACAACTCCTTTCGGAGTTCCAGCCAGTCCCACCAACCCGTTAGCGGCAGCCTACACAGGCCCAAGGAGGGGGAGCAACCCTCCATTATCCGGCTTCTGTTGACCCATGAGATGGCAAAAAGATACGCAAAGGGGCTTTGCTTCAACTGTGATGAGCCCTATGGTCGGGGCCACCGTTGTAAGCCCCTCTTTTGGCTTGAGATTGACGATCCCTCCGATGAGGAACTTGGGGATGACGGGATGGGGGACCCGACGATCTCCATCAATGCCATGTCCGACCCTCACACTTCCAACACAGTGCAGATGCCCATAACTGTAGCGGGACACCGTCTTCTAGACCTAATGGACACCGACAGTACACACAGCTTCATCTGCGATCTCGCCGCTCAGCGACTTCAGCTTCCCATCACAAGCCCCAGTCGTTTGAGCGTGGTCGTGCCTAATGGCGCCTCCATGGACTGTACCGGGGTTTGCTGGGCCGTTCCTATCATTGTGGAAGTCTATCATTTTCATGTCGACTTCTTCGTTATTGCCTTACAGGGATTCGATGTGGTTCGGGGAACACGTTGGTTGCGCACCCTCGGCCTCATTTTGTGGGATTTGGAGAGCATGATGATGTCTTGGGGTCCGGGACCTTACCCGACAGTTTGACAGGGCCGTCCGACAGTAGATTCAATCCGCGTTTCCTCCCTTCAGCTCGAGCCCACAGTGCAGCATGATCTCTCGTTCCTTCTTGACGAGTTCGGAGACACTATGGTTCCACCCACCAGGCTTTCTCTGACGTGCCGCCAGGAGCACCGCATCTGCCTTCTTCTGAATACAGTCCCAGTGGTCGTCCGTCCCTACCGTTACCTCTTCCGACAGAAGGATGAGATTGAGCGGTAATGTGCCGACATGCTTCGTTATGGCATCATCCGCCACAACGTTTCACCATTCTCCTCCCCGGTCCTCTTGGCTCACAAAAAGGATGACTCATGACGTTTCTGTGTTGATTACCATGCCCTGAACACGGTCACGGTGAAGGACAAGTTCTCCATACCAGTGGTCGAAGAGTTGTTGGACGAGTTGCATGGAGCCTGCTTCTTCTTCAAGCTCGACCTTTGCTCGGGCTACCATTAGGTTCGTATGTTTCCCGCCAATGTGGAGAAGACAGCGTTTCACATGCACCATGAGCATTTTGAGTTCCTCATGATGCCTTTCGTGCTCACAAATGCCCCCTCTACATTCCAGGCCCTCATGATTAAGGTATTCCACAATCTCCATTGCCGATATGTACTTGTTTTTTTCAATGATATTTTGATGTACAACAAGACCTGGGAAGGCCATCTCGATCACCTTCGCACGGTTCTCCAATTGGTCCGCTCTCATCGGGGGTTTTTAAGCGGGCCAAATGTTCCTTCGGCACGGACAAGGCGGCTTACCTGGGCCACATTGTCGACCATTCAGGCGTCTCGGTCGATCCAGTCAAGATTCAGGGCGTCCTCGACTAGCCCCTTCCCCAGACTTAGCGGGAGCTCCATGGGTTCCTCGGCTTAGAGGGCTACTACCGCCTCTTTATCCAAGGGCATACCGTGATCACCGCTCCCCTGCTCTCCCTCCAACGCCGCCACTATTTTGTCAGGGATGATGCCGCAACAACAGCCTTTCGAGCCCTGCAACAGGCTTTTGTCTCTGCCCTAATCTTTCAAGTTTCGGATTTCGAGAAGGATTTTTAGGTGGAGTGTGACGCCTCCAAACACGGGTTTTGGGCGGTCCTGCAACAAGATGGGCACCCAATCGCTTATTTCAGCAGTACGACAGCCCTCCACCATCGGAAGCTCCCGACATACGAACAGCCGAGCAGGAGCTCATCGGCCTGGCTAAGGCCGTTCACCACTGGAGACCGTATTTGTGGGGGCGGGCCTTCGTCATCCGCACCGACCATTTCAACCCCAAGTACTTATTGGAGCAGTGCCTGACGACAGTTCCGCAACAGCGTTGGGTGAGCCGGCTATTGGGCTATGGTTTTCAGGTAGAATTCAAGGCGGGCCGCTTGAATCGTGCGGCCGACGCTCTCTCCCGTCGCGAATCCTTCAACACGCTTCTTTTCTCCGTGTCCACATTGTCGTCTCTCGTTCTTCCCTGCCTCCGTCAGGAGATTCTCGACACACCGGCCCTGAGCGGGCTCCTACACCGCATTCAGTAGGGACGCCTTCCATCACATTGGACAGTTCAGGACGGCCTCATCCTATACCGGAACCGTTTCTTCGTGCCCGACTCCTCCCCGCTGATTTATGACATTTTGGCAGCCATCCCTGACCATGCACATGAGGGGGTTCACAAGACCCTTCAACGCGTGCACACCGAGTTCTTTTGGCATGGCCTCAAACGGAGCATCCAGACATTCATTCCAGCATGCCTTGTTTGCTAATGTAGCAAGACAGTATCTCTTTCACCGGCTGGCCTCCTGCAACCCCTACCAGTTCCCACACAGATTTGAGTAGACATATCGATGGACTTCATCGAGGGTTTGCCTCCCTCTCGGGGCCACTCCATCTTCGTGGTCGTCGACCACTTCTCAAAAGGGGCGCACTTCATTTCCATGAGCTGCCCCTTCACCGGACCCACTATGACCAGTGCCTTCTTTGACCAGGTGTTTCCTCTTCATGGAGTTCCAGAGAGCATTGTTTCCTACAGGGACAAGGTTTTGCAGGAATTTTTTGCCCTTTGCAGCACGAAGCTGACCATCTCCCCAGCCTACCATCCCCAGTCGGACGGCCAAACCGAAGTGTTCAATCGGACGCTCGAGATGTACTTCTGCTGCATTACAGGGGATCGCCCCAAACATTGGGACCGTTGGCTTCCGTGAGTGGAGTATTGTTATAATACCTCCTATCATACAACCCTCCAGACCACTCTCTTCCGCCTTATCTACATCCAATTTCAGCTGTTCCTTGTTGAAATCAGCCCAAGTTCGTGATTTTGGTTACCCCACAGACCTCTGAAGACACTTCCAGCCCTTCCCTTATTATAGTCGTGTTATTCAAGGTTCGTTTTTTTTTCTTTACCGTTGGGTCTAGTGTTTGTGTTACGAGTCTCGTAATGTTGCGGGAGGAGAGGCCGGAGGTGGAGAAGATGACGGTGGTGGGGGATACAACAGAGCTCTTAATCGCAGCTGCGTAAGTGTGGTTACTTGTTGGAGGAGAGAGAGCCACCAATATCTCACGCAAGGGACAAGAACTAGATTTCATTCGTTCATACCTTAATACAAAGACTACGGGTCTATTTATAGGACCCCGAGGGACACAATCGTAAATACGAGGGAACATTAAAATATTAAAAGACGCTATTAATAATATCACACGATATGACACCTACTAATAATACCATCACACAACTCGATATAATAAGTATGTTCACCGTAACATCATTCCCACTGTCCAAAAAGAGCTTGTACCCAAGCTCAAGGGAGATCACGCAAAGGTGAGTGTCACCCGATGCCTTTCTCGTCCGAGTCCTCAACGTCGAGGTAGCAAAGCTTCTTACATCTGTGTCCGCGAGTGTACTGCTCATCGCAGCTAAAACATAAACTCTGAGCGCGGTGGTCCAACATCTCGGTCCGAGATAAGTGATGGACCGAGGGGGCGGGAGGACCCCCGAGGCGTCCCTGTTGAGTGCTGATATTGGTGGCCAAGTAGGGCTCACAGGTCAACTGGAGGCGGCGATCGCATAGTCTGGCGAGGCTCATAACAGTCACTATGTCGGGAGGGGCCTCATATTCGACATCCAGGCGTAGGCGTTCTTGAAGTTCGGCGGTAAAGATGTTGACTTGTATTGCTGGGGGTAGTGTGGCATGGGCCAGAAGGAGCTGGAGCTGCTCCAAGTAATCAGCCACCGTGCTTGTTTGAAGGAGTGTTGTAAGAGCACTGAGGGGGTTGCTGTGGATAGGCGGGCCGAAACGTAGGTTGCAATAGCGCTTGAAGTCGTCCCGTGTGAGGACCGGCTGGTCGGTGAGGAGACATGTGGTCCAAAGCAGAGCTGAATCTAGTAGGTGAAAAGAGGCAAGAGGAAGCCTCTCAACAGTTGTAATTTGTTGGTGGCCGAAGAATTGCTTGCACCAGGTGAGCCAGGCCAAAGGATCTGTTTTGCCGTCATAGGTGGGAAAGTCCCATCTGGTGTAGCGTGGCTGCATAGCCATGTCTTGTCAGAGGAAGGTCGGCGGCTCGTGGCGGATAAGCGGTGGAGGCGGAGGCAGAGGCGCTTGATTGGAGCTGGCGTGATCCGTAGGTGGCGTGGTGATCACGGGAAGTGCGGCGGTCAGCTCATTAAGCTTGAGGGTGATGGAGGCAATCTCGTCCCGATGGCGTGCTTCAGCGTCCAGATGACGTATTTCAGCGTCCCAAAAACAGGTCTCGATGGAACTCCTGAAATCTTGAAGAGCCGCCAAGAAATTTGAAGTCTCGGTCATCGTGCGGGCGGAAGTCGCACGCGAGAGAGCGGGTGCGGGCCGACTAAAATCTTCTAATGCAGCAGTTTGGAAGTTTTCGCAGGAGCCGTGTCGCCGCCCAATTATGCCACCAAAAAAAAGCTCCAAGTGTTCGTGCACCCTTGCGGTATGCGGTGGATCCGGATCCTCTCCATATCACTTGAAAAGGAGGGGATCTATTTCAAGATCCGGTGGATAAGACTAAAGTGCAATACATCTATTGGCTTACAGTTTTTTGCTTAAAAGAAAAATATAAAAGCCTAAAAAAACTGAACCCGTCAGATCCTCCCCTACTTTATCTGGACCCTGAAATGGATCCCCTCCATTTCAAGTGAAATGGAGCGGATCCTGATATGCGGTGGAGGCATCAGCAAAAAAATGGACCCCGGTGGAGGCAGAAAGAGTTGAAGGCTGGATACAATTATAGAAGATGTGGCTTTAGGTGTGTAGAAAGCGGGCTCCACGTGCGGTTTAAATTAGTCGTGGGTTTGTTTTATATATATATATATATATATATATATATATATATATATATATACGAGTGACAGGCACGGGCCTCCGACCCGATGGCTACGCGCCACAGTACCCGGTTGGCGACGGCGGGCTTCGCCCGCCCCCCGACGGGTCCTGCGGACTTCGGCCACATCCAGGCGGGCTTTGCCCGTGCTCGATGCTCGTGCCCCCACGTGACAGTTCACGGCCCTAAAGAAATAAGCCAACCACTTCCACATTTTTTTTTCTTTGGAAGGATATATTGGGATAATGTAAAAGAAATAAAGCCAAGCACAAAGGAAATAATGCTCTTCGTACAAAGGAAATAATGCTCTTCCACATTCTATTAATTACTGATAATGACATTCCTAATAATGCCTTGACTTTTTGTTTAATATAATAATCAAAAAAGGAAAAGAAAAAAGAATAAAAAACCGTGAACCCCGTGAGCACATTTATCCCACATCGCCTATTAGATTTATATATAGGTGTTTAAATAATAGCTCACGTAAATTTCGTTTGAAAGAATACATAGCAGCTAGTCTAAACTGGGCCAACAATATTCTGCGTATTGTGATTCTCATTAGATTGCGCGAGCTCGGTTTTTTCAGGGCTGGCAGCCATGAAGCCGAGATTTTTTACAAAGTTAAAGGGGTAAATTGGTAATTTCCTACCCTATGGTAGGAGCCTATGAAATTTATAGGTTTAGGCCATCCTAATCCTAGGTTTAGGGTACCTACAAAAATGTGAAGAGAGAGGGAGTTGGTTCATTGAGTTAGATCGGACGACAGCCGATTTATCATGCCAGGGATCGACGACGGTTAGAATTTTGAACTCATGACCTTGATATTTCTATTATAGTAGTAAAGATATATATATTTTTGGGGACCGGCTGCCAGCTATCAATAAAGAGGACGGCGGGTTGTGTGTGGGCTCGAGAAAAAAAATAAGGGTTCTAATAAAGAGGACAACAGGTACTGCGTGGCTCGAGGATTGCGGGGCTCGAGGGAGATGCGACGCATCGCTACGGGGCACGATTCGGTGAGCGGACGATCGACAATAATGGCAAAAGGCTCGACGAAGCTGACGAGCACAGTGACTGGCACTGAGAAGCAATGAACGACGACGATTGTAGAGGAAGGAGACGATCCCGTGGGGGCTGCGGGAGGCGTCGATCAGAGGAGATGCGGTGGAGGTCGGCTTGCGTCGGCGGAAGAGGAGAGCGCCTTCGCCGTGGTTGTTGCAGGTGGAAGCGGCGGCCAACAAAACCGCTGGTGCAGCGGAGTAGCGAGCTCGACCACCGGATAGTGCAGCTAGCTCGAGTGCGGTAGGTGGCGGTGGTTGTTTTGGCTCTGATACCAGATGTTACGGGTCTCGTAATGTTGCTGGAGGAGAGGCCGAAGGCGTAGAAGATGGCGGTGGTGGGGGATACAACGAAGCTCTTAATTGCTGCTGCCTAAGCGAGGTTGCTCGTTGGAGGAGAGAGCCACCAAGATCTCACGCAAGGGATAAAGACTATATTTCATTCATTCATACCTTAATACAAAGACTACGGGTCTATTTATAGGACCCCGGGTGGCACACCCGTCCGGGTGGCACACCCGTCCGGGTGGCACACCCGTCCGGGTGGCACACCCGTCCGGGTGGCACACCCGTCCGGGTGGCACACCCTTAAATACGAGGGAACATTAAAATATTAAAAGACGCTATTAATAATATCGCAAGATACGACACCTACTAACAATACCATCACACAACTCGATATAATAAGTATGTTGGCCGTAACAGTTTGTTTTCTACTTGAGGAGATAGTGGGTTGTTGGCCTTGTTTCAGTCATTTTGGCCTTTGCTATTTCTCATTTAAATAGCTATTTAATTTTCTGGTACTCTTGCAATTATATGACTTAAATAGCTATTTAAATACTCTTTATTCGGGAGCTTTAACTATTGTGGCATAGGTTTATTTTGATTTATAAAACTAATTATTATTGCAAGCTAAAATTCATTGAATAAGTATGGTTGCATGTATGAGTTCATTCATCTATTTCCCCGTCATATAGAACCATCCTGCGTCATATAAGACCGGCCTGCATCATCTCAACTCATGTAGCACACTATGGTGGGTGGGGTGGGGGTTGTTCTGGTGAGAAATTAAGGAACCAGATAATCAAACCGTCAGATCCCCATCCGAGCTTGAGACCAAGCTTGGTTCGATGTACATGTGAGATTGGGCCTTAAAATCTAGTTACCATGTTCTGATTTTTCGTTCCTAGTTTAATTAATATGAGTTATGTCAAATCGTAAATTTCATCTACAATCGCTGAATGATAACATTGCCCTCTATATATAGTAAAGGGTGTTATAAGAGAGTACTCCAAAATATTAAAAATTAAGAGGTGACTAATTATTTCTAACACGCCCCTTCAAGTTGGGCATATAATGTTTTTCATATCCAACTTACTAATAATAGTCGCAAATGTTTTTTTTTTCACTCAATGTCTTTGTGAGAAAATCTGCAAGTTGTCCCTCCGTGTGAACGAAAGGGGTACATATAATCTCTTTCATAATATTTTCTGTAATGAAGCGTCTGTCAACTTCAATGTGCTTGGTGTGGTGATACTAGACAAGGTTTTGAGCAATGTTGATTACAGCCTTGTTATCGCAATACAAGTTAAACCAAGATCATTCAAGAGGGGACGAACTCACATCCCCTCACATATACCATGAGCCATAGCTTTAAACTCAGCCTCAGCACTAGAGCAAACCACTACATATTGTTTCTTGCTTCTCAAAGTGACCATATTAGCCCCAACAAAAGTACAATATCCTGTAGTAGATCTTCAATCACCAACTGATCCAACCTAGTATGCATCAGTATATACTTCAATTTGTAAGTTATCACTAGGAGAGAATAAAATTCTCCTACCATGCGAGACTTTCAAATACCTCAGAATTTTGTGCACGACATCAAGACGTCGGACCTTAGGGGAATGCATGTATTGACTTACCACTCCTAATACATATGAAATGTCAGGACGAGTATGAGATAGGTAGATCAGTTTACCTACCAGCTTCTGATAACCAGAAATATCTTCCATCGACTCCATATCATCACTTCCAAATTTGTGGTTAACTTCATTAGGAGTATCAGCAGGCTTGTGACCATTATTCCTATCTTTTTTAAATAAATTAAGGACATACTTTCGCTGTAAAATATAAATACCATATTTTGATCTTGCTACTTCAATCCCTAGAAAATATCTCAATTTACTAAAGTCTTTCACTTCAAATTCACTAGCAAGTTTGAGTTTTAGGGCACAAATCTCATCAATGTCATCATCTGCAATAACAATATCAACAACATATTCAATCAGGAGGGTCACCTTCATCTCTTCTTGTCTGATAAATAGAGTGTGATCAACATGGCCTTAGGTATAGTATAATGAGATCATGATTTTGTGAAGTCTCCCAAACCAAGCTCTCAGAGTTTGTTTTAGCCCATATAGAGTTTTCTTCAATTTACACACTTTCTCTTTAGAGCCAATAGGGACAAGACCAGAAGGCATTGACATATAGACTTTCTCTTTCAACTCTTCATGAATGAAAACATTCCTTACATCTAGCTGTTGAAGGTCCCACCCTTTACGCGCGACATAGGATAATTGGACCCGTATTGTATTCATTTTTGCCACAGGAGCAAATATCTCTTAATAGTCAATACCATGAGTTTTGGTATTGCCTCTTGACACCAATCGTGCCTTGAATCTCTCCACAATACCTTCAGAGTACTGTTTTATTGTAAAAGATCATCGAAAACCGACTATCTTTTTGCCAGGAGGGAAATCGACCAGGTGCCATGTATGAATCTTTTCTAGATCTTGCATTTCATCTATCATCTCCTTTGTCCATTTTAGGTGACCAAATGCCTCCAGCCATGTACCTCGAACAAAACACAGATGAAAGAGAAGCGACGAAGGCTTTATGGGAAGAGGTTAAAGAGGTATATGACACATAGTTAGATGAAGGATGTTGAGCGGATGAGCGTATGACTTTTCAGAGGGCAATTAGCAACTCAAGGGGTGTTGTAGACGAATCCTGTGGTGGCTCCAGTATTATGGGATGCGATTGCGTGTTTGATCCTTTGCTTCTCCTAGTGTACACTTGCAACTCCCTATCTTTGGGAATATTTTTGGGAATATCCACACTCTCCTCCTGAGTGGTAATGTATAGAGGGGGAACAAGAAGAGAAAGAGTATGAGCGCTCACTTTTAAGTGTAAAGACACCCCCCTGAAGTGAGGATTCATAATAGGAGATAGTTTCATGATAAGTGACATCCATAAAGACAGATTTTTTTGCTAAGAGGATGATAACATTTGTACCATTTCTGTGTATGGGAATAACCAATGATCACACAACGAAGGGCACAAGGATCAAGTTTTGTTCATGTAATGTTATGAGTGAAGGAAACATATACATCCAAACACACAAGGTAAAAGAGTAGTAGGAGGGATACCTAAGGTATGAGGAGGAGTGCGATTGTCCAGATGACGGGACGATATATGATTGATGAGGTAAGCCGCAGTAAGAAGGACATCACCCCAATAGTATTTCAGAAGAGACATCGTAAATAACAAGGAACTTGTCACTTCAAGAAGATGATAATTTTTCTGTTCAGCAACACCATTTTGTGCAGGAGAATGTAGACAAGTGGTTTGATGAATTTTGCCATGATCTCTCAAATGGTTTTCAAATTTGGTATTCATATATTCCCGACCATTATCACTGGTTGCACCAAATTGAGTAGAAATTATTTTATGAATTTTTTGGAAAAGAGGGAACACTTTTCTTTGACTACACATCAAATAAATTCACGTATTGCGAGAAAAACAATCAATGAATGTAACAAATCAATGATAACCAGAGATCAAAGCAATAGGGCAAGGGACACATACATCACTATGAATAGTATGAAAAGATACAACAAAAGGCTTAGACATGTGATTAAAAGAGACGTGTTTGTGTTTAGCAAGTTCACAAACATTACACATAAAAGTTAAAAAAAAGATGAAAAATTGGGAAATAATGACTGCATAATAGTAATAGAGCGATGACCCAAGAGACGATGCCAAGTAGCCAACAGAGAAAGTTGGTGAGCATGAAAGGCCTGAGGAACATCAACATCAAACACGTACAATCCATCACACATCCTACTAGAGCCAATGCCCTTTGTCTGCAGGTCCTAAAAGAGACAGTAAGAAGGAAAAAAGATGGTGGAGCAGTTCATGGAGTTTGTAATATGACTAAGAGAGAAGAGGTTGTGAGTAAAAGAAAGGGCGTGAAGGGCAGAAGCCAAGGTAAGAGAAGAACAATTGATAAATCTTTTTCCTACAATAAAGGAAAGGGTTTCCTCATCAATGCTTATCTTGTCTCTGCCAGATAATTTTGAATAGGAAACTAAACCTGGCGATGATCCAGTCACATGGTTTGTGGCTCCAGAATCAATGATCCAATGAGTGACAGACGATACAACAACAGAGTGAGAATTTAGAGTACCTGAATGAGAAAATAATGAAAATGGACCAGGAGTGGGATTCGAGGGTAACCACTGCATCATGCGACGGTGGGTCATCATCTTATCAGTAGAAAAGGCCCCAAGTTGAGACAGGGGGCTCAGAGATCTGGACACTAGAGGTGCTATCATCAATGAACTCAGTCAGGTGAGTAGAGCGAGGAGAGCTAAAATTATAGCGGCCACGACTATGTCCACCACGGCCCCCACAAAGGACCTTTCTACTTCTCGATGGAGGGAGACCATGCAATGTGAAGCAAGTGTCGCGAGTATGCCGATTCCGATTACAACCGTCACATATCAGGTGATCTTTGTCCGTGGGCCTGAGCTTAAAGTCTCGAAGATTGGTGCCTCTAGAATGAGAAGCAGCAAGAGCAGAACCATTACTGAGAACCTTTGAACTCCAAGATTGACGACGATCATATTCCTGCTGGACAATACTATAGGTCTCTAACAACGAAGGGACTGAAGTGCGTCAAAGGATTTGAACAATAATCTGATCAATGTCCCAGTGTAAACCATGTAGAAACTCAAGCACCCTATTCCGATCTTTATGAGCATGAACATAGATCACATCAACGTAGCAGATAAGGTCGAGGGAGGTAAAATGGTCATACTCCTGATATAGCTGAGTGAACTGCAAATAATAGGCGAACGGTGGGCGATCACTCTGTCGAAGGAGAAATATTTTCCTTCGTAGATGAAAGATCTGAGCAATGTTTTCTTTCTGGGAATATATAGATTCAACACGACTCCGAATTTCCGTAGCGGTATCCAAGTATAGATAATTCCGTGCAATAGCCTCTTGTCTGGAATTAATCAACCATGACATAATCATGAGTTCTCTGATTCCCTTTGTACCCACGTGGACACAGTCTTCTTTGGCTCCTTAATAGCTCTATTAACATAGCCAAATAAACGACGACTCTTAAGGGCCAAGACAATAGATCGAGTCCAGGACAAGTAATTTGTTGTATCAAGACGAATCGTTGTAATTCTGGGACGTCATATGGTCATGCCCAACCCGGGTAGATCCAACAGGTTGTAAGATGTTATGAGAGTCAACCACGTCAGATGTAATGAAATCAGAGAATAAAGAAATGTCGTAGAATTTTGGATTAGGTCAAAAATAGCCACCGAAAAAGCGCCGTTGCTGGAAAAAATGCCAGACACCGCTAATAGGATCGTTCGGGATCCTAGAGCAGTAGATCCTTGAGCGTTGAAGTCAAAGAAGGCTTGAAGGAGTAGGTAAAGACTTTTTTATGTGTGAAAGCATATGAAGAGATAGAACCCTAGATCAACGATATAGGGAGATCTATTGGAGCGATCAATTGATCCCCCTAGAATGAGATAGGGAAAAGCGAAACTTTTCTGAAAAAAATTGGGCACATCAGACGATTGCGGTGGAGGAAGAGAGGAGTGGTGGGAGGCCGACGATGGGGCTGTAGGTTCGAGCGTAGGCTAATAAGAACGAAGGGCGAGCGGCTAGGGCGAAGGACTAGACTGCAGGCTCTGATACCATGTCAAAACGTAAATTTCATCTACATTCACTAAATAATAATATTGCCCTCTATATATAGTAGAGGGTGTTACAAGAGAGTACAACAAAATATTAAAAATTAAGTGACTAATTATTTCTAAGTTATTAGTGTGTTATTTGTAGTTGAGTCAATTAATGAGTTTCGGTAATATGTTAGTTGTTTTTTGAGTCAATTAATGTGTTGTTTGTAATTGAGTCAATTAATGTGTGTCATTAACATGTCAGTTGTTAGTTGATTTATTTAACGTATATCATTAATATATTAATTGATGGTTGAGTTTCGTAATCCTATTTAAGTATCCCTTAGAAAATGAATGAGTTATGAATGAATTGAAAACTGATTCTCTTGTCCCAAGTAATGATATCATAGCGCTTCTCTCTCTCATGCACACTTCGCTTAGGCAATCTCTGTTACGGCTAGTATATTATCCTGCATCTCCACAATCATCCCCATCTCTAACCATCTCTCTTGTGACGCCATCGACATTCTATGACAAGCTCGTAACAGATTCTCATGTTAGATTCCTCGATTTTGATTCTTAGAAGTTAGCAAATTTATAATAGGTAGCTAAATAATGAGAATACTTGTACTTAGGTCCTTAATTCATTAAATCCCCACATGCCTCTAAAACTAGAGATGATACCAAAATCCTCCCACTCCTCAACGGTAGTTGCTAGCTGCCCTATGTCCATCACATCGTGGCAATTTACTAAATGTTGTATTCATATGGATTCTTCTTGCAATGGGTGGTTACTGGTTAGAGGCGTCAAGTTGAGCAAGTAGAGATGACATTTGTTGGTTGATTGGTAGTGATATAAGTTTAATATTCGTTTTTATTTTTCGATATCGAGTTATGTATTACACGTGATATTTCACGTGCTAGTGTTCCTATATATATGAGTGTGTAGCCCGGTTTAGGGTATTACAAGATTAATTCCTGATTTCTACTTGGTATCAGAGCATTAGGTATTCCGCCGCTCCATCCCGATCGTCGATCCCGTCGCCCCCGCTCGCCCGTTCGCTCACCTCCTCCCGCTCGACCGTTCACTCGCCTCCTCCCGCTCGCCCGCTCGTTTCCGTCGCCGTCGCCAGTCCTCTGCTCCCGCTTGCCCGCTCGCCCGATCGCCTCTTTCTTAAGGCCGTTCCTCTTCCGCGGCGCTCCTCCTCTGAGGGCCTTCTCCGCCCGGCCTTCCGGGCGTCCCCCCGCGTCTCCGGCCGTTTTGTCCTCCATGGGGCAGCCAGAGACATCTTGCTCACCTCCTCCGGTGTTCCTTCCGGCGTCATGATCTACGGGGGACCCATTGGAGGCCGTCTTCTCTGATTTGGAGCTCTTCAATCTCATCTCCATGGATGATCAATCCACTATCTCCACAACTCCTCACTCCGGTGTTCCAACCGGTTTGTCTGCCGACCCTCCTCGGAGCCATGGCCAGTCTGGCTCGTTGAAGATCGCTACTGTTGCCTTGGATGACACGAATTATCTGGAGTGGTCCCGGGTGGCCTAGCATGCTATTCGCAGCCACCAGTTGTATGGACTTATTGATTGGTTCCACTGTTGAGCCACCACGTACGATCTCACATGGAAAAATTGGGATGCGGAAAATTCTTTGGTTTTCTCTTGATTACTTCACTCGATGTCTCCTCATGTGTATCGTAGTTATATGTTGTTGGAATCCACATATGATATTTGGACTCGGGCTTATGATACCTACTCTCAGGCAGGCAGTTCGATGCAAGTGTATGGGCTCACTCGCCGTATTCTGGAGTTGAAGAAGGGCACTATGTTTGTTTCTGCCTACTATTCCGATTTTGAGCGCCTCTATCAGGAACTGGACTTCTTCAATACTTTTACGGCTGCTTGCACTGCTAATGCGCTGGCCCTTCAGAAAGACAAAGATCGTTTCCGTGTCCACGTCTTCCTTATGAGGCTCAACATGGAGTTTGATGCTGTTCGCTTGCATGTTCTCCATCGTGAGCCACTTCCCTCTCTTCGGGAGGCCTTCAACACGCTCCTCAATAATGAGAATCGACGTCGTGCTCTTGGTGCCGCTCCTGCTACTAATCATTCTGCGTTTGCTGGGGCTTCACGCGGCCCTCTTTGTAGCCACTGTGGGAAGAAGGGCCATACCAGGGACTCATGTTTTCGTCTACATCCTCATCTTGCCCCTGCTGGTCGGGGTTCTAGTACTCGGGGTCGCGATGGACACCGTGGTGGTGGCCGTCAGTCTGACGATCGTCCTCAGTTTTCTGCGCACTCTACTGAGGTTTAGGAGGACACCTCCGGAGGCCTGTTCGCTGTCGAGTTAGATGTTATCCGTCGCATGCTGCGCTCCCATACTGACTCTCCTACTGCTGGTTGTCATGCTGCTGTTGCTACTTCGGGTCTCTCCAGTGCTCATGTTATGTCCTCCTCACCTTCCGAGTGGATTATTGACTCGGGTGCGACCGATCACATGACTTGTTCTGCCTCATGTTTTACCTCCTATACCTCTCTTTCTGGTCGTGATAAGGTTATTGCTGCTAATGGCTCTCTCTCCGCCATCGCTGGTAAAGGGACTGTCTCCTGTTCTCCCGACCTATCACTGTCCTCTGTTTTGCATGTCTCGTCTTTTTCTCGCAATTTTCTTTCCATTAGTCACTTAACTACTTATTTAAACTGTTCTGTGACCTTCTTTCCTGATGTTTGTGTATTTCAGGATCTGGATATGTGGCGGACGCTTGGCAGTGGTAGGAACATTGGTAGACTGTACTTGCTGGACCAGTCTTCTTCCATTGCTTTTTCATCCACCAGATCTCCAACTCTACATGACATTCAACGCTGGCACCAGCGTCTTGGACACCCTTCGCCTCTTTATCTTACTAAATTGTTTCTTGTTTTTAACTCTTTAATTCAGTCTTTTTCTTGTGATGCATGTGAACGCTCTAAACATGTCCGTCAGTGTACTAGTCATTCTTCTATCCCTAGTTTTTGTCCATTTGATGTTATTCACTCTGATGTTTGGGGTCCGTCTCCAGTGTTATCTTTATCTGATTATAAATGATTTGTTACTTTTATTGATTGTCATTCCCGCGTTACATGAGTTTATCTGCTTAAAAAGAAAAGTGATGTCCTTTCCTGCTTTCAGACGTTTCATAAGATGGTGAACCAACAATTTGGTGACACAATTCGGGTGTTGCGTAGTGATAATGGTGGAGAATATGATGACCGGGGTGTTTTTGGGGCCTATCTATCTAATCATGACATCATACATCAAACTACATGCGTCCACACTTCCACCCAAAATGGGGTGGCCGAACGGAAGAATAGACACTTGCTGGAGGTGGCTCAGTGTTTACTCCTTGCTATGCACCTTGCCAAATCCTACTGGGGTGATGCAGTTCTCACAGCTGCTCATCTCATTAACCATCTTCCGTCTTGTGCCCTTTCATTTGATACGCCCCTATCGCGTCTGCCAAACAACACATCGTCCACACCTCTCATCTTGCTCCTCGTATCTTTGGCTCCGTCTGTTTTGTCCATGTTCATACCCCGCATCGTGATAAACTCGATGCGCGTTCCCTGCGGTGTATTTTCGTTGGGTACTCCCCTACCACCAAAGGGTATTGTTGTTATCATCCTCCGACTCGGCGCTACTATTGCACTGTGGATGTTACATTTCGTGAGGGGGAGTCGTACTTTAGCCCCCGTCAAGGGGAGACGAGAAGTGACAGTGACGAGAACATCAAATCTCCTCTTCCAAATGTTAACATCAAATCTCCTCTTCCAATTGTTGTCACTCCTCTTCCTTCCACTTCCGCTCCACCTATATTATACACGTACTCACGTCGTCCCAGGATTGTTGAGCAAGTGCAGACTGTGAAGTTCCGCCAGTGCCAGTGACTGTCTCAGCTCCAGATTCAGATGATGACCTCCATGTTCCTCTTGCATGTATTATAGGTAAAAGGGGTGGTACCAAACGCCCCATTGCCAACTACATTTGTTATACTCATCTATCTCAGGCTCATAAAGTCTTTATTTCCTCTCTGTCATTTATTGTGATTCCTAAGACATGGCAAGAGGCTATTCAGATACCTGAATGGAAACAGGCTATGGAGGAGGAACTGAGTGCCTTGGATAAAAATTAAACATGGCAGCTCACTAGCCTTCCCCCTGGGAAGCGAACGGTCGGATCCCGTTGGGTCTTCACCGTCAAACAGAACCGAGATGGGGTGGTGGAGCGATACAAAGAACGTTTAGTTGCTCGAGTATATACCCAAGCTCAAGGCATTGACTACCTGGAGACTTTTGCTCCTGTTGCCAAGATGAACTCAATCTGTGTGCTTCTTTCTTGTGTTGTGATTCGTGGATGGGAGCTACTGCAGCTCGATGTCAAAAATGCATTCCTGCATGGTGATCTGGAAGAAGAGGTCTATATGGATATTCCTCCGGCCTTGATGTTAAAGAGTCCAACCGGACGGTCTGTCGGCTGCTAAAATCCCTCTATGGCCTGAAACAGTCTCCGAGAGCGTGGTTTGGGCGTTTTAACATGACCATGCTACGTCTTTGATATACTCAAAGTCAAGCTAATCATACCCTCTTCATCAAGAGGAAGGGTGCTCTGGTTTCTATCCTTATTGTGTACGTGGATGACATCATCATTACCGGAGATGACTTGGATGAGATCAAGTACTTGAAAAAACAACTGGGCGAAGACTTTGAAGTCAAGGATCTGGGAAAGCTGAAATATTTTTTGTGAATTGAAGTTGCAAGGTCCCGGCAGGGGATCTTCATCTCCCAAAGGAAGTATACTCTTGATCTTCTGGAGGAGATTGGGATGCTTGGGTGTGCTCCTGTTGACACTCCAATTGAGGCTAATCATAAGATTGATGCAGATATTAGTGGGGAGAAAGCGGACGCCTCAAAATACCAACGACTGGTTGGGATGCTCATTTATCTGTCCCATACTCGCCCAGATATCACGTATGCGGTGGGTGTCCTAAGCCGATATATGCATTCCCCTATGTTACGTCATCAACAGACAACTTTTAGGGTGTTGCGATATCTCAAAAAGACACCAGGACGCGGGATTCTGTTCAAGGCTAATCAGTCGTTTGGGGTTGAGTTATTTACTGATGCTGATTGAGCTGGTAGTCAAGATGACAGAAAGTCAACCACGGGGTACTGCACATTTGTGGGAGGCAACCTGGTTTCATGGAAGAGGAAGAAGCAGAACGTGGTTGCTCGCTCAAGTGCTGAAGCAGAATACTGAGCTATGGCTCAAGGCGTTTGTGAGGGACTGTGGTTAAGAACAATTCTCCAAGATTTGGGCCTTCAGGTGAACAAACCTATTACTATCTACTGTGACAACAAGGCAACCATCAGCATTGCACACAATCCAGTTCAACATGACAGGACCAAACATGTGGAAGTTGATAGACACTTCATCAAAGAACACCTCGATAAGGGGAATATCTGCACTCCGTTTGTGAGCTTAGTTGATCAGCTTGCCGATGTCTTCACCAAGGGGCTAAGCAGCGACAACTTCAAGAACAATACTGACAAGTTGAGAATGATCAATATATATTCCCAACTTGAGGGGGAGAGTTGAATATTCGTTTTTATTTTTC
The DNA here is from genome assembly GCA_039513925.1 of Platanthera zijinensis. NCBI lineage: Eukaryota > Viridiplantae > Streptophyta > Magnoliopsida > Asparagales > Orchidaceae > Platanthera > Platanthera zijinensis. The sequence continues at coordinate 129,416,250 of CM077089.1, read as the reverse complement.
GATATCGAGTTATGTATTCCACGTGATATGTCACGTGCTAGTGTTCCTATATATATGAGTGTGGAGCCCGGTTTTGGGTATTACAAGATTAATTCCCGATTTCTACTATATAAGTACTCAATGCGGGCATTTTTTTTGTAATTCAACCATCCTATTACAGTATGGTAAATGAGGTACGTGCTTAATATATTATAACCAAGTTAGATAATAGAACTATATAATAAAATCATCCTAAATCCAGTCATAGAAAATGAAAACCCAATCCATTGGCCTATAATATATTGATCTTTAAAAATTCAGTAACGGTTTACCTATAAAAGGCTGGATTACTAGGGTCACGAGTCTTGTGTAGATTGTTTCCCGTAAACAAATCTCACTATTTTTAATGCCCTTAAGATCTCACTATTTTTAATGCCCTTAAGATCTCACTATTTTTATTGCCCTTAAAACTCTTTCAATTAACAATATATTTTCATTTGCTTAAACTTTTCTTTCTTATATTTCCTGCCAGTCTATTAATGAAGGTAATTGTAAGCTTGGGTATTTGGAGGTGCTTTGTGTGTGGTGGTGGTGCGGTCATACTGGTCTTAGCTATAATTGTCATTTTGTTTTGGAAGAAAAATGTGTAGATTGTGTATTTTAAGAGAAACATGTATATGCATTCAATTGGAAATTTCTCTATTTATTATAGAGGTAAATCTGTGTATATGAGAATCAGTGACTGAGATTAGAATCCATAGAAAGATATTCCCATGACCCTTAATGGTGCATTCATAATATAATATTTTCTATGCTAACCCTTCCATTCAAGCTTGAGCATATATGTCAATTATCACTAGTTTGGTACATAATATAGAAAATTGAGGTCCCAAAGCTATTGTGAAAATATCAACAACCTATTTTAATCTATAGATGTAAGGAGTGATAATCTTCTTAAAGAGAACAATATCCTGAATAAAATGACATTTAATCTCTCATAGAATATCAAAATGTTGACAGTAAAAAACATATGATGTGCAATTGGTAGGCCTGTAAGCAGTTTGGTTTTGTTTTAGGTGAAATCAAAATTGAATTGTATAGCCTCCTTTTTCACTGACCTCAAATTGAAATCGAACTGAGACTGCACGATTTTGTTCGGTTTTTAACCATCGCTTTGTTTTCCGGCATACACTTGAACAAATTTCCTCCAATGTGAAGGATAAGAACATTGTAGAAGAATGGTTCAAATCTTGATATCTTTGTTGAATTACAAAATACAAGTATGAGTACAAATATATAGGGGAGAAGAGAGAGAAAGAATCCTATACACAAGATGTGGGACTAAACCCAAAACTTAAAATGAGTCATATTAATGGGATTTTACATCAGTTTTCCTAATATTCTCTAACAAACTTGAAATGTTTTGAAAACAACGTAGGATATAGTAAAGAAAGAGATCAAAATTGATTTTAAAAGGAGCAGTTGAAAAGAATTAATAGAAAATTAGTTCAAAGTATTATTAAGAAGCAACCTACACAATATTTTAAGCCCTTTAAATGCTCAAATAAGTATAATCTATACTCTTTGTATTTGTCTCGCAATGCATTTATTTCTCTTCAATTATTTGTTCATTATTTTCATCCATCAGTGGCACTAGCTCAATTTTTGAGATCACTGACACTAGCTAACACTATAATCAAAGCAAAGTGCAAAGTCAAAATTCTGCTACTCCTAGTATTTTATTACAAAACTGCAGTAATTTATCATGTTAAATAATTCAGTGTCAAACCTGCTCACATGTGGTGGGAGGAAACGCCAAGGAAGCCCTCTCGAATCAGTTGATTGTTCGTCGGCTATCTCTCGCCCTAGATGGCAAGCTCCCCCCGGCGTTGGTGGAAAGGTAGGTTAGTCCAAAAGTTTCACCAACACTGAAAGGATAAAGGCAGAAAGCTGAAAGGTTTCGTACTTTCGGGTTTTACAATTGCGTGGATCCGCCTTTGAATGCTCGAACCCAAAGCCTCGCCGATCGACATCTCTGAACAACGCTCGCATATCGCCTATCGGCCCAATCCTTATTCCAACTAGGATCGGGCTAATCGCCGGGGCTTGGGGTCCGCGGATCAGTGGGGCTGGGGGCAATGACTTGAAGGATCCAAAAGAGAGCGACGATGACATTTGGCCCATGGAATTAATGAATAATTGAGCTCGGTCCCTTGGATTGAATGAATTCCTCATTTTTCCTCTATTACCATAGGGGCAATGATGAATCAATAGTATTTAACCATCTCGACCTATTAACCACATAGTGTATTGTAATATATTGCATGCCATTATGTTAAAGTGGAAAATGTTATTTTCCTAGAAATATGTTTGTAGTAGGAAATGCCACATCTTGGTAGTTGTATAGTGAAATATAATTATGGATACAATATACAGTTGGAGGTGTTGGCAACTAGGTAAGAAAGATATAATCGAGAGCTCGCTATTTGTAGACTTTGGTAATGTCTTCATTGTCCAGAGGGGATGCCTCAAGACGCTGAAGTTTCTTGTGAGAAGCAAAAAGAAATCGAAATGTCCTCAATCATATAGGATAGTTACCATAAATTTTATGGTGGTACTGCAATTGGATGATGATATATTTATTTTTTAATGAGAGGGTGCTATGAAACCGCTGGTGGAGGTAGAGAAAGATGGGAAAGGAATGTGACCGAGGGAGATAGGAAAGGAAGAAGAAGCTGAGGACGGAGGAGAACCATTGGCATATTAGGTATGAATAGGTTGATGGAGCGGGCAACAAGTGAAATTTTCAAACAGTTCTTTGCAACATTAGGCAGCATGGACCAAGGTGGTAAACTTTTGGTCTGATGTTAGTGGAGTCAAAACAGTAGGGTAGCGTGCAACTTTGGCAGTGTCAACTCTGACTTGCAAGGTTCATAGCGGGTGGAGCATCGGGGTGCGAGTAGGTTGGATTTAGAATGTGCCATGTTAAGGCAGGTAAAAGTCTATTGAAGAAAGTGGGGTTCTGATGGCTAGAGCGATGTCATGGCTGTGGTTAGGTTTTCTTCTCTATACCGTGTTGTGGGAATCTTATGTATGCATTCAACAAAAAACTCCTAAATTTATTATTGATGTATAATTTATGTGTAAGGATTGATCACTAAGATGAGGATTCATGGAAATTGTATCTGGCGCTCATTGATAGTACCATCATATGCTAATAATACACATTATATCATTAAGACATTGGAAAAAGACGGTAACTATAAGCTTTATCCTAACTATTATGGAATGGCTTTATGATCCTCATTTTTTGTTTGTTTGTTGAATGCTATTTGAGTTATATTTTTCAGAAACATTTTGAACCATTTCAATCCACATTAGTTTATATATTCCCCTTCTTCATGATCTTTCGACGCTGATTTAATCTTCCAATATTATTGGTGTATTTTCTAACCTAAATTGGACATGGGAACACACAAATCTATTTTCAAAAATGTTATACAACAACAACACTCGAGCCTTTATTCCACCATAGTGGGGAATATGGATCCTTTGTTGCCATCGCACCTTTTTTTTAATCATAATCTTATATTCAAAAAATTTCACTCAAAACTTCCCTCAATTTTATTCATTCCTTGCTTTATCCTTCTTGATTTTGTGACTCATCGATCTTAACATTGTTATTTTCTCCAAGCCCACTAAAATGTCAATAGAGTTAATAAATGTTATTAATTGGCATCATGTACACCCAACATACTGCAAATTATGTAGTAAGTGTCTGTCTTGTTTGTTAGAACACTAGTCTCATATCATGTATTCTGGATTTACTTTGCTCTCTACTTAATATATATATATATCCCCTTGGACCTCTATTGGAGGTACCCAAGTATTCCAATACCAAGTAACATGGTATCAGAGCGTGTTTAGTTTTATTTTTTCCGCTCGCTCTTCGCTCGTTCGCATCTCACAACCCGCCGCTCGCGATTCGCCGATTCGCCGCAGTTCGTATCTCGCATCCTGCCGCTCGCGCCCGCGACATCTTCTCTGCGCGCCGCTGGGCGCATCGCACAGCCGGACGACGACGTGCCTCAGTAACGATGCCGCCTACCGTCGGCCTCTCCACATGACATCTCCTGGCATCGGCTTCTCCGATGACCTTTGCCGATACTGATATTGATGCTCCTGTTCCCTTCGAATTCTCCGATACTCTTCGATACTGTTGCTGCTCCTTCTACTGATGCTACTCTGCATCCCGTCGGCCTCTCCACTGATCTTTGTCGGTGTCCAACATAACGTCTTCCGTTACATCTAGGTCATGGGTTCCTCCGTCACGAGCAGCACTCAAACGATTGTTCCCTCCGGGGATTCTACCAATACTTTTCCTCCTAATGCGAGGCTTGCTACTACCATCCTTACCTCCTGAAACTTCAAGTTATGGAAAAAGGGGGTTACTATGTCCCTGTCGGGCATCAGCCATACGCACCACCTTACCCGTGTCCCAACTCATGTCGTGGGAACTACAGAATACGACGATTGGTATAGTGATGATTGTCGCATCTTTGCTCTTCTCCTGAGCTCCATGAATCCATCCGTTCAGCAAATGTGCAAGAATTGTGACAGCACTAAGGAACTATGGGATACTCTGCATATGATGTTCTCTCAGGAAAACAATCTCTCTCGTCTTGGTGAGCTCTTCCCTAAGATGGCTGAGCTAAGACATGGGGCGCGCCCTGTCACCGAGTATTTCGCGGAATGGAAGGTTCTGGCTGATGAAATCTTAGATCTTTGGGAGATCCCCTCTACTAGGGAAGAGCATCAGGCTCAACGTGAGCATCTTGTTCTGCTTTGGCTTCTAAATGGGCTCGATCCGAACTTCTCAACAACGAATACTGAAATGCTAGCAAGTCCTTCTACCCTGCAAAATGCTATTGTGTACCATCGTCTGACTAAAGCCGGTTCAACATGTACTCCATCTGCTCTACATATTTCCTCCGGAAAATCAATGGATCTTGCTTCTCGGGGAGGGCGAGGAACTAGTCGGGGGGGAGGGGGGGGGGGGGCGCTCTGGTCGTGGTCGTTATACCGACACGAGACATTGTACCCATTGAGGGTGTCAAGGCCACACGAAGGATACTTGTTGGGTGGTTCATGGGAAGCCAGACTGGGCATCCAAACCTCCTCCGTCATCTCGTTCTGCGCACTTGACCGACTCTACTTCTGCATCTCCGAATCCGAGAAATGTGGAAATATCTGAGGATGAGTATCGTCGCTTACAGGCCCTCCAGATTGACTCTTCGACTCATCGTGCTGCTGTGGTCCAAACTATTCAGCCTAATATTCAGCCTGTTTGCACCTCACAGCGTCCAGTCCAGTGGTTGGCAGAATCTGGTGCTTCTGATCACTTGACGAGTACCTCACGTATCTTACACTCATACAAACCTCATAGTGGGTCTTCAATTACAGTTGCGGATGGATCAACTGTACACATTGTCGGGTTTGGTAGCTGCAATGTGACGCCTGGCATGACTCTATCCTCTGTTGCTCATGTCCCTCAATCGGCTTACAACTTATTGTCAATTAGTTAGCTTACTCGTGATTTAAATTGTACTGCTATCTTCACAACTTATGGTTGGATTTTTCAGGAACAGTCGAAGAGCCGTATTATTGGTAGAGGAAAGCTGCATGGTGGCGTCTATGTGCTGGACGAAGTCTCCCATCTTGCTTGTTCTGTTGCCTCCACCAAATTTTGGGATCTTCACTATCGTCATGGTCATCCGTCTATGCAGGTCATGCGTCGTCTGTATCCTGAGTTTGGGAAGGTTTCCCATCTTAGCTGAGTCTTGTTTGTTTGCTAAACTCCACAGAGTTAGCTATGTACCTCGTCATGATGTTCGTGCGTCTGCATCTTTTGATTTACTTCATTCTGATGTTTGGGGACCGTGTTCTGTCCCTACGTTGTTAGAACACAAATATTTTGTTACGTTTATTGATGATTTCTCTAGAATGACTTGAGTGTACTTAATGAAACATCATTCTGAGTTGCCGTCTATTTTTCAAAATCTATGGAATGAAATCTTTACTCAATTTTCTGTTCGTCTTAAGTGTCTTCGAACTGATAATGGTCGGGAATACCTATCTCAGTCCATGTCTAACTTTCTCTCTGACAAAGGTATCCTGCATCAAACCAGCTGTCCTTATACCCCCCAACAAAATGGTGTTACGAAAAGGAAAAATCGACACCTCCTTGAGGTCACCCGGGCCATTATTCACCATAGGCTCGTACCCAAACACTTCTGTGGCGATGCCATTCTTACCGCTGCCCACCTCATTAATCATCTTCCCACTCATATTCTTGAGGGGGAGACACCCTACCACACTCTTTACCCAGACCTTACTGGTCCCCTTCTCCCTTTGAAGGTCTTTGAATGTGTTTGCTTTGTTAGGGATGCTCGTCCCTCTGTCTCGAAACTTGATCCTCGCTCTTTGAAATGTATTTTTCTTGACTATTCTTGGACTACTAAAGGATATCAGTATTATTTTCCTGATCTCCGCAAATACATTATCTCCTTGGATGTTGTCTTCCGAGAATCGAACCCTTACCTTTCTAATGAATCACCATGTCCTGACCCATCTCTTGATGACATCTTGGTTCCTAGTCCTGCACCTGCACTCCTCTCACCGACTGACGTTCTGTGTCCCCTTTGGGGGCAAGTTTACTCTCGTCGCTCTTCTGATAGTACATTGCTGCTGCCACCTCAGCCTACCTCTCCCACTGATGATATGTCGGCTGTTCCCGCAGAAGCACCTGCTAGCGTGCCTGCTGTTCTCATGCCAGTAAGCCCAGATCTCTCTATTGCTGTCCGGAAAGAAAGTCGGACTTGTCGGGATAAACCTCTATATGTAAGCTCTTACCAGGGATTATCTGCCTCTCATACTTCCCTGCATTCCACTTTGGATCAATACTGTCTACCCTCTGCTGTTGCGGTGGCCAAAGCTCATTCTGGTTGGTTGACTGCTATGCACGATGAATTGACAGCTCTTCAAATTAACAACACTTGGCACTTGGTCTCCTTACCTCCCGACAAGCGGGCTATTGGATGCAAATGGATCTATTCTATCAAAGTCAATGCGGATAGTTCCCTCGATCGCTTGAAGGCCCGCCTGGTTGCTAAAGGCTATGCTCAGACTTATGGCGTGGATTATGATGAAACATTTGCCCCCGTTGCTAAGATGTCCTCTATCCGCATCCTGCTTTCTCTTGCAGCCTCTCACCAGTGGCCCTTGTACCAGTTAGACATCAAGAATGCATTTCTTTATGGATCCTTAGATGAAGAGGTGTATATGGAATAACCACCTGGGTTCGTTGCTGAGGGGGAGCGTAACAAGGTATGTCATCTACGGAAGTCGTTATATGGATTAAAACAATCCCCTCGAGCATTGTTTGCTCGTTTCTGATCTGTGGTCACTCAATTTGGGCTTACCAAGAGTACAAAAGACTCGTCTCTCTTTTTTCAGAAATCTTTGACTGGTACTGTTCTTCTAGAGGTTTATGTCGATGATATTGTCATCACAGACAACAATTCTGAAGGGATAACAAATCTCAAAGAATTCTTACACTCCAACTTCCAGACAAAAGATTTGGGCCCTTTACGGTACTTCCTAGGGATTGAAGTCACTAATTATGATGACTTCGTCTTTATTTGTCAACGCAAATATGCTCTCGACCTCTATTCGACCTTGGAATGTCTAACTGTGGCCCTATGGACTCTCCACTTTAACCAGGGGAAAAAGGTCTCGATGTCGAAAGCAAACCATTTGATTCACCAGAGAAGTACCGTAGAATAGTTGGAAAACTGAACTACCTTACCATGACTTGTCCTGTAATTGCTTGTGCTATAAGTAAGGTCAGTCAGTTCATGGCTGTTCCAATTACCTCTCAATGGGAATCTGTTCTCCGGATTGTCAGGTACATAAAGAAAGATCCTGGTCTCGGGATATCAATTAATCATACAAGAATCGAGGCCATTCTAATATAGAGGCATACTGTGACTCTGACTGGGCAGGCTGCTTAGCCACTCGAAAGTCAACCATGGGATTTACTATCTTTATGGGTGGAAATCTCGTCTCCTGGAAGAGCAAGAAACAGACCACCGTTGCTAGATCTAGTGCTAAGGCGGAATTTCGGGCTATGTCCCTCTCTGTTGCTGAGATCATGTGGGTTAGATTAATGTTTAGTGAAATCAGGTACCCTGTTCAAGATCCCACTCCTCCTATGGTGTGATAATCAGGCTGCGATACAGATAGCAACTAATCCTTTGTTTCATGAACGCACAAAACACATAGAGGTCGACTGCCATTTTGTAAGGGAGAAGTATGAATAAGGCCTTATCTCTCTGAGTCATGTGAAGACCGGAGATCAGGTTGCAAATATTCTTACCAAGGGAGTTATGAGAGTCAGAATGAACTTTATATGTAACAAGTTAGGTCTGGGAAGTTCGCACGATCCAACTTGAGGGGGAGTGTTAGAACATTAGTCCCATATCATGTATTCTGGATTTACTTTGCTCTCTACTTAATATATAATTATATATATATCCCCTTGTACCTCTATTGGAGGTACCCAAGTATTCCAATACCAAGTAACATTGTTCATGAATTGCACTTGCTTTATTAGGTTATTGCAATTGTTTTCTTTTTGCTAGTTTTCAGAATTTTCAGTCCTGGTTGACAGGCCGCTGGAGTGAAGCGTCTTCTTTTTTGTGGCGTTGGTTGCCAAGTGCAAGGTACACAATCAATACTTATTTTTGGTTGATATACTTCTTTCATTGTCATAACCTGCCACTATTGATATGCAGAGTGATTTCTTACCTGCAGCACTAAGATCTGTAGAGAAATACCTTGGTTTGGACAAGCTTTATGTGCTGGGCACAAACTGTGGTAAAAGATTTATTATTATTATTCGGTTTAAATTCTTATTCGGTTTAAATTCTTATTTTATAGTCATTTGTACTTTTAGAGTTTCATATCTCATGTTGTTAAGCGCAAACAAGTAATCTATACTCTACTTGGTTTAGTGGATAATGGAACTCGCCCAGGTTTAGAGAAATTCTTGAAGGCTGCAAGCACTGATCCGAAGACAGTTATGCATTATGAGTTCATGCAAGACTACAAGGTTGGAAAAGCTTTTTTTCATTTTTTTTAGAAAAAAAGAGAAGTCATATCTCTCTGAACATTATATTCTCTTTTGTATCTAAATAGGGGTGTAAATAAGGTCAGGCTGTCCCGAGCTTGGACTTTGTTTAGCCTTGGGCCTAGGCCCCCACTCAAAGGTCTAGGGCATGTTTGGCTGTGGTGGGCCAACTATGGCCTAGTATTGGAACAATGGGATTAGGCTCAATTGTTGGGCATTAATGCCCATCAATAATGTTTGATGGGAGCCCGATATTAAAGTGGGGTGGGCGCCCAATAATAAAGGTCGACGCACATGCGTGAGACCTACTACCGGGGCCCCAACTTAGCCTGGACTGGGCCCGGGACTAGGCTAGGTCTCACAATGATATGGGGGCCTATTATGGCCCCCATTGACTTTTCAGGGCCAATTCCTATTTGGGTTTTTCATCGGGTAGTCCTAGGCAGGCTTTACAAACTTGGGCTTTTTTGCACCCTTATACCTAGCTACACCATTCTTATTTTATTGAATCTTTGGTTGCTCAGGTTCATTCAACTAGTACTTATGTATTCATGGTTGCTTCTTGAACATCTCAATTCTGCCTCGATCCTCATTGATTAAAATAAAACCAATGAGGACCAACTTCCTAGAAAGAATACTCTGCATTTTGATTGTCCTAAAGAAAATTAGTTGGATATCACTTTGGTTGCTCTCTACCTGCTCCTTTTACCTTCACCTTAGTCTGTTTTGTTTTTCTTACGAGTGGCTTTTATGTTCTCTTGTTTCTTTGCATGGAAGGAAAATTTTTTTGGTCCGCCGAGCGAACCTAAAGGAAGGTCCGCTCGGCCAATGAAAATGCACAAGCAGGTGGGGCCACAGTGCATAGATTTACTGTGCACCGCGGACCCCACAAAATTATAGGCTTCTGTTGTTTGTGATTGGTGGGACTTAAAAAAAGGTTCGGTTGGCGGACCGTATTTTTGCTCGCATGGAAGCCATTTTCCTCCCTTTTCCATCCTCCACATCTTGTTCATCTCAAATGCTGACCCTTCTTTTCGGAAAAGCCATGGAATGTGATTGCTTGGTTATCTGCAAAATCATGAAATGGCTGAGCGAGTCATTGCCACACGGGACTTCTCTGAGTTCTCTCTGAGACATTCCATCATCTTTTATCATGATTGCCAATCTCGTTTCCTTTCTCTACATGGGTGTAGTGGTTGGTTGTCCAAATGGCATTGCCCATTAGGTTCCCTTTCCAATTATCAGTTCCAAATCTCCACCATCTTTTATCATGATTACCAATCTTGTTTCCTTTCTGTACAAGGGTGTAGTGGTTGGTTGGCCAAATGGCGGTGTCCATTAGGTTCCCTTTCCAATTATCAGTTCCAAATCTGATGGGGTTGGAGTGTGCTACATTGAGCGACTTATCTTTATCGGTTTGTGGATTGTTAGACGGACGAACGGAGCCCGCGATTGCGACTGACTTAATTTTTCCTATTTTTATGTATTTTTTCTGAGTTCTATTATGAGAGTTAGGTTAAGTTGTCCGATCGGACAATCTGAGCAATCGGATTTTTTTTAAACTTAACTCACTCCTATATGTATGCATCTCATAGGACTTGGGCATCGAGAATTGAAACTTCTATAACGAAGCCCTTGGTCACGCCCGCAGGTGCAAAACCCACAGCAAGAGGTGACAACTCCTCCCTCTCCAGGTGCCGAAGCTGGGAGCCACCACTACCCTTAGGTTGTGATGCCTGAGATCCCCGATTTTGTCGATGTTGGTTTTTCTTCAGTCGAGAGCCATACTAACCATTACTATTGTTGATTCTTCAGCTGACAACCCCATCAGCCACCTGCGCCTCATCCTCTCCCTTCCTCAGCCATGAGATTCCCCCCCTGTGTTATCAAATTCCCTTCCCACCCCTCCAGCAGCCGGATTCTACGTCCCTATCCCATCGTACCTCCAACTTCACTATTCCCCTCCCCTACCTCCTAGCGCCTCCACAATCGCTCCCACAACCTTCCGCACCTCTACAACTACTCCACCGACAACCGAGCCGTCTCCTCCCATTCCACTCCCTCCCAACCCTTTCATCCATCTACCACATCTCCAAACAGTCATTCCATAGCCTCCTCGTGCTTCTCCGATATCCACCACACCTACACCTTTCCACGATCACCCGATCTTCTTCCATTGATGTCGCTGATTACTTGGTGAGTTTACATTTTAGCTTCATTTTCCTTGCATTGTACTGGTACTAGTATTTATATTTATCGCTAATAACATTTTACTCAATTTATCTGCATAGTTTCTTTCAATGAACACATATTTTACTCGCCCATACTCATCGTTTTAGTACTCTCAGTTATATGCAATTATTACTTGTCTTTTGATGAGATTCAATTGTAATCAATTCTGATTGTCTTATGTGAATTTTAAAGTTTTGTTATTTAATTAATTACTCGTCGGTATTAGTTACATGGGTGGACTATTACACTGCATTTGCATCAAGTTTAGGCTTATGCTGTGATTTTCCCTTTGATTGTGTGTTGTGTGTGTGTGCTTGCCCTTGCACTTTCATTTTAGGGTTGGTCTTAGGTTCATTTGCATTTGTCGTGTACTTTTATTCATTCATCTAGGGTTAGGGCATCACGTGACCGCCCCATCATAAAAATCCCCCACATCTCAAGGCTACCACCACGCCCACTCGTTCCCCCTGGGCACGAAGGACTTGACTAATGATATAGAGTTATCCCACTTTAGTGAGATTCATTGTTCAATGAGTGATATGTCATTTGATGATGAGATTGAGTCTGACTCATATCCTATGGCCCTGAAAGTGAATGAGTACGAGCAACGCGGTGATCCTATAGTGATGTGTCCTTCCCTTACCCCTGCATTGACTGTTATTGCTTCGATCATAGACTCGTCCTTGTGTGCATGCTCATCTGAATTTCCCCACATTGCGTGGCTAATCGTGTTTCGAGTGAGGGACGAGAGCATAATGAACACTTTATAGTGGTTGTGTCTTTTACTCTTTAGGACACTATTATTATTGATGATAGTCATCTTCATGATTATCATGCTATCAATGAATTCTTTGATGAGCCCCCGTTAAGCTCTCGGGTGAGTCACATAATGGTTCTTTCTTTCTAGGGAACTTTTTATGTAGTGTGAATATCTTGGATGTCAGCAATAGTCGAATCTGCAATGAATTTTCTTATATACCTCCCGGGGAGCCACCTTATGGGCCTTACCGTTTGAGAGATACTCGACACACCCTTAAGTTGCATTCTTCTGTCACCATTCACGACGTCACTTCGGGTGATGGCATCATTGATGACAATTTCTATCTTCGACCTGGTGAGCCTCCTGATGATTGATGTAAGACTAAATTGAATAAATGTTTTGAAAATAAATTAAGAACCATGTCTGACTAGTTTAACCCACACTGCAATCCCGAGAGAGTCATGTATGCATCACCTCCTAATTTAATGTCCATATTTTTGGCTCCTCCCTCTATGCTAATTGTATCACCATTTTCCAGAACGATCGGAACACCAACACATTAAGGTTCTTCCATTTGAACAGTAGCAAGTTAACAACAAGCATGAGAAATAACGGCAACAGACGAGATTGGGTGCAAGTATTGTTTGAGATAATTTAAAATTTAATTGCATAAAATTAAACAAACATAGGGTGACCCAAGACTATACTTGTCATGATTTCCTGGGTCGGAGTAGTGCAAGAAGGAGATGCAGGTTTTTGTTAAGGGAGAAACAGTAGGGCCCGAATGTTTCGGGTGGACTTGAAGGGTGAAAATGAGGTGCTCCGTGGCTCAGCTAGGTAGTAATCAAAGGGGGTGTATATTGGAGTTTTGTGCCTCAAGAGATATGACCCAATAGGACTCATGGAGGGAATGCAGGTTCGGGAAAGTTTGCGGTTGAAGAAAATTGGGACTACGGGAAAGGTTCGCCGATGGGGTTGCCAAACCGGGACGGAGGAAAGCAGAACAGGAGTAAGGAGTTTAAATGGTACGTCGACATCATTGTCAAAGCTCTAGGATGGGGTCGCCTGACCCTTAGAAGGTAATGTCGAAGGCGGGCGAGGCTTTAGCGATCGTCATGAGGAAGGTGAAGGGTTGGGTAGATGCTTTGCTAGATTCCCGAGAAACAAACTCTTTGTTTCTCGATTCAATGCCAACGCCACTGGAGGAGGGCCGGGATGGGGTCGTCGGAGGCCGACCAACCCTCATTAAGCAACGTCGAAGGTGGGCAAAGTTGTAGCCTGCGGTGGGAGGAGGTAGATGAAGAGGTATCAAGTTTGGATTTTGTTGGACTACCAAGAAACAAAAGTTTTTGTTTCTCAATTCCTTCCAGCCTGGCTTTGCATGAGGAGAGGTAAGGGTTAAATATATTGATTTGGGAGAAAGAAACGTGTCAAAAATTGATATATGAGAAAGAGACTAGTCAAAATGTTGTGTGAAAGAGTCGGGTCAAAATATAATTAAGGGGAAGAAAAAATTTAGCATCACATATGGACTCATAGAAGTACATCTAGGGCTCCTCTAAAAATACAATTAATTTCTAAATAAGGTTTATTCCTAAAATAACTTAATAATTTAATTTTTTATTTAATTTTATGCAATTTATCATAAATTTTATTTACTTACATACCACCATAGTCACGTCAGACTAATTTATTTGGGGTCTTATTGGTTGGTCGAGCCAATAAGCCAAGAATTCAACATACAATGATAAATTAGAAACATGTGTTGACTTGCAATACGACATCGGACAATCATGCAATATGCGGGCGAACACACTATGACATGTAACACATTCATGCATCAATACATATTGTATGATGACGAACAATCACAATAGCTGGCGCAAAATGTAAAATTGAAGACAACCAAGAATTTTAGTCGGATGCGTTGCAGGATGCGTCAATTCCTCCGGGATTAAGAAACCTCGACCCCATCACAGAATTACCAAAATATGCAATACCGAGGTCAGACCAAAGATGATGAAATCTGAGGCACTGATCCAAGAACTATCTAAGAGACTTCTGCCTTTCTAAACACAAGGTAACATAAATACACATCCATGCGCGTTTGAAACTCGCGAACGCCCAATATCTGCGCAATTTGCTCAATCATAGGTGTGGGCAAACGGGAATGTGGGGTGTCTATAAGAGTGAGGGATGGTTTACTAGGTGTAACAGTTGAGGGTTCTCCAAAGAAAAGCACAAGATCGACAATATTATCTTGCAAAACCATTCGTAGGTGTCCTAAATGCTGGTTTGTTTTCGTACTATAAATCAATATATCATTGAACTAGACGACCAGACAAACTCCAATCAACGGCGTAGGACCTGGTGCATTAATCGCATGAAGGTACTAGGGGCATTGGAGTGTACAAAAGGCATAACAAGACATTCATATAATGCTTCCTTCGTTTTGAAGGCAGTTTTCCATTCGTCCCTGGGTCGGATTAGAATTTGATGGTAACCGCCCTTGAGATATATTTTAGAAAAGATCTTGGATTTACGAAACATGTCAAGTATATTGTCAACACACATGCGCCAAGTTGTCTTTCTTTGGAACTAAGAGTGGGGGAACGGTGTGGGGACTCATGCTCTCTCTAATGCTTCCTTTTTGATGAGCTCAGTGGCCTATCAGTGTAGCTCTTTGTGCTCCTTGGGGCTTATACGATAGCAGGAAATTTGTTGGAGACTAACACCTGACATGAGATCAATACAATGTTGTTTGTCTCATATAGGGGGAAGCTGACCGGGAAGTTCATTAGGCATAATGTCTGAGAACTTACTGATCAGAGGACAAATTCTATTAGATATGTCAATAAGATCTGGTCAGGATTCCAATCCCACTAGATATAAATGAATTCACTACCCTTCATTTCCTCGTGGAACTGAGATCTAAAAAGAAGCATGAAAACTGAAGAGAAAGAGTTAGCAGAGATAAGAGGTGAGGTGCTACACTAGGAATAAAGTCGTCATTTAGATTCGAAAATCGTGAATCGAACCTGAACCCGAACCGAACTTGAACCAGGAACGAACTGGAACCGAACCGAACTGTTCGCAAATTATTTAATTTTGGTTTGAATTTTGGAACTGTGAACAACAACGATCGGGATGCGGTTTCTTCATTTTATTATCCGGAATGGAACTACAACATACAAGTCTCGAGCGGTTTCATAATTTATAGATCCGACCCGAACCAGACCGAAGCAGAACTGAACCGAAATCCGTTGATTATTATTATTTTATTATAATATATTTTTATTATATAATATTATAATATATTTTATTATATAATACAATATTTTTATTATACAAGTCAATCCTTTCAGACTTTCATAGGAATAAGTGGTGAACATATTAACAGTAGGTTAGTAGCATGTCGCACGCCATCAATTTATTGTTTAATATTATAATATATTTTAGGTCCCTAATAAATTCTTGTGTCCTGTCCTGTCATCCTGTGAGGCTGCAGTCCGCCTGTGAACTTGTCGGTTCTATCAAAGTCTCTCAAATCCCATAGCAGATTCACGATTGTCACCCTTTACCAGTTCTAGTCTACGGTGACTCGGCAAGCTCCTTCGGTCCTTCCTCTTCCTCATCACTAAATTGACTCCTCTGTGACTCATTGACTGCGGGCACTCTACATCTACTAATCTCATATCCCTCCCTCCATCTGCCTGAAGCTGACGATCATTCGAGCCTCCAATCAAAAGAAGGGGTCAAACCTCTATTGTAGTGATGTGACTCCAAATAAAATATTGATAATTTTCTCCTATCAAGAATTCTTCGAGGCATTCTTTGGTGATAGGGATTGTTAGGGCACTAGTGACCCATGATAGACTATAGGGCTTCCCCAGAGGTTGTGTTTTTAAAGTAAATATCTCTACCATTCATTGAGACACAAAATTCTCCATACTCCAATTGTCTGTGACGTTGGAACAAAATTGCCCCTGAATTCGTTTGATGGTATGAAAGATGTTGCTCCTCAACAACTCATTCTTAATAGGAATCCTAGGGGAAAGCAAACTACTTTGGAGAACGCCTACTAACTGGTCTGCTTGCTTTCCTTCAACCTTTACTTCATTGTTGTTTGCTTCATCAGTCTGGGACTTATTAAGAAATACTTTGTATTCAAGTTCCTGACTATCCTCAGATTCAGCAGATGCTATGAACTGTCTATGGAGACACTCAAAGGATTTGTTTCCCGACTCCATACACTTAAAACAATGAAAGACACCAGAGTTAGGTTGGGAGTCAATAATCTTTTTGCCTTTAGATAAGGCAGGTGTGGGTTTTGGTGTTACGTGAAATGGCCTATCAAATTCATAAGGCCAGAAGCTTTCTTTTGGAGTCATAATTTGACACGTCAGGCCATACTGTATATCTCGCCTAATTCTCTAAAATCATGAAGCTCTTACTATTCCTGAATAACATAACGAAGTTCATTTAGGTAGCGAGACATACTCATATCGTCTTCCTCTCGTATGTCCAACCTAGACTGAAGAATAATGATCATCCCCTCGAGTATTTATCCTGTTGGGGTTTTTGGAATTTACGATACAAATTTTATAGATAATACATGGGAACATATTGTTCGTAATTGGGTTTTAAATTTTACCCAATTGATGATAGAGGAGACTTAGGCTGAAACCTGTGCGCTGCAATTGGACTCACCAGACTAGTGGTTATCCCTTAATCTTAAGAGTGAAATACTCTACCTGTTGGTTCACTGACATTTGATTCCATGTCATGAATCGTTCCACACACTCGCATTAATCTAAGCATCCTTCGAGTTCTACTCGTCCCTCAAAATCTCCCATGTCTAACTTAACTCCATCATCCCATCATGGTTAGTTTCAGGGATCAGGATATTGGGGAACAATTACCTCTTCCCGAGGGTTTTGGTGGTGTTAGGTGAAGGGGCTTGATTTCTGCCCAAATGAATGGTTGCCTCAAAGTTGTTAACAGAAGTTCTTAACTCATTCATGACTTGTTGGACATCCCTCATGTTGGTGGTGAGTGTATCAACCAATTGCATGTGGTTTCTCATGCATTGGTTTAAGTCATATGTGCTTGCTTTTAGGCTCTTTATGTGATTTTCCATTTTAAAATATTATTTTTTTGTTTTAAATTTGTTTTTTTCTTAAGGGAGAAATATTCAATGACTTGATTTTTTTAAAAGACCTTAAATATTTTTAACAAGAGAAATAGAAATTTTTTTTAGGATCTTATTTTGAAAGAAATTATTTTTGTTTCTTTTAATTCCTAAAACTTAAATAGCAACATTTTTTTGTTAAAAAACTCGAGCAAAATAGTTTTTCTAATAAAGACCTTAACTTTATTTTTGTTATAAAACTTTTAAAACCTAAATATATAAAAATAAAAAAATTTAAGGAAAAAGACAATGAATCGTCCGATTCACGATAGGAGTGAACCAAATCGCTTAGGTACCAAACTGTAGACTAAATTTAAAATTTTTTTGAAAGTAAATTAAGAACCCCAACTAAGTAGTTAACCAACGCTACGATCCCTGGAGAATGGGCTTCGTGTTAGAAAAAATTAGGGCTTAACCATCTTACATAAACATTTAGCGAGAGATCAAAACGGATTAATACACCGCATGCATTTTGCAAATGAACAGCTGCAAGTCTATAACAAGCGTAAGAAATAACTACAACGAACTAGAATATGTGCAAGTATTTGGATTAGATCACTTAAAATTTAATTGCATAAAATTAGACTAACAGAGGGCGAGCCGAGATTATACCTGCCTTGATTTCTCGAGGAAAAGTAGGGCAAGCAGGAGATGCGGGTTTTGGTTAATGGAGAAACAGTAAGGCATGAATTATTCAAGTGGACTAGAAGGTGGAAAATGAGGAGCTCTGTGGCTCGGGCAATCGAGGGTGGCCCGACTAGGTGGTAACAAAAATAGGTGCACATAAGGGTTTGGTGGCTCGGGAGTGATGACCCGACGAGACTCGTTGAGGGGATACAAGTTTGCGAAAGGTTGCGGACCTGCGGTTGAAGTAAACTAGACTATAGGAAAATTTTGTTGATGAGGTTGTCAAACAGGGATGGAGCATAGCAGAATGGGAGTTGCAAGCTCAAATAAGATGCCGACATCATCAGAGGAGGGTCGGGATTGGGTCATTGGATGTTAGTCGCTGACGAGCATAAAACTGTAATTTGCAATGTTAGTATGAAATTTACGCAAATAACAATAAATAGTAATCATATATAAAGTTCCTAATGGTGCAATTGCCGGAAAGTTGCTGTTACACCGAAGGTTGACCAGCCCTTAGAAGGTAATGTTGGAGGTGTGAGAGGCTGTAGCGACCGACGAGAGGAGGGTAAATTGTCGGGTAGAGGCTTTACTGGACTACCGAGAAACAAACACTTTTTGTTTCTCGATTTGATGCCGTCTTCGACGTCGGAGTGCCCGGATGGGGTTGTCGGAGGTCAACCAGACCTCAGTTGGAAGCGTCGAAGCGAGCGTTTTTGTAACTGTTGACAGGAGGAGGTGAATGGAGAGGCGTTGTGTAGAGATTTTACTGGACTACCGAGAAGCAGAAAGTTTTCTATTTCTTGATTCTTTTCGGTCTGTCTTGGCATGAGGATAGGTAAGGATTAAATTAGGTTGATTTGGGAGAAAGAGACGGCTGAAAAATTGATATGTGAGAAATAGACGGGTCAAAATTGATATGTGAGAAAGAGACGAGTCAAAATTGATATATGAGAAAGAGACGAGTCAAAATATAATTAAGGGGAAGAGAAAATATGGTGTCACATAGTAAATCAGAGAAGTGCAACTAGATTTCAAGGCTCCTCTCCAAATGCAATTAATTTTCGAATACGGTTTATTTTGATATTAACTTAGTAATTTGATTTCTTATTTAATTTTATGCAATTTTTCATAAATGTTATTTACTTGTATACCACCTAAGTGAGCGCTGGCAGATCAATTTTTTTAGGGTCTTATTGGTTGCTCGAGCCAATGAGCTGAAAATTCAACATACAATGACAAATTATGAACATACATTGACATGCAACACGGCGATGAAAGATCATGCAATATGCAGACGAACACATGTTGACATGTAACACGTTCATGCATCAATACATACAATATGATGACAAACATGGATTTTAGTTTGATGTGTTGCATGATACATCAATGATTCATATGCCCTAGGAATCTGTTGTAGTACCATGATTTGGCAGCTCAATGTCGATGCCTCAGGCGGTCATTTGCATCGGTTGCTTGATTTGAATGTCATACTCCGATGTAAATTTATATTGAATATTTAACATTTAAAACTTGCACGAGTGATGACATGAGAGAGCAAATGTTCAGTTAATGTGATTGGGTGATGATTTGCATAATACTTGAGAGGTTTCCATTGGGAGCAGCTATGAATATGAGTGTCTCTCCTCTACCTCCAGCCTCCACTACATCCTTACCCTTCACCTATTTGGTGGTTTACTTCATGTGTGGGGCCTTCTGCGGCTTCAAGGGAACGACAACCTTCGTTGGACTTCTCATTCATCAAATGCTATGAGATTAGGGCAATTTATGAGTTTATATGACCGCTTTCATTCTTACATGACCTACACCAGGAGCATCACATTCTCCATGCTTTGGAGAATAATGCTTCTGAGCCGGAGAGATTGATAGGGATCCATTATACTACATTGGGAGATTTGTGTTTATCTTCATTTGTTGATCGTCGGACGGATGATCGGGGCTCGCGATTGCGATCAGCTCAGTTTTCTTATTTATTATGTATTTTTTTCCAGAGCTCTAATGTGAGAGTTTGGTTAAACTGTCTGATCGGACAATCTGAGCCATTAGATCCTCTTAACATAAGTCACTCCTATCTGTATGCGCCTCTTGGGATTTTTGGGCATCGAGAATTGCGCCTTCTAAAGCAAGGACCTCAGACACGTCTGCAGGTGCGAAGCCTTCGACCACGTCTGTAGGTGTGAAGCCCTCAAATAGGAATTGTGAATCCTCCCTCTTTCGGTGCCAATGCAAGGATCCACCACGACCTTAACCGCCCTCAGGTATTGATGCTTGAGAGTCCTAGTCCCACCGACGTCGTTGTTTCTTTAGCTGAGAGCTATACTAACATTGATGCCGCCAATTCTTTAGTCGACAACCCCACCAGTCGTCGATGCCTCTTCCGCTCCCTTCCACATGCTCGGGATTCTTCTCCAAAGCGCCCACCACTGCATCCTTCCGTTCCTCAACCTCCTCATGCCCTCCTAGTTGCCAGATTCCCTTCTCACATCCCCTCCAGCCATTGGATTCCATATATCTAGCCCATCAAGCCGCCTAATCCACTATTCCCCTCCTCTAGCCCCCTCCATCTTCTCCACAGCCTCTCCCACAACCTCCCTGCATCCTCTACAACTACCCCACCTACAGTCGAGCCTTCTCCTCTCATTCCACTCCCTCCCAACCCCTTCACCCACCTACCACAGGTCCACAACTCCAAATAGTCATTCCATTGCCTCCTTGTGCTTCTTTGACATCCACCACACCTTTGCACGACCTCTGGATCTTCTTCCATTGGCGTTGTTGACTACTCGGTGAGTTTGTATTTTAGTTTCATTTTTCTTACATTGTACGGATACTCCTATTTATTGCTATTAATATTTTACTTAATTTACCTACTTAGTTTCTTTCAATGGACTCATGTCTTATTCGCCTGATATCCATTGTTTTGGTACTCTCAATGATATCGATTTATTAGTTGCCGCGCGATTAAGATTAATTGTAATCAATTATGGTTGTCTTTTGTGGGTTTTAAAGTTTTGTTATTTTATTCATTTCTTGTCGAAATTAATTGCATGAGTGGATTGTTGCATTGCATTTGCATCAAGATTAGGCTTATGATGCGAGTTACCCTTCCATTCGATTGCGTGTGTGCCTGCCCTCGTATTTTTATTTTAGGATTGTTCATAGGCCCATTGATTTTGTCGTGTACTCTTATTCATTCATCTTAGGTTTAGGGTATCATGCGCCTATAGCAGTAGATTTGTCTTGCGTCAAAATATAAGCACAAATCAAAATGCAATCAACCACAAAGTGAGGATTGTTTAGTTAGACTCATATGCTATGTTAGTTTATTTGCCATTATTTTTTGAATTGCGAGCGAGCAACTCAACAACGAAAAATTAAAGGACAACTAAAAGTAAAGCAGTTAATAGAGGCATTTAACAATAATAACAGAAGTAGAGTACCTATTGTAGCAGTAGAAATAGTTGAGAACTGGGATCAACAAAACTACATTCTACAAAAGCCATTAACCCTAAAATAACCTGGATAAAGTAACAATAAAAGAAATAGAGCAAGCCATAAATCACTAATATTTAACAACTAGTAGAACTATTAAGCTGAAGCAATAGTAAGTTGTAACAATTTATATTACCAGAGATGCGCCTAAAGCCTAGCTGTGTACAAATGGCCCGGGCTTGGAAGGCCCGCCTGGGCCTGGCATGGAAAAGGCCTGGGCTTGGCCTAGGGGGCTTAAAGTGGCCCTCTTTTTTCGGATTGACCTGACCTAGCCTGGTGTTTGGCCCGGGACTAGGCCAGGCCTGGGCCCGACTTGCAAGATCGGCCCCTTATTCCCTTACAACGGCTCAAAGCTTACCACAACTCTTTCAGTCGATGCTTATAATGGATCAACGAGTCATTGGGGTTTGATGCTTACACGACTCCTATTTGGGAGCATTTCAAAAAGTTCGGGTTGGTTTTGAATTCATGGCGAAATGCAAATATTGCTCAAAGTTGCTAATTGTTGCCGGAAACTCAACACTAATGTGCCATGTTAAGGCGTGCATTGTGAAACATTCTCCGGAGCCTAGCCAAACGCAATTTTTGAAAGCCAGACAAATTTGGATGAATCATCAAATGCATCAAAGAAAACTGCAAATGGAGAACGTCATCAAGTGTGAAATGTCATTCGATTACTTTGATAACGAGGGCGAGACCGCATACAAGCTAGTACAGTATCTTTAGAATTTACGTTTTCTTTGAGTGACCTAATTTTAAATGAGCGAAGGAGCCGACTGAAATAAGAGTCATTGAAAATTTGTATATGCTACACGAATCACTTGGATGTTATGAAGAGAATGCAACATATTAACTCCATTGAAGATAGCTCGTCAGAGGTTGATGAGGAGGTAAGCAGCTTAAATTTGGTTGATCAAGATTAAAATACTGAGATTGTGTATTTTTGTAAAGATATTTGTTTGTAATTTTGTATGAATTTATTATTATTATAATTTTTAATTTACTCTTTGTTTTTTAATAATGGGTGTACAAAACTATAATATTATTCTTTGTGACAATAATAATATAGTTTTTATTTTTCATTCTACATCATTTCATCATTTGTAATTTTTAATTTTAATTTATGAATTTGTATAATTATATTAATATCAATTAAAGTATTAATCTTTATAAGATTATAATTTATAAGTATATAATAATTAATTAATAATTTAAATTTAAAATAAATTTTAAATTTTTTTATAAAATGAAAGTCGAGCCAGGCTTGGGCTCGACCTGCAAGGCCTTCTCAGCCCCCCTTTGGAGGGGGCCTGGGCCTGGCAATAGTCGGGCCCGGGTCTTGTTGGACAAATGTCCGAGTGGGCCTGCCGGGCCTTTTGTACATGGCTACTAAAGCCCAAGGTTCACTATGTAGAAACCCAAATCCCGGGCTCTTCAAATTAAGCATTGGACAACAGTTTTGAATAAAAAGAGTCACATGCAAAATACAAAGAACATACACCAAGCTTTTATTTCCTTCTTTACATTATTCGATATATGATTATTACAGGAAAATCAATTAACACATACTAGATAGACTTATTACAATAAATACACGTAGGTCCAGTACAACGGGCTCTGTGCCAATCCCGAGGTTCGATTATTGCTTTTGCAAGTTCAGTTGCTAGGCTCCTATGTTTTCCACTTGAGGTTGATTCCGCTGTCAAAAAAAAAAATAGGTCCACAAAGGGTTAGTCATAAAATTATGACTAAGTGAGATAAATATTTCATGAAATGTTGTATAGGCAAACAATGGAAATACTATCAATATGCATACAGTACAATAAAGTAATCACTCGATTATTCTCAACATTAATCCGTAAATTATCCCTTAAATTTTGTTACATAAAATGTGAAATTCTCCGGTGATGCAAACTTAAATTGGCCACCGCCCACTTAAGGGCTTCCCACTTAAGGGCTTTTCGTAGGCTCACCCCTACGTGGTGAATCCATCCGTAGATTCCCCATGCAGAGTTTTAAATAAATTTCATCTTGGCGCGCAATTAATAATTTGAATAAATCCCCTTAGAAATATATCTATATCGCTTTTATATTTTTCCCTCGCTCACATTTATTTCTTAGCGATATTTCATTAAGGCGAAACTTACATGCACAGACACTTGTTAATTTCATAAAAATGCAGCATAATAGAAAAGTAAGTGAATAACTAAATCAAGAAATAAGAAACTCACCACGTCCAATTTCGCATTGTCGTTACGGTTTCCTTGCGACGCCATCCTCTGATTGGTCTTGGGAACCACTGAAATTATACGCACGTTTATTGGGTTGCGTCACTTGAAACTCGTAGCAAAATGCTTACAAATGACATGAAAAATCTCGAAGTATCAAAAATGTACGAAAAGGTATTCAACCCACAACAGTCCTCTTTCGATACTTAAAAATTGGCCGACTAACGACACAAATAGTTAGAAGGCTCAAAATAGCTTAAGTCAGCCAATAATATAAACTCATTAACCCAAATCAGTCCCAAAAACTTCATAACAACGAATAGTAAGATATTTAACTAAGTAAAGAGAAGTTAAACCAAACCAACCAAGGAGGAGAAGGAGGCAGTGGCCTGGAAGCAGCAATAGGGAGGCAGCAGCTCGGGAGCAGCTACAAGGAGCGGCAGTAACTTTGCATCGACATCAGCTACATAGGAGCAGCTCGAGAGCAGCAGAACCCTAGACCAGAAGTAAAAAAAACAGCAACTGAAGAATAGCAGAAGAAGCAGAGCCACATAAGCAGGGAAGTACTCGGGTACAATAATAGAAGAAGGATAAGAGGCGAACAGAAATAATCGGCGAGAGAAAGGAGAAGAAGGTGAAACCTTGGAGGAGAAGGCAATAGTAGCAGAAATAACCCTAATCGTTACAGCAGCAGAAGAAAGCGAGCTGCAACAGCCCTAATCGACTTAGCAGACCCGTCGGCCTAGAAGAATTGGCGGCACAGCTGCAATAAAGGCAAGGCAGCGTCGGCACGGGCACACGACAGCAATGGCACAAGTTGCTCGACACAGAGAAGGGGATGAAAGAGGGGAAACACTTCTCTGTCGTCGTAGACCAACTAGAGGAAGAAGACAGGAATCGCAAAAACAGGAGATCGACGAAAGATAGTGCGGGAGAAGAAGTAGCGGCCCGGGCTTGTTTTATACAGTGAAATCAGCGGCTAAGCGGCAAGATCACGCCAATGCACTGCTCCAGGTGTCTTTTTGCCGAGCCCAAAACACAACCCCGGCCAACACCTCAATCTCCAGCACAGGCAAACAACCTTACTCAACAGCCAACTAGCCCATCTAGTCACCAAACACAGCCAGCACATATTTTCAACACAGCACACCAAGCCAGCCACCATATATGCAAAACCCCACTTCTAAAGGCCCAAAGGCAAGCACATATGTACAATAATCAAACCAGCAAATAAATAATAAGCCCACTAAACCAGCAAAGGCAGTAAACCAAATTTCAGCCCAAATAAATTAAAGAAATAGACAACCCAATCTCATCCAAGGGATGAAATATTTTAAAAAAAAAGAAACAAAATCCGTCAAATATGCGAAAACGTTAATGTGCCTTTTTCATCATTGGGGGAATTACAAAAAAATAAGCGCGTGAAAAATAACTATTTTGTTTTGCGAATTTTGGGCTGTCACAAATCGTTCCCACTACAAGAGTTTTCGTCTCCAAAAACTAACTGGATAACGTCACGAACAGGTTTCTATATAGGGAAAGGTTTTTGTTTAGCGGTTTATTCGTGTAATGTCTTTGTACTATCTGTGACTTCATTTATTGAAAACTTATCCCTCTGATACCAATTTGTAGAGACCCAAATCCCGGGCTCTTCAAATTAAGGATCGGACAACGGTTTTGAATAAAAAGAGTCACATGCAAAATACAAAGAACACACATCAAGCTTTTATTTCCTTCTTTACCTTATTCGATATATGATTATTACAGGAAAATCAATTAACGCATGCTAGATAGACTTATTACAATAAATACACGTAGGTCCAGTACAACGGGCTCTGTGCCAATCCCGAGCTTCGATTATTGCTTTTGCAAGTTCAGTTGCTAGACTTCTATGTTTTTCACTTGAGGTTGGTTCCGCTGTCTAAAAAAATAGGTTCGCAAAGGGTTAGTCATAAAATTATGACTAAGTGAGATAAATATTTCGTGAAATGCTGTACAGGCAAACAATGAAAATACTATCAATATGCATACAGTACAATAAAGTAATCACTCGATTATTCTCAACATTAATCCGTAAATTATACCTTAAATTTAGTTACATGAAATGAGAAATGCTCCGGTGATGCAAACTTAAATTGGCTACCGCCCACTTAAGGGCTTCCCACTTAAGGGCTTTTCGTAGGCTCACCCCTACGTGGTGAATCCATCCGTAGATTCCTCTACATCATAGGACTCGAAACCATCACATTTTCTCATGCAGAGTTTTAAATGAATTTCATCTTGGCGCGCAATTAATAATTTGAATAAATCCCCTCAGAAATATATCTATATCGCTTTTATGTTTTTCCCTCGCCCACATTTATTTCTTAGCGATATTTCATTAAGGCGAAACCCACATGCACATGCACTTGTTAATTTCATAAAAATGCAGCATAATAGAAAAGTAAGTGAATAACTAAATCAAGAAATAAGAAACTCACCTCGTCCAATTTCGCATTGTCGTTACGGTTTCCTTGCGACGCCATCCTCTCATTGGTCTTGGGAACCTCTGAAATTATACGCACGTTTATTGGGTTGCGTCACTTGGAACTCGTAGCAAAATGCTTACAAATGACATGAAAAATCTCAAAGTATCAAAAATGTACGAAAAGGTATTCAACCCACAACAGTCCTCTTTCGAGACTGAAAAATTGGCCGACTAACGACACAAATAGTTAGAAGGCTAAAAATAGCTTAAGTCAGCCAATAATATAAACTCATTAACCCAAATCAGTCCCCAAAACTTCATAACAACGAATAGTAAGATATTTAACTAAGTAAAGAGAAGTTAAACCAAACCAGCCAAGGAGGAGGAGGCAGTGGCCTGGAAGCAGCAATAGGGAGGCAGCAGCTACAAGGAGCGGCAGTAACTTTGCAGCGACAGTAACTACACAGGAGCAGCTCGAGAGCAGCAGAACCCTAGACCAGAAGTAAAAAAAACAGCAGCTGAAGAATAGCAGAAGAAGCAGAGCCACATAAGCAGGGAAGTACTCGAGTACAATAATAGAAGAAGGATAAGAGGCGAACAGAAATAATCGGCTAGAGAAAGAAGGAGAAGAAGGTGAAACCTTGGAGGAGAAGGCAATAGTAGCAGAAATAACCCTCATCGTTACAGCAGCAGAAGAAAGCGAGCTGCAGCAGCCCTGATCGGCTTAGCTGACCCGTCGGCCTGGAAGAATCGGTGGCACCGCTGCAATAGAGGCAAGGCAGCGTCGGCACGGGCACACGACAGCAATGGCACAAGTTGCTCGGCACAGAGAAGGGGATAAAGGAGGGGAAACACTTCTCTGTCGTCGTAGAGCAACTAGAGGAAGAAGACGGGAATCGCAGAAACAGGAGATCGACGAAAGACAGTGCGGGAGAAGAAGTAGCGGCCCAGGCTTGTTTTATACAGTGAAATCAGCGGCTAAGCGGCAAGATCACGCCAATGCACCGCTCCAGGTGTCTTTTTGCCGAGCCCAAAACACAACCCCAGCCAACACCTCAATCTCCAGCACAGGCAAACAGCCTTACTCAACAGCCAACTAGCCCATCTAGTCACCAAACACAGCCAGCACATATTTTCAACACATCACACCAAGCCAGCCACCATATATGCAAAGCCCCACTTCTAAAGGCCCAAAGGCAAGCACATATGTACAATAATCAAACCAGCCAATAAATAATAAGCCCACTAAACCAGCAAAGACAGTAAACCAAATTTCAGCTCAATTAATTTGAAGAAATAGGCAACCCAATCTCATCCAAGGGATGAAATATAAAAAAAATAAAAAGTAAAAAACAAAATCCGTCAAATATGCAAAAACATTAATGTGCTTTTTTCATCATTGGGGGAATTACAAAAAAAATAAGCGCGTGAAAAATAACTATTTTGTTTTGTGAATTTTGGGTTGTCACACACTAAGCTCAGAGGTTTGCGCCTTAGCATAGCAAAGGCATGTGACCTCACCTAGATGCATGTCTTTAGCCTTGGAACCCTTGCCTTTTTTGTGTCCTTGTAGTATAAAAACCGCGCCTATGTGAGGTTTCGACTATAAAATTTTTTTCCGGAGGAAAGTAATAATTTAACAACTCAAAAATGTTTGAATGATTTGTGTTTGTGAAATATAATCGAGCGTTTAGGCTTGGATATGATGTAAGTGACTGCATGAATCTCATTACTTAAGGGTGATGATAGCAATGAATGATTGATTAGTAGAATGGATGAAAAGCTAATCAAGAATTGATATTTGATGATGATTATTTAAAATGAGATGTGATTGTGATTTGCCTTCGTCGGGTGCGCGCTTGGGTTTTGCGCATTGCTGCTAAGCTGCAGGATCCCTTTGCATCTCGATGCTCCTTGAAGTTTCAACAACTTTGCTTACTATCAAGAGGCACCATGGAACTAAAGTTGAAATCTATCAAGCCAAGAAGATTAGAACTAGATCAGTAGAGTTAAAGCATAAACTCCTCACATTTAGCTAGGGTATGAAATGTATTACAATATGTAATAGTTTACTTGCATCGGTTTAGTTTACTTGCATTGGATTTTTTTGACTATTCTCGTATTGTAATATCCGCCTTCATATGTAGAGGGGATAAAAGCTTGTAATACTAAGGAATGAAATGTTTTTTCCTATTGTCCAACATGGTATCAGAGCGTGGACTTATGGTGCCATAGTTGTTCCCCTGTTCCACTTCTCGACTCGACGGTGCCCGATTTCGATCCCGCCTTCGCTTTTGCTTCAACGCTCGTCGTTCGCTCCCGCTAACTTCCTCGCCTTCCTCGCCATCGCTCAGTTCGTCGCTCCCGCTACTGTCATTTCCTCCTCCCGCATCTGGTCTCCTCGCCTCCCGCAGGTCTCTCTTAGTTCCAACAACCGACGGTTCCATCAGCCGCTCCTTCCTTCTCCTGTTCCTTTCCGGGTTGATGTCTTTCTAAGCCCGCCTTTGACTCCATCAGGCACCAACCTCTTCATGCATTGATATGCTTGCCCTTCCTGCTCCGTCTGCGCTTCCTGGTCATTGCATGGAGTGGATTTCTCCCTCTCCCCTTACAGATTTATTATTTCTCGGCGTAATCTGTCATTCCTTGTTGCCCTATGGCTCTTGTGGTCTCTAGATTTATTTTCCTCAGCCACATGCGTAGCGGTGATGATACTCCTGCTCCCTCATGAACGGTTGTTCTTTCAGTGAGTTCTCCCTGTGGGAGCCATGATCATAATACCCCTCAGATCACTACATTCGTCTTGATGATTCTAATGACCTTTAACGGTTCCGGTCGTTCACCTTGGCCCTCAAAATTCGTCGCCTCTTTTGCTATGCCAGTAATTGAACTAAGAAACCTGACAAGACCTCATCAAATTGGATACAGTGAGATTCAGAGAACTCCGTAATCATGTCCTGGCTTACAAATTCTATGCAAGTGTCAATCACTCATAATTATATTTTTCTCGACACTGCTACAAACATTTGGCGGCGAGCAGAATTTACATATTCTCGTCCGGGTAATGTTGTTCAGTTCCTCTAGCTAAGGCAGGAAATATCCTTACTCCGACAGAGTGATCGTTCTCCTTATGTGTACTATTTGGAGTTTACACTGCTGTATCAGGAATGCGATCATTTTGATCTCCTCACATTTGTTAGCCCTATTGATGAGGCGATGGTTCATGCCAAAGAAGATCGTAATTGGTTCTTTGAGTTTCTCCGTGGGCTTCAACGGGACTTTGATCAGATTAGTGTTCATATTCTGGGGTGCCCTCAATTACCATCCCTTCCCGAGGTCTACAACATTGTGCAATAGGAATTTGATCATCGGCAGACCCTTGCTACCCGACCCTGCTTCTAAGAGTTATGCCCTTAATGGTATCTCTTCTATTCTTGGTGGTCGTCCGTCACGTGAATCAAAGATGAAAGGATCCGATAAATACCACCTCCTCTGTGATCATTGCGCGAAGAACTGTCACCTTAGGGTCACTTACTTCCGGCTATGGGTTTCCCTCCACCAAAAGGCGATGCTCCACCTCATGACGGTCGTAGTTTTTGGAGACCTGCAGGTCGTCATGCCCCTCCTCGTTCAGCTCATCTCACTGATGCTACCGTGGACAGTCTACCTAGCTATTCTGGCACCGATAGATCTGTTCTCCTTAACGCATTCTCGGCTGACGAAGTGCTTGCGCTCCGTCACTTGATGCAGGGCCTTTTTACGGAGTCTTCTACCTCCTCCACCTATTCTCACACTGGCATTCCTGGTGCTCACTCTACTACATCCCTTCCTTCCACCCAGTGGATCATTGACTCTAGGGACACATACCATATGACTGGTTCTGCCACAGGTTTCATATCCTATACCCCTTTATCTTGTTGCGATAATGTGAACATTGTTGATGACTTTCTTTCCTCTATTGCTGGAAAGGGCTCCATCTCCTACTCTTCTCTCACTTTGTCATGTCCTCCATGTGCTCAATTTCACTTGTAATTTACTTTTTATTAGTCATTTAACTAATTCCATGAAATGCTCCGTAACATTTCTTCCCTCTTGTGTTTTTCAAGATCTGATGACGGGGAAGGTAATTGGCTCTGGTAGCATAGTCAATGGTCTGTATGTGCTCGACTCTAACCCAGCTTAACTTCCACAGGCTTTTCATTCCAGCACTACTCATCCATTGTATTCCTAGCATTATTGCCTGGGTCACCCGTCTGCTCCTATTATGAAATTGTTATTTCTTGCTATGTCTGTTGTTGTTTTTGATTCATTTGTGTGATGTCTGTACTATTAACAAAAATCATCGTACTGCATTTAATCCTGCTTCGTTGCCTAGCTTAGCCCTTTTTGCGTCTATTCATACTAATATCTGGGGACCATGCTCAATACCTTCTTTTCTTGGTGTATGGTTTGTTACTTTTATCGATTGTTTCTCTCATACTTCTTGGTTATATTTGTTACCGCAAAAAATGATGTATTTCGTATTTTTTTTGGCAAATTTCATAACTTGCTCTCCACTTAATTTCATAGCACTATTAAAACTCTTCGCAGCGATAATGGCCGTGAATAAATGGATTTGCATTTTGAGCAAATTCTTGTTGATCTTAACATCGTCCACCAAACTACGTGTGCTTATTCCCCAACTCAGAATGGTGTGGCTGAGTGGAAAAATCGTCATTTGCTAGAAGTTGTTCGATGTCTCTTGTCCAACATGCATCTTCCCAAATATTACTAGGGATGATGTCCTTACGGTGGCATATCTAATTAATCGTATTCCCTTGTGTGTCCTTGGAAATGCACTCCTCTTAGCACTTTGCAAGTGCCCCATACCTAGCTTTTCCCTAAGGTGTTTGGATGTGTCTGCTTTGTCCACATCCACCACCCTCGTCAGACCAAACTTGATCCTCGCATACTCATGTGTGTTTTTATTGGCTACTCTTCCACACATAAGGGATACAAGTGTTTTTATATGCCTACGAAGAAAGTGTTTGTCACTATGGATGTCACGTTTTGTGAATCTGAGGCATACTATCCTGCCTCAGGTGTCCCTCTTTCTCTGCACATTCCTTATGTACCTCTGCCAATACCTCCACCTTATCATTCACTTCAAGGGGAGTCTATACTATTGAAAGTGAGTCCCTCTACTGTCTCTTTACCTATTCCATCTCTTACTCTGAGCTTGTAGGTATATACTTGATGCATAAAGAAGACTAGCACGCAAGATCTGACTATGCAACCATAACCATTATTGGATTCTGTCTCAAGGCCTTCTGATCCACCCAATGCTCTCAGGGGTTTTCGATCTGTACCCAACATCCTCTTTCACATTATGTATCTTACGACTCTTTTTCTAACACCCTCAGAATCGACTATCAGGAAACATTTTGCCATGTGGAAAAGATGAACACTATTAGGGTCTTATTATCCCGTGGTGACTGCGAAGGTTCGAATCTTTAGCAACTTGTTGTGAAGAAAATCAAGTGAGAAAAGTAAATTTCCATTCATCCACAAAGGGGAAATAGGTATATATAGATACAAGAGGCATAGATAAAATAACACGTCAATAATAAATAACACCCCAATACTCCCCTCAAGCTTTCGCAAAAAGGTCAAACAAGCCCAGCTTGCCACATGTAGAGAGAAGTCTGGAAGGCCCAACCGCCTTGGTGAAGTCATCGGCAATCTGCTCTGCGAAGGGAACATAGGACGCTTCAAGTGTCCCTGAACGGATGTGCTCCCTGAGAAAGTGAATATCAACCTCAATATACTTAGTCCGCTCGTGCAGAACAGAGTTAGAGGCAAGCATGAGAGCGGACTGGTTGTCGCACACAAGAGTCGAAGAACTAGAGGGAGGAGAGCCAAGCTCGGTCAAGAGGGTACGCTGCCAAAGGAGCTCAATAGCGTTGTGGGCCATAGCCCGGTACTCAGCCTCAGCAGACGAGCGGGAGACAACATTTTGCTTCTTGCTCTTCCAGGAAATAAGATTGCCACCATAGAAAGTGCACATCCCTGAGGTAGAACGTCGATCAGTAAGGGAACCAGCATAGTCAGAATCCGTGTAACAAGTGAGATCAAGGGCCGGAGATGAACGGTAGAAGATCCCTAAGCCAGGAGAACCCTTCAAGTAGTGGAGGATCCAAAATGTTCCATCTAGGTGAGAAGTCTGGGGAGCATGCATGAACTGACTGACCACACTCACAACAAAGCTAATGTCAGGGCGAGTGTTGGTCAAGTAGATAAGTCTGCCAACAAGACGCTGATATCTGCCCGGTTCAGGGAGAGGATCGCCAGACTCGGCATGAAGGCGATGGTTCGGATCCATAGGTGTAGACACAAAAGAGCACCCAAGAAGGCCAGTATCACTTAAGAGGTCAAGTGTATACTTGCGCTAAGACAAAGAGATCCCCTGCTGAGATCTGACAATCTCAATCCCGAGAAAGTACTTCAGATGCCCCAAATCTTTCACTTCAAATGCCTTCTGAAGAACCCCCTTGTTCTGAAGTATCCCCAAGCTATCGTCATCGGTAAGAATGATAACATCCACATAGACAAGAATAATTACCCTACGTCCATCCACAGCAGTCCTAACAAAGCATGTGTGGTCGACATGACATCTGGTGAACCCACTCTGAAGCACAACAGTACCAAACCTCTCAAACCACGCACGAGGAGACTGCTTCAGCCCATACAAGGACTTCTGTAAAAGGAAAACACTGCCCAAATACTCTTCCTGAAGCTTGTAACCGGGGGGCGGATCCATATAAGCTTCCTCAGCAAGGTCGTCATTTAGAAAGGCATTCTTCACGCCCATCTGATGAAGAGGCCACCCATGGCAGACAGCGAGAGAGACAAGCAGATGGACAGTAGATAGCTTGGCAACCGGGGTAAAGGTCAAGCCGTAATCCCCAGGAGTCTGAGTGAAGCCCTTCGCGACAAGACGGGCCTTGTAGCGGTCAAGAGAACCATCAACATTATACTTGACAGTGTAAACCCAACGACAGCCAACAGTTTTACGACCTATAGGAAGAGGGACCAAACGCCAGGTGCCCGCCTAGTTCGGACATCTCATCCTCCATGGTCGCCACCCACTCAGGATGCTGGAACGCCTCAGTCATCGAACTCGGAACTCTGATCTGGTCGGTAGCAGTCAGGAAAGCCATGTAACCCTGAGAAAGATGCTGGTAGGACACATAGCTTGCCACAAGATGGTCAATAACACAAGAACGCTTACCCTTGCGAAGTGCAATGGGTAAGTCAGAGGAGGGAAGAATATCACCTGCCAGGGGATGTGGCATAAGGTCCTGTGAGCTGGGCGTAATCAGTGGATCCAGAAGAATGGGGTGGACATGTGAGGGCCCGCGTGGGCCACGAGTGTATGTCGGCAACGGAAGAGAGTTGTGCAGCGGAGCAAGGGAAACCGGAGCCGGCTGTGGCGGAGCAGAAGGAGCAACAGGGATAGAGGAGGTACCATAGAAGGGGACATCCTCAAAGAATGTAACATTCAAAGAGTGTAAAGTCCTGCGAGAAGAGGGGTCAAAACACCTATACCCCTTGGAAGAGGAGGAATACCCCAAAAATAAGCACCAGATAGCTTTGCCATCAATCTTTATCCGAGTCGGACGACGGTCTTGGACAAAACACACACACCCAAACACCCGGAGAGGGACAGGAAACAGAGGGCGATGGGGGGATAAAATACTAAGGGGTATCCGACCTGCTAAAGGATTACAAGGCAGACGGTTGACCAAGAACGTCCCTGTAAGAAGGGAGGCACTCCAAAACGACTTGGGGACATGAGACCCACGAAGAAGAGACCGGGTCACATTCAAGAGATGACGATTCTTGTGTTCCGCCACGTCGTTCTGTTCTGGTGTATAGGGATAGGAGAACTAATGAAGGGTTCCTTGGGTAGCAAGGAAAGCAGTGAAAGAGGAAAAAGTATACTCCCCCCCTGTTATCGGAGCAAAGGACCCGAATACGAGAGGAAAACTGAGTCGTAACCTTATTAGTAAATTGGGTATATAAATCAAAGACATCAGATTTGGCACGCATAAGATAGACCCAACAACAACGAGTAAATCATCTATAAAAGTAAAAAAATATCAAAAACCATCATAAGAAACAACCGGGGCAGGTCCCCAAACATCTGAATGAATAATATCAAACGGTGCAGAACTACGAGAAACAGAAACAGGATAGGTAGTGCATGTATGTTTACTAAGCTGACACACATCACACTGAAAAGAGTTCTCAAACGAGACACTCAGAAAAAACGACGACACGATCTGAGGACTCGCATGCCCCAGTCTAGCATGCCAAAGAGCAGGTGAAGTAGTAGCAGCAGCGATGGATGGGGTTGAGAGCCAGAGTGAAGGAAAAAATGCTAGGTGGAAGATCCAGCTTGTATAGCCCGTCGCGCTCACGGCCGTAGCCAAAAGTCCTCCTCGTGGTCAGGTTCTGAAAAACACAGGTAGAAGGAAAAAATGTCACTGAGCAGTGCAACAAACGAGTCAATTGACTAACAGAAAGAAGATTTAAAGCAAGTTTGAGAACATGAAGAATTGAACCCAAGGAGAAGGAGGGAGTCGGCGGAACTGTGCCCCGATGAAGGATGGGGGTCACAGAGCCATCGGAAAGGCGAACCTGCCGATGGACGCTCGGAGACTCAAGAGAAGAGAACAAGCGTGTCTCACCAGTCATGTGATCTGTGGCCCCAGAGTCAATCACCCAGGGAGAAGAGGACCCCTCTTGAGTGACATGAAAGTCCATCGGGGTACCTGACGCAGACGCTGAAGTCGACGAGAACGACGAGGAGGCAGGTAGCGGCTGAGCACGGAGAGGCTGGTGCGGAGTCTGAAACAGAGAGTGCAGCTGAAGCTGAGACTGGAGCTGCTGCACTTGAGCCATAAGCTGACTCCAGTCGGCGGAAGGAGCCCCGAAAGAGGCACTGGAATCAGTTTGGCCCCCAAAGTCGGAAGAAGTAGCGGCAGCGGCACGCGCGGAGGGGGACTGCTGGCGTAGGTGAGGAAATAGCAACCAGCATCGGGCCTTCTCATGACAAGTCCGGAGGCAGTGCTGACACTGAACAAAGGCAAATGGGCTTCCGCGGCCACCCCCGTGACCCTTAGAGGTAGAAGTACGCCCCCTACGCGCAGAAGAAGGACGACCTGAAGCCAGGGTCATTTGGTCTGGAATAGGAACAGAAGCTGGAACGGGCAAAACAGCAGTCAGACGGGCACGGCGCTCATGCTCCTCCACCATGGAATAAGTATCCAATATATCAGGAAGGGGGTTCATGTTGACAAACTGAACCCTAATCTGCTCAAACTCGGGCCTCAAGCCCATCAGGAACTGATAGTTCTCCCACTTCTCCTGCTGCCGCTTGGCAACAAGTACATCCTCTGGATGTGGAAAAGCACTGAGCGGCTCAAGGTCAGAAAGCTCCTGGAATCTCCCTGAGAGAAAGATAAAGTACTCGTGCACAGAACGGTCCCCCTGATGAGCAGTAGAAATCTCCTGGAAGACAAAATAAATCCGCGTATCAACGCGTGTGTGACCGTAGGTACGCGTCAAGGCTGCCCAAAGAGACGGCACTGAATCGAATTGCATGAACTGCTCGTAAATGCGGGGCTCCATGTAACACTGAAGCCACCCGAGAATCTTGAAATTTTTCGTGTGCCATTGATGGATAGCCTTTTCGTCGGAAGGCTTGGGAACACCATTAGGTTCAAGCCAATCAAGCTTGTCATGTCCGGCAAGATGGACTTGCACGAATTTGGACCAAGCGATAAAGTTTTTTTCATTGAGAAGGGCGGTAGTAATGCGCCGAGCAAATCCATCATTTGAACCAAAGAGGGAGGAATCCATGAGATGGGAAGAGGAAAAACCCATCCTAAAAAAAGGAAGGAAGACCGTAGATCACAGATCTAGGTCATGAGAAGAAAAGAAGTGAGGGAAGGGGCGGTAAACACCAACCAAATCGGCGGTGGAAGAAACAATCGAAGGGAAAAAAGGAAAGAGGAATTCGGCTGTAGCAGAGGAGAACAGCGGGAGAAGGCGGAGGTCGGGGTCAGGCGGACGACGACAGCAGTAGGCGGACGGCGGCAGCAGCAGCAGGACAGCGTCAGCAGCGGGATCCGCGATGCCCTCACATCGCGCGGAGAACGGCGTCGAACGATGCGGGAAGAAATCGAAGGGGAGATCGGCGAAGCGGGGTCAGGGTTAGGGCGAAGCAGGGTCGGGGTCGTTTTCCGGCTCTGATACCAAATCAAGTGAGAGAAAAGTAAAATTCCATTCATCCATAAAGGGGAAATAGATATATATATATACAAAAGGCACATATAGAATAACACGTCAATAATAAATAACACGCCAATAAAGAATGTGCTCCTCTATGAGAATCTGGATAAGGAAGTTTACAGGTCTATTCCACCAGGCCTCACACTTAAAGGTGTAGAGGGTAAAGTCTGCAGGTTAAAGAAGACTCTATATGGGGTAAAATAGTCTCCAAGATCCTGTTTTGGGAGATATCGCAAAGCTATCGTGTTAGTTAGGTATCACCAGAGCTGTGTTGATCATACATTGTTCATCAAACATTGAATCGGTAAACTCACTGTTCTCATTATATATGTTGATGATATTGTCATAACAGGTGATGATGCGGAAGAAATTAAGAATCTAAAACAAAAATTGTCTTGTGAGTTTGAGGTCAAGGACTTGAGAAAACTCAAATATTTTTTGGGTATCGAGGTTGCAAGGTCCAAGTATGGGTTCTTCATCTCCCAAAGAAAATATACACTAAACCTCCTTGAGAAGACCTGGATGAGTGGATGTAAACCAGCTGACATCTCAATTGAAGCAAACCACAGATTAGGGTGTGATGAGGAAAAGGTGATCAAAGACATCTTTGAATTCCATAGATTAGTGGCGAGGCTGATTTATCTGTCTCATACTCATCCTGATATTTGCCGACCCCACTATAGTGAGATAAAAGCTTGAGTGTTGTATAGTGGGTCGGGTCAGTTGAAGATCGACGATCAACCTCAGGATATTGTTCTCTTGTTGGGGGAAACCTCGTTACTTGGAGGAGTAAGAAACAACAAGTAGTGACAAGATTCAGCAGAGAAGATGAGTTTAAGGCCATGACTCTTGGGGTTTGTGAAGGATTATGACTACGTTTCTTGATGAGTGACCTAGGCCTTACTGAAGCTGAACCCATCCGATTGTATTGCGACAACAAGGCTGTTATCAGCATCGCCCACAACCTTGTCCAGCATGACCACACTAAACACATTGAAGTATATCGACACTTTATCAAATAGAACATTGAAAAGGGAGTTGTTTGTACTCCCTTTGTTCCCTCTAACAGACACTTTGCTGACACTCACAAATGAGTTGAGTGGAAGTATCTTTAGAACGATTATTGACAAGTTAGGCATGATTAATATCTCATGTCTAACTTGAGGGGGAGTATTACAATATGTAATAGTTGTATTTGATTAGTTTACTTGTATCAATTTTTTTTTTACTAATCTCGTATTGTATTATCCGCCTCCATATATAGAAGGGATAAAATCTTGTAATACTAAGGAATGAAATGTTTTTCCTATTGTTCAACAAAATGCAAGAGCCCAAAAGTCATCAAATAATTTGCAACAGAGCCAGAGCAAGCATTGATGGAATGAAAACACAATTTTTCATAAGTCGAAGAAGAAGAGAAGCAATTAAAGATGGAGAACCTGATAAGAAGCTTCAAATGCAAGAGGACTAGAGGAAATGGTGAACAACAACGAGGAAGAAAATCCTTATGCCAAATGTCATGAGCAAGAGGAGAATCGGGAGATCGTCCTTGATGGAAGAGAGAAAGTGAATCAAAAGCCAGAATATGATATTTTGAGCGATAATTTGATAATGTTATTTCACCTAAAAATTGACGGCGCATCACGACCGACTTGTGTGTATACTCGCAGGAGCCGGTGATCCACTGCCCGGACGGATGATCGGAGTCCGTGTTCGCTTCCGGATGACTGATCCGAGTCGAATCCATATATTACTTTTATATTTTATGTTGTATTTGTAGCTCGGATCAGTTTAAACATTGTGAACCGTCAGATCGCGGTGGTTATTTCTTTTTATTCAGAAGTTTTTTTATGCTTTATATAGTGCAGGTTGCGTCTAGGGGTGTGCATCGAAAGTTTTGGAACTTTTCCCGGAACTGTCGGTCACGATTCGGTGCGAAGCCGAATGCCTCCGCCTCTCCTGGTGCGACTCCAGGAAGCCACTCCTCTGCCTTCTTCTTCTTGTCCGGCAAGCCCCACCCCGCATGAGCCCCTTCCGCCACCCTCCTCCTGCGGGTATTCTTCACCGCCGGTCCACTGTTCATCTTCCTCTCCCATTCTTCTTCCTCTGTTAAAGCCACAGAGTTCTCTGCCACCAATTCCTCCTGCTGATCTCCAGCACACTCAGTCACGCCTGCTCTCCCATCCCCGTTTTGTCTCATCCACCCATCCACCTCCTCTACTTGAGGATGACCTACCTCCATTCCATCCAAACACACATCCCCTGCCCCCCCATCAGTCACCTACCCAGACGCCACCTCGTCCTTATCCCCTCGTCGTGGATTTTACCTAAAATAGCCAGCCCCTTTTCTTATAACCCAATTGAGCCTCAACAACACACATCCCCTCCAATGTGAACCCCTTTCTCTCCATTACGGTTCCCGATTTCCTCTACTAGTTTCATTCTCCTAGCCCCCCTGTCGTGGAACCACTCCAAAACAGCCGGCCCCAACATTGCAACAACCTTCGATGCCCGCCAACGCCCCTTGCATGTGTAAATTGTGGTATAAAGTTCTGTTCTTTACTGTTGTTTATTTGGCACCATATCTGTAGTGGTTGTTTTTTTTATTTGCTATTAATATCGCCGCTTGTGTGATTTGAGGAGACTATTCCACGTGCTTAAAATTAACTGCGTCTCGTTTGAATTGTGAACATTTCTTGTTTAATTAAATCAAAGTTTTCCAAAGTTTGTGCACCTGCTAATTATATATAATAATTAATTTTTTGTTGTAATTGTGTGGACCGCTCTTGCACTAGCATTACACGTCATTGCATATAGGTGTGCATTTAGAGTGTCCACCCCGAGTCTGGCGACCTACCACTAAATCAAATTGGTATCAGAGCCCAAGGTTTGCGCCACATTTATAGATGTTGTGGTAGGTGTCACAGAGTCTTTAGGTTCATTAATTTCTAGTTATCGTCGTCGTTCGTGTCCTCTATTTGGGGATCTCAAGTCTACATATATCCAACCTCATAAAGCCCCTTTAGAGAAACCCTCGTATTATCACGATGATTATTATCGCTCTTCACACACCACTCCGAGAGATCGTGTCAACCCATCAACGCAATTCCATTGTGCTAGAGACGATCAACGCGACGAGAGGTCCCCACGTTATGATCAGTACACCTCTGCCCGACTTTATGATGATATCATTGAGTATCGTTCAGGTCATCATCGCTACACATTTCCTCTATATAAGGAATCTGAATTTGGATACGTACAGTCATCATTGCACGTTCTTAGGGCCCGCATCCACCTACGAGCACAATCTGATTTTGTTAGGTACTACCGTCTAGATGACCCTCAGGAACCCTATAGAGATCACCATCGCCAGGATCACAATACATGTCAAGACCCTCCTAGTGTTCCACAAATAGAGTTACCTGAGGTTGAATTTCAACGATTAGTTCTTTACCGCTTTGATATCTTAGATGCTCAATTTGATCACCTAAGATCTACTATACATAAAAAGCCTTGGGATTTGGGTCAAGCCACCAACGTATTAAGTTGTTCTCTCACAGAGATAAGAGACCTGACACCTGGTTTTGATCCTTCTCAGTTTAGGGAGACTCAGTGATCATGTGTCTTGAGGTTGAATCTGATCATGACCTCATAATAAAGATGGAGAGTGATACTAGCGTGACTAGTGGGCATGGTCACGTGAGTGATGACGAGCGACCCAGTGACGCTGTGATGGTATACCCATCCTTCTCACTTCACCTAGACCTAATGTCCCCTTTGAACAGAGACACAGTTCTCGACACTATACCGATTGACCCACACTTGAGTCTAGGTACTCCTTACTCTTCCCTTAGTACTATCTCGAGTCACATCACTACTGAGAGTCGGGAGTATGATGCTGACTTCAGAGGGACTGCCTCACTCACATATGAGAACACTACCTCTATCAGCGATACTCATTTGGAGGTTCATGAGGAAATCCTTGACTTTGTTATAGGTGACCTACTTGCTCTCACAGACACTATTGTTATTGGTGGCTTCCTCTTGGTGGACTATCCTATCGTTATCGACTTTCTCGGGATTCAGATCCCGAGAGGCTCATTTGGCTAGCTTCCCTGCCTGCACTTTAGTGATGGGTCGTGTATCCGCACTAGTGATCATCTAACACATGATGACTTTTGGTATACACCACCCGGTGAGTCTCCTGATAGGCCATCCCATGTTAGAGATATCCAAGTCATTGTCAGGCTTTCTCTTAGGAAGTGTGTCGAGTATGTTGTACTCCATTTGCATCATTCGCTTCTTTTTTAGTCGGTTGAATCATTCATTTATCATTTGCATGCACTCCATGAGTTGGTCCGTACAAAATTGCAACTAGTAATGATTAGTATAATAATCAAGCAGACCAGCACAGGCAGGAACAAATCTTTAAGGAAGGAGAACAGGTATTGATTCACATTCGATCTGAGAGGATCCCGCAAGGACCAACAAAGAAATTAATCAGAAATTAATCGCATGCAAAATGGGCCCTTATACAGTTGTACGATGGATTGGTACGAACGCATATGAGATAGACATCCCTCATGGTATGTGCATCAGCCGAGTATTCAACGTAGAGGATTTGACTCCTTACTATGAGGAGCACATGTACGTGGACTCCCTTTCCA
Source organism: Platanthera zijinensis (assembly GCA_039513925.1). Taxonomy (NCBI): domain Eukaryota; kingdom Viridiplantae; phylum Streptophyta; class Magnoliopsida; order Asparagales; family Orchidaceae; genus Platanthera; species Platanthera zijinensis. The sequence continues at coordinate 129,375,055 of CM077089.1, read as the reverse complement.
CACCTCTACCCGAGCCTTCATCTCCCATAGTCCCTCTACCTGAGCCTCCACCTCTTATTTCCTCCACCAGTTCCTCTTGTTGCCACCCGCGGAGTCGTACTATGCAGCTAGCTCTGCACCACCGACGGTTCCACCGACATTGCAGTCAGACGGAGATACATCACTGCCAGACGGAGATACATTTGTGTCATCCTCGTCTACCGACGACGTGCTTCAGATCATCGATCACGACTTCTACACCGCGGGCGGGCGAGCGAGATATTGTACGCTATCCGTTGGAGCGGTCGTCCCCTGCACGATGCTACATGGATCTCTTCTGAGGAGCTTGAGAGACTCTCCCCGCAGCTACACAACGACTACGACCACCGCCACTCACCGGAGTTGAGTGCTTTTAAGCCCGGGGGAGTTGACGGCACACCACGACCGACTCGCGTGTATACTCGCAGGAGGCGGTGATCCACTGCCCAGACGAACGATCGAAGTCCGTGGTCGCGTTCGGATGCCCGATCATAGTCGAATCCCTATATTACTTTATATTTTACGTTGTATTTGTAGCCCGATCGGTTTAAACATTGTGAACCGTCCGATCGCGGTGGTTATTTCTTTTTATTCAGCAGTTTTTTTAGGCTTTATATTGTGCAGGTTGCGTCTAGGGGTGGGCATCGAAGGTTTTGGAGCTTTTTCCCGGAACCGTCGGTCACGATTCAGTGCAAAGCCGAACGCCTCCGCCTCTCCTGGTGTGACTCCAGGAAGCCACTCCTCCGCCTTCTTCCTCTCCGACAAGCCCCTCCCCGCATGAGCCCCTTCCGCCTCCCTCCTCCTGCGGGTATTCTTCACCGTCGGTTCACTGTTCATCTTCCTCACCCGTTCTTCTTCCTCTGTTAAAGCCACGAGTTCTCTGCCACCAATTCCTCCCGCCGTTCTCTAGCGCATTCAACCGTGTTTGCTCTCCCCTCCCCGATTCCTCTCAACCACCCGCCCACCCCCTCTACTTGAGGTTGACCTACCTCCAGTCCATCCAAACCCCCATCCCCTGCTCCCCCGTCAGTCACCCACTCTGACACCACCTCCTCCTTATCCCCTCCTTGTCGTGGATCCCATCTTAAACAACCAGCCCCTTTTCTTATACTCCAACTGAGCCTCAACAGCACACATCCCCTCCACTGTGAACCCCTTTCTCTCCATTCCCATTCCCCATTTCCTCTACTACTTTCATTCCCCTAGCCCCTCTATCGTGGAACCGCTCCAAAACAGCTGGCCCCAACATTTTAACAACCTTCGATGCCCGTCAACGCCGCTTGTATGTGTAAATTGTGGTATAAAGTTCTGTTGTTTATTTGCCACCATATCTGTAGTGGTTGTTATTTTTATTTGCTATTAGTATCGCCGCCCGTGTGATTTACGGAGACTATTCCACCTGTGCTTAAAATTAATTGTCTCGTTTGAATTGTGAACATTTCTTGTTTAATTAAATCAAAGTTTACCAAAGTTTGTACACCTGCTAATTATATATAATAATTAATTTCTTGTTGTAATTTTGTGGACCGCTCTTGCATTAGCATTACACGTTATTGCATATAAGTGTGCATTTAGAGTGTCCACCCCGAGTCTGTCTACCTACCACTGCATCAAAAATGTTGGTGTCGTTGCATCTTAACTCACATCTACAACCTTGCTTATATATTCATGAAACATGGTTGGGTCTTAATATCTCAGTTTAAATTTTTGTTCTTCCCTCTTTTATTAGCTTCTCTTTAAATCCCACTCTTTCATTTCTTTTGGCCGCTGCCCCCTTCTCAACAGGTGACTATTGAATCTTACTTTCAAAAGTTTTTGTAGCTGTAACTTAGGTAGAAGGTTCCTCAAAGGAACTTGATATTATTTTACAAGTGTATTAATACAATTGTTCCACTGTCAGGTTCAGTTTAAGCATTTGGATGGTCATATTGAAGAGGTAGAATTTACTTTCTCTATTTATGAAGATGCGCCTTATCCTATCAATTTTTTGGAAGTTCTGACTTCTTCAAATCTTTGATAAAGCAGGTTCCTTATTTCTGTCTACCAGCAAATGAACTTGTTGATGTAATTGCTCCATCCTGTTACAGGTACTTCGAGTTCCATTTCGGATTGATTTCTGATATTTCTTGAAGAAACTGATGTGATATTTAAACCCAACTACAGCTAACATTTCTGATATTTCTTGAAGAAACTGATGTGAGATTTAAACCTAACTACATCTAACATAAAATTGATACACATCGGAAAATAGGTTGTACTGGAATTGAGATGATTAGACCCAATTGTGGCGGGCCCCTTTCCGGTGGCTCAAAGGGTTAGTTTGGGTATTTTGTGTGTTGTCTAGTCGGGGTATAAATAATTATGTTGTTTCAGGGTTATGTATGTTTTGTCTAATCAGTGAACCGGTCATCTTGCTGCGTGAAGAACGGTGCTTCCCTCTTCCCCAGTCGATCTTCTCTGTTTATCATGTGGCTCTCTCTCTGTTTTTTAGGTCTTGTAGCTCTCCCTGTTTTCAAGTTATCTGGATTTTCTTAATATATGTGTTTTGGCCTATTTCTTGGTGAATCTGGTTGCTGTAATCGGTTTATGGTGTTGCTGTAATCGGTTCAATCGGTATTGTTGTATCAAGAAGAACTTGGCTGCATCAAGGTATCAGAGCTGCACGTTCCTCCCGCCACCATGCCTGTGTCCACGCCACAAGATCGAAAGAAGTTTCTACCGACCTGGATGCACTCCGACAGAGCCACGACGCACTCGTCCGAAGTCTGCAAACCCTATCGGTACAGAGTTACTTGGAGGAATTTGACCTTCTCCTCCATCGAGTGGCCATACCGGAGGAGCACGCCATCAGCTTTTGCTTGGCCGGACTGAAGAGAAAAATTGAATACGTCATCCGCATGTTCCAACCCAAGTCACTTTAGGAGGTCTTTTCACTAGCCCGGTTGCAAGAGCAAACATTGATTTGTAACGCCCGTCGTCACACTTCGGGTTCGTGGGATCAGCTTGGCCAAGAGACCCGAAGGCAGCCACCGCCCAAACCTATGGGGGTCGGCCCTCTCCCAGTTGTGCCACCCGGGTCAGGCCACACAACAGGACAGCATGGAGGAAAGCGACTCTCGTCCACGGATATGGACGAACGACGCAGTAATGGGTTATGTTTTTGGTGCGACAGCAAATACACACCGGGGCATCGTTGTTTGGAACGACGCCAATCGTACGCTTTAGAACTTGTTTCAGATGAGGTCGAGGAAGACGAGATGCCAGCGGAAACTCCACACATAGAAGACCTCACCATGACGGAGGAGCAGGAGTCAGACCCTACACCACAAGTCTCTGTCCACGCCTTGGATGGAACGACACATTTTCAAACAATGCGGGTCGCAGCTTCTTTCCAAGGACAACCAATTTATGTGTTGATCGACTCCGGTAGCACGCACAATTTTTGGACATGGACACGGCAGTGCGGTTACAGTGTGCATTGACATCAATACCCATTTTTGAAGTTGCGGTGGCGAATGGCAAAACAATCACAAGCTCCTACAAAGCTGAGGACTTTAAATGGAAGATGCAAGGTGTCATGTTCAACTCTGATATGTTGATACTGCCTTTGGGGGGGGGGGGCGAGATGGTTTTGGGGGTACAATGGCTCGTCATCCTGGGAGTAGTTCAGTGGGATTTTCAAAATTTGAAGATGGAGTTCGTCGCTCACGGACGAAAAAGTTCTTTACGCGGATCTCAACAACCTACCAGCACATGGTTGCACCCGCGAAAGTCGCAGAAATTGATTAACAGGGGCGACCAAATTAATATATTGGCATTGTGCCAGGTGGCGGTTAGTTCACCGGAGGAGGACACACGCATAGAGGTTGTCAACATCCAAGAGGAGGACCTTCGGGTTGGGTCCAACATCCAACCGGCCACAGGAGACCAGTAACTCACCGAACTCGAGCAGCACCAACTGCGGGCACTGTTAGAACAATTTCAGGATCTGTTTGTTGAATCTCGCGGGCTGCCTCTAAATCGCCACCACGAGCACCACATTCCGATTAAGGAGGGGTCCACTCCGGTTAATATCCGACCCTACCGATATCCGCCCATACAAAAAGAGGTGATTGAGAAGATGGTTGACGAATTAAAGACCGCAGGAATGATTCGACACTGCAACAATCCTATGCCTCTCCGGTAGTGTTGGTGAAGAAGATTGACGGTACGTGGCGCTTATGTGTTGACTATCGACAACTCAACAAAGACACGATCAAGGATAAATTTCCGATTTCAGTCATTGAAGAACTGATCGATGAGTTGCATGGCGCGGTTTTCTTTTCCAAGTTAGATTTGCGGGCGGGCTACCATCAAGTCCGGATGGCTCACGAGGATGTTCACAAGACCGCATTTCGCCCTCATCACGGGCATTACGAGTTCCTTATGATGCCCTTCGGGCTATCCAATGCCCCGTCAATCTTCCAAAGCCTAATGAATTGGGTATTTCGCGAACAGCTGATGAAATTTATTTTGGTTTTCTTTGATGACATACTCATCTTCAGTCCATCTTGGGAGGCCCACTTGGCACACTTGTCGGCCACTCTCCACATTCTAAAGGAGAAAAAACTCTTCCTTAAACGCAGCAAGTATCATTTCGGCATGCGACAAATACAATACCTTGGTCACCTCCTCTCGCACCAAGGGTTAGCCGCCGATCCAAGCAAAACACAAGCGATGCTAGACTGGCCGTCTCCCACCAACATGAAGAAATTGCCGGGTTTTTTGGGATTCACGGGATATTACCGACGCTTCATTAAAGGATATGGAAGTTTGGTCAAACCGCTCACATCATTGCTGCAACAACACAAGTTCACATGGGGAAAAGAGGCGGTGGACGCATTTCAAAACTAGAAACAAGCAGTCTCGCAACCGCCGGTATTGAAATTACCGGATTTTTTGAAGGCTTTTGTCGTGGAGACGGATGCGGTGGACACAGGGGTCGGGGCGGTTTTGTTGCAGGAGGGTCAACCGGTGGCCTACTTCAGTAAGGCACTTGGACCGAAGAACGCACGACTATCTACTTATGAAAAGGAACTATTGGCAGTGGTTTTGGCCGTTCATCAGTGGAGGCATTATCTGGCTAGCACGCCCTTCATGATCCGGACGGATCACCAAAGTCTGTAATACCTTCTCGAGCAAAAAATAGCTACTCCCGCAAAACAAAGATACATAGCAAAGATGATGGGTTATGACTTCCAAATTCAGTACAAACGGGGCAAGGAGAATGTGGGTGCGGATGCCCTATCCCGAAAGTACAAGTAGTGGGAAGGGGAGCTCAAAACAGTGGTGGTAATTCATTCTGAACTTCTTAGGGCCGTCCGGAGGTCGTGGGAGCAAGACAAACATATTCAAGGCATCATTGCGGCCAAGGAGGCCGATGAGACAACGGAGCCGAAATATGAGTGGAGGCGGGGAGTACTCCACCGGAAGGGGAAACTTGTAGTGGGTCATGATACGGAACTTAAATGACGGTTGCTCCAGTTATTATATCATGATAGTGCAATGGGAAGACACTCCGGTATACCATCGCTTAAAAAAAGTCTATTATTGGAAGGGAATGAAACAAGAGGTCTACTCCTACATTCAAAGGTGCCCGGTGTGCCAAACGTGCAAGGCGTCAAACCAACTACCCATGGGATCGTTGCAGCCCCTAGCCATTCCAGAGCAGATTGGTCAAGAAATCTCAATGGATTTCATCGAGGGGCTCCCCACTAGTCAAGGGAAATCAATGATTTTAGTGGTGGTGGATCGTCTCAGCAAACAGGCGCATTTTATAGCGTTGAGCCATCCGTACACGGCAGAAGGGGTGGCTAAGGCCTTTCTCAATACAGTTTTTCGGTTGCATGGGATGCCTACCGCCATTGTGAGCGACCGGGATGCGGTTTTCGTAAGTGATTTTTGGCTTGAATTGTTTCGCATCTTGCAGGTCCAATTCCATCACTCAACAACATACCACCCTCAAAGCGACGACCAATCGGAAGTGGTGAACCGGTGCGTGGAGTCATACTTACGTTGCATGTGCCATGAGCAGCAACGGAGTTGGGAGGAGTGGCTGCCTTTAGCAGAATGGTGGTACAATTCCTCGTTCCACAGTGCGATACGGATGACACCTTATGAAGCCGTCTATGGGCAGGAGCCGCAACTACCCGCATAGTCGTGTTCATAAAGCCCCCCGGGCCCGGGCCCGGGCTTTCCCGAACCGGGCCCGGCCCCTGATTACAGTCGGGCCGGGCCGGGCTTCTGGCTCCGGGAGGGGGCCTGCTAAGGCCCCCAGGGCCGGGCCGGGCCCAGGCTTAGCCCGGGCCCTGTTTTTTTTTGTAAAATAATTTTTTTTAAACGAAATACGCGCCTTTTTGAACTGCGTCTTCTAGGGCCATTTTCAGGAGAAGTGCTCAACATGAAAGTTTTAGATCTCGACGATATCTACAACTTTCATGTTGAACACTTTTTGATTTGAAGCTGTTTAGGCCCTCAAAAAAAATCATGCGGAACATTTGAATGTTGTAGATATCGTCGAGATTTGCAACTTTCATGTTGAGTACGTCTCCTGAAAATGCCCCTAGAAGACGCAATTCAAAAAGGCGCGTAGGAGCCGGGCCTGGGCTTTGCCCGGGCCTAGAAATTGGGCTTTGCCCGTCCCGTGTACCGGGCCGGGCAAATGCTCATATATGGGCCTTGTTAGGCCCCATGGCCCGGCCTGGGCCCGAGGCGGGCCTAGCCGGCCTTTTCCTGGGCCAGGCCCGGGTCGGCCCCCTGTGCCCGGTTTTTATGCACACCCCTATACCCGCACCATATAGGAGGGGGAGTCATCAGTGACGAAGGTGGACCGCACGCTGGAGGCTCGAGAAAGAGTGATGTCCCTGCTGAAACAAAACCTGACACATGCACAAAACAGGATGGTGTTAGCGGACAAGGGGCGTCGTGAAAGAGAATTGGAAGTCGGGTCTTGGGTTTATATCCGGCTCCAACTGTATCGTCAAGTGAGCTTACGGGAGCACGGCTATCAAAAGCTATCACCCAAATTCTTTAGACCCTTCAAGGTGTTGGAACTGGTTGGCAAGGTGGCTTACCGCTTGGAACTTTCTCCCAACGCAAAGTTTCTTCCAACCTTTCATATATCTCAGCTGAAGGAGCATTTGGGGGAACCACCTTGCCGAGCCGGTTGCTACCAGAATTGGTGACGTCGGAAGGGAACGTGTTGGTTGAACCATTGATGAGCTTAGGAAGAAGTATCATCAATCGTGGTGGACGTGCAGTCACTCAATTCCTCATCCAGTGGACGAGCGGCTCAAGGGCCGAGGCGACGTGGGAAGATCTGTGGATGCTGCAGAAGAAGTTTCCATCTTTTCTTCCTTGGGGACAAGGAACATCAGATGGGTAAGGCAGTTGATACGACCCAATCGTGGCGAACCCCTTTCCGGTGGCTCAAAGGGGTAGTTTGCGTATTTTGTGTGTTGTCTGGTTGGGGTATAAATAATTATGTTGTTTTAGGGTTATGTATGTTTTGTCTAATCAGTGAACCAGTCATCTTGCTGTGTGAAGAACGGTGCTTCCCTCTTCCCCAGTCAATCTACTGTTCCGGAGATCTTCCTCCTTAGGTGGATCTTTATCCTGTGGCTCTTTCTCTCTGTTTTTTAGGTCCTGTAGCTCTCCCTGTTTTCAAGTTATCTGGATTTGCTTAATATGTGTTTTGGCCTATTTCTTGGTGAATCTTGTTGCTTTAATCGGTTTAATCAGTGTTGTTGTATCAAGAAGAACTTGGCTGCATCATGAGAATCATGATACTTGCGAGATATGCTTGCGTCCAGTTCTTGCAGACTGATTCTCTCTAAGAGTTTGTCTCTAAGGAGTGCTTACAAGACTTGACTCTATTAGATATAATGTATCTCATGTGTGATAGAGCTATCTTAGGCTTACTCGATGGGTGTTGTGAAGACTCTCTCATGTATTTGTATATATATTCCCTTTATTATTGTGAATGGACATTAATTCATTGTTTTCTTATCATGGTATCAGGGCTACGAAAACCCTCGCCGCTCTTGTTGAACACATCGTCTCCCTCGCTACAATTCGTCGCTCCCATTGATCGATCTCCCTGTTCCGATCGATCCCGTCCTGCCTCTTTCCGCACGATTTTGAAGCCGATCGATCCCAGTGTTTCTCTTCTGAACAAGCTGTTCAATCCTGAAGCCGTCTCCCCCGATCATTTGATCGATCGATCGATCCTGAAGCCGTCTCCCCAATCATCCCTGATCATTCGATCCCGCCGGTACAGCCTCCTTTCCGATCGATCACTCAATCCTGAAGCAGTCTCCCCCGATCATTCGATCTCTTTGGTGCCTCCTCGCCGATCGATCGCTTTCCCGTCGCTGTCTCCTTGTCCCGACGGGCCGTCAACCCCAATCGGCGCCTGATTGGTTTTTGACGATCGACGAACCTGTCACTGATTCCGACCAGCCCCTTCTTCTGTGCTGCAGCCGCTGCTTCCGCTGTCTCACCCTGCCGGTCTCCTCTGCTTCCTTCTGTAGCCGACATATCTCCTCTTTCGGCTGATCCTGCAGACCTGTTGGCCTCCTCTTACTCTACTTTTCTCCAAAAGGCGGATGTCATTCTCGATGGCCGAAATTACAAGGCATGGTCCGCCACCGTCGTCGTGATCCTATGTGGTCTATATTTATGGGATCACATTGACGACTCTGAGCCTGTTCCGCCCCCTCCAGTTGCCCCTTCTGTGGATGATTCTTCCACTGTTAGCACTGCCGCTTCAGTCCAGCGCTCTGACACGGCGAAGCGGCGCTCGGATGACTCTCGTGCGATAGCCGTCATCTGTTAGTCCTGCGAGCTCCCCATTCGCATGAACGTCTACCAGCTACCTACGACCAAGGCGATGTGGGAGCACCTGCGTCGTCTCTACCTGCCTTCTAGTCAGGCTCTACATTACTCTTTGTTCCAGACCCTTGGCGTCTTCTACCAGCATGATCGGTCTGTCCAGGCCTTCTTTGCTGAGCTCCTTGACCTCTGGCTTCAGTGCGATGAGATGAATCCTCCCTACATTACTTGTCCTCAATGTGTTGCTACATCTCGGGATCACGCCTTTCAACGCACATATGAGTTTCTCATGTGCTTACGCCCCGAGTTCGAGCCTGTTCGTGCACAACTTTTACACCGGGATCCTCCATATTCTCTCAGCGATACGTTGGTTTTGGTAATTGCTGAAGAGACTCGTCTACACTCCTTAGACATTGTTACGTCTTCTGGTATGTTGCCTCATGTTGTCCTTGCTGCTCCCGAGTTTCCTCCGCAGTCCCTTCTTGTGAGTGCTCCTCTGCTGCCCTCGCCGAGTCATAGTGCATCGGTGCGGCCTATTGCTCGTCCTCCAATGTCATTTACTGCTTAGTCTGGTGCTCCTCGTCGCCAGCCTGTCCGTTGTCACTACTGTTAGTGTCTTGTCCATGTCAAATCTGAGTGTCGCAAGCTTTAGAGAGCTCAACAATCTGGTCAGCGTGCTCCTCGTGCTCCTCCAGCTCATTTCTCTGTTATGGCACAGTCACTCTCTGTTTCTGAGCTTGCCCAACAGCTATCTCACGGTTCACTCCATCGCTCCTCTGCCTCCGTGCTCTCACCCGATGCTTCTGGTGCCTCTGCCTTTCAGCCGGCTATCTCTTCCCCTGCATATATCTCCTCCTTAGACTGGTTGCTTGACTTTGGAGCCTCTTTTCACATGACCCATGATGTCACTCACCTTTTGTCCTGTCATCCCGTCTCGTCTGCCCTTAGTGTTATTGGTTGTCGATGACACCATTCTCCCCTGCACCAACGATGGGCTCCTTCATACCACCCATTTTCATATTCCTGATGTGACATACATACCCAAGTTATCCATGTGCCTTATATTCCGCCAGTTAACTCATGCCTCACGGTTGTCTTGTTATTTTTGATGAGTTTGCTTGTCGTGTGCAGGATCGTCCGACAGGGACACTCCTTGGAGTTGGCCGTCACCATAGCCGAGTTTATTCCCTTGATCATTTTCATCTTTCATCCACTTCATCTTCACCAGCGGCTTCCTCCTTTTGTCTTCCTTCAGGGGCTTCTTTCAGTGGCATCACCGACTTGGTCATCCCAGTGTTTTGTGTCTTTCGTCCCTCATCAGTACTTGTCTCCTTTGTCGTGTTTCTGTTGATAGGTCTCATTCCTGTATGGGTTGTAAGCTTCGTAAACAACTGCAACTCCTTTTATCAGTCTAGTGAGTCCGGGTCTTAACGCCCCTTTGATTTAGTTCATTCAGATGTATAGGGTCTCGCACCTCTTGTATAAAAGAGCAGACATCAGTATTATGTTATATTTGTTGATGATTTCTCTCGTTATTGTTGGATTTATTTTATACACTCTAGTTCCGAGTTCTTCCAGATTTATGTTGCTCTTTCCACTATGTTGCGGACCCAGTTCTCTGATTCCATACGTATATTCCGTTTTGACTCTGGGGGGCACCTCTCTCATTTTTTTCGCGATTTGCTAGCTAACCACGACACTCTCCCTCAGCTTGCCTATCCCGGTGCCCACGCTCAGAATGACACTGCTGAAAGGAAGCATCCGCACATCATTGAAACAGCCTGCACTCATCTCATCTCATCTCATCTCATGTTCATCCTCGTTTGGACTGAGGTTGTCTCCACTGCTGTCTATCTTATTAACCTGCAACCTTCCACTTTTCTTCTGGGTCGATGTTCTGGTGAGTGTATGTACTCCCGTCCCCCACACTATACTCATTTGCATGTTTTTGGCTATCGTTGTTATGTTCTTCTTCCTTCACGTGAGCGTGCCAAGCTCTCTCCTCAATTTGTGTCTTGTGTCTTTCTTGGATACAGTACTGAGCACAAGGATTATCGATGTTATGATCATGTTACACGTCGACTTCGTATCTCACGTGATGTCACCTTTGACGAGTCTCACCCTTTTTTGTGTCCTATGTTCCCTCAACCTCGCACTCATCTGTGTCCCCCTCTGATGTGCAGTTTCTCACCCTTCCCATACCCCTTCTGCATGTCTCCTCTCCACCGATATGTTCACCCCCTCTCCCTTTGTCGTCTCTTATGCTGTCTCCGCTTTCTTCAGGCTTACCTTCTCACTCCTCTTTGCCTCCCACTTCTCCCTCTGACACGCTTATTGTCCCCCTTCCTTATCACTATAATTGACGTCCTCCTCCTGTTATCTCGCCTCCAGTGCCCCCAAACTCAGTGCCAGCCTCCTCCAGCGAGTGTCTTGTGGAAGAACCTCCTGTGCGTCGCAACCCACCTCGTGAGCGACGTCCTCCCAACCGCCTTAGCCTCGCTACACTACCGCTGGACCTTCCCGCCCTTCCTGCTACTACTTGTCGTACTTCAGAGCCGACTACATACCATGAGGCTGCCCAGATACCTGAGTGGCAGGTTGTTATGTTTGCTGAGTTAGAGGCACTTGAGCACACTCGTACATAGGACCTTGTTCTTCTTCCACTTGGTGTTGTTCCGATTACTTGCAAGTGGGTCTTCAAGGTCAAGACTCGCTTCGATGGATCTGTAGAGAGGTACAAAGCGCGGCTAGTTCCTAGTGGTTTTTAGTAGGAGCAGGGGAGAGACTATGACGAGATCTTTGCTCCAGTCGCTCATATGACTACAGTTTGGACCCTTATTGCAGTTGCAGTTGTTCGTCACTAGTCTTTGTCGGTGAAGAATGTCTTTCTTTACGGTGCTCTTCAGCAGGAGGTATACATGTTTCCTCCTCCTGCTTTATCCTCTCCTCCATACTTTGTCGGCCGCTTGAGGCAAGCCCTTTATGAGCTCAAGAAGGCTCCGCGCATGGTTTGCACGTTTCAGCTCAACCATTACAGCCAGCGGTTTCCAGCCAAATCCACATGATCCAGCTCTGTTTGTGCACTCCTCTCGTGGTCGGACTTTTTTGTTACTTTATGTGGATGATATGATCATTACTGACAATGATTCTTCTCATGCGGTTTTCGCCAAACATCACCTTCAACAGCAGTTTCAGATGACCAACCTTGGACAACTGAGCTACTTTTTGGGTCTTGAGGTCAGCACTACTGACTGTGGTTTTTCAGCTCTCTCAGCAGAGGTACACATCAGATCTCCTAGCCCGGGCTGCTCTCTCTGACTCTCACACAGTGGACACCCCTATGGAGCTTCACCTTCAGCTACGTACGGATGATAGTGTTCCACTCTCCGATCCCACTCGCTACTGCCACCTCGTTGGGATCCTTGGCCTGACATTGCTCATGTTGTTCATGTGTTGAGCCAGTTTGTTAGCGCGCCTACCTCTATGTACTACGGTCACCTGCTGCGGCTCCTGCTCTATCTCTGAGCGATGATTTTTTGTGGTCTTTTCTTCTCCAGCAGCAGCTCTCTGCAGCTCTGTGTTTACTCGGATTCTACCTTGGTTAGTGATCCTGTTGACCGTGGCTTTATCACTGGTTTCTGTCTATTCTTAGGTTCTTCTGTTATTGCATAGAACTTCAAGAAACAGACTGGTGTTTCTCGTTCCAGCACTGAGACTGAGCTTCGAGCAATGGCTACCACTGTTGAGGATATTGTTTGGCTCCGTTGGCTTCTTGAGAACCTTGGTGTTTCTTCTCTAGATCCCACCCCTGTGATAACACCTGTGCCATTCAGATTACTCTGAACCCGGTGAAGCACCCACTCTCCAAGCATATCGGGGGTTGATGCTTTCTTCCTACGTGAGCAATATGGTCGTGGTACTCTTGCTCCTTTCTTTGTTCCTTCTGAGAAGCAGATTGCAGATTTGATGACTACGCCAAAGATGAGGACCCAACATGCTCATCTTCTGTCCAAACTCTCGGTGTATGATCCCCCGTGAGTTTGTGTGTGTTTTGGCGGGGGGGGGGGGGGGGGGGGGGGGGGGGGGGTTAGATATAATTTATCTCATGTGTGATAGAGCTATCTTAGGCTTACCTAATGAGTGTTGTGAACACTCTCTCATGTATCTGTATATATATTCCCTTTACTCTTGTGAGTAGACATTGATTCATTGTTTTCCTATCAGGCTCCACTCCAAATTCCCCTTCTAAGACTTCTCACTCTTGGATAGGGAGAGGACAACTAATGACTCTGAAATTACTAAAATGACACTAGGTATATAATACAATAATACGAGACACCACCGAAAGGTTGGGTTTAGATCTCCACTGCCGAGATGTTGGTTTTCCAAACACATGCATGTCCTCCAAGGGTGTGGATCCTTATCAGAAACTCAAAATTATTAATAATATCAGTCATGGAAAATTTTAGATGAAAGTTTAAATTTCTTACCAATTCCATTGAGGTTTGGTCTCAATGTGACATGGCATGATTCGTCCAAAAGAAAATAGTATAGGAGAATACTGGTGTGAGACTATACTGTGAATTTAATCAAGGTTCAGTTCTATCTATCTAAGATGCTAGACCAATAGTTATTTGCCTGTAGTATTGTTATTGACTTATTTCTAAGAGGCTGTTGAGATGGTGAGCAAAATTTCTTTCCAGCTTATTTTTAATGTCGCTTGTTGTCATACTTCCAAAATGCTTGGTGAATATTTCATATTGCTAGCTTGGAACTTTATTCAGAGACTGACCTTCTGTTTGTTTGTAATTTTTGCAGCTGCTTTGACTACACAAATGCATTGGCAGTAAGTCTACTAATTAGTTGGTCTTTTAGTTCAATTTATCATAAAATTTAATTGGTAGAAATCAGTGATATAAAATGGAAATCACTCAATAGGCTTGAAATCTCCTAACCGAATAGGCTGGCATGCAACAGAAAAAATGGATTATAAATTTGAAAGTTTTCACTTGCTTATAATTTCAGGAATAGCGGTACCATAAGGAACACAAAGTTTTCATGCGGTAGAAATGTAGTTTCCAGATAAACTTTTGGAAGTTTCATATGATCTTTAGTGTGTACTTTCACATATTACATAGTACAGAGATGGATATTTTTTGTCATTTATTGGATTTTTTTCTTGAATATGAATCATTTAAGAAATTGTGCAAAAACTGGGTTGTTCTCTGCAAAGAATGTGTCGTATGGTCCAAATGCGGCGTATCGGCAAGAATCGCTGCATCTCCAAGACTTGGGTGTAGTGTTAAATATGCAGGAGTCCTCGCCGTATGATCTGAATTCGACATCTTGACATGGACCGTTTCACCTCTAAGAGGACTTGAGTGTAATGTTAAATATACAAGAGCCCTTACATATTAGGCATCCTAGGGAAGTAGATCGTAAGATTTGTGACTGACTTAGGTTTGGAAGTTAGAATATAGATACGCTAATGACAAAAGTGTTGGAATAGACATGATGATTAGGAGAAAGATAAATATTTTATGCCTGCAAGAAAATAGAGTTGGTGAAAATGCTAAATTTTTAAGAAATTCAGGTTTTAAATGATTGAACACGGGGAAAAATAAAACAAGTAATGAAGTAAGTATTATTGTGGATACTACTTGGAATGATGAAGATGTTGGGGTAAGTAGAAGAGATAATAAAATCATAACTCTTAAATTGTTCGTACGTAAGGAAACTATTAATATAATTTGTGTTTATGCGCCACAAGTAAGATTAAACGATATTATTAAAGTACAATTTTGGGAAGACATAGATAATATGGTAATAGAAATCCCACAAATCGAGAAAATTTTCATGGGAGGAGACTTAACATATTAGAAAGAAAAATGTGGATTATATAGGCGTTCATGCAGGATTTGAGTATGGAGAAAGAAATGAAAAAGGAATAACCATTTTAGATTTTGTTATAACACATGAGCTAATTGTGACAAATATATTCTTCATAAGGAGAGAAAAACATTTAATTACATTTAAGAGTTGATTAAATAAATCATAAATTGACTATTTGATGATTCGCAAAATGGAGAAAAAGATTTGTAAGGATTGCAAAGTCATATCAGGAGATTGTTTGACAACACAACACATGCTAGTTGTGTTGAATGTGCATATTAAATATAGTAAATTTAAGAGAAGGCTAAAAGTGTTGCCAAAAATTCGGTAGTGAAACTTAAAACGTAATAATAGGTTGTTTTCAAGGTAACTGTTATGAAACAACTAGTTGATAATTCTTATGTTAATCATAATGTTACATGAGAAGTTATGTTTTCAAATTTAAGGATAAGTAGAAAGAATGTACTTGGAGATTCAAAAGGTCGTGCGCCCCCACATAAAGAATCTTGGTGGTTGAAAGAGGAAGTATAAGAAAATGTGAGGGCAAAGGAAAGTCAACTATAAAGCACTCTATATTTGTAGGAATGATGAAAACCTAGCAAAGTATAAAATTTTGAAGAAAGAAGTTAAAAAGACAGTAAGTAAAGTAATAAGTCATGTTTGCAAAAAAATTTACAAGTGACTAGATACAAAATATGGAGAACATGATATTGTTATGAATCTACTAGAGAGAAGGGAGATCTAGAGAGGAAGACGGCTAGGGTTAAGAGGAGGAAGGAATACCTTGTAAATATCTTGCTTGCTCCCCCCAAGGAGGATCCGGGTATATTTATACCCGGACCAAGGCCGGCCGGCCAAGGGGGCCGGCCGGACCCAATTGGGGCTGAACCGGGTGGGTTCAGCCCCCCCGAGGGCCGCCATCTATAGAGTGGGGGCTGAACCAGTTGGTTCAGCCCCGTTGTCGCCTTCGGATCCGTCCGGGTGCGTAACATTCCCCACCCCATCAATACCCAGCTTGTCCTCAAGGTGGGAATCTGGTAGCCGCTCCAAACAGCAAAAAGAGCCCCCTGGCACTGGTGAGATGTGGATTCCCTGCAGACAGTATTCTCTCCCAGCTCTAGCAAACTCCATAGTCAGCCTTTCCCAATGCCAGAGTCACCCTGCCCAGCTGTCGCAACCATTGGGCCCCCAGAATCATATATGGCCCCTGGATGGGCAACAAGTAGACATCCATGTTGTCGGTGTACCCTTGCACACTGAGTTCCACGTTCGGAAGCACGCCTTCACAATGCAGCTCGTGTCCACCGGCCACCACGACCGGCGACGCGACATCCGTGATGACCTCTAGCCCCAGCTTCTGTGCCACTGCCGGGCTAATAAAGTTATGTGTACTCCCACTGTCAAGCAGAATGGTCACCTGCTGTTGGCCAATCCGCCCCGCAATACTCATAGTGGGTGGAGCGGAGTCTCCCGCCATGGTCAAGGAAGATACCCCGTACTCGACTGTATCCATAATGTGCCCCTATTCCCCTCCATCTCCATCCGACATCGGATCTTCCTGTAACATGTAAACCTGGGTCCTCTGACATTTGTGGCCTGGGGTAAACTTTTCATCGCAGTTGAAGCACAATCCTTACTCCTTCCTAGCCTGTAGCTCTGTCCACGTCAATTTCTTCATTGTGGCCCTATCGGCAGCTGCTGGAGCCCTCTTTGTGTCGGGCAGGTGTGTAGTGTTCCTCGAAGTGTCCCCCCTGAACTTTTGTCGATTGAGACGCTCTTCCTGAATCCAGGCCAAGCTGATAACGTGTGTCAAGCTGCGCGGCATATAAGAATGCACCTCATCTCTGATGTCTTCCTTTAGGCCAGAAATAAAACAACTTGTTAATGTCCTCTCGCTCCACTGCACCCTGTTGGCCAACCGTTCAAACTCGGTTCGGTACTCCATCACCGTCCCTTTCTGACGCAACTTCTGAAAAGAGCCTCGAAGTCTTCATACTCAAGGGGACCAAAGCGGGCGGTGAATCCGTCGACAAACTCGTGCCATGGCGCGTGATCTCGTCCCCGGAGGAACCATTGGGTCCACTGGTATGCGTCCTCTTCAAGGTGGAAGGACGCCAACTTTACCCACTGCGTTTCTGGTATCTCCTGATAGCTGTAAAATAACTCTGCCTTTTGGACCCATTCGAGTGCATCACCTCCCTTGAACTTGGGGTAGTTCATGCGGGCAATCTTCGGCGGCATATAAGCGCGTGGTAGTTGTGGCCCAAGTCCTCCGTACTCTTGCCCGTGTCGACGCGGTAGCCGTTGATCAGCGGCCACATGTGGGTACCCCCAATCCTCTCCATAGGGGTTTCCCAAGAAAGGCGGTCTAAACTCCCATCCGCCTCCTCCCCGTCCGCCCGAGGCGTGTCCCGGTGCTCCTGGAATAGGGAGGAGCCCATCACGGGGTGTGTACCCCAGCCCGTGGGGTCGTTGGTCCTCCTGGCGGTCTTCGCGGTGAGGAGGGAAATCCAAAGCAGACGCGGCGATTCCACCCAACGGGGTGGCCCCGGACCATATCGGTGGTCGGCGTGAGCCTCCTCCCCTTTCACCGTCAATTCCAAGCCCCCCATTGAGGCTAGAGGCTCGTTCGTCGTGCTCTGAGGCTGGAGTAGGAAGGGGAAACTGGACTGTGTTGGTCTCGCCCACCACACCTTTGCCTTTAAGGTGTTGAGTCAACATATTTTTAAGCTCGTCCATGCGGGTATCCAATTTCTCTTCGAGACGTTTCTCCGATGCCGTTAACTTATCGGCGAGGGCTGCCACGGTGTCAGTCAGACCGGTGTATTTTTCTTCGAGATGTGCGAGCCGAGTGGAGTCCTCTTGGGTACGAGTCACCATGATGGGATCCCGGGAGTGTGCAAAATATCAACAATTTAGAAGGATTCAGAAGCGGCAGCCACTGGAAGAACGACAGCCTCCGGAAGAAGCAGCCGGACCGGGAATGAGGCCAGGAAGCAGGGTCCGCGGAGACAGCAGCAGCAGCCCGCAAATGCGGCTCCCGGATACCGTCCTCCGTCACCTGGGGTCGAAACGGAAGCGAGCGGAGGCGGAGAAACGCGCGATCGGCAGGAAGGAGAGGTACGGCAGTGGATGCGATGCAGGAAGCGGTCGACGCGATCGCAGGTTGTGGTCGACGCGAGCAATCGGATGCGCGCGATGCCGGGAATGGTCGACGCGAGCGATGCCGGGAAAGGTCGACGCGCGAAATCGTCGGTGCGAGCAGGATCGATGCGATCCAGGAGTTGTCGGGTCTGGTAGAACGCGTATGAAAGCGGAACCAAAAAAATTTGGGAGGAAGGATCCTCTGATACCAAATGTTATGAATCTACTAGAGAGAAGGGAGATCTAGAGAGGAAGACGGCTAGGGTTAAGAGGAGGAAGGAATACCTTGTAAATATCTTGCTTGCTCCCCCAAGGAGGATCCGGGTATATTTATACCCGGACCAAGGCCGGCCGGCCAAGGGGGCCGGCCGGACCCAATTGGGGCTGAACCGGGTGGGTTCAGCCCCCCCGAGGGCCGCCATCTATAGAGTGGGGGCTGAACCAGTTGGTTCAGCCCCGTTGTCGCCTTCGGATCCGTCCGGGGGCGTAACAGATATATATAAAACTTCTCGAGCTAGGGAGAGGAAGCTATACAATTCTTGAAGAAACTCATTGACAACTATCGAGAAAAAAATAAGATTTGCATATGTTGTTTATCGATCTTGAGAAGACTTATGATAGGGTTCCAAGAGAGTTCTTATGGAGAGTCTTAGAAAATAAAGTGTTATGTGCTTACTCGGAGCGGTAGTCAGAGTAGTGGTTGGAGGTGGAGATGATGGTGGTGGAGGTGATGGTGGTGGAGGATACAATGGATCCCTAATCATGGCTACCTAAGCGGGGCTGCTCGTTAGAGGTGAGAGCCACCAAGATCTCACATCAAGGGGACAAGAACTAAAACTCTTTCATTGCTTGCTTGATACATGAGTACTAATGGCCTATTTATAGGACCCCCGAGTGGTAAACCCGTAATTGGATGAAAACACAAAATATTAAATACATAAATACTAATATAATAAGACTTGACTCCTACACAAACTCAATACAACATATAATATAATAAATTACGAAAGATCCAAAATCGATCTATAACAGAAAGGTGTAAATGTATCATACATTGACGTAATCAAATATATGTATACAAATTCTGTGACGATAGTGAGAACATTTGGTGGATTAACACATGAATTTCCTATCACTGTTGGCTTACATCAATGGTCATCTTTAAGCCCTTATTTCTTTACCCTTGTCTTTGTTGGGCTCACCAGACATATCTAACAAGCAATATCTTGTCGTTTATTGTTTGCAGATGATATTGTTATGGTCGATGAGACGTGTGATGGTGTAAATGCAAAACTTGAATTTTATCGAGTCACTTTAGAAAAGAAGGGTTTTAGGTTGAGCGAGAAAAAATAGAGTATATTGAGCTAAATTTAGTAGTGCAAGAAGGATGGTTGACTCAGTCATTAAGTTTGATGACCAAGATATTTCCCGCAGTGAGTGCTTTAAATATCTGGGATCGAATCAAAAAGATGGAGGTGTAGATAAAGATGTGATACATAGAATCCAAGCAGGTTGGTTGAAGTGGAGAGGCGCGTCTGGGATCTTATGTGACCGTAGTGCCATTAGAACTTAAATGCCAGTTTTATCGTACTTCAATTAGACCAGCGATGCTCTACGGCTCTGAGTGTTGGGCAGTATGTACATGAGCAAAAAATGGGAGTTGCTGAGATTAGAAGGCTTAGGTGGATGTGTGAATACATTAGACTAGATAAAATTAGGAATGAATGTATTAGGGATAAGACATGACTGACACCAATTGTAGAGAAGGTGTGATAAGATCGATTAAGATGGTTTGGACGTACAAAAGACTTAGAATGGAATTATAAGTCTTAGGCATTATAAGATGGTTTTGCACATATTAGGCTTTGTGAGAGTTTTACAAGCATGTTAAATGGGGGAGGGGCAGACCAAAAAAGGCTTAGAATGGAATTATAATGAAAGACATGATGTACTTAGGCATTATTGAGATTATGACTAAAGATAGGGTGCAATGGGGACAAATGCTCCATATAGCCGACCCCACTGTGGTGGGATAAAGGCTTTAGTGTTGTATGTGATTCTTTCCTTCAGAAGCTTTTACTTATTTAATGATTTTCACAGCTAAAGCACTCAAAAACATAATTTGACATTATGCTGAAGATTTAGTCACACAACGAAAACAGAAATAGCCTTATGCACGTAATATAGATCTTGTGCCTCTCTTCGTCAATTGGTTTTAAGTTGGATGCATAGATTTTAATATGATATCGGAGCAAGTTAGACTCAATGGCCCACTCCTGCTGCCCTTAATTTAAAAAAAAATCTCATGTTAGAGGCAAAAAACCCTACACTTCAAGGGATATGCTGATAATTTAGTTTCACATCAAAGAACACTTGTAGCCTTGTGCATGTGATATAGTTATTTGGCCTTTCCACCTATAACCAATTGATTTTAGTTTAATTACTTAGAGTCTAACAATTAGTTTGATTTACTTACGTACACATAAACAATAAGACCATAGTGGAGGTTCGATGATTGAAATACTAGTTTTCAGTAGGGAACGTTTCTTGTAATCATGGTTTACTGATTATTTTAAATCTTATTATTTGGTTTTGTAGGGAAAGTTTCTTGCTATGTTTTTTTTTCATGCATTAAATCTCTTGATACTTCAGGACCTGGTGGTGGGATACATGGCAGTGCCAAAATATTCTGGAATAAGCATGGCTGAGCACCCACAATACATTACTGTCAGGTGAAATGTGTTTCATTTATTATGTAATCTTCATTTGTCTTATAGAAGGAGCTGAATATATGATTTAATTCTTTCAATAACAGAAACGAACGAGGACGGGAGATGCTTAACCTAGTTGGGAGTCTTTTAGAGATAACTGATACAACCAGTAGTGTAAGAGAATGAGTAAATGATGAACCTTTTCACTTGAGAAAGCCTGACTGGTGACAAACTCCATGTTGAACTTTTTTGTTTCAGGGAAGCAGAAAACCGTTGGTTATGGAGACTGTAAATGCTGATGATAATGCCAAGTTAGGTACACAATCAATTTATATTTATTTCTCATCCAATTATAATAAGAAAAAACTCAATAATTTCTCATAAAAATTCATAAAATTTGAGTTGAGTAATAAAAATAATAATAATAATAATAATAAACTATTAATTACCCAAACCTTCCCCTGGAGTTTGCATAATTTCAGGTTTCACCCCTCTATCTTTTTGATGTACAAAAACCTCCCCTGTAAGTTTATATTTCATAACATGAAGGGGGTATTTTTGTGCATGCTTGTTATGAAATGCAAATTTTCAGGGGAGGTTTTGTATTTCAAAAGATAGAGGGGTACAGACTGTAATGTAGCATACTTACAGGGGAGTTCCTGGTGAATGACTAATAATAAAACTCCTCAACACCTGATTTTTATGGCCTAGTTTCTTAAATATTAAGGAATACATTTTACTAATCCTCTCAGGAAAAGGCCCTTCTCTTCAAGTTCCTAGGTTCATTGGTAATTTGATTGCATTTGTCTTAAATTTGGTAAGCTTGGTTGTCAGAACTTTTGTTTCATCTTAATTTTGCTTCACAATCTGATTCATTATGATCCTAAATTATTTTACTGCTGCGTTGCAGATTGGACCCAAAGGCCTTGAATTCGCTCGATATTCTCTGGATTATCATACAATAAGAAATTATCTTTATGTGAGCCGACATTGGGGGAAACAAAGGTGATGTAGCTAGTCTATGTTTTCATGGTTATGATTTTTTTTTAATTTTTATTAGATAAACTCTCACGTCTCTGCATGCTAACAGAGCTGAGAGACACATACCATCTTATGCAAAGAAGATTGTCAAAGATTATAATGCAGATGGACGTATAGATGAAAAACTTTGTAATGAAATTTCAAATTAGGCGGTATGCTCGATCTAATTTTTCGTGTTGTTTGTAGTTTAACTGCTCAAAATTTTTTCGGATCTCTAAATTTTGTTTCCATCATTTGTCAAAATGCATAATCATTATGAATTCTGACAGTTGTTTGGCCGACTTATCTTTGAGTGAAGTTTGTAACTTTCATCTCGCAGACTCACAATTTTTTGTGCCCTGTTTTAATGTATATAACTTATGGGAATTATTGTTAGGAGTGTCATCCAAAAGGGAATTAAAGTAGGGTTTGATACATCAACTATCAAACTCAGTTTTCATAATGGAAGCTTAAGATTATCGAAGAGGTTATGATGAATTTGTGCTCATCTTGTTTGGCATTTTTAATCCGAGGTTGTTGAAGGCTACACCCAGTTTCATTGATGCTTATAATTCCTTATATTTAGACATCCATTAATCTACATTTAGCTAACTCCAAGTATTTTTAAGCTAGTCACAAAATAATACAATTAACTGTTACCTTCATAACAGAAAAACAAAGAAACTATTCAGAAGAATGTTATTCAGTGAAGAAACTTTAAATGTAGTCACTCTCATGTATGATCGCAGAATGAAAATCTAGTTGATGTCTGTATGGATGTCTTCGATTTAAATTAACAATTAAACACAAACTTGTGTATTATTATTACACATCTTATCATCCGTTGAGAATAGTCTCATATTGTGAAACTTAAATATTAGTTTTATGCACTTCATATTGACTATGAACCCCTTCAGTTATAACCTATTAATTTTAGATTGGCTGCAAAGGGTCTAACTTGATTTTAGAGCTAGCAAGACTCAACAAGCCACTCTCACGACAATTATTTAGAAAAACAGTCAATTTATTATAGGCTAAAGATATTATACGCGAGGGAGCATTTTTAGAATGTAGCTCACATCAGAAAACTAGTACATCCTTGTGTGCTTAATTTATAAACCATAAACCGTTACGAACAGAAATATTATAAGGAGTTCTATAAACAAACTTTTGAGGGCATTCATCATCATTTATTTGCATTTATGATTTGTATTCTTTTGGAAAAAGACATTATGTAATGGTCAGTTCATCTGGACGGAATTGAAGCTATAAAATTAGAGTTGAAGCTCATTTTTATTAGAGCTAGACATCCATAATCTAATTTTGATGCTCCAATTTCGTTGAACTGAATAGATCTAGAAGATTTTGTTAGGAGATTCCTACCCAAAACATTGGCTAGGGTGTATTTGGCTAAGGCAATGCTCCTCTATCAAACACGAATACTTGCAAGGGCCTTGTGTATCGTATTCAAAATGTTTGGGGCCGGTAAACTTTCACAAAATCATGGAAACTTTTTCATTTGTTTAAATTTAGAAATTCTTGGATACTCCCAAATACTCTTGTATACTCCCAGATACAATCGAATTTCTCAAAAACAAATGATTGTATATATCATAGATTCAGCCCAGTAAACATATTTGTTGATCTTATATGCGGATGACATCTTGCTTGGTAGTGATGATATAGATATACTACATAAGAGTAAAAAATTTCTTCAAAAAAATTTGAAATGAAAAATCTTGGTAAAACCTTTTTTGCACTAGACATTGATGCATCGAGATCGCACTCGGGGTATACTTGAGTTATTATAGGAAAACTATAACGTAAAATCCTTAAAAGGTTTGACATGCATGATTGTAAGGCAGGAGATACCAATGTCACTAAGAGAGACAAGTTTTGTCTCAATCAGTGTCCTAAAACTAAAGATGCTGAATTGGAGATGCAAAAACTTTCTTATGCGTCAACGGAAAGAAGTCTTATGTATGCTCAAGTATATATGCATCCAAGTATTGGGTTCATTGTTGAAAAGTTGAGCAGATATAATGAGAAATCCAAGATTGGATCATTGAAAAGTAGTTAAATGAGTCGTGCGATATTTGAAAAAACTAAGACTTTCATGCTATCTTATAAGAGGCTGAATCAACCAGAGATTATTGGGTATTCTGATTTGGATTTTGCTTGATGTCAAGAAAATATAAAATCCACTTCAAATTTTGTCTATATTTTGGTTGGAGGAACTATATCTTTGAAGAGTTCATATCATATTATGATGCATCTAATCCTGGGATATGATTGTGAAATTTTGTCACGTGGTGGCGCATTTTGGATAGTGTTGAGAGATTACTTAAATTATTTTGTAATCAATAAATTGACAATTATGTATTCCACTAACAACACGAGTATCTCTAAATTTAAGTACAAAGAGATTAAGTTTCTGATTGTTAAAAAAAGAGTTCAAAGTAGTCAGATATCTATAGAGCATATTGAGATAAAATTCATTTTTGCAGATGCACTTACTAAGGGTTTGACACCAAAGTTTTTTCATATGCACACTGCTCATATGAATATCATACCAGTTGATGATATTTAGTATTAGTGTGAATTTGTGTTTTTTATGCTTATTTGTTTTAAATATTTTTATGATTATTATTCTACATAATAAATCTTCATTCTTACACTCTAAATCTAATTATTTTGGTTCACTAAAGTTAAAGTAGAATTATTTGAAAATAGACATATCAAGATCACATTGCATGTAATTTTTGCGTCACACGTCCATACTTGATTTATGTTGTTGATGGTGCTGACATATGTGGCCATTGATGTGTCTAACTACGAAATTGTATTAAAGACTTTTTTGCTCATACATTATTATAATCTTGAACCAGATTGGTTGGAAATATTTTGTAATGACAGGAAAAATAATTGAGCTTATAAGGTTATCATGTAATTTGCAGTTTAAGATTTAACATATATTGACTCAAGTGAGTGATTGTTAGAAATAATAATTGTGGACTAAATATGTTAATTGTGCACGTTATTGTGTTGTCATTAATATCGATCCAATTTATGTAATCTAATTAATCAAGTCGATTATGTTTCATATTGTATAGATGGTTCGAATTATGTGTGGATACGGGACGTCATTTATGTTTAGATAATTGACTTAATTGTAAAACAATCGCATGAGGTTTTAATGTAAATAAGTTATGGTCCCCAGTTCATAAAGTAATCAGTTCACTCTTATTCATTCCTAGCATCTCCTCACTAGAGAGAGGTTATGGGAGGAAGATGGGTCGTTTTCTTCGTCACAATCTTGAAGGCTTGAAAGATATTTGATCGTAGTAATCCATCCCCATGGATTCAAGTATATTTCCTCCCATGTATTCATTTCGAGATTTCGACTAGAAGAATCTGAATTTGTTATGGTTTCACGGATTCTCCGCAACAGAAACTACTCATCAACCAATTCTTAACATTGTCCCACTTAGAAGGAATGCTCTTTTGCTGGGGTTTCTATTGATAAAGTTGAAGACTGTATGACTGGCGATTGAACTAGGTTCCGTCCTTCTCGTAAACCAAGCAGGGCTCGCTCTTTTCCTCTTCTTGTCCGAGATTTCAACAAAATCCATATTCCTATTGCAAGCGTCTCCTCCGACGGATCCTACAATATTAAATCAACGTAAGAACAAAGACAGGATCTATCAGCAATGTAATTGAAGGAGAACAAAAACCTTCTTTACCCTAAACCTTCTTCCAAATGTAGAAAGGCCAATTCTTTCCTCCTATTCGTGTCTCTATTGGGAGGTTTTAGTAGAGTATGTCTGCACCTAAAATTTTTTAGCATTCAATAAAATATTTTTTTATTTTTTGTTCAGGTTATTTTTTGTTCAGGTTTGCATGTAGGAGAACAAAAACCTTCTTTACCTCTCTTATTTTTTTGCTGAACGAATGTCACCCAAATCAACTACAATCTTAAGTAAAAAAGTTCATATATTTTAGTAGGCAAAACTCATAAACCAGTCCCTTAAATTTATCTATTTTATGAAAAAAGCCCCTAAACTTTTGTTACTTTATGAAATAAGTCCCAGTAAATATTTCCATCCAATTCTCTAACGGAGCTTGCCTTTTGTTGCTCTATTCGTCTTACTCTCTGCGTTTTACCTACACTTTATTTACACCATTCTCCTTCGTGACGATGCACTTCACACTGAATATATGACCACAAAGACAGCGTCTACGATTAAAAAACAGCGAATTGCAACTCACACTCGTATCAAAACCTACAACAATCACCTGGCCTACACTTCACTGTTAAAAACAGATTCGATGAGGAAGGAAAGGTGGTTGCAGTTCCTGCACTAGCGATCTTTGCTTGCGGTTTCCGCTACTGAAGCTCTTCTCGGCTTGTCTAAAAATAGTCATTCTTTGAGTGACTAGCCTCTGAGAATGATGAGGTCAAAGAGCTCTGAGGCGGCACGAATATGCAAGAATCCATGCCCTGGATTCAACTCTTGCAGGTTGTGCATCAAATCTCTGGCTGGCGGAGGTGGAACTGGCTGCAGAACAGGAAGCTTGGGGAGACTGGACCAAGGAGGAGTGTTTTTCTGTTATACATTTAACGGAAATCTGACGAGAAACTGATTTCATTTTTGGGTAAATTTGAGGACCAATTTCATGCAAAAAAAAAAGTTGGAATCTTTTTCAAAAAGCAAACAAAGTTGAGGTATGAAATATGAGTTTTGCCTATTTTTGTCTCATATATTTCATATCAATTTCTAGAAAGACCCAGCTCCATGTTACTTTGTGATTCTCAAAGAAAGCATTTAATGTAACTTTTTGTTGAGTAACATCTATGCCCGTCTGCCGGGGCGGACCCATATGGCGGCACACCCGGGCACGTGCCCAGGTCTAAAACTTTTGCTGATTGAAGAGGTATCGCATTTGCATCATCTTTATGCGGCCAGCGAACCGCAAACATGCCCTAATTCGCATCGCCGCTTCGCCAGTTGCATCTTATTGTCGGAGTCATAACTACCTAGGCACATCGCGGCCCTTGGCTTATCAGGTTTTATTCCTTGGTTCTTCCCTAACAACATTGAGGAGGCCATGAATATTTTTTTTCCCCAAATCGGTTCTTCCCCCACACTTGTTACTGCATTGCTTGGCTTACTGCATTGCTAGGTAAAACGATCATATGCTTTTCTTCTTCATTCTCCCAAAACAGAGAAATTTACATAAGCTACAGTAAAAACAGAGCTTTGTTGAAGGGCAGCGGGACTTCAAATCAATGGAGCTTTGGAATCAAATGCCGATCGGGGTGCTGGAACTCGATCTGAACCATCATTGTTAGCAATGGTGGCTGCTTGCGTTGGCAATAGTGGCTTCTTGCGTTGGCAATGGTGGTTGCTTGCCTTTGCTCGGTGATAATGGAGGATATGCTTATGTGACAGCAGCTGGGTGATGATGTCAGTGGGGAAGGCCCAGTTCACCCAAAACCTGAAGGGATAAGAATAGAAACTGTACTTCAGGTGTTTCTCAAATTGCTTGGTCAGGTGAAACTCCTTGGCAAGTTTGATAGATACCATATTTCCATGGCAAATCTCTATGATTTATAATCACCTCTTTTATTTTTTCATGGCTTCTTACATTGAATTTTAAAAAAATTTATTTAACTTGAATTAAAGATGGCTAAAACTAGGGCAGAGCATATTATTCGAAACTCGAAAATCGCTCGAAAATCATTCGAAAATTGAGCCAAGTCGGAATCAGTTAAAATTGATTCGACTCAATTTGAGTCGATTCAATTTGACTCGAATCTGATTTCGAGTCGATTTTGAGCCAGGTCTGAATCGCTCGAAATATGATTCGAATCAACTTGAATTAATTAAAAAAATTATGTATTTATTAATATATTCTTATTTTAAGATTAAAAATAACAAAATTTAAACTTAAATAAAAATAATGAAGGCTTTAAGTGTTTCATTTGCTAAATTTATAGGTTGCCCGATTTTATTTTGAACAAACTAAGAATAAAACGAAAAAATTGCTAAATTTAGAGCCGACTCGATTCGATTTCGAGCCGACTCGATTCGATTTCGATCCGACTCGATTCGATTTCGAGCCGACTCGATTCGATTTCGAGCCGACTCGATTCGTTTTCGAGCCAACTCGGAATCGAGCCAACTCGGAATCGAGCCATTTCGAGTCGAGCCAACTCGACTCGAAATCAATTTCGATTTCGAGTCGATTTCGAGCCGAGTTCGAGTCGAAAATTTCGATTTCGAGCCGAGCCAAAATCGCTCAAACTCGACTCGATATCAGCCCTAGGTAAAACCAATTTATCACTCCAAAGATTTACCAAATAATCATCTTCTCAATATTGTTCTTGAAAAGTCATATCCATGTTAGCAAATTTTGACGCCTTCTACGGCCCCGTGGGACAAAAGATTGGAGACGAAAATTACACATTGACGCACTCCTTGGAAGCAATTACGACGTGGAAGCAACAATTGCCAGAAACGAAGTAGTGAGGCCGAAATCAAGAGAAAAGTTTGAGAGAAAATGCTCCCCTTCAAAAAATTCTTTTTTGTCTCCCACTTCACGGGAGGGAGCTTCGGATTAGGGCTCTGTTTGGGGGGACTTAGGGTCTGTTTGGTTGGGCTGTTGCTGATGGAAAGCTGCTGATGAGAAGCTGCTGATGGAAAAAGTGCTGATTCTGGAAAACGGAGTTTTGTTAAAAAACTGTTTGGATGAAATGGAGTTTTGAAAACAGAGTTTTGAATAAGTTGTTTGGATTCAAAACGGAGTTTTGAGTTGAAATTTTTTTTTCAAAAAAAAAAAAACTTTAGTCTAAAATAAAAACATAACACAACAAATCCGAGTACACCCGCAATCTCGAGCTATGCTCTCGATTCATACAACTGATCCGCTATACTATCACGTAGCGCGATCATCTCCTCTACTCCACCTGCAGTGTCAGAGCAGGTTTCTTGTCGCCCTTGCGAGGCCACCCTAACTTCTTGCCCTTCCTGCTCGCACTCATTGAAATCTATATCGTTGCGGGAAGGGTGTCGGCGAATGAAATTATGTAATGCCATCGTGGCCATCACAATATCCGCCTGCTTCGCGAAGCTATAGCTCGGCATGTCCCGCAGTATGGCCCATTTCTTCTTCCAAACGCCGAACGATCGTTCTATCACGCTCCTTAGCGATGAGTGTGCATGATTGAACATCTCTCGACGTCCCTCTGCTCGACGGCCACCACGTGCAAAGTCTGGCAGATGATATCTGGTATCTTGATAAGGTTTCAAATATCCTCTCTGCAACGGATATCCAGAATCGACCAAGTAATACTTTCCTGTTAATTTGTTAAAAATTAATTAACCACCCAAATTAATTAAAGCGAGACATACAGTAAAGGATCAGTTAACATTACCTCGAGGTGGATGAGGAAATTTATATTGAGGATCATTTAACGCATAATTGAATATGCGGCTATCGTGTGCAGATCCCTCCCAACCCGCCATGACGAAAGTGAAGCACATGTTGAAATCGCAAGCAGCCATGACATTTTGTGTTGGATTGCCCCGTCTCCCAATATAGGGTACCTGCTGTCCAACTGCTATGCACGCGTCAACATGTGTCCCGTCTATAGCTCCAACACAATCTTTGAAGAAAGGCATATAGCGTCTGTCGTACGTAATTTCTGGTGGTGTGCTTCCGAAAGACCTGTCTAATGGCTGGATAACTTCCTCCCCTAGCCGCAGCAAAGCACAAATACCCTTTGAGAAAAATCGGCTAGCAGTCTCCGTTGAATGTTGAAAGCGCTCTATTGTTTTCCTCATCGATTCATTGTGCGATAATATGTATAAGGTCAATGCTAGGACTTCTCTGGAAGCTGTCCTTCTTGTCCCCTGGAGTCCACACCTTGCCTCCAGGTAATGTAGTAGATCGAGAAATACGTCTTGACTCATCATGAAGGAGTCATGGAATCTCACAGTAGATCCTCGAAGTATCTCTCCAACCCACTTATCGCCTGTCTGCTTCGAAGTCATGCGTGGGACTCGACTCTTTAATGAAGTGGTGTGTGCAGCGGCCAAACATGCTGCTGCTACTATAGTCTGTTGAGCATTAACACATTTTCTTCTAGCTATATCATACTGCTCCGTGGAATCGTCAGAGTCCTCGCTCGACATATTCTAGGATAAACAAATAAAACACTAACATATTAATCATCCAGATATCAATAAGCATTCAACCATGCAGATATCAATAATCAAATAAAACATCATAATGTCCAGTCAAGTGCAGTAAGAAACAAATTAACATCCAAAAAAATAACATAACAGTCTCAAAAAAAGAAGATAAATGTCTCAACTACACGGCACTGGTATAGCGACTACGAAGCCACTCAACATTCAGACCTTCTGGCAGGCACATGAAGGTCTCCCTGTGATTTTTGTCCATCAGATAAGTGATGGCAAAAAAGTGGAAGGCCTTATCTGACTGCACTTCATGGTAAGTTCCTAACTTCTCAAGCGCCTGTGCAATGGGGAACGAGGAATTGCTCTTCGGTGGCTCCTGCATGAATCGGCACATGGTCCTAGAAGACTCTGCCATATCCTCTAACACCGCTGTAATGTCTTTCTTCTGTCCTTTCCTCCTTCTGTGGCCAACCTCGGATGTTGCTGTGTTCTCAGGTACAGGAGGTACTCCAGTGACATCAGCGTCTTCTTGTCCACCGTTTGACAATGCTCTATCCTCCGTAGACTCGGGGCCAACATTCCTCGAATGAGGGGTGCAAGCATGATGTCCAGTCGCTACAACAGAGCTGAACATCATGTTCATTTTCTCCTCCAATTCCGGCTGTATTCCGGAATAACGGAACTTCTTTGCCGCAGGAACAACCTGAAATATCAAAATCAATTATTTAAAACGGGTATATAAAAGATATTTAAGGGAAATAATTGAATTTAAACACACACAAATACCTTCAAGCGCTCGTCCACCACTCATCCGAGGCATCTATCGTTTTCCTTGAAGTGTTCCAACCCAAGCCAGTCTCACCTCGTTTTAACTCCGTCCACAGTTTCCACTCCTTCTTCAGATGATCCCACTTATTTTTTAATTGCACTTTATCGTACTTTTTTCCAGTCGACTCTTCAAACTTTCTCATTATATTGGACCATCCCTCTTTACTGAAATGTGTTGTCGGACGATTCCCACGTTCTATCTCTCTTATGCATATATCACAAAAGAGTAGAACGTCTGAATTGTCCCACATTGCTGCCACCCCACCTTCTTTTGGTTTGCCCATCTTTTCAATGCAATATATAAATATGAATTCAATATTCAAAATCAATAAATACACATATACATATATTCAAACAATAGAACTTGTTGTTAATGCACCACTACAAACTCAGAAGAAGCACATATATACACACATTCACACATACATACAGATATACACACTCACACATGCACACATACAAATACACACACTCACACATAAACACAAAAAAACACATAAACAATCATATACATAAACTCAAGTTTTATAAACACACACTCACACATACACACACACAAACACACATACAACTCCCAAACACACACATATAAACATACAACTCCTAAACACACACACATATACACACACACATGTACACACACACACATAAACACACACACACATAAACACACACACACATAAACACACACACATATAAACACACACATATAAACATACAACTCCTAAACACACACACACACACACACACACACACACACACACATAAACACACACACACACACACACATATACACACACACACATAAACACACACACACATAAACACACACACACATAAACACACACACATATAAACACACACATATAAACACACACATATAAACATACAACTCCTAAACACACACACACACACATATACACATACAACTCCCAAACACACACACATGTACACACACACACACATAAACACACACACACATATAAACACACACACATAAACACACACACATATAAACACACACATATAAACATACAACTCCTAAACACACACACACACACACACATATACACATACAACTCCCAAACACACACACATGTACACACACACACATAAACACACACACACATAAACACACACACACATAAACACACACACACATAAACACACACACATATAAACACACACATATAAACACACACATATAAACATACAACTCCTAAACACACACACACACACATATACACATACAACTCCCAAACACACACACATGTACACACACACACATAAACACACACACACATATAAACACACACACATAAACACACACACATATAAACACACACATATAAACATACAACTCCTAAACACACACACACACACACACATATACACATACAACTCCCAAACACACACACATGTACACACACACACATAAACACACACACACATAAACACACACACACATAAACACACACACATATAAACACACACATATAAACATACAACTCCTAAACACACACACACACACACACATATACACATACAACTCCCAAACACACACACATGTACACACACACACATATAAACACACACACATAAACACACACACATATAAACACACACATATAAACATACAACTCCTAAACACACACACACACACACACATATACACATACAACTCCCAAACACACACACATGTACACACACACACATATAAACACACACACAAACAACTCCTAAACACACAATCACACATCACAAACAAACCAATTGCAAAGCACCAAATCCAGCTATACACAGCATCCCTAAACAAATCCTTCTGCTATACAGTGCAAGCCATTACAAACCAATTGCAAAGGAGGGGAAGGAAGAAAGGGTATACCTCAGCCCTTGTGAGACCGGTGGTTGCTAATGAAGATGGAGAAAACCTAGCTATTGCAAAGCACGAAGAACCCTGCGGCAAAAAACGGAAGATCTTTAGGAGAAACAAACCATAGATGGTTGGAAATGGAAGAACGGGATCGGGATGTTTTCAAACAAACGCCGGTAAGATCAAACATACCTGAGATGTGCACAGCGTCGGGAGAGAGGAGATGAGCGCTTCACCGATCTTCTTCGTCGACGGGAAGATCGCCAGGGAGCGCAGGCCGATCGTTCGCCGCTTCGCCGCTCGGATCGCCAGAGATAGGGTTTCTGGAGTTCGCCGCTGGCCTTATCGGGCTGAAAGCTGCGGTAGAACGTAGATAAATATCGCGGATGGGTGTAAGGAGGAAGCTGCGGTTGTTAGTAAACGACGGTTGTGAAAGAAGCCGCGCCAAACACAGCTTTTGGTGAGAATTGTGGTGCGTTTCCACCGCACCGCAGGAAATAAGCCGCGCCAAACGCCACCTTATTTTCACCGGTCAAGCGGTCATGACCGCATGAATCGGGACTTAATTAAGGTCCGGTTCATGCGGTCATGACCGCTTGACCGGTGAAAATAAGTCCTTCCAAACGAAACCTAGGGCTTTTTAGTTGGTGTCCGGGTCTGACAAAAATCCAGGGTCTGTCGTTGCCCGTTTGGGGAGTAATTTTTGGGTACGCGATGCATACATAAGAAATGTGGAGGTGAAATTTTGTCCACTCAATTTTCTATCGGACCGTCAAAAATGTCATGTAGTGTGGGCTTCCGGTTGAATTATAACAGTCTGATATCCTGCCAAATTTTATTTTTAAAATGTATTTTTTATGTTACAAGATTTATAAAAAATTTGTAATTAATATTTTATAATTATTTTTATAAAAAGTAATTATCTTTTTATTAAAATGTATTTGAAAATTGTTCACCGGCTTCTCAATTCCTCTGGAAATTCGCTGCACGGCGACCTCCATGATGGAGGTGGCTCTCGGATTTGCTCCGTTGGGTTTCCTTAAGGGAAATTATTTGGTCTAAGACTCTGTTTGGTGGGCTGCAGCGACTAGAGAAACAGTGGTGGGAAGCATGGTGAAATAGTCAGCTGTTTTGCAGAGTGGTGGCAGAATCTGTGAATCTGTTTGGAAGAACAACGTTTACAGTGCTGTTACTAATTTATTTTATAAATATTATATAAATAATATTATATTCGTTAATAATATATAACTTATATAATTATATTAATTTAATAACTTATATTTTTAGCGGTGGCGTCAGCCACTGTTGCCCGCCAAATTACTGTTTGGCGCGGCGGTGGCAGAATCAGCGGTGTGCTGCTTGAAAAACGCCGCGCCAAACAGAGCTTAAAGCGTGTTGCCAACGCATAATTTCTAATTCGGCAGTCCAAGCAAATTATTTAATATAACATTTCCGCGTAACAATTAACTTCTAATTAAATGATATGGTCATGCTTACACTATCTGATCGGTGACGGCGGCCTTCCCCATTTACAGACGTTTTTTTGAAAAAGTTGTCAATATCAAAGTTGTAGATCTCATCTAGACGAACAATTTTTATGTTGATCACTTTTTAATTTGAAGCCGTTTATAGCCCCGATTTGGTGCCCGAAAAATCTGGGGGTCCTTCATGAACTACGCCCCAGATTTTTCGGGTACCAAATCGGGGGCCTAAATGGGTTCAAATTAAAAAGTAGTCAACATGAAAGTTGTTCGTCTCGATGAGATCTACAACTTTGATGTTGAAACCTTTTTCAAAAAATGCCTCTAAATGGGGTGTACGCATTGTGCGCATATAAAGATGATGCACATAAGATCAGTCATCTCTCTCTCTATATATATATATATATACTATTCTAAAAAGATATATGGTCGTTTGCCAATAAAATGAGTTCGAAAATAGAGGAAAAAACAAGGGCCATCGGATTACAATGTTTTGATCCAAAACCGTTAGATCTGGGACTGCAAATAGCGAATTTGATCTGCCATTAAAAAAACCCAAAAAAAACAAACTCTTTCTCTCTCCTATATCCTGCTTTTCATTTCAGCTCCTCCCCAAACTCACGGACATCGCCCTATTCTCTCTCCTAAATTCGTCTTTACCACTCTGCTCTCCATTGAAGAGAAATCTGAGAGTCCGCCACGTGGATATGCCAACGAGTGAGAACGAGACGAAGACGGCGATGTTGTCGGAGAAGGATCGCCGGCAGGCATTCGGCTTAGCCGCCAAGGACGCTTCCGGCTTCCTCGCCCCATTCACTTTCTCGAGAAGGTATCTTTTTCCCTCCCCACGTCCTATTTTTTCGGTTTTCCAGAACGCCTTCATCTTCCTTAAATTTCTTACACCATCTACAGTCTACTGTTTAAGGATATGAGCTTCATGGATCTTGCTAATATTTATATATACATTTGTCATGTTATATAAATTTCCATGTTGATGTTCAACGAAGGGGCTTTAATTAAAAGAATAAAGGGTATTTATCCCTAATTTATCCCAAATTTACATTTTATTAGCGATGCTCTTCACCTAACACATTTATACAGGCGTGATTGTTGATGATAGTTCCACATGAATGCAGCAGACTACAGAGAACAACTTTGATTTTTAACAGATTTCCAAATAAATGAAAGTTATTATACTAGAATTTTATTTGTTAAACACTACAAATTTAAAATAAAATAAATTTTCTCCACCTCCTCCAAAACATGAGAAGTGAATGGCCATCCACAAGAACCCCTTCCGTCGGCGGAAGCGATGACCGGAGAAGCCGGGGGGGGGGGGGGGGGGGGGGGGGGGGGGGGGGGGGGGGGGGTACGCCGGGGGGCGACGCCAAGGGGGCGATGCCGGGGGAACTCTCCTTTGGGGGTGGGCGGAGCCTGCCGTCGCCGGTCGGGTACTGTGGCCCGTGGTCATCGGGCCGGAGGCCCGTGCCTGTCACTCGTATATATCTTTATTATATAAACAATATAACATTCTTGAAGCACACCACCAGCTGAATCCTGTCCATCCGATCAAGCTCCATCAAAAACTGGTCGTTGAATTCAAGAGAGGAGGGCTGACATATCCAAATCTCTTTTTAAAACATTGTTCACATCCCAGAATTTCCCGATACCACTTTTCCACCTCTCGTGCCTTCACGGGCTCACCCCGCAGCCGGCAGCCTCCCGGGATCCACCGGGGGTTCGTCGGCCTCCGGCGAACCCGCCGGGGGTTCGTCGGCCCTGCCCGCTCGTCGTCGGAGAACCCCCGGCGGGTTCGCCGGAGGCTGACGATCCCCTGGTGGGTCCCGGGCAGGCCGCCGGCGGAAGGCGGAAGCAAAGTTCTGTTTACGGGATTTCAGTTTTTAATTTTTTTAATTTTATTTTTTTATAATTTAATTATATTCTTTAAAGTTTAAATAGAAATTTATTTTAATTTAAGTTAATTTAATTATATTCCTCCTTTGGGAATCCCGTCGGGTTGCGGGGGAATCCCGTCGGGTTGCGGGGGAATCCCGTCGGGTTGCGGGGGAATCCCGTCGGGTTGCGGGGGAATCCCGTCGGGTTGCGGGGGAATCCCGTCGGGTTGCGGGGGAATCCCGTCGGGTTGCGGGGGAATCCCGTCGGGTTGCGGGGGAATCCCGTCGGGTTGCGGGGGAATCCCGTCGGGTTGCGGGGGAAGCCCGTCGGGTTGCGGGGGAAGCCCGTCGGGTTGCGGGGGAAGCCCGTCGGGTTGCGGGGGAAGCCCGTCGGGTTGCGGGGGAAGCCCGTCGGGTTGCGGGGGAATCCCGTCGGGTTGCGGGGGAATCCCGTCGGGTTGCGGGGGAAGCCCGTCGGGTTGCGGGGGAAGCCCGTCGGGTTGCGGGGGAAGCCCGTCGGGTTGCGGGCGAAGCCCGTCGGGTTGCGGGCGAAGCCCGCCCGGTTGCGGGCGAAGCCCGCCCGGTTGCGGGCGAAGCCCGCCCGGTTGCGGGCGAAGCCCGCCCGGTTGCGGGCGAAGCCCGCCCGGTTGCGGGCGAAGCCCGCCCGGTTGCGGGCGAAGCCCGCCCGGTTGCGGGCGAAGCCCGCCCGGTTGCGGGCGAAGCCCGCCCGGTTGCGGGCGAAGCCCGCCCGGTTGCGGGCGAAGCCCGCCCGGTTGCGGGCGAAGCCCGCCCGGTTGCGGGCGAAGCCCGCCCGGTTGCGGGCGAAGCCCGCCCGGTTGCGGGCGAAGCCCGCCCGGTTGCGGGCGAAGCCCGCCCGGTTGCGGGCGAAGCCCGCCCGGTTGCGGGCGAAGCCCGCCCGGTTGCGGGCGAAGCCCGCCCGGTTGCGGGCGAAGCCCGCCCGGTTGCGGGCGAAGCCCGCCCGGTTGCGGGCGAAGCCCGCCCGGTTGCGGGCGAAGCCCGCCCGGTTGCGGGCGAAGCCCGCCCGGTTGCGGGCGAAGCCCGCCCGGTTGCGGGCGAAGCCCGCCCGGTTGCCGGCGCGAAGCCCGCCCGGTTGCCGGCGAAGCCCGCCCGGTTGCCGGCGAAGCCCGCCCGGTTGCGGCGAAGCCCGCCCGGTTGCCGGCGAAGCCCGCCCGGTTGCCGGCGAAGCCCGCCCGGTTGCCGAAGCCCGCCCGGTTGCCGGCGAAGCCCGCCCGGTTGCCGGCGAAGCCCGCCCGGTTGCGGGCGAAGCCCGCCCGGTTGCCGGCGAAGCCCGCCCGGTTGCCGGCGAAGCCCGCCCGGTTGCCGGCGAAGCCCGCCCGGTTGCCGGGCGAAGCCCGCCCGGTTGCCGGCGAAGCCCGCCCGGTTGCCGGCGAAGCCCGCCCGGTTGCCGGCGAAGCCCGCCCGGTTGCCGGCGAAGCCCGCCCGGGTGCCGGCGAAGCCCGCCCGGTTGCCGGCGAAGCCCGCCCGGTTGCCGGCGAAGCCCGCCCGGTTGCCGGCGAAGCCCGCCCGGTTGCCGGCGAAGCCCGCCCGGTTGCCGGCGAAGCCCGCCCGGTTGCCGGCGAAGCCCGCCCGGTTGCCGGCGAAGCCCGCCCGGTTGCCGGCGAAGCCCGCCCGGTTGCCGGCGAAGCCCGCCCGGTTGCCGGCGAAGCCCGCCCGGTTGCCGGCGAAGCCCGCCCGGTTGCCGGCGAAGCCCGCCCGGTTGCCGGCGAAGCCCGCCCGGTTGCCGGCGAAGCCCGCCCGGTTGCCGGCGAAGCCCGCCCGGTTGCCGGCGAAGCCCGCCCGGTTGCCGGCGAAGCCCGCCCGGTTGCCGGCGAAGCCCGCCCGGTTGCCGGCGAAGCCCGCCCGGTTGCCGGCGAAGCCCGCCCGGTTGCCGGCGAAGCCCGCCCGGTTGCCGGCGAAGCCCGCCCGGTTGCCGGCGAAGCCCGCCCGGTTGCCGGCGAAGCCCGCCCGGTTGCCGGCGAAGCCCGCCCGGTTGCCGGCGAAGCCCGCCCGGTTGCCGGCGAAGCCCGCCCGGTTGCCGGCGAAGCCCGCCCGGTTGCCGGCGAAGCCCGCCCGGTTGCCGGCGAAGCCCGCCCGGTTGCCGGCGAAGCCCGCCCGGTTGCCGGCGAAGCCCGCCCGGTTGCCGGCGAAGCCCGCCCGGTTGCCGGCGAAGCCCGCCCGGTTGCCGGCGAAGCCCGCCCGGTTGCCGGCGAAGCCCGCCCGGTTGCCGGCGAAGCCCGCCCGGTTGCCGGCGAAGCCCGCCCGGTTGCCGGCGAAGCCCGCCCGGTTGCCGGCGAAGCCCGCCCGGTTGCCGGCGAAGCCCGCCCGGTTGCCGGCGAAGCCCGCCCGGTTGCCGGCGAAGCCCGCCCGGTTGCCGGCGAAGCCCGCCCGGTTGCCGGCGAAGCCCGCCCGGTTGCCGGCGAAGCCCGCCCGGTTGCCGGCGAAGCCCGCCCGGTTGCCGGCGAAGCCCGCCCGGTTGCCGGCGAAGCCCGCCCGGTTGCCGGCGAAGCCCGCCCGGTTGCCGGCGAAGCCCGCCCGGTTGCCGGCGAAGCCCGCCCGGTTGCCGGCGAAGCCCGCCCGGTTGCCGGCGAAGCCCGCCCGGTTGCCGGCGAAGCCCGCCCGGTTGCCGGCGAAGCCCGCCCGGTTGCCGGCGAAGCCCGCCCGGTTGCCGGCGAAGCCCGCCCGGTTGCCGGCGAAGCCCGCCCGGTTGCCGGCGAAGCCCGCCCGGTTGCCGGCGAAGCCCGCCCGGTTGCCGGCGAAGCCCGCCCGGTTGCCGGCGAAGCCCGCCCGGTTGCCGGCGAAGCCCGCCCGGTTGCCGGCGAAGCCCGCCCGGTTGCCGGCGAAGCCCGCCCGGTTGCCGGCGAAGCCCGCCCGGTTGCCGGCGAAGCCCGCCCGGTTGCCGGCGAAGCCCGCCCGGTTGCCGGCGAAGCCCGCCCGGTTGCCGGCGAAGCCCGCCCGGTTGCCGGCGAAGCCCGCCCGGTTGCCGGCGAAGCCCGCCCGGTTGCCGGCGAAGCCCGCCCGGTTGCCGGCGAAGCCCGCCCGGTTGCCGGCGAAGCCCGCCCGGTTGCCGGCGAAGCCCGCCCGGTTGCCGGCGAAGCCCGCCCGGTTGCCGGCGAAGCCCGCCCGGTTGCCGGCGAAGCCCGCCCGGTTGCCGGCGAAGCCCGCCCGGTTGCCGGCGAAGCCCGCCCGGTTGCCGGCGAAGCCCGCCCGGTTGCCGGCGAAGCCCGCCCGGTTGCCGGCGAAGCCCGCCCGGTTGCCGGCGAAGCCCGCCCGGTTGCCGGCGAAGCCCGCCCGGTTGCCGGCGAAGCCCGCCCGGTTGCCGGCGAAGCCCGCCCGGTTGCCGGCGAAGCCCGCCCGGTTGCCGGCGAAGCCCGCCCGGTTGCCGGCGAAGCCCGTTGCCGGCGGCCCGTCCGGGGCCCGCCCGTCCGAAGCCCGTCCGGCGAAGCAAGCAAGCCGGCCGGCGGCCCGTTGCGGCGAAGCGGTTGCCGGCGAAGCCCGCCCGGTTGCCGGCGAAGCCCGCCGCATCGCGAACCCCGCCGGCGGCGGGCGAACCCCGCCGGCGGCGGGCGAACCCCGCCGGCGGCGGGCGAACCCCGCCGGCGGCGGGCGAACCCCGCCGGCGGCGGGCGAACCCCGCCGGCGGCGGGCGAACCCCGCCGGCGGCGGGCGAACCCCGCCGGCGGCGGGCGAACCCCGCCGGCGGCGGGCGAACCCCGCCGGCGGCGGGCGAACCCCGGGCGAAGCCCGCTTGGTTGCGGATTAACCCGACGTCCAGGTCGGACCAGAATTCTTCGACCGTCTTATCTTTCGGAACGGTCGAGCGTGCACAAATTTAATGAAAATAGAAAGTTGACAAGGTAATTTTTTTACGTGGAAAACCCCGGAAAGAAGTGAAAAATCACGTGGTCCGATCTGTGCCGACCAAACCCCCACTAGATCTGAGTGCTATTACAGGGCTTTTTCAAGAACTCGAGGGCGACATGCCTCCTCTCGTTACAATTATTGGGGAGAGAGAGAGAGAACCTGGAGGGTGACTGTACAATCCCGTACCCAGCCGAGTGGGATCCTCCCCAAGTGGTGGGCTCGGGGCTTGGGATGTGCCGTGAGCGATGGTTTGGGGCAGCCTCGTTCGAGGACGTGCAGGCACTCGTGTGTGCGTATGAAGATTTTGCGGGTATCGACTTTGAGTGATTTTTGTCTATCTATTTATATGTATATAAATGCATATCATATATATATATATATATAAATATATGTTTTATATTATATATATATATATATATATATATATATATTTCTTATAGATATATATATATTTATTTATTTATTTATGTATATTTCTTATATATATAAATATATATTATATATTTTATATGATTAGAGGGGGGGATGAGATAGAGATGAGGCGGATAGAGAAGAAAGGGGGGAGAGCAGATCGGGTGGGAAAAAAAAGAAGAAAACAGCAAAAGGGAGAGAGAGAATCGAGATTTTTTCCCCAGGCTAGGGCTCGGCCAGGAGCACGGCCGCATTCCCCCCCCCCCCCTCTCTCTTTTCCCAATCTAGCCCGATGCCGCCCCTCACTCTCCCGTCGCAGGCAAAGCAGGGCAGGCCCGAGCCACCCCCTCTCTCTCCCGTCGCCGCCTAAGCAAGGCAGGCCCGAGCCGCCCCCTCTCTCTCCCGTCGTTGCCTAAGCAAGGCGATCCCGACGCCGCCCCTCTCTCTCTCTCGGTGCCGCCTAAGCAAGGCGAGCCTTGCTTCCCCCTCTCTCTCCCGTCGTCGGCAAAACAGAGCAGGCCCGAGCCTTGCTTCCCCCTCTACTCGTCGTCGCCGCCTTGGGCAAAGCAAGCCTGGCCACCGGTCTCCTTCCCCGCCGCCTCTAGAGCAAGTTGAGGTCGGGGGCTTCTCTCCCGCAGCCACTTGAAGTTGTGGAGGCCGAGACAACTTTCGTGGACACCACTTGGAGCACGATCGACCATGAAGAGGCTCGGCCATGGAGGAAAAAATCACTTGGAGTTTCTGACCCTCCAGCGGAGGTCGGATCCGTGCATGGACAACCACTACGGGCACTAGACGTCGAGCCTTGGGCAATATGCGTGGTTGCGGCTTCGTCAAAACACGCGTCAAAGGTAACGAAATATCTTCTTGGGCAGGTGAAGCCCTTATTTTTCATATTTGCATGGAAGCCCCTCTCCACTAACGAGTTGGGGGGGAAGCGGGCTCTCCAACGAGTCTATGTGTACATCCCCGCAGCTGGTTGCATTTAGTATCCGGAAGCGTGAGTACGGATTTAGGCATGATGTGTGAAGCCCATCCGGATGTGTTAGCCGGATTGGTGATGTTCTGGGGTTCCCGGGGAAAACTCCGTGGAAGTTGTTTATTATTTGCTCTTAGGAGATAAGCATCACCGCCCCGAGGCAGAGGTGGAGCCGATATTTATTTTGCCACCGTTTGGCAGGACGTTGGCATACAGGTGTTGCAGTACCAAGCGGGGAAATAGCGAGCTTAAGCCCAAGTTTCTGTCGGCCCAAGAAGGCCTAATTTGTTTATATTGCCGGCCCGCGTGCCGAAGTATGGAATTTATATTCCTGTAATTTAAATATCTGTGATGACCTGTGAATGTGCTTTATCCTTTTCATCTTAGGCGGGCGGTATGTTCGCGAACCGCTCGCCCCGTGGGGACCCCGAGGTAAGGTTATCGGGAGGCCCTTGAAGGTTAATTAATGGCCTCTCAGAACAACATAGTTACGTTGTTGGCGGCCCGATCTGGCTGCGTAAAGAGGAACTGTTCGGCGAGGTTACGCCATTGGTAGGGCGGATGAGGAACATTTTACATAGACCCGAGGAGGCACCTCTAGTCAGGAGAGAGTTGGTCTTGAGATTCTCCTTAGAGGTTCCGGTCGGCCAAGAGAGCCCTCCGAAGGTGCCTTTGCTCAGCCTTTGGCTTGGGAGGGGAAGAGTTTGCTAGTCTTCCGGGTATGCGGCGGGACCTCCACGCTGAGACCTTGGGTCTGTCCCTTGTGTTCCTAGTCTTGTGCCTAAATCGTTCGCTTGAGGGCAGTAAGTGCGCGGTCACCCCATCCCCAAGGGTCGAACTCCACATCGACCGATTTTTCGGTTTCAACAGTGACAGACCACCACTCATAGAGCTAATTATTTCTTCGGGTGTTGCGGGGAGCGATGCGCTCGTTATATTCTGGAGTCTTCTAATAATTCCTAGAGGCGGGATCGGCTTGCTGTACACGTTCTGATGTCTGGAGCTTTGAGGCTCGGAGGCACGCTCAGCACGTGTAACATCCCATTTCCAACTAGACCCCTAAGAGTGGGTTTGTCATGACAAAACCCTAGAAAGTCCATAAAGGCCAAG
This sequence comes from Platanthera zijinensis, assembly GCA_039513925.1. Lineage (NCBI taxonomy): Eukaryota > Viridiplantae > Streptophyta > Magnoliopsida > Asparagales > Orchidaceae > Platanthera > Platanthera zijinensis. Next base: position 129,332,733 of record CM077089.1, on the reverse strand, counting down.
TGAGCCTAGGAATGAGGATGAGACCACTATGGTCTGCACATAGTAGATTTCTGAACCTTGGTTTAAGGTGATCATGGGGCTTCACCAAGACTCCAAGACCCCACCCATACCTTCATAACCCTAGTGAGGGGTCAATGGGTCACTAAGGACCCATGGAAGGCAGTCAAAGGGGCTAAGTTGACCGAAGTCAACTATAACCCTAATTGGGTCAAACTGACCTGCACAAGGGTCAATTTCAGTCCCTTAGCCAAGTAGACCCTACCCATACCTTCATAACCCTAGTGAGGGGTCAATGGGTCACTAAGGACCCATGGAAGACAGTCAAAGGGGCTAAGTTGACCAAAGTCAACTATAACCCTAATTGGGTCAAATTGACCAACACAAGGGCCAATTGCAGTCCCTTAGCCAAGTGGACCCCACACATACCCTTATAGCCCTAGTTAGAGGCCAAGGGTCACCAAGGACCCATTAGAACCAATCAAAAAGGCTAGGTTGACCTAAGTCAACTCTTGACCTAAAAGGGTCAAAGTACCCTAGTTAAGGGTCAAGTGACCTTCAAGGGCCAATCCAACCCTACCTTGACCCTAGGGGAGGCTAATGGGTCACCAAGGACCCATTAAGGAAACCTCAAGGACCAAATTGACCTAAGTGGGCCCTAGACCAAGTTTAGGTCAAGCTAGCCCAAATGGGCTAACTCAAGCTCAAGCCCAATTAACTTGGGCCAACCTTGTTTTGATGAATGAGATGGACTTGTGGGCTGTCATGGGAATAGATAGGAGCCAAATTTCAGGCTTGGTGACTAGGAGAGAGAAAGCCACCCATGGAGGAGAGAGAAAGAGAAGGAAGAAAAAGGAGGAAGACTTTGGGCTCCTCCTCCCCCTTCCCCAACCTCCCCATTCAATTAAGCAAGGCAAGGGGAGTGCAGCAGCAATTTTTGACTGGTTAGAGCAAGCTCCACCCCCCTACCTACCAAGCCGCCAAGCTTGACTTTGGCCAAAAATGGCCAAAGTGTTTTCAGCCACCTAACACCTCCCCTCACCCTCTTAAAAGCTTCCCTAGACTCCAAGGAGAATTCCCCACCACTTTCCTGAAGAAGCCAGGTTGTTTCATGCGTTTTTGAAGAAACCCGACCACCACCACCACCATGGCATTCCGACAATCCTCTCGACTTCAGGCCGCCAAAAAGGTCCTCCTCCCCTCCTTCTTGCATGGGTAGATCGTAGACATCATTAGGGCCAAGGTTGGGACTCAATTGAGCCCAATCCGATTTGAATTTTCATGGTTTTCGACCGAAAATTCTTCTTGGTAGAATCGCCGGAACAGTGCTCCCCGGCGGCCGTGCCGCCGCCTGGAGGTAGCCCCGACCACCACGAAGGTGTTGGCGGCGGTGGCAGGCCGGGGAGGTGGCCGGAGCGCCGGCGGCAGCCGCTGGAAGTCGGCCCAGGCAGGAGCAATCCTGGCCGTTGGCGCGCGAGGACTATGATAGGATGCCGTCCAAAATTGCGTCAAGATTCGTGCTGATATGGATATAAACTATAGTTTAAGTTTATTATTATTTCAATTCTGTCACAGCAAATTGTATTTAATGTTTTAATTATTAAAAATACTTAGGCTTCATTTCAGAAAAAATGGTCAATACATAAAATGTAGCCCTATGGGTCTACGTTCAAACAAAATTGGTTTGGACCAATTTGGGTGACTGGTTTGACCAGGGCACTCATTTTGGTGGGGTCTATACATATGTCTAGGCAGACATTAAACAGAGTACCCACACTTCATCCTTAGCCTAAATGAGTTAAAATTTTGGCAGGGAGTCACATTAACTAATATCTAGACCCTGCCCAAAAATGGGAATTTTTGGAGATAATGTTTCTATAGTTTTGTAAATAATTTAATTTATCTAGGGTAAATTAATTTATGGGTCAAATGAAGTCCAAATTCATCCAAATTTTGCAGGTATATGAGGTCAATATAGACCTCTGGTTAAAATTTCATTAAGTTTGGAGGTGATTTGAATGGAAATCATGCAAACCCTAGCCTTGCCCTAAGAAGGGCATTTTGGTCCAAAATGTAATTTTTGCTTAGAGTGTCCAATTAACCTCAACAGAGGTTCCAATTTGGAACACTGACTTGTCATGAAGTTGTGCACCTTCCTATGAAATATGGGGAGGTTTGGAATTGATTTGCCCTAAGATCCTAGGTCAAACCCTAAGGAAGGGCTTTTGTACCTTGTGAAGGGCATGTGGCCAAAACACCTTGTATGACTATGAAATTTTGTAGGAAGGGTATTATGGTAACTATAACCCTCTAGTTAAAATCTTAGGGTGTTTTGGAAAGTTTGGGACCCACAAAACCCTAACCCTAGTTTAGGGCACAAATATTGTAGGGTTGGAATGGGATAGCTAAACTCCTCAAACTAAGATGAAATTTTGGTAGATTGGTCATAAGGATATTATGAGCCTCTGGTAATTTAATTGGGAATTTTGGGACAATAGTTATAGTACTTCATTTGTAACACAAGGGATGCCTCAATTTAATAATTGAACATTATGATCCCTCTAACCCTTGGGAGGTCATGAAAGTTTGGCAAAAGAAGTTTTAAATCATTATATGCATATATAAATTTTATGAAGATTTTTGGATACATATTTGAGGTACTTACTTCACAAGCTTGTTAAATGAGGAAATTATTCAATAATTTAATTAAGACTATTTACTGATAAATAAATTATGAAATTTGGCCCAAATCATTTATATGTCATTAGAATCATACTGGAATTTTCTCTGAATTTTTGGAAGCAATATAGTCTTTTATATTTCTTTAAATGAATTATCAAGGGTTAAAATGAAATAGGAATTTTGGGATAAAACCTTACTGAAAAATTTAGATATTTTGGAAGATGAGTTAAATCCTTATTTTAAATATCATATAAAGTTAGTGGAATGATATCTTGCCTAAAAATGGTACTTCATGTTCATTATTGGAAATTTTAGTCATTAGAATAATTAAATAAATTATTAAATAAATAAGGAAAATTTTGGGTCTCTGGATTTAGGGCTTAAAGGTCATAATGGACCTCCATTAATTATTATAGGAGTATTGGATGATTATTTGATGTACTCCCCATTTTACATGGCATTTAACCTTGTGGTCTGCATTTAGTAAATTGTTGAAAGGAAATGATTTGGCATAGTTGGAGTTAGCTATCTTACTGGATTTTGTAGATGTGGATGAGTCATGCTAGAAGTTTAGGTTAAGTAGTGAGATATGAGTCGGTAGTGTTGAGTAGTGTTTGGGGTCGACGAAAGATCGTCTTCCCCCGTAGAGTGAAAGGTCAAAATCACCTTAGGTTTAGTCTACCGTAATATGAAAAAGATATGGGTAATTGATATGGGATTAGTTACCAACCAACAAGAATAAGTGCCTTGCGAAAGAGAGCTTTGGGATTCAGCCCATCATAGCTCCTAGTGCCCTCGAGAGCCCTTCACAGGGAATACCTTGGGCAGTCCTGGGTAAAACCTAAGTCGTAGGTATAAAATTGCCACAAGAGTAAATAGTAAACTTAGGATTTCACACTCTCACACCCCAATGTCCCGGGAGATAGTTTGGGTTACTCGGGCAATAAGCCCAGTGGTTATGGTGATGGGCATGATGGCCCGGCGAGCTTCGGCTCGGTTGTAGAATATGACGGACGGGATAGTCCGGGGAGCTTCAGCTCGGTTGTTGATTATGATGGACGGGATAGTCCAGGGTGATTTGGATCGGTTGTTGGGACTCATAACTATTGCATGTGCATAAAAGGTATAAGGTGGTGGGTCTTCGGTATTGGAGGGTCGATGCACCGACGCCAATACGCTGACTCGGCAAGTGTGGTTAGCACCTCGCCAACAGAAGTCCGAGGCGCCAGCCGGCAAGAGTACGCAGGAGTCCGCTTTGTGCACCAAGCGTTGAGGCACACGATAGGTCTGATCGGTAGTGCTTTACTGGTTTAGAGGTGGGCGAGGCCCAACCCACCGCTTCCGTCTGCCACTACGGAGGTATCCTGGGAGGTAACGGCTCCGAAATGGGGAACTAAAGATCTGTGTACACAGAGTCGAGTGGGTGAGTTGCACTTGTATGTTCACATCATAACATAACTGTATTTCATAGCATAACCATTGCATATAACCTGACACCTAATGTATAAGCGGTATGGGACGCTCTATACATTAGGCCTTGCAAAACGACCCCTTGGCCTATAAGTTCGTGCGAGCGTGCTTATAAGTCAAGGTTCTCTTTCAGTATTATATATTTAAGCCTGCTAGTAAAACCGACACCCTATCGTATAAATCGGTATGGGACTTTTTATACGATAGGAGCCCTGCAAGAGATCCCTTAGCTTATGTGTATTCACATAAGTTAAGGTTACTTATTCTAATTTTGTATCATTATTACCATACTTAGAACTGCTAGTCTAGTTCCGCTGCCATCTGCTATTTGATATTCTCCACCTTCATGTCCTTTCCTTTCCTTCTCCTCGCTCGGTGCTTAGTAGCCATGGGGGAAGGGGCGGAGGACGATAGGACTTAGTCTTTTAGACTAACGGTTTTCGAACCACATTATTTAGGGGACCACGGAGCCCAGCATGGAGGAGCAGCCCCGGAGGTCGGCACGCTTGGAGATCGGACAGTCTAGTACTAGAGTCCAGACAGCAGGGACTGTGAGTCCCGAACACTAGTAGTTGTATTAGTTTGCTTCCGCGATGAGTGCTTTGTAGTGAGGACTTGATGTACCGGGCATAAGCCCGAGATTTCTGTTATATGTACTATCTGTGGACACTCCCTTCGTGGAGCTTATTTTCTATACATGTGATTCTTGTGGACTTGCTTTTAATTTATTGCTACAGTTGTGATCGATTTGGCCGGCAGGATCGGCATCTTGTAGTGACGACCTTCCCGGGTGCGAAGGTATCACCGCAAGGCGATGGTTCTGGGCCTAAGACCCCTGTGTCTAAAAAGAAAAAAAATGGGGGTCTTACAGCATGTCATACCCTCCGCTTCTTATCTCTGATTGTCTTTTGTAGAAGCGTGGTTCGGTAGGTAGATGGAATGCTTGTTCTGGAGCACGTGGTGCGCTTGCTGGCAAAGTGCGCGCTTGGAGTTTGCTGGAGGATGGCGCGCTAGGCGCTTATTGTAGGAGGGTGCGCTGAGCGATTGTGGGTAAATAGAGAGCACAGGGCGCTTGCAGAAGGAGAGTGCGTGGAGCGTGGGGGAAAGAGACCGCGTAAGGGAGCGACGTGTGTGAGAGCATGCAGGGGAGCTACGCTCACAAGAACGCGCGAGGGAGAGGCGTGCGCGAGAGCGCGCAAGGAAGAGAAAAGCGGGAGAGCGGGTAAGGAGGCAACGCGCGCGGGAGTGCGCACGGAACCGACGCGCGCGGGAGTGTGCAAGGAAGCGAACGCATGCGGGAGCCCGCAAGGAAGGCAACGCGTGTAGGAGCGCGCAAGGAAGAGAACTCACGCGGGAGCGCGCAAGGAAGGAAACGCCCGCAGGAGCACGTAGGGAGGCGATCCGCGCAGGAGCGCACATGGAAGAGAAATGTAGGAGGGATAAAATTCGTATGAGGATTTCCCGGACAAAGAAGATGAAGATCTTCGAAGGAGTCGTCGAAAACCAAGGAGATCTTCACGGAGTGCTTGAAGACCTTCGAGGTAGGAGGAGATGACGGAGGAAGGAGAGAGAAAATCCATAGGAGGATTTTCCGAGGAATGAGAGAATGAATAAAAATGGGTGTATGAGGCCCTATTTATATGCTTCATTGGTGGTTATGGAGGTTAAGCGGTTATCCGCAGCCCATAACCACCATGATTTCTATTAATAGACCTAAATATTATAATTATTTTTATAATATTTTGCGGGATTATAATTTAATACGCGCATAAATCTTGTTATACGCAAGACGTTCTATTTTTGGCAACACATTATCTCCATTACGGGAGATCATGTGGGCGGTTACGTGGGTGGTTACCCACGTAACCGACGGCGGCGATCGTGGGAGCATGATCAGATGACGGAGAATACACATGGGGATGGGGGGCGGCGATGACGACGATGGGGAAGGTTGCCCGCCGGCGACCGTCACGCTCGACCGGAGGAACTTGGCCCGCCACCGGAGGGAAGAGAAAACCACCCATTGGTGGTGCCGGCGGAGAACGGACAGCGAGACGGCCGCTTATCTTGGCGAGGAAGAGGCCTCCCCTATTAGGGGCAGCCGACGGTGGACGGGCGGCCAAATAGCCTCCCATCAGGATGAGGGAAACACCGCCCCTTTTAGGGGCAGTGGCACCTTCCTGGTGCATGGAAAATAGGGGGGAGGGCCCCGGTAAGGCCGCCCTCCCCGGAAGGCAATCCGACCTCCCCTAACAAGGGGAGGGCAGTAGTGGATTGGCGGCCAGATGGCCGCTCATCTGGTAGAAAAGGCCACTGCCCCTGTTAGGAGTGGTGTCCCTTTTCTGGAACGGTAAAAGGGAGGGGAGGGCGGCCGGTAGGGCTGCCCTTAGCTATGGGCGGCCGACGGAGAATTGGCGGCCGAATGGCCGCCCATTCGACAGAAAAGGCCACCGCCCTTGTTAGGGGCGGTGGCGCTTTCCTTACTCTGGGAGAAGGAGGGGAGGGCGAGAATCCGGCCATCCTCCCCGGACGAGAGTCCGGTCGCCCTAATCGGGCGAACAAGGAGGCGAGGAGGTCAGGCGGCTAGGAAGCCGCCCGGCCATAGCGGCATGGCAGCGTGCAAAAGCACATTGCCTGCTTCCCTGTGCGCGCACAGAGGTGCACGCGCCTAGGAGCGCGCGTGCCTAGATGCGCACGTCCTGGGAGCGTGCACGCTTTTGGGTACGTGCTTTCCCTCATGCGTGTGCGTGGGAGCGGACCGCGCGCCACGTTGCACGTGGCCAGGCCAGATGTGGCCGGAAAATCGAGCCGCGGTCGACTGATCGCGGTTTAACCGGATCGGGTATAGGAGCCCCATCAGATGCCCCCAAATTTTCGTAGGTCATCTTGCAAGAGAATTAGCTCGGAAATTTTCCTAAAGCTTCCCTCTAAATGCTCCTCTAACAGGGCGGGCGATTGCAAGCCTACCCATCTCCGTACTTGTTGTTTTTCCAAGGTGCTAGAAAATGCGGGTGTATAGTGTTGTGATGAGCATGTTGAGGGCGTGGTGAGGGGAGTGTCAACGGTGAGCGTCACGTGTTGATGTGTGTGGTGGGAGCAATATGCTCTAGGTGCATTTTTGGTCTTCATACGCGCGCGGCGCAGTATACACAAGGTGCAAGATGTGAGACATGTGCACGAAGTGTGACATGCGCATCGTTTAATGGGCGTGAGGTGTAACATGTATCGTGTGCGCGATGCGTGCAGCGTGCGCAACGTGCACAAGGTGTAATATGTATGGTGCGTAAAGCTCATAACGGTGCAATGCATGCGACGAGTGTGCATAACACCACGTGTGCTGCGTGCCCGTGGGGAGAAATGAGCATTATACATGTGAGGTGCAATGCTCGTGATGTGTGCTTAACATGCGCAATGTGCACTGATTATGGGTAAGGGTGCAATATGCTTGGGGTATTGAACACTCATACGCGGAGGATAAGAGGTTGTCGAGATGCGAGTTTCTGGTGCCCCTCAGTTTTCCATCGGGGTACCTTGTGCGCATGGTCGGTGGAGGAAACCTATTGTTGCGAGATGTTAGGATGTAGATGCGGCGCCTCCGTATTCATTGAGGCAGAAGGGTTCCTTAGTTAGCGAGGTTTTGGTTGTCTGTCTTGATGTTGCTTCCCCCGCCGACTTAGATGTGACGACCTTGGGATCTTCTATCCCTTTCTTTTGTATAAATTTTTTTCTTTCATAAATTGCGGCTTAGTTTGCGCGATCTAGCCGGGCTATGAACTGAAGAGGTCAGGATCTCTTTTGCGGCGATCTGAACACTATGTGAGGGGAGAGGTCGGAGTCCTTTTTGGGAACACCGAACACTCTGTAAGGGGAGAGGCCAGAGTCCCGTGTTGGGAATACTGAACACACTGTAAGAGGAGAGGCCAGAGTCCCTTGTTGGAAATACTGAACACTGTGTAAGAGAAGAGGCCAGAGTCCCATATTGGGAATACAGAACACTCTGTGAGAGGAGAGGCCAGAGTCCCTTGTTGGGAATATTGAACTCTCTGTGAGAGGAGAGGCCAGAGTCCCTTGTTGGGAATACTGAACACTCTGTGAGAGGAGAGGCCAAAGTCCCTTGTTGGGAATACTGAACACTCTATAAGAGGAGAGGCCAGAGTCCATTGTTGGGAACACTGAACACTCTGTAAGAGGAGAGTCCAGTGTCCCTTGTTAGGAACACTGAACACTCTATAAGGGGAGAGGTCAGAGCCTCTTGTAGGGAGTACTGAACACTCTGTAAAGAGAGTCATCAATAAGATTGGAAATAACACTTATTGTTTGTTTCACGAATGTTGAAAATACAAGCAGTGATTATGGAGCTATGGATGCCCATTTGGCAGAAAGCAAACTCTTATTTGAGATGGTCATCCTGGGGATCGTCTCTGTGCTGGATCATTCTTGACAAGTTGATACAGAGCCTTTGTTTTGGAGAGAAATCTCGAGATACCCAAGGCGAACGAATCATTCGATTTCTATCTTCAGTCTTGAACCATCCTCAGTCTTATGCCCGTGACCTTGATGGAAGTCGCAATATTTAGATTGGTCCCTAGAATTTGGAGTAAGAGCCATTGGACTTTGGAGAGATGGATGGTTGCATATGGCGAGCAGCACTTCCGTTCGTGAAGTGTTGGGGGAGTAAAGGCTTGATGTTGGTGAAGCCCCCCAACCCGTCGAGAGTTGACGCGGCGCGAGTTGCTTTTTTTGGGAACTGACAGTGGTGTCAACCCCTTCTCTCGTTGTCTCTTTGAATTGCTTTTGAATTATTGGTGGTGTGCTTCGATTGCATCGTCAGCGGCGATCTGGGCATCGATCCGTTGAACAGGATCAGAATAGCTGGGTATATTTTCTTGTATTAGTGCGGAGTGGAAGCCACCAGGGCGGAGCCCTCCAAGAAGAAATCCACGTAGGAGTTCCGCTTTTATTCCAGAGATTCATCGTGCTTCAGTGGTGAAACAATGAAATAAATTTTTAAGGGTTTCCCCTTCACTTTGGTGGATACCGGACAGGTGGGAAGGATCGTTGAATATCTGGCGGCTGGCGATGATCTAATCCGTGAATTGTTGTGCTAGTTCTGCAAAATCCTTGATTTCTCCTTCCTTCAGGGACATAAACCATGCGCGAGCTTGCCCTTTTAAAGTTGTCGGGAAAGCTTGACACAATAGTTGATCTGGGACATTGCAAAGTTGTATAATGATTGTGAAGTGCCTGACGTGCTCTGACGGGTCTCCCGTTCCGTCGTATGTCTCGATCTTTGGGAGCTTGAAGCTGTGGGGAATTGGATGTGCCCTAACTTCAGGTGCGAATGGCGAGCAATGATTGAGAGGGAAACTTGCTAAAGTGGCATACTGTCTGGCTCGCTCACGCTCTTGTGTGATTAAGTTGAGAACTTCTTCGTGTGTGTGAGGCTTTCATCAAAGCTCGCTACTTCATGATAGTTGTACTGATTTTGAGCTTCGGGTTCTCTGGTAGGATGTGCTTCGCGGTCTTGAATGTCCACACAGGGGGGTTCTGCTTCAAGCATGTTGACAGGAAAGTTAGGGGGAACTAGACTGGTGTGCCCCCCATGGGTCATCCCTTCTGCGGTGCGGGTAACTTCTCCCGCCATAGTCTCTAGTCATAATTACCACTGTGTTAAGGGTACTATCTTCTGAGGATGTTGGGAACTCATTTCCCACAGATGGCGCCAAACTGTTGCGGACTAACTCGACGTCCTGGTCGGGCCGGAGTTCTTGGACCGTCTTAGCTTTCAGAACGGTCGAGTGCGCACACAGTCAATGGAAATAGAAAGTTGACAATGTAATTTTTTTGACTTAGAAAACCCCGGAAAGAGGTGAAAAATCATGTGGTCGGATCTGTGCCGACCAAACCCCAACTAGATATGAGTGCTGTTACAGGGTTTTTTCAAGAACTCGAGGGCGACAGACCACCTCTCGTTATAATTATTGGGGGGAGAGAGAAAACCTGGAGGGTGATAGACCACCACTCACAGGGCTAATTATTTCTTTGGGTGCTGCGAGGACCGATGCGCTCGTTGTATTATTGAGTCTTCTAATAATTCTTAGAGGCGGGATCGGCTTCTTTTACATGTTCTGATGACTGGATCTTTGAGGCTCGGAGGCGCGCTCAGCACGTCTTACCCTCCTCTTCTTGTCTCTGATTGTCTTTTTGAGAAGCGTGGTTAGATTGTCTTATCGGTAGATGGAGTGCTTGTTCTGGAGCACGTGGTGCGCTTGCTGGCAAAGAGCGCGCTGGGAGTTTGCTGGAGGAGAGCTTATAACTCTAATTTTATCCTTATTTTTATATAGTTTTTAATTAATAATTAATTAATTTAGAGTTATAATTTATTAAATGAGTTTCTAATTAGTTTTTTTAAATATTTCAGGTTAATTTGATCATGAAAACATATTTTAAAGCTGACAGATTAATCAGGAATAATTTTGGAGCAAAACTGGAAAAAGTCCAAGTACACGCCTAAGTCACGGGCGTTACATGTAGCCATGACCTGTCCAGCCCTTCCAGAAGCAATGATACGTTAATTAAAATTACACGCCTCAGGGTCATGGGTGTGACACGGGGCGTGGCAATGGACATGGGCGTGACCAGCAGATGGAGCTCCATCCTTCAATTCCATGTCAGATTAAAATTACACGCCATTGACACGGGCGTTACCATCTAGTCACGGGCGTGGCTATCAAGCGTGACATCCAGCTTAGGAGTTCTGTTGCTTTAAGAGGCCAGTTTCAAATCCAAGGCGTTCCATCTTACACGCCTAGGTCACGGGCGTGACCTAGGGGCGTGACCTAGGGGCGTGACTTCCCACAACTGCCAGATGTTAATAATCGTCGTTTCTCCATCCCGCCGTTTCCAGCAATAGTAAAGACACACCCTATATCACGGGCATGACCTAGGGGCGTGACCCACAGAACGACGAATTTTGACGGTTTTTCTCCAACGTTCCCGGTCTTTCAAGACAGCGGTTCCGCGGCTTACACGCCGCCTAGTCACGGGCGTGACTCAAAAAGAAAAATACTATAAATTCCAGACTATGCCAGATGCTTGGGGGGGAGGAGGAGAGAGTTTTGAAGTCAGTTTTAGAGTTTAATTTCAGCTTTTCTTACATTTTATTTCATGTACTTTTCCAATTTATAGTATAACTTTAGTTGTTATTTTAAATCCAAGTACTTCCTTTTTATAATCTTGTCTCCTTTAAACCTCTTATGTAATTCTCCCATCATGATGAGTAGCTAAATTTCATTTAGCACTTGATCATGATGAGCTTTAGAATGGAATAAATTTCTTCTTTTTGTCTCAAATTATCAAGCGCTCTATTTTATATACTTCGATTTATCTTTGAATTTAATTTCATCGAATTCATAAGTTGTAATTATGTATTTTCGATCTTAGATCCGTATTCGAGATTTACCGAGAGGTTGTGGATATGAGTATATCACTCAAAGATAAATGGAGTTTCATGCACTTCTGGAGAGAGGAAGACATAAATCTTTCGGATTGGAGTCAAATCCAATAGTGGGGTTCACCACTTAGAGCAACCTTAGGGGTTTCGACTGGCCGAGAGGTTTTAATCGATCAACCTAAGATTAGTCGAGAGCATATTCTCAAGAGCGACGCTTTCATAACTAGGGAACCTCCATGGCCGAAGTTAGTAATTTAGATGCTTGTATTTTATAATTTCATGAAGATTTGTTCTAATCCAAAGGAATTCTAGATCAAGTGCTAGTTTTTAAACCATCGTAATTTTCTTTAGTAAAATTTCTAATTTTCTTAGTTTGGAAATCAACAAACTTTTTGTCCGATAAAATAATAGTTTTCCCTTATGAGTAAGATTACTCAACAAGCCCCGGGAAAAATATGACATTTTTTATACTATATTTCGATATGTACACTTGTCTATTTTGAGATATAGTTTGGAATTATTTTAAAACTATAAAATCACCATCAAAGAGCGTGCTAGGCGCTTGCTGTAAGAGGGCGCGCTGAGCGGTTGCGGATAAATAGAGAGAGTGCATGGCGCTTGCAAAAGGAGAGTGTGTGGAGCGCAGGGGAAAGAGACTCGTTTAAGGGGGCAACGTGTGTGAGAGCGCGCGGGAGCATGTAGGGGAGATACGTGCATAAGAACGCGCGAGGGAGAGGCGCGCGCGAGAGCGTGCAAGGAAGCGACGAGCGGGAGAGCGTGCAAGGAGACGACGCGCGCGAGATTGCGCAAGGAAACAAACGCACGCGGGAGCGCGCAAGGAAGACAATGCGCGCAGGAGCGCACAAGGAAGAGAACGTGCACGGGAGCACGCAAGGAAGGAAACGTGCACAGGAGCGCGTAGGGAGGCGATGCACGCATGAGTGTGCAAGGAAGAGAAATGTAGGAGGGATAAAATCCGTAGGAGGATTTCCTGGACGAAGAAAATGAAGATCTTCGATGGAGACGTCGAAGATGAAGGAGATCTTCAATGAGCGCTTGATGACCTTCGAGAAAGGAGGAGATGAAGGAGGAAGGAGAGAGAAAATGCAAAGGAGGATTTCCCGAGGAAGGAGAGAATGAATAAAATGGTAGGTCTGAGGCCCTATTTATAGGCTGCATGGGTGGTTATGGAGGTTATGCAGTTATTCACAGCCCATAACCACAATGATTTCTATTAATAGACCTAAATATTATAATTATTTTTAAAATATTTTACGGGATTATAATTTAATACGCGCATTAATCTTGTTATACGTAGGCCGTTCTAATTTTGGCAACGCATTATCTCCATTACGGGAGATCATGCGGGCGGTTACGTGGGTGATCGTGGGAGCATGATCGGATGGCGGAGAATACACAGGGGGACGGCGGGCCACGGTGGAGACGACGGGGAAGGTTGCCCGCCGGCGCCCGTCACGCTCGACCGGAGGAACTTGGTCGGCCACCGAAGGGAAAAGAAAACCACCCGTCGGCGGTGCCGGCAGAGGACGGACGACAAGACGTCCGCTAGTCTTGGCGAGGAAGAGGTCGCCCCAATTAGGGGCAGTCGACGACGAACAGGTGGCAAAATGGTCGCCCTTCTGTAAGAGGGAAACACCGCCCCTGTTAAGGGAGGTGGCACCTTCCTAGTGCAGGAAAAAAGGGGGAGGGCGTCTGGTAGGGCCTCCCTCCCAAGAAGGCAATCCGGCCCCCCTAACAAGGGGCGACAGATAGTGGATGGGCGGCCAGATGGCTGCCCATCTGGTAGAAAAGGCCACCTCCCCTGTTAGGGGCGATGTCGCTTTTCTGGCGCGGGAAAAGGGCGAGGAGGGCGGCCGGTAGGGCCGCCCTCCCTGGAAGGGAATCCATCTGCCCTTATCTAAGGGCGGCCGACGGCGGATGGGCGGCCGAATGGCCTCCCATTCGGAAGAAAAGGCCACCCCCTGTTAGGGGCGGTGGAGCTTTCCTGACGCAAGGAGAAGGAGGGGAGGGCGGCCGGTGGGGCCGCCCTCCCCAGACGAGAGTCCTGCCGCCCTAACCGGGCAGCTAGGGAGGTGAGGAGGCCGGGCGGCCTGGAAGCTGCCCGACCATAGCGGCATGGCAGTGTGCAAAAGCACGCTGTCTGCTTCCCTGTGTGCGCACCGAGGTGCGCACGCCTAGGAGCGTGCGTGCCTAGATGCACGCGTTCTGGGCATGTGCGCGCTTTCGGGTACGTGCTTTCCTGTGCGAATGCATGGGAGAGGACCGCGCGTTGTGTTGCGCGCGGCCAGGCTAGATGTGGTCGAAAACTCGAGCCGCGCTTGACGGATCACGGTTTAACCGGACCGGGTATAGGGAGCCCCATCATATATATATATATATGTGTGTGTGTGTGTGTGTGGACGTAAAAAAAATTATTTTCTCATTCCTCTCTCTCCCTCCCTCTCTGCCACTCTCTCTCCTCTCTTTCTTTCTCTCTCTTTCTGTCAGATATGTAATAATATTTATATAATATAGGCTTCAACGACCTCTCTCCTCTCTCTCTCCTTCACGCTGAGTTCCCCTACTTCGTCGCCGAATGCCCGTAAGGGGCGTAGAAGTAGGGCTACAGATTTTTAGTTATTTAATATGTATACAGTGGACGACTATAGAAATCGTGAGACAGATCTAATGGTCTGAATCAATTCAAAGAGTTTTTATTTCATGAGTATATATATATATATATATATATATATATATATATATATATATATATATATATATATATATATATGACTAAAATTTTACGCTCAATACGTACTGTTCATCTCAGTCGGCGGATCCAACACGGGCGGTCGTGATCCACTATCATAGAGCTTGATAGTAGGGGAGGAGGCCCAGTCGTCCACCGACCTCCCCTAGTTCGTCGACCTGAGCGTAGACTAACTACGGGCAGCCGGTGGCCAACGAGCCTGCTTCCGCTGCTGTCAAGCTTACGTTTTTTTCTTGTAGCAGCAGTTGCAGTGTTGTCGGTCACCGCCCGCCCGTGGTTTGTCGACATGGACGTTGATGATCCAAGTGAGGTGGCCGGTAACACCGCAGTCTCCGACGAACAAGGAGAAGAAGAAACCCAGTGGTGGCCGGCGGCAGCGGGCTCGTCGACCACCGACCGCTGCCGCCGGCTGGTGTTGGGTTCCTTTTTATCCTTATTCGTCGGGTCTAGGAGGTGCTTATTGTGCGTAATTTAGGTTGTTCGTATACTAGTATTTCCATATATATATACATATATACGAGTTTGGAGAGTATACACTTATTGCGGATCGCCCGGTTTTTCCCCGGTCCAAAGAAATTGAACCTCCTTTGCTCGGAAACGGTCAGGGAGCGAAAACAGTCAAAGTAAACCGCAGCAAATTAGAAGAGACTTTTTTGACGTGGAAAACCTAGAAAGGTTGAAAAACCACATGCATGGATCTGTGTCGGGCCAAAATCCACTTTTTTCTTTGAGTTTATAGGGATTGAGATTTGATCTCGTAGAGCGACATGCTGCTACTCCGTTACATGTACAAAATATGCAAAAAAACCGTAAAAAACTAAGTCCTCAAAGCCTCGATTGAGGTACTCCGGCCTTGAAATGATGTTGAGTTCACGTAACCTGGGTGAGAGCATTCCGGCCGGAAAATTCTCTAAGTCTACAAAGCTTTGGAGGGAGCGTTGTTTGTTAAAGCATAGCATTGATTGGAGCGATCTTACGGAGGAAAAGTTCGTGACTTGATGCTTGTTGGAGTCTTAGCGCAAAAAGAGAAGCGAAGGAACTTCTAAGTGGATAATCGACCTAAATCCACGATCTCGTCCAGAAACCTCAGAGCTCTCTCTTACCTCTACAGTTGTTTGTTTTCAAATGAGGACTCGTGACCTATTTATAATTTTCTGGAGGGTGATTGTGGTAATTGCGTAAGGGCATAATTTTTGTCGGCGAATAGCGTCACTCTGTTTTAGTCACCTGAATCACCAAATTTAGTGAAATGACGGAAGTGCCCCCGGGACAGTTTGGGTGGCCCGGACAAGGTGACCTACGACGGAGGTGGGCGAAGGCGGTCAGAGGCGGCGGGGGTTGCTAGCAGCGGGGGTCGTCGTCGTCGTCGGCGACCACTAGGGTCGCGCTAGGTGTGGCGACGTGCCGCGTGTGCTGGGCGCGCCGACAAGCTGTGCGGGGGGGGGGGGAGGGGGGTGCGCGTACAGTTTTGCCTTCTTCTCAGATGTTTTCAAACCTTTTGGGTGAGCACGACTTTCCGTGTGCCGCTCATCTAGTCGGGTTGTCTTACCCCCCTTGTCCTTGGCCAGAACCCTTCCGATTTGACTTTAAAAAATTCAGGGCGAACCCCATCAAATTCCCCAAAATTTTCGAAGGTCGTGATCCGCAAAGCATCAAGCACAAAAATTTTAAAGCTTGATCATTCTGCATCGGGTTATAAACTTAAGATCTTTTAGTATGCGTGTTTCATAAGCTATTTTTGCTTGCGACGTAATTATCCCCTTGGCCAGGCCTTAATGCGGGCGTTGATGCCTTGGAACCACCCGTGTCTGCTGCGCAGGGTGAAGATTTCTTGGTGATGCATGGGCAGCGATGCCCGTGGTTGACTAATCATGTTCTTCCCTTGTTGGTTGTGCAGGGTTGACGACGTGTTGTAGCATTGTCCATCTGCTTTGCGCTTTGTGTGTCACGATGGTGTAGAAGCATGTCTCTTTTCACATTCCTTTTTATATGAATGCGTGAGTATGATGTTGCGCACTAACTTGTGTGATTTTCGTTAGCATTGGTGGCAAATCCCCGACCTTGCGTGGAGGAATGTGCTGCTCCTCTGTCTCGGCATCACAGAAGGACCTGCAGGCTTGTTACCACTAGAAGACGTGAAAGGACATGGTGTTTGTTTCTGTGTTACAGCTTAGAATGATTCGATGTCCCTTCCTATCAGGACGGAGCTTCAAGAGGCAGAGACCATCAATGATATCTGTGCCTCAGGATGTTGTAATGGTGTGAGCTTTCGCATTTGCAAAACACAGGGAGACTTATGGCCTTGGAGTGGAGCAAGGTCAGATAGCTGAGCGGCCACAAAGGTAGGCTTGTTGTGTTAGGAAGTGCGCGTTGTCGAACTCTGCCTTGTATTTGGCCCGGCTTTGCATATCGCAAAGGGCGTAGTGGTGTTCCGTACCACAAGCATGTGCTGCCTTGAAAGATGTTGTTGGTGATGGGGGAGATTTCAATCACATCCATGTCGTAAAAAATCTTGGTATGGTTGGCTTGTATATCGTATTTGTCACTTTCTTTGTTCGGTTGCGTGAGTTTTTACGTGGCGTGTTGAGTTTGCGGCTTCCCTAGGGCGTCGAGCTTGGGTGGTAAAGATCTCGCTGTCGTCATTAGGCGGGGATCTTGGTGGTTGTCGATCCATTCCTCTTTGTTGTCCTTGTGGGGGAAACTTTGTGTCGTGACATGGGTTGTCGTGGCCGAGAGTATTTGATGCTTTCATGCTCCTTATTCTCCATGCACTATTGTTGGCGATTGTCGCCGAGCGATAGTGGTGGGAGTTGGTACTTTAAGCACGATGGGGAGGACTCTTGCACCCCTTGCCTTGGTTGTGCGGATGGACTCGGAGGTTTGTTCGTTTTGGGTTGCGGTGATGGACCTTGGTTTGATAACGCTTTGGGAGAGCCCGGGATTTAGCGAAGAGACTTTGCTTACTTTTTCCTGAGGAAGTCCAGAGTATGTCCGAGCGTTAGTGGTGAAGAACCTTTATTTGATCGCCCTTTAGGAGAACCTGAGTCCGTCTGGATGGAGGTGGGGTAGCTGAAAAAAGAGGAGGCTCGACTGACTATGGAGCTGAGGGAAGTCGAGGTTTGACTTCGGTGATCGAGTACAACGAGTCTCATGACTTTGAGATGGAGCGATCCCATTTCGCAGAGGAGGTCCTCTCTGGGATGATGGTGATTGGGATTGATATACTTAAGTGTGATGTCGCATACTGCTTGGGCTTTCGCAAGGGGTTTCGGGCTGCTTGGAGATTACTAGAGCGTGGTGATTTGTGCGTGGAGAATACCTCTAATGACGATGCTAACGTCGATGTTGAGGGACGATCCTATTGTTCCCTTTTTTGTTTGTTTGCTTCACGTATGCTTTATCTTGCGGATGCGCCTTTGTACCATCACAAGATGATGTATCCTGTGGGGCGGCTTTTGTTTGAACGAAGACCCTCTTTTACTGATCTCTCATGTTCCGGTTGTGCTTTGTTGTGCGTACACTTTTGGCAAAGTAGTGTTTAGCTCTAACACTGATATTTTGAACAGGTCACCCGCGGGATGTATTTATCTGCTTGTAAAGACCCGATGATAGACATGGAGCTTCCTCCTAGGATGATTGTCTTAAGAGTTGCCCCCATCCCTTCTTGGTGAATGGATGGTAGACCCTTCGCTGATCGATCCCCTGTTTGGTTCTGTAAGAACCTCATTAACCACCCTTCCCTAACGAGACGTTCGATTTTTTCCCTCAGTTTGGAACCAATTTCGGTGACATGTCCTTGCCCTTGGTGGAACTCACAATATTTTTACCGGTTCCCTGCATTTTTAGCGAGCGGTCTGGGCTTACAGTGTGCTTCAGTGCCTTGAATCACAAAGATTATGTTTGCACTGGAGGTATTGAGAATTGTGAAGGCTTAATAGCAGGAATTCCCCCTGGCTTGGAGGGATTCACCGCGAGGTCTATCACTCCTCTTGAGCATCTTTGGTGAGCCGTGTCTCTTATTTTTCTTTTGGCTGCCTTCGAATTTATGCCGATAAACTTTGGCTGCCGAAGGCGGTTAGCAGTGTGTGGTGCGCTAGGCCAAAGTGGTCTGATGCTCATCTTATATGCGCTCTGCGGCGATTTTGCTGTAAATGTCTTCACATGCGATCTTTTGAGACGATGGGTTCGAGGCCTACCCCTTCAATGCGGTAATAAGATTGATGAGTTTCTAACTCTTCTTACGGAGGGTCTGGTCATGCTGAGATGGCAGCGCTAGCAGGCTCTATAGGCGCACGGTTCTTGTAGCTGAATTGTTTTGCCATGGCGCGATCCGAAGATGGGGTGATGGGATGGCAAGCCCATAAGCTGAGTGGGGGGAGAGGCATTCAACGCTCTTAGGTGTACGAGCGCTTGATTTTGGCTCTCTTCCATCTGGCATAGGCGTTCCTCCCATTCTGTTTGGGGCGCAAGTGTGGCCTCCTCTGTGAGAGGCATATTGTTGACGATAGAGTCATTGGGGGATTGCATTTCAGATTCCTTGCATGTTGCTTAGTCCATGACGGGGTGCGTAGAGCTATCACCGTGGACAATTCGTCTGTAATGGGATTCTTAGAACGGTCAGTGTCTTCAGCCATTATTTGATTCGGGATCTGTGGCGGTTGATCTCCTGGTGCACTATCCGCGATGGGCGTGCGGCGAGCCCTTAAGTTTTCTATCAAGGTGAGCGCTTTTGCATGATGCTCCCGTATTAGGCACTTGCATTCTTCCCCTGATGCCTAAGGTGAGGTGACGGTGGATCCTCCCTGAAGCGAGGCGTTGCCCACATGCGAGTTAGCGGGGGTTGGACCGATGTGCTCCCCTAGTGTCGCATCACTGGCAGTATAAGCGCTTCTCTTTGTCATTGATATTGATTGAGGGATTCAGAAACTTGGTAGTACTTTTGTGAACACCTTCCTACAAATGGCGCCAAACTGTTGCTAGTCACCTGATTTATCCCCGGTCCGGAAAAATCAGACTGCCTTAGCTCGAAATTGGACTGAGTGCACAAACAGTCAAAGTAAACCATAACAAATGACAAGAGGCTTTTTTGACGTGAAAAATCGGAAGGGGTGAAAAACCACGTGATCAGATCCGTGCCGAGCCAAAATCCACTAGTTCCTTTGAGTTAACAGGGATTGAGATTTGATCTCGGAGGGAGATTGGACGTTACTCCGTTACAAGTACAAAGTACGCAAAAAATCATACAAAAGACCAAGTCCTCAAAGCCTCGACGGAAGCACTCTGACATTAAAATGATGGTTAGCTTACAGAACCTGGATGAGAGTGTTCATGCTGGAAAATTCTCTAAGTCCATGAAGCTTTGGAGGGAGCGCTCTTTGTTGAAGCGGAACCTTGATGGGAGTGCTCTCGCAGAGGCGGAGGTCATGAGTTGACACTTGTTGGAGCCTTAGCGCAATAAGAGAAGCGAAGGAATTTCTAAGCGGAGAATTGGCCCAAGTCCACGATCTCGCCGGGAAACCTCATATCTCTCTCGCGCCTCTGGAGTTGTTTGTCTTCAAATGAAGGTCTGAGGGCCTATTTATAGTTTTCTTGAGAGTAATGGTGGTAATTACACCGGGGCATAATTTGTGTTGGAGAACGGCG
Source organism: Platanthera zijinensis (assembly GCA_039513925.1). Classification (NCBI taxonomy): domain Eukaryota; kingdom Viridiplantae; phylum Streptophyta; class Magnoliopsida; order Asparagales; family Orchidaceae; genus Platanthera; species Platanthera zijinensis. Next base: position 129,312,718 of record CM077089.1, on the reverse strand, counting down.
TTGCTCCGTTTCAGTCACCTGCATCACCAAATTTAGCGAAATGATGGAAGTGACCCCCTCTTTGGCAATTCGGGCGGCCCATAAAAGGTGTCTGGCGGCAGTCGGCAGCCAGTGGTCGCCGCCGTCGGTGCGCACAGCGTGCCCCGCGCCCGCACACACTCCCAGCACACGCGCGGTCGCACACGGGTGGTTGCGTATGCGATTTTGCCTTCTTCTCAGATGTTTTCGAACCTTTCGAGTGTGCGCGACTTTCCGTGTACGGCTCGTCTGGTCGAATTGTCCTGCCCCCGTGTCCTTGGCCAGAATCATTCAAGTTTGACTTTAAAAAATTCACGGGAAACCCCATCAAATGCCCCCAAATTTTCAAAGGTCGTGATCTGCAAAGCGGCGAGCCCAAAAATTTTTAAGCTTGATCATTCTGCCTCGGGGTTATGGACTTAAGTTCGTTTCAATATGCGCGGGTCACAAGCTATTTTTGCTTGCGGCATAAAATATCCCCTTGGCCAGGCCTTGATATGGGCGTTGATGCCTCAGGATTGATCGTTTCTGCTATGCGGGGTAAAGATTTCATGGGGGATGCCTAGCGATGCCCGTAGTTGACTAATCAGGTTCTTCCCTTGCTGGCTATGTGGCGTCGACGACATGTTGCAGGATTGTCCGTCTACTTTGAGCTTTGTGTGCCGCAATGGTGTAGAAGCGTGTCTCTTTTCACATTCCTTTTTGTATGAATGTGTGAGTATAATGTTGCATGCTAACTTGTGTGATCGCTGCAGAATGTTAGCGTTGGCGGCGGATCCCCGAACATGACGTGGAGGAATGTGCTGCCCCTTTGTCTCGGTGTCACGGAAGGACCTGAAGGCTTGTTGCCACTAGAAGACGTGGAAGGACATAGTGTTTGTTTCTGTGTTGCAACTTAGAAAGATTCGACATCCCTTCCTATCAGGATTTGGGATGGAGCTTCTGGAGGCAAAGGTCATCGATGACATATGTGCTTTGGGATGTTATAATTGTGCGAGCTTTCACATTTGCAGAACACAGGGAGTCCTGGGACCTTGGAGTGGAGCGAGGTCGGATAGCTGAGCGGACCCAAAGGTAGGCTCGTTGTGGCAGGGATGTGTGCGCTGTCAAACTCTGCCTTGTATTTGGCCCAGCTTCGCTTGTCGCGAAGACTGCGGGGTCGTTACGACCTCAGAGCAGGTGTTGCCTTGAAAGATGGTGTTGGCGATGAGGGAGCATTTGATCACATCCATGTCGTATGCAATCTTGGTATGGCTGGCTTGTATATCGCCTTTGTTGCTTCCTTTGCTCGATCGCGCGAGTTTTTGCATGATATATTGAGCTTGCGGCTTCCCTAGGGCGTCAACCTTGTGTGGTGAAGATCTCGCCATCGTCATTAGGCGGGGGATCTTGGTGGTTGTCGAATCTCTCCCCGTTCTTGTCCTTGTTGGGGCGACTTGGTGTCATGACATGCGTTGTGGAGGCCCAGGAGTATTTGATGCTTTCATGCTCCTTTTTCTCTGTGAGCTATTGTCGACGATTGTCACTGAGGATTAGTGGCGGGAGCTGGTCGTCTAAGCGTGATGGGGTGGACGCTTGCCCCCCTTGCCTTGGTTTTGCGGATGGACTCAAAGGTTTGTTCATTTTGGGTGGCAGTGATGGACCTTGGTTTGATTGCACTTTGGGAGAGCCTGGGATTCAGCGAAGAGACTTTACTCGCTTTTGCCTGAGGAGATTCAGAGTCCGTCCGTGTGGTAGTGATGAAGAACCTTTGCTTGATCGCTCTTTAGGAGAACCTGAGCCCGTCCGGATGGAGGTGGGGCAGCTGAAGAAAGAGGTGGCTCGACTGACCGTGGATCTGAGGGACGTCGAGGTTATTCGAGCGCCTGTGGTGACCAAGTACAACGGGTCTCACGACTTTGAGATGGAGCGATCGCGTATCGTAGAGGAGGTACGCTCTGGGATGATGGTGATTGGGATTTATCTGCTTGAGTGCATTGTCGCGTACTGCTTGGGATTTGGCAGGAGGTTTCTGGCTACTCGAAGATTACCGGATCATGGTGATCCGGGCGTGGAGGATGCCTCTGATGACGATGTTAATGTCAATGTTGAGGGACGGTCCTATTGTTCCCTTTGTTTTTTTTATTCGCTTATGCTTTATCTTGCGGATGCGACTTCGCACTGTCACATGATGATGTAGTCTGTGGGGCATCTTTTGTTTGAACGGAGACCCTCTTTTAATTAAGGCTTCGTTTGAGGCGGCGTTTTCATATCGGTGTGTTAGCAACCACCACCGCAAGGCGGAAAAGCAAATGTAGAGTGATGGCGTTTGTGGGCTTTGCTCCCACAACGAAGAAGAAAACGTCGACGACTGCTTCCTTTCCACCCGTCGACTGAAAACGCCCTCTGTTCCACCAGTTTCTACAGCCGCCCCAATGAATCCTTGGAGAGATAATTTTTTTTTGAAAAAAATAAATTTTCACCAACATAAATATTTTGCAACAAAAAAATCGTTACTATTTTGCAACAAAAGTTGTCACAAAAAAATTATTATTATTTTAGCAACAAAAATTCTGTAACAAAAAAAATTGTCTAATTTTGTATGTAAAATTTAAAAATCTTTTACTAGCTAAATTTTATACTAATAAAAAAGAATTATCAAATCTTCCTAATTTTTCTTTCTAAATCAAAATTTTGATGTAATGTATGTGTTTATGCATAGTTTAAATATATGTTATTTTATAATTTGAGATTTTTTTTTTGGAGATGAGCTTGTTGTAGATCTTGATGGTATTGAAATTGACAATGACAAATAATTTGACTCATTATGTTATGATTTCAATGGATCATGATCAATATTTAACTATTAGTAGCTTAGCTTAGTACTATTTTTTAGATAATCATTTTTGGAATATATATATATATATATATATATATATATATATATATATATATATATATATATATATATAGAATAATATATATAAGCTCAAATTTTTTAAGTTCAAAAAGTTTGAGTTGGTTGTTCCTCAATACATGTCAGAATTAGACAAATATTATATGCATTTTGTAGCCAAAAATGAGATCTAAAACTTTCATGTTGAACATTCTTTCAAATTTTGCACAATTTGGCTGGAATCTCGCCCGAAAGGTTGCTGACTCGAAATAAATATAATAATAATTTTCAAAATTCGAGTCAGCAACCTTTCGGGCCATATTCCGGTTAAACCGTGCAAATTTTGGAAAAATGTTCAACATGAAAGTTGTAGATCTCATTTTTGGCTATAAAATACATATATTATTTGTCTAATTCCGACATGTATTGTGGGAGAACCAACTCAAATTTTTTAGACTTAAAAAAGATTGAACTTATATAATCCAAACTCATATAAATAGAGAGAGAGAGAGAGAGAGAGAGAGAGAGAGAGAGAGAGAGAGAGAGAGAGAGAGAGAGAGAGAGAGAGAGAGAGAGAGAGAGAGAGAGAGAGAGAGAGAGAGAGAGAGAGAGAGAGAGAGAGAGAGAGAGAGAGAGAGAGAGAGAGAGAGAGAGAGAGAGAGAGAGAGAGAGAGAGAGAGAGAGAGAGAGAGAGAGAGAGAGAGAGAGAGAGAGAGAGAGAGAGAGAGAGAGAGAGAGAGAGAGAGAGAGAGAGAGAGAGAGAGAGAGAGAGAGAGAGAGAGAGAGAGAGAGAGAGAGAGAGAGAGAGAGAGAGAGAGAGAGAGAGAGAGAGAGAGAGAGAGAGAGAGAGAGAGAGAGAGAGAGAGAGAGAGAGAGAGAGAGGGAGAGAGAGAGAGAGAGAGAGAGAGAGAGAGAGAGAGAGAGAGAGAGAGAGAGAGAGAGAGAGAGAGAGAGAGAGAGAGAGAGGGAGAGAGAGAGAGGGAGAGAGGTCCACTGTATATACGTTTAACGCGTAATTACGCTTTCTCCGCACGATTAGCCCTTCCGCCGCAGATTAACACCTCCAAGCGATTAACACATCCGTCGTGCGATTAACGCATCCACCGCGCGATTTACGCCTCCGCCGGCGGCCTTCGCGCACCATACCGGCGGGTTCGCCCGTGGCCAGCGAACCCGCCGGAGGTCATCCACTGGCGAGCAGGCGTCGTATATTGCCATCGATGAGCACTGCAGCAAACTGGCGTGATGTAGGGACGCCCTATTCACGCCGATCCAACCGGCGTCACGACCGGCGGCGACCACAGCAGTGGTCGTCGTCGTTGTATGAGCACCAGGGGCTGTTGGCTCCCGGCGAGGAGGACGGACGGAGGCGATGCGGCGTGATAAAGCGCTGCTCTGTTTCACGGCAGTTTGCTGCACTTCATTCGTTCCTGGAACTAGAAATGGAATTTGGAATAAAAAGACAGAAATTGGAACCAGTTTGTTGCACTTTATTCCAGAGTTCCAAAAATATTCAGTAAATGAAAAGATTTAGGGTCCGTTTGGTGAGACTGATTTTTACTTGTCAAGCGGTTACGATGACATGAATCGGATCTTAATTATGATCCGGTTCATGCGACCGTAACCTCAGTCTTTGTCTAAAACGACAAAAAAAGACAGAAATGAACCCATAGCACAGAACAAAACATATTTTCGTTGATGCAGTAGTCTGAATTCCGTATTAGAATTTTGATCATACATCTGCCTGTCTGCATATATATTTTCATGGACACAGTAATCTGAATTCGGTATTCCAACTTTGATCAGACATCTCCTAGTTGATGCTGAAGTTGATCCTGAAATATATATAAGCCAACAAAAGCATCCAGCTCTACACAACATAAAGGAAAATTACATCAATTATGTGTTCACTTCTTGAAAATAAAGCATCTCTAACAGTTGTAATTTACAATGTTATCTACACAAATCTTTCGTATGAGTTCCTATAATTATTAAGACCTCTTCTCCATTTCGTACTTACGAAAACCTCCCCTTTGAGTAAACAAGACTCTGTTTGGCAGGATGTTTTTGCTCCGATGAGTTTGAAAAAAAAGCCACCGCCATAAAATGTATGTTTGGCGTGACAGCGATTATGACAGCCACCAAGAAAAGAAAACTAGTTTTAAACATAAAAATGAACTTCATTAGGTGAGGTCAGACGTTCATGAACGACGGTTTGTAACCACTGCATTCGCGATCGCTACAGCAGTGCCAAACAAGGTCAAAATTTACAGGTTGTCATTCATTGAAGTAAAAATTAGCATGTAAACTCAAAGAGAAGGCTTCAATAATTTCAAAAGTGAGAGGAGAGGTTTTGGTAATTACAAGAGCTCATAGAAGATGTCGGTGTAATTGACAGTCTTGGTTCAAGAGTAGCTAAACACCTAGAGAGGGGTGTGAATAAGTATGTTTTAAATCTTTTTGATTCTTTTGAGCTTAGGTCAAGTTGTGTGTTAGATTAAGTTGTTTAGCTTTCAAGAGACATCACAACACACAAGAATTTATAGTGGTTTCCCTATCTAGGGTACATCCACTTTTCCCTTTCACTTCTCTAGCAGTGAGCTAGATTTTGCTAACTCCTCCTTTTACTCGGCTCATTGAGCTTACATCTCAAATCCCTCAGGATCCTACACCTCAGAGTGAAACTCACTCCTACACTCAGAGTATAACAACTCTTACCTTAGGCTAAGCAGCCCTACACTCAGAGATTCATAGATCTCCTACCTCAGATCTACATAGAAATCCTACCCCAGGCACAAGCCTTACATCAGATCCTAAACAGGATTCTACAACTCAGAGACACAACTCCTACACTCAACCTTTATAACTCAAGCTTACAACTCAGATCACACAATGATCCTACAAGTTTAGTAAAGAGTTTGAGATGTTTGGCTCCGGAGAAATGGTCCTCTGAGTCGCCTTCCTGAACTGAGTAAACTCAGTCCTAACTCTTCAGAGTCACAAGATTATTGATCTTCAGAGTAGTTTTGCTTGTGCTGAGAAGACCTGATGCAGAGCTCTATATCTTCAAGCTTTAATATATCGGTGTTGAAAGTTATAGCCTTTAAGGTGAACAACAATGTTTTTAAGTGCTTTGCTACTCCACCTTTTGCAGAAAATAAGGTTTTTTGTTCTTGCTGAAGATGACTTTGAGATATCACTTCAATCAGTAAGCAACTTACTATCTTCTGTAACTTTTCTATAAAAACCAGAATAATCGATCGTGAAAACTGCTGAGGAGGAAGAACAAGCACTTGAAATTTCTCTGTAAAGTCCTTTTATATTCTGCCATCCAACAACTCAATGATATGTATGGGCAAGCCGAAATAGCAGTTGTAAAGTTACTTTAGCTTTAGCTGCTGTTCAGAAAGTGTTCGGCGGCACTTGTCTTCTAGTGCACACATCCCGCTTAATTTGAATTTGGGTGATGTCGGCATGACTCAACACTTGTAGACTTAGCAATTTTCACAGTCAATCTACACAGGCGTTGAGTGAAGCTATGTGACTCAATGCAAAAACACTTAGTAGAAAATCTACTTCTTGAGGCGTTGAGTAAGCCTTCATTTCTCAACGCTTTTGTCTCAGACAGCTAAACTGATAAGGCGTTGAGTGAACCTTCATCATTCAACGCATTTGTACTTGTGTGACTCAATGCAAAAACACTTAGTAGAAAATCTACTTCTTGAGGCGTTGAGTAAGCCTTCATCTCTCAACGTTTTTATCTCAGACAGCTAAACTGATAAGGCATTGAGTGAACCTTCATCATTCAACGCATTTATACTTGGAAGGATTTTTCTAGTTGAAGGCATTGAGTGAAGCTCTATTACTCAATGCTTCTGGACTTGACAGTTATTCCGACTGTAAGGGTTATGTGAGCCTTCTACACTTAATGCTTCTGGACTTGCACCAAATTACTAAATGAATACGTTGAGTGAACAACCTTCACTCAATACTTCTGGACTCTGCTGAATTATTGATAAGACGTTGAGTAAGCCTTCTTCTCTCAACGCTTCTATATTTAGATAGATTTCCTTTTGAGTGACGTTGAATGAACAACTTTCACTCAACGCTTCTGGACTTAGCCAAATTTGAGTCCAGCACCACTAAGGCTTTGAATGCCTGGTCTTATGTCAACACTTTTACCCTTATGGCATTGAGTGAAGTGAACTCACTCAACGCTTCTGTACTTAGCCAGATTTCTGCTTTTCTAGCATCCTGTCTTGAGTTCATATGGTATTCTTACCCTGACAACATGTATAATAGTGCTTTTGAAATTTGTGAAGTAAAAGTGGGTGATCGGGCAATCCGGACAGCATGGGCGGACTAACCGCACGGACTGATGTAGCAGTCTGGCGATCAGGTGTTGGCGACCTGTGGAGTTCTCTTGGCTGCTGTGCGGGTTGAAATCCGCGGACTGCGCAGACTGATTGTGACTCCGGTAGTTGGGTACTGTCGGCGATTTGCAGGTTGGAGTCCGCAGACTGCGCGAACTGTGGTTTTGGAGTCCGAGAGGTCGGCGATGGTCAGATCGCTGGAGTTGCGGTGGTGAACCGCATCCTTGGTGGCGTATTGTTGATGCATTGAACCGCAAGTGTACCGGTCGCACAAGTAATATAAAATGGGCGAATTTTCCCAAGTATCGATCTCACAAGGAACACAGTAAGGGGGGGGGGTTAATATCGAGGAGGACTTTAGATGGAAGTCCTTAGGTCGGAGTTATCTATGGGGGTTTTGGTGGTTTTAGAAAAATAAAGCAAAATGCTAACAATTACTCCTATGCAATGCCACTATGCATCGCTTCGTCAGGCGGGATGGAAGACTACACGGGCCGCTATGCACCGAATAACTAAGCGAATGGGCGAGTAGGCAAGCGTAAGAACCAGAATTTGAGGGTCGTAAGCACCTCTTCGCTACGCACGCTTCTAGCAATTGCTAGAATGGCAAGAACGGATGGATGACGGATCGAAATAAAGGCGCAACTCAAGCAACTTAAGCATAAACAATATAAGTTCACATAGACATGAAACTAATAATGTTTACAACTAAGAGCACATCCTCAACACAAAAGTTCTAACAATATATAAACAACAATAAAGGAAGAACAAGACAAGAGATCGACCGAATCTGAAGGCTCGTCGAGGGTTCGCGGAAGGAATCGCCGGGTTGTCAATCCGCATCCAAGCTCGGTCCTCAACTACGTCTGGGGTAGAGAAGGGATGTCACTACCTTTCAATGGACCCGTCTTCTTCGTGTCACGATCCGGAAGAAAGTTGCAAGCTTCCCTTCGCTTGTTAGCTATGACGTCGAAGCATGAAATAGAGCTTAGAATATGAAGGAGAAGGCCGAGAGCAAGCACCGACAAGGTATAGGCTTCGCGAGCAAGGCCGGAGCTTCTCTCCTTGGTGGAAGATGAAGGGCGATAGTGGAAAGGCGGAACTTTGCCCTAAAATGCGAAAGGAATTGCTTGGAAGAAGCTCTCTCACAATTGCTGAAAATCTGTGCTTAAATAGAAAAAGATCAGAAAATGGTCACGCACGGTCCCGCGCACGACCGTACGCTAACTGTACGTTATTAACTTTCAGATCTGGATCACGGATGAAGATGCGTTGACCCGTGCGTTTTACTCGCGCACGGGCGCTTCCGCCCGTGCATGAAGGAAATCGCATGGGTAAACACAGAGCGCAGAAAACATGGTAAAATAGGGGAACCGTGCGTTTTACTCGCGCACGGGCGTGTTTGCCCGTGCGTGAAGAAAACACACGATTTACCCCAGAATGCAGGAATAAAGAGAAAATGTGCAGACCGTGCGATTCCTTCTCGCATGGTTTGGCCTAAGCCGTGCGGGAACAAAACGCATGGGTAGAAATAGAAGTCCCAAGAATTGTTGTATAAAACGCACGATTGCACTGAAAACGTGCGCTAAGAAATGTGCATGATCGTGCGTTTTACACAAAATTGGAAATGGAATTCGGGACGTCGCGACCACCTACATAGTAATGAAACCAACTAGAGCACCAGCTCCCAACGACAATACATAGCATAAAATAAACAAAAAGAACCATGGGGAGCACCATGTGCTTTCCCCTAACAAAAGAATGCGCAATTGCACACCCTTGGGCCAAATAGTGCACTTAGCGTGATAAGCAGAATAAATGAAATATCAACGATAACATACTAAAAGTGAAGTGAAAGAGTGAGAAAATAAGCCCAGATGAGTCCTAAAAACCATATATAAATCAGAATCATCACACCCCCAGACTTACCTATTTGCACGTCCCGAGCAAACAAAATCTATGCAGATAGGGAAAATGATTTAGCTAACACAGAAATTACGATACGGAGTACCATGCGAAGTCGCATGCTTGTACGCGTAAAAATATAATAGAGGAAATTTCTAAGTATGCAAAATAGTTTAAGTTTTTCACAATGCGTATCAAAATTTTTTGCTACTCAAAAATTGAATCACGGTGAATCTCCCGATCCAGTGCAGGAAGAAAGTAGGCAGGCCACTAAGGTGAGCTTTGTAAAAGATTGGGGCTCAGGATCACCTCCAAAGGAATCCACCAATATCGGGGACCATACGCTTGCCCGTTCACACTCTCTCCACGGCGCTAGTTTGACTCGAGCGCGAATCTGTAGGACTTCGGGTAATGATGGGGCTTGGGTTTTGGTGAGGTAAACAATGATAAAAACGGAGGCTACGCACCAAACCCAAATAAGCTAGCATAAAAAGAATCCATCCGCTAATCCAAAATACATGCAGGTACACAACACCCCCACACTTAACCTTTAACATATAGGTGCGTGCACCACCTACTCCAAATACATTTACTTCTCAAATAGAATTTTCAATCGAACTTTTTCTTTTCACTTTTCTTTTTCACAAACTTTGTTTTTTTATCATCTTTTTATTTTTTTCATTTACAAATTTCAGCAAATATAAATCTGAGAGAAAATCCACATTTTCATAATGAATATCACCACATCACATCCCAAAATACAAATATAAAACAATAAAGCTCGACTTGGGTGTGCGACTAGGATCGACTATGAGGCTTTGGTGAAATAATGGTTGACCTGAATCAAAAGAGGGGTAGGCACAATGGGGCTTAGCGAAGATAAGACGTTAAAAATGGTACAAAGCTCAACCGGGCCAAAATGATGTCCTACATCACGTTCACGCTAGACTAACCATGCACAAATATTTCGAGAGTAGCTTGAGGTAAGTTCTTAGCCAGCGAGAAAGACGATCCTTACTCCCGACTCGAGCAAAACGAGTCTAGTGACGGCTACACACATCCCTACACTACCATTTGATTCACACCGGATTCACCAAGATTTGAGTAGAATAAAAAGTCTTTACGCAAATAGAAAAATATAAAACTATAAGCATACAGAAAAATTAAATCTACTCGAATTTCTACACGATACGAGAGCAATTGACTAGAAGCACAGCAAGGTCAACATTTTACTCCGTCTCACAATCCTATGCAGCACAATAATTTTCCCAAATCTAACAAAGAAATGAGTTTAACTCGCGGCACGCTAACGGCTAAGTACGCGCTCATGTGGGTGCAGTGGTGTGCGATGCAATGAACTAATCAAAATAAAAATATAAAAGCTTCTAGTATGCACATGAAATGTGCGCGTGCGAAAGGTAACAATAACTGGCTCTCCCCCAGACTTAAACTAAACAACACATCATATGATATCGAAATTTAAATTAAATAGAGCTAAGGGAAGAGGTTACCCAATGCTCAGCCAGTGAGCATACCAGAAAACACGTGAAAAGTAGAAGCAGACATGTCATACGAAAAATCATAACCCTGCCAAAATGAAGTTATCATGAATACCTGCAGGGGTGAGCTCCGCAAAAACAAAAGAAAAATAGACAAAAAGACAAAGAAATACTAAAACTAATCTAGACATGAGAAAATAAAAATGCAGGAAATGAAAGATAAATACTGGGGTTATTGTCATCCCAGCATGACTTATTAGATTCTATACAGTTCTAGCTAATGGGCCTATGAAAAGAAAAATGCACCGGTAACTGTTCCATTATCCATTGCGGTAACGGGTACCGATACGGAGATAGAGTAGTTATACCTCTACCTACATAATAATACCTGAAAATCTCAGGTAGAGTAAGCAGGAAATAAGATGAGGAGGAGCACTGGTCCTCGCTCATCTCATCACAAAAAATATCCTTGCCTAGCAAGGTATCATCCACCACCGGTTCGTAAGAGGCGACGGCAACGACAAAAATGCCAGGCGCATCGAGCACCTCACATACCCATAGAGATTCCACCCGCACAGGTTCAGATAGAGAAGATAGATCAAGAAATAAAAGAGAAGAAGAACTAAAATAATCAGAAAATTGGAGAGTGACTCCGGCTTCACTCTTAGCGAGATCCAAGGAACGATCATCGTCGGTTTCATACGAGTCGTATCTGGGGGAATCCGACAACTCGAGGTCCGCAGTGATAAGTGGAACAAACTCATCCAATAAAGAGGTGCAAACGTCCGCATCAGACAGGGAATATTCCTCATCCCACCGGGGTACGTAAAAGTGCTCTGAAGATCCACATTCTCCATCGGAGATAGAGGAATCATCATCCCATGTAGGCGCAACCTCGGGCACCGATTCATCCATAAATACAACATCATCAGTCGACTCACTCAAAAATGGGGTAGCAAACTCCGGCAAAAACTGTGTAGGGGCAAAACTGCTTTCTAAATCAAGCACTGAATGAGCATGCCCCATCACAACATCATCCGCAGACGCCACCCTGTTGACGACCGGAACAATCTCATCACCCCATTCAGGAGCATCCACGAGTTCTAGATCCTCTTCTTGCTGGCTAACACCCGAGTGAAATAGATCACTCAAGGGAAGCTCGTAAAAAGGTACCGCGGGTCCCATGAAGGATCTGTATGCGGCGAGAGATTCTTCGGTAATCACAACAGGCAAAGAACGAGCTAGGTGCGCCATGTCAGTGTATGGGCCAAACAACACCCTGGTAGGCCTGTCTACAGCAGTCTTTCGCGAACAGGAGGTTGTTGCAAGCACGCCCCCAGAGGGAGAAGGCTCGCGCAAGCGAGGGAAATCCTTCACCATGTGACCTATACCTTGACATAACACACATCTAACACAATGCTCGACATTCTGAGCAGCCATGGCGTCGATGCATCAGCGCAAAGTGTTAATAAGACAGCACTCAGCAACAGAAGACATTGCGAACAAAAATTAATTACTGAAAGAGCGATACACAACTAGAATAAAAATAACACGGATCCGCTATCAAAATCAAAAATCAGAAAAGGGCATAAAGAAATAAGCAAAAATAAAAATTTTAAAAACTAAAGCAAAGAAGAAACATGAAATATACAAATGGAAAAGGGATTCTATCTCCTATCTCCCTCTCCAAATACTCACACGACTGTGTTCCCCGGCAACGGCGCCAAAACTTGATGCGTTGAACGACAAGTGTACCGGTCGCACAAGTAATATAAAATGGGCGAATTTTCCCAAATATCGATCTCACAAGGAACACAGTAAGGGGGGAGTTAATATCGAGGAGGACTTGAGATGGAAGTCCTTAGGTCGGAGTTATCTATGGGGGTTTTGGTGGTTGTAGAAAAATAAAGCAAAAAGCTAACAACTACTCCTATGCAATGTCGTTATGCATCGCTTCGCCAGGCGGGATGGAAGACTATACGGGCTGCTATGCACCGAATCGCTAGGCGGATGGGAAAGTACGCAAGCGTAGAACAAGAATTTGAAGGCCATAAGCACCTCTTCGCTACGCACGCTTCTAGCAATTGCTAGAATGACAAAAACGGATGGATGGCGGATGGAAATAAAGGCACAACTTAAGCAACTTAAGCATAGACAATATAAGTTCACATAGACATGAAACTAATAATATTTACAACTAAGAGCATATCCTCAACACAAAAGTTCTAACAACACTTAAACAACAATAAAGGAATAACAAGTCAAGAGATTGGCCAAATCTGAAGGCTCTTCGAGGGTTCATTGAAGGAATCGCCGGGCTGTCAATCCGTATCCAAGCTCGGTCCTCAACTACGTTCAAGGTAGAGAAGGGCTGTCACTACCTTCTAATGGACCCGTCTTCTTCGTGTCACGATCCGGAATAAAGTTTCAAGCTTCCCTTCGCTTGTTAGCTATGGAATCGAAGCTTGAAATAGAGCTTAGAATATGAAGGAGAAGGCCGAGAGCAAGCACCGGCAAGGTATAGGCTTTGTGAGCATGGCCTGAGCTTCTCTCCTTGGTGGAAGATGAAGGGCGAAGGTGGAAAGACGGAACTTTTTGAAAGATTTGATTTCAAGAGCCAAGACACCTAGAGGAGGGGGCGAATAGGTTCTAATCTTTTTAACTATTTAGGCAATTAACAAGTTCTAACACAACATATAAAATCACAGTTCTCAGAAAAAATAAACACAGCACAACAAACCAAGATTTATAGTGGTTACCCAATTTATGGGTACATCCACTTTCCCCCTTTGCCTATCCAGTAGAGAACTGGATTCAGCCAAACTTCCTTCCACTATCTCAAATCCACAGATCTTACAACTCAGAACCTGATAGGTTCCTACAGCTCAGACTTCTTCAAGTCTTACCTCAGATTCTTCCCAAGAACCCTACCTCAGGCAACAGCCCTACCTCAGCCTTAATCTCCAGGCCTACAACTCAGACTTTAACAAGTCCTACACCTCAGGCACTCAGCCCTACCTCAGCCTTTATAAATATAGGCTTACAACTCAGATCTATATAAGATCTTACAAGAAAATTTTTATTTAAAGAAATAGAAATTTCACCCAGATTGAAATCTAAATGAGTGAGAGCTTCTTGATCAGTTCTTGAATGACTGAATACTTGAGATCCAACATGACTTAGCTTCTTCAAAGCTTCTTGAATTTGAACAAAATAAGGTTGATCTTTACTTGATGTTGAAGTTGATCTTTAATCAGCTTTCTTCTTAAATTCAGAATCAGATCTAAATCTTTCTTGCAGACTTATTCAGGATCTGCCTTTTTCTGGGTCAGCCTCTTGCTCTCCAATACTTGTTGTTAGTTCTATATAATTTGTTCTGATGGATTCTATTATGGTTGTTATGGATCAACCCTTTATATAGAGTTCATCCATGATTACAAGCTGATCCGATTTATAACGGCCTTTTGACAGCACTGACAGATGTGTCAGTCTTGTTACTTATGACAGCTATCAAGTCTTCAGTCGTGATAACTTATCCTTCATTGGAATTCTTTCTCAGCAGGACATTGTTAGCAAACTACTTCAAATGTGTCGACACAAATAGACCAAGTGTCGACACAATTCTTGATGATGTCGACACAGCTTCCAATGTGTCAATACAGTCATTCTTTATCTTCTCGACACAGCTTCTATTGTATGTGTCGACACAAGTCCTGTGTGTCGACAGAACTGCTCCTGGTCTCCACATAGCTGATGCTGATAGATAGCATTGAGTGTATGTCCAGATGTCATTGAGTGTGTGTCGACACAAGTCCTGTGTGTCGACACAAGCCTTTCAGACTTAGTATAACTGTTGCTAATAGATGGCATTGAGTGTGTGTCGATACAAGTCCTGTGTGTCGACACAAGCCTTTCAGACTCAGTATAGCTATTGATGATAGATGTCATTGAGTGTGTGTCGACACAAGTCCTGTGTTTCGACACAAGCCTTTCAGATTCAGTATATCTATTGTTGATAGATGGCGTTGAGTGTGTGTCGACACAAGTCCTGTGTGTCGACATAAGCCTTCTTAAGGTTTCGACACAATTCCAGGGTATCGACACATGCCTTGCTTCTGGTGTCGACATAACTCCTGGGTATCGACACAGCTCCTGCTTCAGGTGTCGACACAATTCCTGGGTATCGACACAACTCTTGCTTTAGGTGTCGACACAATTCCTTACAAGTATCGACACTTGTACTTAGAAATTTTCCTGCATTTCTTAAACCTGCACACTAAAACTCAACATCCCATCAAATACAAATTGATGTATATCATTGAGTACAGAGAGGCTTCTCCAAATCTGGTACATAATTTCCAGTGTACCCAACAATCTCCCCCTATTTGGAGAAGTCATAACCTTTAGTCAATGATATACACCACACATGATAAAACAAAGAAAAAAATATGTGTACATCCATTTCACAGCAGGGTAACATATATAACACCCCTACCCGTTATGTGCAACATAGTAGAAGGTCCGGCCGGGGCCCCACATCATGTCTTACAAACAGGCGGAGACGTTACTAAATAATACCAAAAACGCATCCTATCACATAACATTCTAGCGGAAGTTTAAAGGGTTGCAAGAATGAACTCAAACATCAACACAGAAGTCCACAGCTAAACCAAACATGCCATAATATAAAACCACAAGTATGGCCTTATGACCTATTACAGTGTTTCGCTTTATACAAGAAGGTATCTTCCATACATCGGCACGCATGCCCGCCATACATGAGTACTTACACAAGGTACAAAAATAGCCTTCGAGGGCTAGCACTTAGCAGCAGCAGCTTAGGGTCTTCCACCCTCATCCCTGCTTGGCCCTTCTTGACCTGCACGCAAAAGGTCCACCAAGCGGTGGCAAACAAAGCAACGGTCAGCATTTTGCTGACCATTTATAACGACCCTGTCCCTGGCATGGGACAGCGGAATTCCTTCCCTGCATAGCACTTATATACAATCAAAAAGGTATGATTTAGCACATCACACTTGTACGCCCGTACAAGTCATCATCCATCACAAACGTCAGCACGACGGCCCGGCGTTCCGTGCTCTCAGGACACATTATCGGTGTACTGGAAAACCAGGGTCCCACCACCGTTCAGAGGTCCCAGACATGACGGCAATTCGTAAGCATTCCAATCCTCCATTGCTCAAATAGCCGGAGCGATTCTCATTCTGTGATCCTAACAGGGCCTTAAGCACCCCACGGTTAGACAACCAGAATGCGGGTACAAATCAGCCTTTCCCGTAGCTCACATACGTCAGACGTCGATCAGGACTGACACGGGTACAGCTTCACCTTGCCCGTTCGCCACACAGGCTTTTCCACAGTTGCAGCCCCACCGGCTCAACAAGTAGCATTCACAACTACAAGGGTTGAGATCACACAGTATCAACCCCCCAAAAGTAGCACTCACAGCTACATGGGCTGAGATCACACAGCATCAACCCATCCACATCATATCCTGCTGCATCAAGCTGCAGGTGTCCACCAAGAACATCATACACATCACAATAATACAGAGTCTTGCTCTGATATGCATACAATCATCACCAATCCGGACCAACCTGTCTAGATGGGCTTCACACAGCATGTCTACCCGTACTTCTCGCTTCTGGGACTACTCCAACAAGAATCAAGGGATGGAGTTCAACATCCCAAGAGAATTCAACTCTACCTTTGTAGAGGATTCATGCATATGCAAAAAGGAAGGATTTCACATATCCAAGGAGGAAGTCGTTATCCTTGGAGGATGTTTTGGAGCCATGGTAAGCACTGCTTGGAGCTCTGCCTTCCCGAATATGGCCTCCGATCGCGAATCCGAGCTTGGACTAGCTGGATCTCCCTCTCCTTCCTCCTTCTTCTTCCTCCTTCCTTCTTCCTCCTTCCTTCTCTCACTTAAGAAGATAAAGTGAGGATAAGCTTGCTGGTTCGGGGTCTTAAAGGGGCTGGGAAAACTGAAGACCACCAGATCTGTAAAGAGGGAAACAAACGGCCGCGATCTGCAGAAAATAACGCTTTCGGCCCTAACACTCCCTGTGACACGCCCGTGTCACAGACCGTGTCCCTTAAGCGGCCCTTAAGCGGCAAAGAACCGCCTCACCACACGGGTTGAACACGCCCGTGACCACCGCCTAACCTGACACGGCCTGAGACACGCCCGTGTCTCTGGCCGTATCGCCTTTCTCGACGAATCTCGTTGATCGCCGAGAATATTCTCGCCGATCGTCGACATGATCTCGCCGATCGTTGAGAAGGACACGCCCTGTGACACGCCCGTGTCACAGGCCGGTTTCGCCTCTTCTCTTCGATCGTCGATCACGATGCTCAACGATTGTCGAACGCGCGACCTGCAGCAACCCGAGGTGGACACGCCCTGGGACACGCCCGTGTCTCAGGCCGTGTCACTCCAAAAACACCCGAAACCCAACTTTGAAACTTACTCGAGACCAGCTCGAGAATTAACTTGACACGCCCTGGGACACGCCCGTGTCCCAGGCCGTGTCACTTAGCCTGAAAACCAAAACTGGGTTTTGGGGTATTACAATCCTCCCCTCCTTGCAGAAAATTTCGTCCCGAAATTTGAATGACTGAAAAACTCAATAAAGTCCATATTTATTGATTATTCCAAGGTATAATACACAACCAATTACAAAAATAACTCGGGAAATTCTGTCCGCATGGTTTGCTCATGCTCCCAAGTAAGCTCTTCTCGGCCACAATTGTCCCACCGGACTTTGACCATCCCGATTGTTTTGTTCCTCAATTGCTTCTCGGCGGCATCTTCAATCCGAATGGGCCTAACCTTCGTAGTTAGCCCACTATCGACTGATACCCGATCTGCAACTATCACTTACGACGGCTCTTTTATTGCTCTCCGCAGCACCGATACATGAAACACATCATGCAAACTTCTTAACTCAGGCGGTAGCAGTAACCGATAGGCTGCCTTGCCGATGCATTCAATCACCTCAAAAGGTCCTAGATACCGCGGGCTCAACTTTTTCAGACGCCGTATCCTGTACACACCTTTAAAAGGCTTGATTTTCAAATATTCCCAATCGCCCACCGCAAACTTTACGTCCCAGTGCCTGGCATTATAGTATTTGGTCTGCCTATCTTGACCGATTAACAACCTTTTATGAATTGTATGTACTGTTTAATGAATATCAGTCACATCTTGCCGCTTGTAAAGCTTCGTTTCACCTGTCTCCGCCCAAGATAACGGTGTGCGGCACTTCCTGCCGTACAAAGCTTCGGAAGGGGCCATCTGAATGCTAGCTTGGTAACTATTGTTATAGGCAAATTCAATCATGAACAAATGATCTTCCCAGCGACTTCCAAAATCTAGCGTACACATCCGGAGCATATCTTCCAAAGTCCTATTGGTTCTTTCAGTTTGACCATCCGTCTGGGGATGAAAGGCCGTACTGAAATGCAACTTTGTGCCCAACAGCTGATGAATTAATCTCCAATCTCCTGATGTGAAGCGTCCATCTCGATCGCTAACAATGCTACGAGGAATTCCGTGCAATCGTACGATCGAATCTACGTACATTTTAGCCAATTTGTCGACTGGATCATCTCTTCGATTTGGAATAAAATGAGCGACTTTTGTTAACCGATCCACAATCACCCAAACCGCATCATTACCCCGCTGAGATATCGGCAATCCATGCACGAAGTTCATGGAAATATCATCAAATTTCCATACTGGGACCGGTAACGACTTCAGGAATCCTCCTGGCCTTTGGCATTCCGCTTTCACTAGAGCACATGTATGGCACTTAGCAACATAACGTGCTATATCTTTCTTCATACCCGGCCACCAGAAGTTCTTTTTTAGATCCTTATACATTTTTGAACTTCCAGGATGAATCGAATACCTTGAAAAATGGGCTTCGTACATGATTTCTTCACGAAGATTTCTCTGACCAGGAACACACACTCGATCGTCTTTTCTCCAAAGTCCATTGTCAAAAGAAAACCGAGAGCTCTTATCTTCCGTTGCATAACGCTGCAAACTATCATCCAATCCTGTCGCTTGGCGGACCCTATCCATTAGGTCACACTGTACCTCTGTCCAATTCAAACACATGGTCGCAGCAGTATTTTTCTCCATACAAGTAATATCCATCCGTTCTAGCTCGTGGATCAACCGTTCATCTTGGTATGACAACCAATTCGCCCTTGCCGGAGTTGTTGGTACCCTAGTTTGATTTGAGTTTAGTCTTGTCTTTTTAGTCCCTTGACCCAAGAAATATCTATGGTCAATGGTTAGTGGCCTAGCTGTAGAGTCCCCGCTTTTCCAGATGAAGAATTTGGTTAAGTAGTTTGTTCGTTCGACTATAGTCGAACGTCGCTCGACTATCGTCTATCGGCTGATCGACTATCGTCTATCAGTTGGTCGACGCTCTTTCTGCGTTGATAGCTCGACTATCTGTTGATAGGTCGACTATCTGCTTGGTTTGGTAGTTCGACTATCAATCCT
The DNA here is from genome assembly GCA_039513925.1 of Platanthera zijinensis. Taxonomy (NCBI): domain Eukaryota; kingdom Viridiplantae; phylum Streptophyta; class Magnoliopsida; order Asparagales; family Orchidaceae; genus Platanthera; species Platanthera zijinensis. The sequence goes on along the minus strand of CM077089.1, from coordinate 129,293,506 downwards.
ATTAGTTCAAGTGTATGTGGATGATATTATATTTGGCTCCACTGATACCAAACTTTGCAAAAGGTTTTCTGACCTAATGCACTCTAAGTTTGAGATGAGTAGTATGGGTGTGCTGTCTTACTTTCTTGGTCTCCAAGTTAAGCAAGATGCTGATGGTATCTTCATATCCCAATCCAAATATGCCAAGGAATTGGTAAAGAAATTTGGGATGGCTGATGCTTCAGCAATGCCTACACCTATGGCTACTAATGTAGTTATTGATTCTGATGATCACGGCAAGCCAGTTGATCAAAAGAATTATAGGGCCATTGTTGGTTCCCTATTATATTTAACTGCAAGTAGGCCAGATATAATGTTTGCTACATGCCTTTGTGCTAGATTCCAGGTCAACCCCAAGGAATCTCATCTGATTCTTCTCAAGAGAATCCTGAGATACCTGAAGGGATGTCCAAATCTAGGACTTTGGTACCCAGCAGAATCAGAATTTGAGTTAATTGGATACTCTGACTCCGACTATGCTGGTTGCAGAGTTGACAGGAAGAGCACCTCAGGAACTTGTCAGTTCCTGGGAGAGAGATTGGTCTCTTGGTTCTGTAAGAAGCAGGCTTCTGTCTCAACTTCAACTGCAGAAGCTGAATATATAGCAGCTGCCAGTTGTTGTTCACAGATCTTGTGGATTCAAAACCAGCTTGTGGATTATGGTTACTCACACAAGAACACCAAAATCATGTGTGATAGTACCAGTGCTATCTGAATTGCACAAAATCCAGTGCACCACTCTAGAACGAAGCACATTGAGATCAGGCACCATTTCCTGAGAGATTGTGTGGAAAAGAACAAGATTTGTCTTGAGTTCATATCCACTGAGTTTCAGAGAGGTGATATATTCACCAAGCCCTTAGATGAACAGAAACATCTGTTCTTTTTAGTTCAACTAGGCATGATCAATGGAAGAGACTAAGTGTGACTTCTGCCTTGTTGAAACTTGTTTGAATATAGTCGAACGACGTTCGAAGATAGTCGATCGGGTCAAGCCCATCGTCGACCTATGGTTGATGAAAGCTTGTCTGTTTGAAGATCGTCGACCGGCGTTCGACCATAGTCGAACAAGTCGAGCTCATCGTCGATCCCTGGATGACGACAGCTTGTTGTTTGAGAAGCCAGAAATAGTCAAACGATTGCTCGACTACTCTTCTTCTGGACCGATCGTCGAACGACCGTTCGACCATCGTCTCCAGTATCTTTTAAATAGATCGACTATCTCCGGTCTAATATAAAGCCGATAGTCGACCTAGGTTAAAAGATCTTCGCTTTTATCGTCGACGGAGAGCGTCCTTTCGCATTTCGTCTTCCCGCTTGCTCCTCCTCTTGCGATTTTCTCTCTGCCGATTCGTCTTCTCTGTCTCTCTCACGCCCTCTCCAACTCCTTCAATGGCGATTTCTCCAGCATTGCTCGCAGTTGTGAAGTTCGACGCAGGATTCAGTGTCGATTTTGATGCCTTCAGCTGTTGTGAATCAGGGATTGTGGAAATCCTCCAGTTATGCAGAGATCAAGGTCTAGAAAGGCTCATGTCTACAAGGATTAAGTTAAATATTCCCGAGATTAAGGAATGGGCATTTACTTCGTCCTCCACCGACGAATCGATGACCGGCTCTATTGGCGGAGAAGAGGTAATCTTGACTCCCGCCGCTTTGACTGATGTTTTTGGATTGATTAATGGCGAAGAAGAATATGAGCAAGATGCTCCTGAATTCGGAAGGATGTTGTTAGAGCTGGGACATGCCGAAGGCATTCCCTCCAAGCTCCTCAAGGTGAATTTTCCCTTCAAGATAAAATTTCTTGCTGAGTTAGTTGGAAAAGTGCTTCTAGGAAAGCACTCCGCCCATGATAACATTACAAGACAACAATTTGCACTCATGTGTGCAATTGTCAATAAGAAAAGGATTAATTGGGCAGGGGTTTTGTTTGATTTGATAAGGAAGAAGAACAGTAAGAAAGAGGTTACCCTAGGCAGGGTTATTGGGATTTTTCTAAAGGAGAAGTATTCCCATCTGCTAGTTTCAAATGCTACCACAATTAATGCCAGTAAGAAGATGGATCCCAACCTATTCTCCAAGTGGAAGAGGACATTCGTGAAGCCCGCTCCTGCAGGGGCTGCTCCAGCTGCATCTGAGAGCACAAGGACTGACTCTGTCGCTCCCCACCCTCAAGAAGTTGGCTCAGCTCCTTCAGCTATTCCTTCATCTTCTTCTGCTTTTCCGTCTACTGCAGCTGAAGTTCCTTCAACTTCAACTGCAGTACGACATTCTGGCTCTCCTCCTGCATCCTCTCACCCAACTAATCTTACTGGGACTTCTCAACCCAGCTTTGATCTGTTGGCGTCTGATATTGACTCTCCAGTTCATTCTCCCATTCCAACTCCTCCTCACTCACCTTCTCCACATCATTCTCCAGTTAACTCTCCAGTTAACTCTCCCGTTCGATCTCCAGTCCTCACTTCATTTCATCCTGCCACATCAACCATTTTTGCTGCTCCTCCATCCACTGCAGTTCCACATTCTTTTGAAATCACCCCAGCATTCATCTCCAGCATCTTGGAGTTGATTACCCCTTCAATCAAAATCATGATTGAAGAGGCAATTGCTCCACTTGCTTCCTCCATTGCTACTTTGACTGCTACCATCCAATCCCTCTCTAATTCTGCTGAGCCCTCTTCTTCCAGGGGCCTGGTTTCAGTTCCCACTGAAACCAGGCAGGGGGAGATGTTCTATGAAGATGTCTCAGAGCTTCCAGCCTCCCCTCCAGCAGATCCTCCAGCGGTGACAGATATAGTGATGACAGTTCAAGAAGAGACTGCTCCAGCTCAAGAAGAATCAGTTTTAGTGTTATTTGAAAAAGAGATTGCTGATGCTCTATTGGAAATAGAATTTATTGTCAAAGTTTGTTTAGAAGATCTCACCACTCCTTTGGTTGCCCATTTCCTAGAAGGCATTATTACATCCTATCTAGATGAATCCTGGGAGTTGGTAAAGTATGAAGGTAATTCACTCATCCGTTTTATTGACGAGTCAACTGATTTGCTAGTTTGTGAATACTTAGAAGGGATGTTTTTAGCTTATATAGCAGATTTGTGTTCATGAATCTACAGATTATATTCAAAAAGATATAGCTGCTCAAGTAGAAGTAGTTGTTCAAGAATCTGTTTCAGATGTTTTAGTTGTTCCAGATGTCATAATGATAGTATCAGAACCCTCTCCAGAAGTTCCAGCTGATCTTTTGCCTGCTGCTCAAGATACTGAGTCTGCTCAACCAACTCAGTCAGATGTGCAAATAGATCCAAAAATGGATCTTTTCTTAGCTGATATAGAAGATGTTGAATCTGAAAGCCAAGATGAAAAGACCCCAGTACTGAGTTTAGAAGAAGAGAAAGCAAGAGCTGCCTGGCAGCAAAGAGTACAAGATACTTTGGAAGAGAAAGAAAAAGTTTTGCAAGATAAAAAATCTACTGTATGGGATGACTCTCCAGGACCTGATCTGGATTCTCTTCTGGCTCAGGATGCCATGGAAGAAGAAAAAGAGAAAGCTGCTCAGAAAGCAAAGGAAAAGGCTGTATCAGAAGCCTATGACCCTTATGATCATCCTCCCTCATCTCTTTCTGAAGATGAAGATGATTCAGATATGTCTGAGGACTCTAAGAAAAAGAAAGCTGCAAAGAGAAAAAGGAAAGCTGTTGCTCCTCCTCCCAATCGAGACAATGATACTCCATATTACATTCTGAAAGGAATTGACCCTAAGTCAAAAGAGTTCCAACATTGGATGTGGTTTTCCAAAAACCAGCAAAAGGAGAGAAAGAAATCTAAGAGATATGTTAGTCCTGCTCTCAGATGGACTCCCAGAGGTCCTCCTCCTCCACCTCCCGGTGCAGGAGCCTCTGGCAATTTATCTGCTAATCCATCTGCTCCATCTGTAAAATCTGCTCCTTCTCAGCCTCATTCAAGGAAAAGTTCTCAAAGCTACCAAGGCAAATCATATACTGGTACTCAAAGGCATGATACTGAGGTTAAAGAGCAAGTAAAGAAGGTTGTATATCAAAAGCCAACATTTTCACCTCCTCCTTCTCCCAAGAGAAAGGTTTCTCCTACTATACCAGCTCATGTTGCTAAGGATATTTCAAAAGATAAAAGAACTGTTTTCTCTGAAAAATCCAGTAAGAAGTTTGCTGAGTTTGCTCCTCCATCATCTTTAGTTATTTAAGAAGATAAAGGCACAGCTGAAAGTTTATTAAATTTATCTGTTAAGTTTAAAGCTGTGAAGCCTATTGATACATCATCTGAAAATGTGTATGAAAGCCAAGAGTTAGATCCTGATTTCAGGATGGCTCGATTTCTAGAACTTGTTGGATCAGCCCAGATCAAGAAAGCTAAGGCTGAAGGAAAGGACTCTGCAGGATTCACTACTATGTCAAAGTTCAGAATGAAGGAACTCAATAAAATCCAGGTTAGCCCTGAAGTTTTTGATCCTTCTAAATATATGGAAAAGCACCCAGAAGCAGTTGTGTTGGGATTTGTCTCCACAATGCCTCAGATTTGTAGGAGGTCAGACCTTGAACTAAGATGAATTAAGGTGTATTTGATGCTGTGTTTAAGTTGTATGTGTGCAGGTTCTGATTGCCAAGTGTAGACCAATGTCAGTCTATAATGGGTCACCAAACACAGGACCATACAATGTAATTCCTCATTGTGTGATCCAAAGTGTTGGCCCATGTATAGCCTCTCTATTGGGATACACTTCCTTCATGCACTTGGATTGATGGACAGAAGCATTGGAGCAAATTTCCTCTTAGAATTTTCCTAAGTCTTTTATACTCGAGTATTTCCTTGTAATACACGAGTAAGCATGTTGATACTCGAGTAAGTGCTTTATGATACTCGAGTATATACTCTGATACTCGAGTAAGTATGTTTATACTCGAGTAAGTATTTTCTGATACTCGAGTAAGTCTGTTGATACTCGAGTATATCTTCTGATACTCGAGTAAGTCTGTCTATACTCGAGTAAATATTTTCTGATACTCGAGTAAGTCTGTTGATACTCGAGTATATCTTCTAATACTCGAGTAAGTCTGTCTATACTCGAGTAAGTGTTTTCTGATACTCGAGTAAGTCTGTTGATACTCGAGTATATCTTCTGATACTCGAGTAATTTCTTCCATACTCGAGTAATTGACTCTGATATAAACATTTCTCAGTTATATTTTCTATACTCGAGTATATCGTCTTGATACTCGAGTATATCGTCTTGATACTCGAGTATACTTTTCTATTACTCGAGTATACACTTCTGATACTCGAGTATACCATTCTTGATACTCGAGTAATGCTTTCTTCTCTCCTGTAATTCTCTCTTTCTATACTCGAGTATACTGCCTCTTGCTACTCGAGTAATCTATCTCTCCTTACTCGTGTATATCCTCTATTACTCGAGTATCGCAGTCACTTCTCCAGAATTATTCTAAGTCCTTTTTCATCATAAGTATTTTGAATCTGTCAAATCTGATTGGTCCACGTGTCATCATTAATCAACGTTATGACCGTTGGAACCCACCTATAAATAGTCTTTTCAGAATTGACTTATGATCAAGAGATTACAGAGATATATTTTTAAGGAAAGAGAAAATTCCGTGAACCCTAATTCTCACGCCGCCGCCAGTGTTGCTCACGGGAAAAACTTTGGATCGCCGATCTTCGTCTTCAACGACTTTCTCTCCAGCGATCCAGACAAAGTGAATCACTCGATCTCGCCGAGCCTCAAATATTTCAGATCTCTCTTCTCGATCGAGGTGGTTCTAGTTTTCAGACTCGTGGATCTCTCTCAGGTCATCTTCAACCTTTTTCTGATCAAGCCGAAGTTCCTGAAGAAGAAGACCGTCAAAGATCCAGATCTGAGATTGTTGTTTTGATTTTTATTTTCAAACCAAATTTCATTGTAGGAGATTCTTCTCCGAGACTTGTAGGAAGTTTTGTCTTCCGAGTTTTTGTAGATCCGTTTTGGGATCGAGATTTGTAGGAACGTGGTTCCGAGGTGTAGGATTGTTTTCAATCCGAGATAGTGGAGTAGCCGAGTCTAGTAATTTGCTAGATCGGTGAGGAAAGTGGACGTACCCAAGATTGGGGAACCACTATAAATCTCTTGTCTTCTGTGATTGCTTGATATTTGCTGTGTTAGTTTTTAATTCCGCATTTGACACGCAACTCACCTATTCACCCCCCTCTAGGTGATTTAGGCTAACAACTTAGACCTCTCAATTGGTATCAGAGGGAGGTTGATCGTTAAAAGGTTAACACCTTGATCTTATCCTTCTAAGTTGTTTCTTGTAAAGTATCAAGCATGAGTAAGACCAAGGATTTTGCTAAACTCCCTATCTGCACCAAGAACAACTTTCCTATGTGGAAGGAAAGAGTAAAGTTCTTCATGGAAGCAGTAGATCCCCGGATCTTCATGATTGTTGAAGAAGGTCCCCACATTCCTATGACTGCATCCACCATAGATCCCACCAAGCAAGTTCCCAAGAAGCTGATGGATCTAGACAAGGATGAGATTGCACTTGTCTCTCTGGACAAGAAGGCTAAAAATATTATAGCAAGTGCAGTCGACGATTCAATGCTGCAGAATCTAATTCATTGCCAGTCTGCCAAGGAGATGTGGCAATCCCTTGTGACTCTAATGGAAGGTACAGAAGAAGTGAGGGATGATCGGAGATCCCTTCTGAATCAAAAGTATGAAGCCTTCCGGTAAGGTCATAAGGAAGCCATAGCTGACACCTTTGAGAACTTCTTCAAGATAGTGAATGGCCTAAGAGTGTATGGCCGTGTCTTCACCAACGGGGAACTCAATGACAAATTCTTAAGATCCCTAACCAAGGAATGGGATAATAAGGTATGTGCCATTCGGGAGTTTGGAAGGTTAGCTGAGACAGACCCGCAGAATCTGTTCGGAAAGCTTATGTCTTACGAGCTGCAAATCAACTCAAGAAAAGCTGAAGAAGAGACGAGCAGGTCTGCATCCAAGGAGAAATCTGTCGCTCTAAAGGCAGATAGCTCAAGGAAGATAAAGGCTAGCTCTCCTGCCCCAGTTCCTGAAGCTGATGAAGAAGAATCATCTGAGCCTAGCTCATCTGGCTCAGAACTATCTGATGGAGAGTTCTCCCTACTCTCAAGGTAGTTCAAGAAATTCTTGAACAAGAAGAAGCAATGGAGAGGCAAGGATGCCTCATATAGAAAGTCACGACATGACAGTGATCATCGGAAGAAAGGCTCAAGTAGCCATGACAGGTATAATCCTAAACCGAACAAACAGGTTTCTACTGACATCATTTGTTACTGTTGCAATAAGCCAGGTCACGTCATCGCTGATTGCCCTCACAAAAAGAAAGAGGGTGGAAGAAGAGAGGAAAAGAAATCCTCACACCCCAAGAAGAGGACAGAGAGAAGCCTAGTAGCCAAGAAGGGCAAAACTCTCAGCGACTCTGACTCATCTGAGTCGAGTGAAGAAGAGGAAGCTTACTTTGGGCTCATGGCTCATTCGGATGATGAACAAGTCCCCCAGTTTACTGGGGAGGTAAAATCTCACACTCCTCTCTCTGATTCTGAAAATGACAATGAGCAAGAGGGATATTCCTCTGAAGATGAATCTGAACTCATGGGACAGTATAAGGAACTACTCACCGCTTACGAGAAATGTCGTAGAATGGTGAGAAGTCAAGCCAAAGAGATCAATTCTCTACAGGCTAGTGAGAGCAACTTGAGAGAAGAAGTCAATAGGAATAACTCTCTTCAAGAGAACCTAAATGAAGCTATGGAGGAATACAATAAAGCTCTCAAGCACCTCGACCTTAAAGAGGAAATCATCAAAGAACTGGAAAAACAACTCGAGGCTGAAAAGAAGCTTGTTGAGAGTTTCTCTAAGCCTAAGACAGTTCTTCCAATCGTTGCTGAATTCTCTGCTAAGGCCAAGGGTGCTGGTTTAGGCCACATTGGATCTTCTAGTAAATCCTCTAGGAGAAACAAGGCCAAGAGGAAGAATAAAGCTGCCCGGAAGGCTCTAGCTGAGGAAAAAGGGAAAGCTCCCTTGGAACCTGTTGTGTTCAAGAAAGTTATCTTTCCCACGAATGAACTCGATTATGAGTCCACCTATGGACACTTTTCTAGGCCGATCCCTGAGAAGCCTAAGTCAAGATACCAAGGTTGGACTCGTCCTCGTAACTTTGGCGAGAGTGTCTTCAAGGCACCTTATGAGGAGATTCAGCTTCAAAGCTATGGACCTTATGCTCATGGTCATAACTTTAAGAAGACACCAAAAGTAAAACCCGTTGTAGAGAAGCCTATGAAAGAGAAGACTTCATGCAACTGCAATCATCATGAAGCCTCTTCCTCCAAAAGTAAGGGTCCTGCCAGACCTTCATTCTAGAAAGTCAAGCAGGACTACACAAGGCAAAGATACAACAGGTTCAACTGTTGGTGTTGTGGCAGAATTGGTCATTTTGCCAGTGATTGTTGGTTCAATCCTGAAAATGCTGCAACCCCTAAGGTTAGCAACGTGAGAGTGACCACTCATAAGGCTAATACTCGTAGGGGGAGTATTCTAACTCGAGACCAAGGACCCAAACTTGTTTGGGTTCCTAAGGCTAAATGATTGTAATTGCAGGTATGTCCAAAGGCCACCAAAATGCCAATCTGGTACTTGGACAGTGGATGTTCTCGGCATATGACCGGGACAAGGAGCCTACTACTAAACTACACCTCAGTCTGCGACGGACCAAAGGTCATCTTTGGAGGCTCAGATCGAGGAATCACTAAAGGCTATGGTATGATTTCTAACGGTAGCGTATCCTTCTCGAATGTAGCCTATGTTGAAGGATTGGAGCACAATCTCATCAGCATAAGCCAACTATGCGACAAAGGATACGTAGTTGAATTTCATGCTGACAAGTGTTTGATAAAGTCGGTTAACAATATGGAAACTATTTTATCAGGCACTCGAAGCAGAAATATTTTCTGTTTAAATTTTATTTGTATAGACTCTTCGACACCAGTGTGTCTTTTGGCAAAAAGTAGTGCATCTCTCGCTGACCAATGGCACAAGAGACTAGCACATATTAATTTCAAAACTATTAATAAATTATTCTCTCAAAACTTAGTGCGTGATGCACCCAAGGTCAAGTGCGTTACGGACAGTCCTTGTCACGCTTGTATCAAAGGCAAGCAAACAAGAAGCTCGTTCAAAAGCATAATAGGCAAGGATTCCAATAGAAGTTTACAGCTTCTTCACATGGACTTGTTTGGTCCACTGCAGGTTAGAAGTTTGGGAGGTAAGGAATATACGTTGGTTATTGTGGATGATTACTCGCGCTTTGCGTGGGTGTTCTTTCTGAAACACAAGTCAGATACCTTCGGTATTTTCACTAACTTTGTCAGGCAAATCCAGAATGAATACAACTGTTCCGTAGTCAAAATCAGAAGTGACAATGGAACGGAATTCAAGTCTGGAGCCATGACAGAATTTTGTGAAAGTCAAGGTATCTTTCATGAGTTTTCCTCTCCCCGCACTCCACAGCAAAATGGAGTGGCTGAGAGAAGGAACAGAACACTCATAGAGGCTTGTCGGACCATGTTGAGTGATGCCTCACTTCCGGAGTATTTCTGGGCTGAAGCCGTCAACACCGCTTGTCACGTGCAAAATCGAGCACTCATCAACAAAGACCATGATAAGACTCCTTACGAACTTCTAAAAGGCAGGCAACCAACCATTTCATACTTTAGAATCTTTGGTTGTAAGTGCTTCGTACTTAACAATGGCAAGTATCACACTACAAAGTTTAGCGAGAAAAGCTTTGAAGGTATTTTCGTAGGTTATAGTAGCCATAGTAAGGCCTATAGAGTTTTCAATAGAAAAACTCTGGTTGTGGAAGAGTCGATACATCTTGTATTTGATGAGACGAGTCTGTTGCAAAGCAACTCGTCTAGTGTGCCTATTGTAGATGCAGGTACAAAGTTGAAAGAACTCAGCTTGGATGAACCTATTAAAGATAAAGATGAGACGTTCATCAAGATCCCCTCTACAACCACCTTTGGAGAGGGAGATGATCAAGATGAAGAAGACATCCCAGCTGAAGATATAACTCCAGTGGCTGAAGAGATCCCAGATGCAAGGACTTTAGAGTTCAGACACTTGAAGGATCATCCTGCTGACCAAATCATAGGAGATCCTCGGGATGGTGTCAGAACTCGTCGAGGTACAACTAACGAGAATTTACACTTAAGCTTTCTCTCACAGGTTGAACCAAAGAAATTTGAGGAAGCCAACTCCGACGCATCCTGGATTCTAGCCATGGAAGAAGAATTAAATCAGTTCAAAAGATGCAAAGTCTGGACACTTGTTCCTAGACCCAAGCATAAGAACGTCATCGGGACAAAGTGGGTCTACCGGAACAAGATGGATGAAGACGGAACAATTATAAAGAATAAAGCCAGACTTGTCGCCAAGGGATATCGTCAAGAGGAAGGGATCGACTTCGACCAAACTTATGCTCCAGTAGCAAGACTGGAGGCAATCAGGTTATTTCTTGCCTACGCTGCACTTAAGGGCTTTACCGTCTATCAAATGGACGTGAAGTCCGCCTTCCTAAATGGTAACATTAAGGAAGAAGTGTACGTAGAGCAACCCCCAGGTTTTGTTGACCCAACCCTTCCTAACTATGTGTATTTATTACAAAAAGCACTATATGGTCTTAAGCAAGCTCCTCGAGCTTGGTATGAGACGCTATCTACCTTTCTTCTTGAGAACAAGTTCACGAGAGGAAAGATAGATAAGACATTATTTCTTAGGGAAATAAAAGGCAAGATTTTGCTAGTGCAAATCTATGTCGACGACATCATTTTTGGCTCCACAGACAACAACCTCTGCAAGAAGTTTTCTAAACTTATGCAAGGGAAGTTTGAAATGAGCAGCATGGGAGAGCTGAAGTATTTCTTAGGGCTACAAGTGAAACAATCTGAGGATGGAATTTTCATCTCTCAGACCAAGTTCACCAAAGAGCTGCTTAAGAAATTCGGAATGGAGAATGCAACCTCTATGAGGACTCCAATGGCCTCAGCTATGTCTCTGGACAAGGATGAGAAAGGGAAACCTTTTGATGAAACCAAGTACAGAAGCATAATTGGGTCCTTGCTCTACCTTACTGCAAGTAGGCCAGACATCATGTTCTCGACATGTGTATGTGCTAGATTTCAGGTGAACTCTAAGGAATCTCACTACATCGCTGCAAAGCGAATCTTGAGATACCTCAAAGGAACACCAAATCTTGGCTTATGGTACCCAAGAAGTAATGATAGTGAACTAATTGGATTTTCAGATGCAGATTTTGCAGGAAGCAAAGACGACAGGAAAAGCACCTCCGGGACTTGCCAATTCCTCGGAAGGAGACTCATTTCCTGGAGCAGTAAGAAGCAAAACTGTGTAGCCATCTCAACGGCTGAATCAGAGTACATCTCTGCAGGGAGCTGTTGTGCACAGCTTTTGTGGATCAAGAATCAGTTTGAAGATTACAACATGAAGTTCCAGAACATTCCACTGTTCTGTGACTCTTCCAGCGCAATTGCAATAGCCAACAACCCAGTCTCCCACAGCAGGACCAAGCACATAGAGCTTCGCTACCATTTCATCCGGGAGCATGTGGAAAATGGAGATATAGATCTACAGTATGTCTCCACAGACAGGCAAGTTGCAGATATCTTCACCAAGCCGCTGGATGAGTCCAAGTTTTCATTCTTCAAAACTGAGCTTGGACTGCTTAACAAAGAAGACCAATGATGGACTCAGAAATTTAGAAGAGGTCAGAAATGTTGGATACTCTGAGGTACATTTTTTCTTTTGCTTAGTGAAAATTCCTTCAAGAAATTTGAGACTCGAGAATAGTTACATTTACACGAGTGAAATAGTGAATACTCGAGTAACAAGTCAAAAATACTCGAGTAATCAAATCAATACTCGTGTATGCACTCCTTATACTCGTGTATGAAAAGTCTTCAGAATTTAATACTCATGTATTGAACTTCACATACTCGAGTAATCAGATTGATACTCGAGTATGAATTTCTTATACTCGAGTATGGAAAAATCCGTCTAAACTTAATACTCGTGTATACTCAGTCCATACTCGAGTATATGTTAAGGATTACTCGTGTATGCCGTAAACTCCTCTCGTGTAATCGAATTTCTCTGGAATTTTTCAAAATCTCTATTCGCACAACTAAATTGCCGCCTCTTCAGGTATGTCTTTTACTTAATTCGTTTTTAAACCTAATTAGAATTATTTATATATATATTCAAAACGACAAAGTCCTTTCCACTTCTCATTCACTCGAGTAGCCGTCGGCTGTTCGTATTCCCGAAACCCTGTTCTTCATCTTCCGTCGCCGCAGATTTCCGTCGTCCTCATTGAAGATTCGCTGATGGCTCCTCCCTCCTCCAAGTTTGGAATCGGCTCGGAATTAGTAACTGATGGCATTGAAGATATCTCCGATGATTTCAAGAACCTTCTGATTCTCCTGGATACGGCCGGATTAACCTTCGTTCTTCAAGAACCATGCCGCCTTTTGCTGTCTGATGTTGAAGAGTTCTACAAAAACTTGAAGATTAGGCACAATGGTACAGTTCTGAAATCAAGGGTAAGGGGAGTTGATGTTCGGTTAGATAAAACCTCTGTCGCCACTCTGCTTCGGATGCTGGTGGTCGACGAAGAAGATGATTTAGACAAGGCAGATGCCGACCGCACCTCCTTATTCTGTGGTCGAGATCCAGAAGGTGGAGGTGAAACCCTGAACCGCTCTCTGTTCAATCCGGAAGGGAAGTTTCTAGTTGACATCATTGCCAAAATCCTCTGGTGCAAGACTTACTCCATTCGAGATGTATCACAAAATCTTTTTGATGTTATGCAAGCTATTGTCTGTAGGAAGAAGTTTCAGTTTGGAATGATGATTCTAGATAAGATCAAAGAAAGCGTCAAACATCCCAGCTTTGCCAGGATTATCTCCCTCCTCCTCCATGAGATTAATCCAACAGTGTTTGACTTCTCTAAAGGGACTCCTCTTCACCACATGAAGAAAGTCTCAATATCATCCATTCAGAGGTATGACCTCAAGATCATGAACCCTGCCCAAACCTCCAGACAGCAAGCTGTCCTCAGGACCCCATCTCCTCCTCAACAGCAAATTGCTGACACTCTGGGTGCAGCAATTGAGGGGGAGCCTGCCTCTTCTCTTCCTCAGAATCAAGTCTCTTCAGCATCAGTAATTCCAGAAACAGAAGAAGTAAGAATTCCCACTCCTCCAATCTCTCCTCCTCCAGCAGATATTCAATCAGCAAATGCAGACTCAGAGATTCCAGACTCAGCAGCACTTCTGTCTACAGCTGAGGATATCAACAAATTCATTGATGAGCTCAGCTCAGATGCCCCTCTCTTCCAGAATGACTCAGCTGCTAAGTCTCCAGTCCAGTCTCCTGCAAGAACTCCAGCTCCAACTCCTGAAAGATCTCCAGTCCATTCTCCTGAGAATGAGCCTAGTACATCAGCTCATATTCTCCTGTCTGATGATGAGATGTCTCCAGATCCTGTGGAGGCACCTCTGAAGAATTTGGATTTCTCCATGCCCTCTCTCCTACCCTCAGAAGAAGATGTTGAACCAGTTCCATTCAAGAGAGCAGTCAGCTCTGTGGTAATTTCAGAAATCCCTCCTTGGACTGCTTCTGCTTCTACCTCTGCCCTTGCTCCTGCTGCTTCAGCTCCTGAACCAACCTCAGCTCCCTCCTCCTCAGATTTTATCAGCAAGATAGAGCTTATGCTAAAAGAACAGAGAGAATACTTTGATGCTTCTCTGCAATCAGTAACATCCAAGGTCTCTGCTCTTGAAACAGAGATGAGCAGAGGCTTTGCTGAGATTCAAGCAAATACTGATGAGTTAAAAAGGCTGTTTCAAATTGGAGGCAAGGCCATAGACCACACCATTACAAGCATTGGTGAGCTAAGAAATCAGGCTAAGACAGTAGCTCATAACCAGCTCAAGCTAGATGAGAGAGCTGAACTGAATGTTGTGAAAGTGTGTAATGAAGTGAGCACCTTCAAAGATGAAGCGATTGCAAAGCTAAACATAGATATCAGCAAGGGGGAGAAAGTTGTAAAAGAACAAGTGGACAAACTAAATGAGCAAGCTCAAATAGCTGTAAAGGAACAAGTTGAAACTCTCTCTAAACAGGCTCAAACAACAGTGGATGAAATTGTGAAGGAAATGAAAGCAGACATTCTCTCTCAACTACAATCTGTAAAGTTTTATACATATGATACTGCTGTGTGGCTGCATAATATGAACTTCCCCAATGCTCAGCTCAACCCAGCCATCATTCCTCATCACCTAAATCCTCTTGAAGAGCAACCCTCTGCAGATGCCCCTGTCCAAGCTACCATTCCAGAAAGTGGTGTGCCAGTCTTCTCTCCTAGACCTGAAGGTGATCTGACTGAGCCTCCTCTTAACTACTCTGACTTGTGGCAAGATGATTTTGTTTCCAGTTCTCAAGGTCCATCTAAAAGGAAAAGAAAGTATGGTGAAGGTACTTCTGCAAGTCGTTCTGAACCCAGAAGAGATCCAGCAGTTGTTCACTCAGAGGTCTGGAGTCCAACCTCCAAATCCCTTATTCTTGATACCCTGAAATTAGTGACAGATCTTGGGGAAAACAGAGACAATCATTACAGCTATTCAGAGTGGAAAGCATATGAAGCTTCTCAGATTAAAATCAGACTCCATGACAGAAACTGGGGACACAACAACCCTGCTGCTCCTCCCAGGCCCAGAACCTATTTCCCAAAGCCTTACAGCTATCTGGAGAGGCAACAGCTCAAAAGGGAAAGGATGCACAAGGATGCTCCTTCTTGAGTGGATCTGAGAAAGTGGACTTGGACTATTTTGTTTATGTGTTTTAAAAACATTGCCTCATATATATATATTTAATTCTGATTATGGCCATATTTTGTTTACTCTGCTTTAGTTAAGCTTATTCTCCTGTTATATGCTTGCTGTTCTTTTACTCTTAAGTAATTCACCTTAGTATAGAGAGTGCTGACATCTACAAATAGGGGGAGATTGTTGGGATTTGTCTCCACAATGCCTCAGATTTGTAGGAGGTCAGACCTTGAACTAAGATGAATTAAGGTGTATTTGATACTGTGTTTAAGTTGTATGTGTGCAGGTTCTGATTGCCAAGTGTAGACCAATGTCAGTCTATAATGGGTCACCAAACACAGGACCATACAATGTAATTCCTCATTGTGTGATCCAAAGTGTTGGCCCATGTATAGCCTCTCTATTGGGATACACTTCCTTCATGCACTTGGATTGATGGACAGAAGCATTGGAGCAAATTTCCTCTTAGAATTTTCCTAAGTCTTTTATACTCGAGTATTTCCTTGTAATACACGAGTAAGCATGTTGATACTCGAGTAAGTGCTTTATGATACTCGAGTATATACTCTGATACTCGAGTAAGTATGTTTATACTCGAGTAAGTATTTTCTGATACTCGAGTAAGTCTGTTGATACTCGAGTATATCTTCTGATACTCGAGTAAGTCTGTCTATACTCGAGTAAATATTTTCTGATACTCGAGTAAGTCTGTTGATACTCGAGTATATCTTCTAATACTCGAGTAAGTCTGTCTATACTCGAGTAAGTGTTTTCTGATACTCGAGTAAGTCTGTTGATACTCGAGTATATCTTCTGATACTCGAGTAATTTCTTCCATACTCGAGTAATTGACTCTGATATAAACATTTCTCAGTTATATTTTCTATACTCGAGTATATCGTCTTGATACTCGAGTATATCGTCTTGATACTCGAGTATACTTTTCTATTACTCGAGTATACACTTCTGATACTCGAGTATACCATTCTTGATACTCGAGTAATGCTTTCTTCTCTCCTGTAATTCTCTCTTTCTATACTCGAGTATACTGCCTCTTGCTACTCGAGTAATCTATCTCTCCTTACTCGTGTATATCCTCTATTACTCGAGTATCGCAGTCACTTCTCCAGAATTATTCTAAGTCCTTTTTCATCATAAGTATTTTGAATCTGTCAAATCTGATTGGTCCACGTGTCATCATTAATCAACGTTATGACCGTTGGAACCCACCTATAAATAGTCTTTTCAGAATTGACTTATGATCAAGAGATTACAGAGATATATTTTTAAGGAAAGAGAAAATTCCGTGAACCCTAATTCTCACGCCGCCGCCAGTGTTGCTCACGGGAAAAACTTTGGATCGCCGATCTTCGTCTTCAACGACTTTCTCTCCAGCGATCCAGACAAAGTGAATCACTCGATCTCGCCGAGCCTCAAATATTTCAGATCTCTCTTCTCGATCGAGGTGGTTCTAGTTTTCAGACTCGTGGATCTCTCTCAGGTCATCTTCAACCTTTTTCTGATCAAGCCGAAGTTCCTGAAGAAGAAGACCGTCAAAGATCCAGATCTGAGATTGTTGTTTTGATTTTTATTTTCAAACCAAATTTCATTGTAGGAGATTCTTCTCCGAGACTTGTAGGAAGTTTTGTCTTCCGAGTTTTTGTAGATCCGTTTTGGGATCGAGATTTGTAGGAACGTGGTTCCGAGGTGTAGGATTGTTTTCAATCCGAGATAGTGGAGTAGCCGAGTCTAGTAATTTGCTAGATCGGTGAGGAAAGTGGACGTACCCAAGATTGGGGAACCACTATAAATCTCTTGTCTTCTGTGATTGCTTGATATTTGCTGTGTTAGTTTTTAATTCCGCATTTGACACGCAACTCACCTATTCACCCCCCTCTAGGTGATTTAGGCTAACAACTTAGACCTCTCAAGTTGTTCCAAGGGCTGCAGAACTGAAGATTATTGGCGCGCAAGATTTGAAGATGTCTAAGAAAGAAGCCATTGACCCCTTGCGGAAAGTTTCTTTTGTTCCTAGCTCTTCTGATCCCAAGCCTGATTCTGTAGATTCTTAATTTTGATTGACTGCTGTTATTTATTTGACTGATTGCTATTTAGTTGCTTATCTATTTCCTGTATTGTTTTTATTGTTCTATAGCTAGTTCTGTGTTTTTAGTTTTTGAGAGACTTAACTCAAATAGGGGGAGATTGTTGGTACCCTAGTTTGATTTGAGTTTAGTCTTGTCTTTTTAGTCCCTTGACCCAAGAAATATCTATGGTCAATGGTTAGTGGTCTAGCTGTAGAGTCCCCGCTTTTCCAGATGAAGAATTTGGTTAAGTAGTTTGTTCGTTTGACTATAGTCGAACGTCACTCGACTATCGTCTATCGGCTGATCGACTATCGTCTATCAGTTGGTCGACGCTCTGTCTGCGTTGATAGCTCGACTATTGTTGATAGGTCGACTATCTGCTTGGGTTGGTAGTTCGACTATCTGTCCTGATAGTTCAACTATCTGATAGCTCGACTATCTGTTGATAGGTCGACTATCTGTTCCGCTTTGATAGGTCGACTATCTGTTGATAGGTCGACTATCTGTCGTCTTTGATAGATCGACTATCTGTTGATAGATCGACTATCTCTGCTTTCTTTGATAGCTCGACTATCTGTTGATAGATCGACTATCTGTTTTGTTTTGATAGGTCGACTATTTGTTGATAGGTCGACTATCTGTCATCTTTGATAGATCGACTATCTGTTGATAGATCGACTATCTCTGCTTTCTTTGATAGCTCGATTATCTGTTGATAGATCGACTATCTGTTTTGTTTTGATAGGTCGACTATCTGTTGATAGGTCGACTATCTGTCTTCTTTGATAGGTCGACTATCTGCTTGATAGGTCGACTATCTGTTTGTGCTTGATAGTTCGACTATCTGTCCGGATAGATCGACTATCTGATAGTTTGACTATCTGTTCTGATAGGTCGACTATCTGCCTAGGTAGTTCGACTATCTTCTTTGATAGTTCGACTATCTGGATCGTTCGACTATCTGCCCGATAGGTCGACGATCTCCGTTCTTCGGTCGACGATCTCCGAGGGTCGTTCGACATTTTCTATTTGCCTTTTTATTTTATCTATTTAATAAATTAATACATTATCTGGCATTTTATTTCAATTGTTTTATGATAATATTTCCAGGCAATATCTGCTCCATCCCGTCTGCCTGAGTAAAATCTTTTCAGATAAAGTTGTTTGTCTTATTAGTTGTCATTGTATTTTACTTTATCTGCTGTCAGTCCTTTATAGCCGTTAGACTGAAAAGTCTTCCTTATGCTATAAAGAGTTTGTCTCTGATGTGATTTTATTTAGTACCTTTATTATCAGATTGCTTCCTGCAGCTTCCTTGAAAAAGGTTTATCCCTTTTATAGAATATTTTGCTGCAGAGTTTGTTTGTCTTTGTGATATTTGCAGCCCAGGTTTCAAGTTTCAGAAGAAGACAAACAGTTCAAATTGAAAAGAGCCGTTGCTTGTTGCTGCTATAAAAGGAATCCTTTGGAGAAGGATTTCAGCTAGCTAACCGGTTATTAAAAGAGTTATTCAATTAGCATTCAAGCTTTCATCAAGTCCAAGTTCACTGCTCTCAGCAATCCTCATTCAACTGAGAAGTGTTAGCTCTTCTGCTCTTCTTCAACCTGAGATCTCCTGTTCCGGGAAGTTCTAACTCAGAGTTCTTTTGAAGAAGAAGAAGAAGAAGATAGCTGCTAGAAGATTTTCTTTTATTATTTTATATCTTCTTATAGTTTTTCCTTCAGTATTTACTAAAGAGTTTCTGCACTGAAGCAAGACTTCACCTGGACGTTCTTTGAGCCAGGGGGAGCCTTGATTCTTTTAGAGCTGTCTAGCTCAGTGCAAGTTATTGTGCTTCTCTAATTTATTGTAAAATAGAGAAGACACCTTAACCCCTTTCCCCCTCCTGTATAGGGTTATTACTCCCTTCAAAAGTATCCCTTGGTGGCAGGGCACCTGATCAAAAACCTGTGTTTGGTTTTTAGACACCTGATCAAAAGTCTAAAGGGTCTCTTGATCTACCTGAAGCAGATCTTGTTGGTGGCAGGGCACCTGATCAAAAACCTGAGTGGATTCCTACCTTGTTGGTAGAAGAGTGGACGTACCCAAGTTGTTTGGGGAACCACTATAAATTCCTTGTGTCGTCTGGATTGCCTTGTTTAAATTCTTGCATTGTGGCTGTGATTAGATATAACTAGGTTTGCTAGTTGCTGATTAGGTTATCCAAGCCTTAACTGTAATTACAGTTAGCTTGAGTTTGTGCACATCACTTGTGTTAGGCTTTAGGGTTTTCTCCATATCTATAATCTTTTCATTCCGCATTTCACTCCAAGGGAGTTGAGTAGAAAGTCAACTTTGCTAAGTCAAATTTTGATAACTCTATTCACCCCCCTCTAGAGTAGTATCTATCCCTTCACTTTCAGGAGTCCTACGACTCAGGGCATCTGTGACTACATTCCCTTTACCAGGGGTGTAATGAATTTGGAAGGTATAATCACTAAGAAATTCCATCCACCTTCTCTGTCGCATATTTAAGTCTTTTTGATCTACGAGATATTTCAGACTCTTGTGGTCTGTATAAATATCCACCTTTACACCATATAAATAATGACGCCACAACTTAAGTGCAAAGATGACTGTGGCCAATTCCAAATCATGGACTGGATAGTTCCGCTCATGGGCTTTCAACTGGCGCGAACCATATGCTATCACCTTACCACGCTGAAAGAGAACGCAGCCTAAGCCGCTACCCGATGCATCACTGTACACCTCAAAACCATCTATGCCATAAGGTGTTGTCAAAATTGGGGCCGTAGTCAACCGACTCTTTAACGCTTCAAAAGCTCGTGCGCACTCGGGCGACCAAACGAACCTTTGTTCTTTCCGCGTTAGGGTAGTGAGAGGCAATGCTATTCTTGAGAAATTTTCCACAAAACGCATGTAGTAGCCCGCAAGTCCAAGGAAACTCCTGACTTCGGCTACTGACAAAGGAACAGGCCACTCCTGCACAGCAACAATTTTGGCAGGATCCACTGTAATGCCTTCTCCACTAACTACATGGCCCAGAAAAGCCACGGATGACAACCAGAAATCACACTTAGCAAACTTGGCATAGAGTTTCTTCTCCCTCAGGGTTTGCAACACCATCCTCAAATGATTTGCATGCTCTTCTCTGGATCGGGAATACACCAGGATATCGTAGATAAAGACGATCACAAAGAGATCCAAATATTGCTTAAACGTTCGATACATCAAATCCATAAACACTGAAGGTGCATTAGACAATCCAAAGGGCATCACCGTGAACTCATAATGCCCGTAGCGTGTGCCAAATGCCATTTTGGGTATGTCACTTTCCCTAACCCTCAGCTCGTAATAACCTGATTTCAAATCCAGCTTAGAATACACCGAAGAGCCCACTAGCTGATCAAACAAATCATCGATCCGTGGGATCGGATACTTATTCTTCTCTGTTAGCTTGTTTAGTTCTCGATAATCTATGCATAGACGCAAGCTGCCGTCCTTCTTTTTCACAAAGAGAACCGACGCACACCAAGGTGACTGACTTGGCCTTATAAAACCTTGATCTAGCAATTCTTGCAACTGAACCTTCAGCTCCGCCATTTCCTTTGGCGCTACACGATAGGGGGAACGGGACACAGGTTTTGCACTCGGTACCAGTTCTATCGTGAAGTAAATTTCTCTTTGGGGTGGTAACCCCGGAAGGTCTTTTGGAAACACATCCAGGAATTTCGACACAACAGGTAACTCATTCACACTAGCCTTTGGCTCTACCGCTTCTACTAGTGTGAAGAACAACTCGACACCTTTTCTAACAGCCTTCCGAACTTGCAGAGCGGATATCAACATCTCATTTATCCCCTGCATGCCGCTAAACTTTATTTCTTGTTCGGGGTTCTGTCCCAACACAACTTCCTTAGAATTATAATCAATGCGAGCATGCTGCTCTGACAACCAATCCATACCGAAGATTATGTCGAATTCCGAAATCGGCAGCACAAGTGCTTCCAATCTGAAGTCCCAACTTCCTATTTTCCCTTCTACACACCCAGACTGATCCGCGCACAAAACACATCCATTAGGTAAGAGTACCTTCACACTTTCTGTCGTGCCTCATATCGGCGCGCCAATGCGCAATATGAAATCCTTTGACAGAAACGAATGTGACGCACCAGTATCAAATAGTGCTCGTGCAAGATTCTCCCAAATTAGGACGAAGCCTAACATAGAAACAGCATAATAAACACCAAAAACATAGCAGCACGACACAAAGGGAAAAGAACTTAGAGATCACGCGCACCTGTGACGACGTCGGCCTGCTTAATGGCCTCCTGTTTTCGCAGATTGAAAACTCGAGGCTGCACTTGTGAAGCAGAAGACTCTGCCACCGCCTTACCTTTATCCGCATAGGATGCGCCCGGCTTCTTATCACCTTTCGGAGGACCAACCAGACAGCCCTGAGCAAGATGTCCCGACTTGCCACACGTATAGCAAGTGCGGGAGTCATAGCCCGACAACGCTTCCGAAGTAACTGATGAAGGAGCTT
This sequence comes from Platanthera zijinensis, assembly GCA_039513925.1. Taxonomy (NCBI): domain Eukaryota; kingdom Viridiplantae; phylum Streptophyta; class Magnoliopsida; order Asparagales; family Orchidaceae; genus Platanthera; species Platanthera zijinensis. Next base: position 129,271,860 of record CM077089.1, on the reverse strand, counting down.
GCTTAAAACGTCTGGACTTCTTACCCCGTTTCTTTCGAAATCCACTTCTCTCCGGACGCGGCGGTTTGAACTCCGATTTTGCAACAGCCAAAGGTCCTTTAGATTGTCCTCGCTTCAAATCTGCTTCCAATGCCCTCGCGGTGCAGACCAGAGCTTGAAATCCCTGATTCACGGAACTCGAGAGTAAATGCCGCAACTCATCCCGCAGTCCCGCATAGAACTGACTGGTCTTGCGCTCTTCCTCGGCAAAGATAGCGCCCGCATAACGCCCCAAACGCGTGAACTCATGAAGATACTCATCCACGCTGCTCTCCTTTTGAGTCAACCGCTAAAACTCCAATTCCAAAGCAATCCGTTGCTGCAACGGCAAATGCTTGCCCAAGAACAACCGAGAGAACTCGTACATAGAGACTCCCGTCAACTGTCTGCCTGCCAAGTGGTGCAGTTCTACCTCATCCCACCACAGCCGAGCTTCTCCTTCAAGAAGAAAAGTGGCTAACGTGACTTTCTGTTCCTCCTCAACCCGAAGGGCGGTCAAGATGCGCTTGATCCGAGCAAGCCAATCCTCTATTTGAGTTGGGGAACCCGCCCCGGTAAACGTCGGAGGATGAAAGCTCATAAACCGTTTCATCTGCTGATCTGCGGCACGCTGATCAACTGTTGGGTACATTGGAAAATGTGTACCTGATTTGAAGAAGCCCAACCTAGCTCAATGATATACATCATGTTGTATTTGATGTTGTTTTGAGTTGACATGTGCAGGTAAAGAATTGTTAAAGTTTACAGGAAAAATTCTAAGTCCAAGTGTCGACACAAAGGAACATGTGTCGTCACATAGAAGAAAGTTGTCGACACAACACTGGGAAAGTGTGTCGACACAGAAGGTGTAAGTCGACACTACTCTGGGAAAAAGTGTCGACACATAACATAGTCTACAACAACACTGGGAAAAAGTGTCGACACAGAAGAAGTCAGTCGACACAACACTGGGAAATTGTGTCGACTCAGAAGAAGTAAGTCGACACAACACTGGGAAATTGTGTCGACTCAGAAGAAGTAAGTCGACACAACACTGGGAAATTGTGTCGACACAGAAGAAAAACGTCGACCTCAACATTGGGAGAATGCGTCGACACTGAAGAGTATAGTCGATCTCAAGTTTGTCGACATCATCTGAATATGTCGACACAGAAGAAAATAGTCGACACCTGAAGGCTAAGTCAACACTTACTAAAGTTATGATTCTACAACAACTGTGTCGACACACAGGACTTGTGTCGACACACTGCAGAGTCAAAGACCAAGTTAGTTTCAGAAGAAGATGTGTCGACACAAAGGCAATTTAGTCGACATCACTGAAGGCAGTGTCGACACCAAAGTCAATTGTGTCGACACAAATAGACTGATGGTCTCGACACTTTCTGACAGACTGTTTCAACACTAAGGCACAGGACTTGTTTGAAGACTTGACAGCTGTGGGTTATCACCAGTTAACTGAAGTTGTCAGACTTGTCAGTAAACGGTTAGAAACCGGATCAGCCGGTTACCATGAAGAATGTCTATAAATAGACAGATTCAGAAGGAGAAAATAACACACTGAATGAACAACATATAGAACTGACCCTTTGAAATTCATTGGATCAGAAAGTGGAGAAGGATTACATTCTACTCATTTCAAGAAAGTGCTAGGCACTTAAGAAGATCTTCTCCGGGAGATCTAAGAAGACTATCTAAGGATAGATCTAAGAAGAGTTCTAATCAGAATTCAGAAGAATCATTCAAAGTTCTGGATAGAGAGAGATCAAGTCAGAATTTGAAGAAGAAGAAGGAATCCACCAGTGGATTCTCAAGAAGCTGTTTGGAATCAACTCAGCTAAGTACATTTTCAAGAAGCTTTGAAGAAGGCTAAGAAACAGTTGATTGCATCAGCTGATTAAGAATTGTCATTGCCTTTTCTCTCTCAACTTGGCAAGACAATTTAAACAATCTTTTCTATATTTCTGTAGGATCTGTTTATACAGATCTGAGTTGTAAGCCTATGTTATAAAGGCTGAGTGTAGGAGTGTTGAACTCTGAGTGGTAGGGCTGATTGCCTGAGTGTAGGAGAAGGATATTCTCTGAGTTGTAGGCCTTGGGGCAAGGCTGAGGTAGGGCAGTTGTGCCTGAGTTGTAGGAACCTGTTGGGTTCTGAGTTGTAAGATCTATTGATCTGAGATAAGTGGAAGTTTGGCCGAATCTAGCATACAGCTAGATAGGTGAAGGGGGAAAGTGGATGTACCCAGACCTTGGGGAACCACTATAAATCATAGTGCAATCTGTGATGTTTTGTTTTCTGTGATTGCTGTGTTTTCATATTAGTTAATAAATTGAATTCTGTCTAGAAGTTTTAGAAAGAAAAGCAGAACCTATTCACCCCCCCCCCCTCTAGGTGTTTAGGCTGCCTTGAAAGTTAAACTATCAAGTGGTATCAGAGGGAGGTTCCTCAAAAAGGACTTAACAGTCTGAGGTAGATCTGATAGGCAGATTCAAGAATCAAGAAGATGGGTTCTGGAGAGAATCATAAGGAGCTAGGGTCAATGAAATTACCCATATGCAAGAAGGAAATCTTTGGGATCTGGAAAGAAAGAGTCAGATTGTTTATGGAAGCATCTGACCCAAGGATTTACATCACAGTACAGGAAGGCCCCTTCATACCAATGAAGATATCTGTTCTTGATGCAAATATCCAAACACCAAAGACTTATTCTGAAATGACCAAGGATGAAATCATCTTGGCAACCATGGACAAAAGGGCACAGAACATCATTGTCAGTGCCATAGATGATTCAACATTTCAGAATCTGATTCACTGCAAGACCTCCAAGGAGATGTGGGACACATTGATTGTCTACATGGAGGGATCAGAAGAAGTAAGGCTGGACAGAAAATCTATGCTAAATCAGGAGTATGAAAGTTTTAGACAAGGAAAATCTGATAGCATAACTGAGTGCTATAAGAAATTCTATAGAATTGTGAATGAGCTAATTTCCTATGGAAGAGTCTTCAGTACCTATGAACTGAATGACAAATTCTTAAGATCCTTATCAAAGGATTGGGATACAAAGATCTGTGCCATAAGAGAAGTGGCAAAATTGGCAGAGATATCTCCTCCAACTCTGTTTGGAAAGTTGCTATCCTATGAAATGCAACTTATGGTAAGGAAGGAGGAGGAAAGAAACTCAAGAGGAGAGCATAGAGAAAAGACTGTGGCATTTAATGCTGAAGCCACCAGAAAGAATAGGAGGAAATCACCATCTCCTCCTAAGGAAGTTGAAGAAGGTAGTTCTGAAAATTCAGATAAGGGTTCAGTCAGCAGTGATTCAGATGCAGACTTTGCTGCATTCACTAGGCAATTTCAAAGGTTCTTGAAAAAGAAGCAATGGAAGTCTAGGCCTTCCTCATCACAGCAAGTAGATGACTATTATCAGAAAAGAAGGTCATCTAGGAAAGAGAAAAGCAGGTCAAAGCCCAGCAAAGCCACTACTTCAAAGATTGTCTGCTATTGTTGCAATAGGCCTGGACATGTAGTGGCTGATTGTCCTGACAAAAGGAAGGAATCTTCAGAAAAGAAGAAGACTTATCAGAAAGGCAAGAAGGAGAAATCCTTTGTAGCAAAGAAAGATAAAAGTCTGTCAGACCAGTCAACTTCAGAATCAGGATCTGAAGCTGAAGCATATATTGGATTATATGCTGCATCTGAGGAAGAGGAGTTTATGCAGTTGCTAGACTCCATCAATGAACATCAATGCATGGGGTTGATGACTAGATCAGAAGAGGACCTATGCCAGAATCAGTCTGGTCCTAATGAGGTAAACTGTCCTTCCAGTACATATGTTTGTAGTACAAGTGAAGAATCAGCTACATCTGCATCAAGTGATGAAGATGCATCTGAATCTGAAGGAGATGTCTATCAATTGATAGACAAGTATGGGGACTTGTTGCAGGCCCTTAAGAAAAGCAAGAACCTGGTTAAATCACAGGCTCAGGAAATTGCTGATCTAAGGGTTGCAACAACTGAGTTAGAAAAAGTCCTTGATCAAAAGTTAGCTGAAATTGCCAAGCTGAAGAATATAACTATTATTCAGATGGGCACAATTAACTATACTAATGATCAAGTAAAGAGTCTGGAGGACAGACTTAGAATTGAAAGGGATTTAGTGGCTAGTTACTCTAAGCCAAAATCTGTCTTACCCTTGATAGATGAATTTGTCACTCAGAAGGGTAAGGCTGGATTAGGATTTAAGGGTAACTCCAGGGCTGGCAGATTCAAGAGGAAAGGCAAAGCCCCTATTCAGCCACTAAACCTTTCAGTCCCCATAAGGTTTGGTAAGGAGAAAGTGTCTTCTAACATATATGATCATGAAGACATTCAGGATCATATCAAGACAAATGTTCTGAAGAACAAGGGTGTTAAGGCAAGCAGGCCTACCTATGGTCATAAGCCCTATGGCTTTAAGAAACCAGTAGGAGAAGTTGCAACAGCACCAGCAATGAACAGAAATGCTTCTGACAAGGATGTATCTAGATCTAGATACAATAAGTTTGAATGTTGGTGCTGTGGCAAGAGGGGTCATTTTGCATTGGACTGCTGGTATAACACAAGTGTTATAAAGAATAAGAGTCTACCTGTTAGAAGAGGTTATGATAACTTTATTAAGGCTAACCTGAACCAAGGACCCAAGACTTACTTGGGTTCTAAGGGTAAGTAATTCTGTATTGCAGGTGAATCCAAGTTACCATGCCCCTATATGGTACTTGGATAGTGGTTGTTCCAGGCACATGACTGGAACAAAGGGGCTGCTGAAGGAGTATTCATCTGTCAAAGATGGACATAAAGTGATCTTTGGTGGATCTGAAAAAGGAGTCATCAAAGGATTTGGTATAAGCAAGAAGATGGACAAGCTCTCCATTGCTGAAGCTTCAAAGGAAGAGGGAGCATTGGAAAATGAAGGCTGCTGTCCAGGGGGAGTACAAGAGATAATGGAAGCTGATGAAAACCAAGAGGAACAGCAGAATGAAGAAGCTGGAGATGCTCAACCTGAAGGGAATCTACCTCCAGCTATAAGATATCTAAGAGATCATCCTACTGATCAGATAATTGGTGATCCAAGACAAGGAGTGCAAACTAGAAGCAGAAATCAAAGCACAGTTTTGCATTCTAGTTTCTTGTCTCAAATGGAACCTAAGAAGTTTGAAGAAGCTATCCAAGACCAGCACTGAATTGATGCTATGCAAGAGGAGCTGAATCAGTTCAGAAGGTGCAAGGTCTGGGAGCTTGTTCCTAAACCAAGAGGCCACAACATAATTGGGACTAAGTGGATCTATAGGAACAAGCTAGATGAAAGTGGAATAATAATAAAGAATAAAGCAAGATTGGTTGCAAAAGGATACAGGCAGGAAGAAGGGATTGACTTTGATCAAACCTTTGCTCCAGTAGCAAGGCTGGAGGCAATCAGAATGTTCCTTGCCTATGCAGCCTACCAAGACTTCAAAGTATACCAGATGGATGTAAAGTCAGCATTTCTGAATGGTGATCTTAAAGAAGAAGTATATGTAGAGCAGCCATCAGGTTTTGTAGATCCTCTTAAACCTGATTCTGTGTACAAGCTTAGGAAAGCTTTGTATGGGTTAAAACAAGCTCCAAGGGCTTGGTATGAAACCCTGTCTACCTTCCTCATTGAGAATAAATTCTCAAGAGGAAAGATAGACAAAACTCTATTCCTTAGGGAATCCAAAGGGAAGATCATCTTAGTCCAGATCTATGTTGATGACATAATCTTTGGATCTACTGAAAACAACCTTTGTAAAAAGTTTGCCAAACTTATGCAAGGGAAGTTTGAGATGAGCAGTATGGGAGAACTTAAGTTCTTCTTGGGACTCCAAGTAAGACAGACTGATGATGGATTGTCCATATCCCAGTCTAAGTTCACCAAGGAATTAATTAAAAAATATGGTATGGAGTCATCCTCCTCCATGAGAACTCCTATGGGCACAAGTATGCCAATATGCAAAGATGAGGCAGGTAAACCTGTTGATGAATCATTGTATAGAGGAATAGTTGGGTCACTACTATATCTCACTGCTAGTAGACCTGACATTATGTATGCAACATGTGTCTGTGCTAGATACCAAGCCTGCCCTAAAGAATCTCATTATACTGCAGTAAAAAGGATTCTGAGATATCTAAAGGGCACTCCTACTCTAGGTCTTTGGTACCCTAGGAATAGAGATTTTCAACTAACAGGCTATTCAGATGCAGATTTTGCAGGATGTAGAGAGGATAGAAAGAATACTACAGGTACTTGTCAATTCCTGGGAGGAAGACTAATATCTTGGAGTAGTAAAAAACAGACTAGTGTGGCAATTTCCACAGCTGAGTCAGAGTATATTGCTGCAGGAAGCTGCTGTGCACAGCTATTATGGATGCAGCATCAGCTTAAAGATTATGGTATTCAGGTAAGTAGAACACCCCTTTTATGTGATTCTAAGAGTGCTATTTCTATTGCTAATAATCCAGTTTCTCATAGTAGAACTAAGCATATAGAAATCAAATATCATTTTCTTAGAGAACATGTAGAAAAAGGTGACATCTCATTGGAATTTGTAAAAACAGATTATCAAATAGCAGATGTATTTACTAAGCCTTTAGATGAAACCAAATTCAATAAATTCAAAATTGAATTAGGTATGTTAACCATTGATTAATGTATTAAACAAAATCATTAACAATGCTATTGAAATGGTTAATAAGTAAGTAAAAGTAGTAACAACAATAATCAAGTGTTAAAAAGGACACATTGAAGTTACAGAAATTGGCTAAGTAAGAATGTGTCGACACATTCAGTAATAATGTGTCGACTCAGAGAAATTATGTCGACAAGTCAGAAATAGTGTGTCGACACAGAGAATATGTGTCGACACTTAAGAGGTTTATTGTCGACTTAACCAGGAATGTAATGTCGACTCAACCAGAATTATGGTGTCGACACTTACAAAATATGTGTCGACACTTGTCCTTAGTGTCGACACAGAATTTCTGTCTTTCTACTATGTATCCAAGGTGTCGACATAACCACAAATTGGTGTCGACACATAGTAGGCTGAAGAAATGTCGAGTTAATAGAAGCTTGTGTCGACACATTCCGTCTGTGTCGACACATTTAGACTGTTTTTGGCGCCTTTTGAACTTCTTTCAACAGAAGCTATAAATAGGTCAAAAGCTCTTATTGTCGACACGCTTTCAAGGTTTTCGAGATTCAAACCCTGTGTCGACAATCTTTCTTTCTCTCCTCTCTCAAGCCTTCTCGACGACTCGATGGCGCCAAGGATTGAAGACAATGTTAATGAAGGATATGAATTGGTGCGCCAGGCGTTTGCAGAGGCGCCGCCTGATGTTCAAGGAGTTATCACCCCTCTCTCTGCATCAGGGTTAGAATTTCTTGTCTCAGAACCATCCAAGATCTGGAAAAAGGAGGTGCACGAGTTCTTTATCTCAGCATCAGTCCATTCTACTGAACTCAAGATCAAGTCCATTGTTCACGGGACTAAGATTAAGATTACCCAAAGAGATTTGAGAAAGTTCTTGCAATTACATGTAGTTGAAAATGAAGAAGAGGTTCCTAGTTCTAAGACAAGGGAAGCCCTTCAATGGTGTGGTTTGGATTCAAACATGAAGATTGGTGCTGCATTCAATAGGAAGGGTATGAATCAGCAAGGAAAGTTCTTGTCTGAAATAGTTGGGAAAGTAATTCTCTGCAAGACAGGTGGACATGATAGGATTTCTGCCTATATGTTCAACCTTATGACCAGGATTGTCTTTACAATTCCTACTGATTGGTCAGTAATCCTATTTGACAAGATTAAAGAAGGGATCAAGAAGCCTAACATGGCTAGGATCATAAGTCTATATCTCAATGGAGCAATTCCTGAAGTGATGCAGCAACTGCCAGGATCTAAAATCAATCATATGAGAAGGATGGACATGAGACTATTCTCCAGGTGGGAAAGGGTGCTGTCTAAGGATGTGCCTGAAGAGAGCAGGCCAGACACCCCTGTAAAATCCCCTTCTCCAGCTCACGAGACTGAGCAACAACAAGAGGACCCACTTAGGATACAGAGTGAAGAACAACCTGCCTCCTCTATAGTTCATCAAGTAGATACATCTGCACAGATGCAGGGGGAGCCAGTTCAATCTCCTGCTCAAAATGTATCTACCCCTACTCAGGTACAAGTGGTACAGGTGTAGGGGGAGCAAATGTATTTTACTATAAAAGACTTTCTAAAAGTTTTTTTTTCTGCACAGGTTCAGGGGGAGCATGTGTCTTCTCCTACTCCAGATATGCAGCTGCCTGAGAATGTGCACAAGGATGCACCTAATGACTTATCTTCAGATGCTCCAGTTCAAAAAGAATACACTCTGGATGAGTTATTTCCTAATGATGACATAGCTACTGATAGAATAGAAGAGGACCAAGATGTTGAGCAGCCTCTTGACATAGAGCTAGAACAAGGAGTGGAGAAAGTTCAAGGGATTGAAAAAGTACAAGAAGTAGAGGAGGAGCAAAGAATTGAGGGGGAGCCAGTACATGTTGAAACTGAGCAACATGGCACTGAAGCAGATAGAGTTCACATTGAGAGTACTTCTGAATCTGAAACTGAAGAAGCCAGGTTGGCTAAGAAAAGAAAACTGGTTGTATTTAAAAGAAGAAGCAAAACTTATAAGCAGGCTTTACAGACAACACCTCCACCTCCACCTCCTGAAGTTGATTATAACAAGTTCTTGGTGGATTTACAGGTGAAATTGGATGACCACAGGGTGGCCATTGAGAAATATGTTGATGAAAGAAACAAAACTCTGCAGTTTGACTTAGCCCAAGATATCAAATCTATCCAATTTCAAGTCAACTTGAATAAAACTGAAATGACAGATTGCTTCCACAAGGGTGGCAATGCTGTAGTTTATCTGGCTAAACAACAGCAGGCTATCTCTACAAAGGTGGATGATATTGCTTTAAAGCAAGGTTATGTTCTGGAAAATCAAATAAGAATGAATGACAATTTAACTGAATCTCATAATGAGATCATTCAAGAGGTGAAGAAGATTGTTCCAGGGATGCCTGCAAATAGAGCCAAAGAAATGGAAGAATTTGATAAAAATTTTCAGGCTGCTATTGCATCTGTTAAGACTGCCATCACAACCTCTCAACAGGAAATATCAGAAAAGCTTCAAAAGTTAAGACCATTTTTCAAAGAGGGAGTGAATTATTTGGATGGCCAAATTCGATTCCAGAAAGAAGATCTTAGAGATCATGTATCAAGAGAAGCCATAAAGGGGGAGAGGATGCTGATTCATGCAGGCTCTGAGCATGCCAAATGGGTGACCAATAGTATAAGAGCCACATTGGGATATCCACCATTGTGTGATGATAACATGGTGGCTGAGTCAGGTCTACAAACAGGACTACTTGAAGGTGACCAACCTGAGGTTGCCCAAGTCATATACCCCCCTCCAGATTTTGATATATTGGATCAGCAAGTGCAATATATGTATAGTCCTTCAAAGGAGGTTGTAAATGTTATCTTTGGAAAGGTTGATAAGCCTGAGGTAAATTTGCAAGAACAGCAAGATGCTCTACTGTCAAAGAAAAGATTTAGAGAGCAGGCTGAGCTGAAGCCAGATTTTGAGCAGTGGAGTCCTACTTCCAGAAATATAATACTCACTGCATGGAAAGCTGTCAAAGATCAAGTTCATGAAAGGGGCAAGTGGTACAATGAGCAGGAATGGCAGAAGTATGAGACAAGACAAGAAGCCATTGTACAATTCAGAAGGAAAGCTAAGCTGGGAAGACTTCCACCTGATGCTATGGAGCCAAGCAAATACTTCCCAAAGCCTTTTCACTATTTTGAAAGGCAAAGGCTCAAGGAAGAAGCTAAGAAGAAAGCTGATCTTAAAGGAAAAAAGATGGCTGAAGAATCAGAAGCTCCTGTGACAGCTAAAATTAAATCTGGCCAAGGGATTGTTATTAGAGAGCCTAATCAATCCTGATAATGTTTAGTTCTTTCATAATGTTTTGTAATGATGTAATGTGATCTGTCAAAGAAAAACCATGTAATCAAACATTACCCAGTAATAAACAAAATATTGTTAAATCTGTGATAGATTGTTTTATCCATGATGTTCTTATTATTTTGTTTATAATTAAGTATCCCTGTGTATTGTCATATATCATCATTTTATACTATTTCTAAATGGTGTATATCATTGGCTATAAGGGTTATGACTTCTCCAAATAGGGGGAGATTGTTGGGTACATTGGAAAATGTGTACCTGATTTGAAGAAGCCCAACCTAGCTCAATGATATACATCATGTTGTATTTGATGTTGTTTTGAGTTGACATGTGCAGGTAAAGAATTGTTAAAGTTTACAGGAAAAATTCTAAGTCCAAGTGTCGACACAAAGGAACATGTGTCGTCACATAGAAGAAAGTTGTCGACACAACACTGGGAAAGTGTGTCGACACAGAAGGTGTAAGTCGACACTACTCTGGGAAAAAGTGTCGACACATAACATAGTCTACAACAACACTGGGAAAAAGTGTCGACACAGAAGAAGTCAGTCGACACAACACTGGGAAATTGTGTCGACTCAGAAGAAGTAAGTCGACACAACACTGGGAAATTGTGTCGACTCAGAAGAAGTAAGTCGACACAACACTGGGAAATTGTGTCGACACAGAAGAAAAACGTCGACCTCAACATTGGGAGAATGCGTCGACACTGAAGAGTATAGTCGATCTCAAGTTTGTCGACATCATCTGAATATGTCGACACAGAAGAAAATAGTCGACACCTGAAGGCTAAGTCAACACTTACTAAAGTTATGATTCTACAACAACTGTGTCGACACACAGGACTTGTGTCGACACACTGCAGAGTCAAAGACCAAGTTAGTTTCAGAAGAAGATGTGTCGACACAAAGGCAATTTAGTCGACATCACTGAAGGCAGTGTCGACACCAAAGTCAATTGTGTCGACACAAATAGACTGATGGTCTCGACACTTTCTGACAGACTGTTTCAACACTAAGGCACAGGACTTGTTTGAAGACTTGACAGCTGTGGGTTATCACCAGTTAACTGAAGTTGTCAGACTTGTCAGTAAACGGTTAGAAACCGGATCAGCCGGTTACCATGAAGAATGTCTATAAATAGACAGATTCAGAAGGAGAAAATAACACACTGAATGAACAACATATAGAACTGACCCTTTGAAATTCATTGGATCAGAAAGTGGAGAAGGATTACATTCTACTCATTTCAAGAAAGTGCTAGGCACTTAAGAAGATCTTCTCCGGGAGATCTAAGAAGACTATCTAAGGATAGATCTAAGAAGAGTTCTAATCAGAATTCAGAAGAATCATTCAAAGTTCTGGATAGAGAGAGATCAAGTCAGAATTTGAAGAAGAAGAAGGAATCCACCAGTGGATTCTCAAGAAGCTGTTTGGAATCAACTCAGCTAAGTACATTTTCAAGAAGCTTTGAAGAAGGCTAAGAAACAGTTGATTGCATCAGCTGATTAAGAATTGTCATTGCCTTTTCTCTCTCAACTTGGCAAGACAATTTAAACAATCTTTTCTATATTTCTGTAGGATCTGTTTATACAGATCTGAGTTGTAAGCCTATGTTATAAAGGCTGAGTGTAGGAGTGTTGAACTCTGAGTGGTAGGGCTGATTGCCTGAGTGTAGGAGAAGGATATTCTCTGAGTTGTAGGCCTTGGGGCAAGGCTGAGGTAGGGCAGTTGTGCCTGAGTTGTAGGAACCTGTTGGGTTCTGAGTTGTAAGATCTATTGATCTGAGATAAGTGGAAGTTTGGCCGAATCTAGCATACAGCTAGATAGGTGAAGGGGGAAAGTGGATGTACCCAGACCTTGGGGAACCACTATAAATCATAGTGCAATCTGTGATGTTTTGTTTTCTGTGATTGCTGTGTTTTCATATTAGTTAATAAATTGAATTCTGTCTAGAAGTTTTAGAAAGAAAAGCAGAACCTATTCACCCCCCCCCCCCCCTCTAGGTGTTTAGGCTGCCTTGAAAGTTAAACTATCATCAACCGCTATGCCCACCGGTTCTTGACGCACTGCCACAGGCACGGGAGCCTCAGGCCGAGCTTGCCCTGCCTGCTGAGCATTCATCACCGCAGGTACCGTTTCTGTAATCAAACGTACAGTTTCAGGTGATGGAGGAGGGATGGGCACCTCTGCCGGTGCCGCACTCTCAATAGAATGCTGAGGTTCTGACTGACCCGCAACACTTCGCGTCACCTATATATGTCAAACCACACAATTTAGTGACAAGCCACACAACAAACAGTCAAAACAAACACACAAGTGTAACACACCAGTGCATTTTAATCCTATGTGGACATGTTTGAGTACAATTTGATACACTCACACACGAGCTCACCACCCCACAAAAGAATTCGTCCACGAATTCAGAGGAGGGAACCAAGGAAGCTAATACCAAATTGTAAGACCCCTACCTGTTATGTGCAACATAGTAGAAGGTCCGGCCGGGGCCCCACACCATGTCTTACAAACAAGAGGAGACGTTACTAAATAATACCAAAAACGCATCCTATCACAGAGCATTCTAGCGGAAGTTTAAAGGGTTGCAAGAATGAACTCAAACATCAACACAGAAGTCCACAGCTAAACCAAACATGCCATAATATAAAACCACAAGTACGGCCTTATGGCCTATTATAGTGTTTCGCTTTATACAAGAAGGTATCTTCCATACATCGGCACGCAGGCGGGCCATACATGAGTACTTACACAAGGTACAAAAATAGCCTTCGAGGGCTAGCACTTAGCAGCAGCAGCTTAGGGTCTTCCACCCTCATCCCTGCTTGGCCCTTCTTGACCTGCATGCAAAAGGTCCACCAAGCGGTGGCAAACAAAGCAACGGTCAGCATTTGGCTGACCATTTATAACGACCCTGTCCCTGGCACGGGACAACGGAATTCCTTCCCTGCATAGCACTTATATACAATCAAAAGGGTATGCTTTAGCACATCACATTTGTACGCTCGTACAAGTAATCATCCATCACAAACGTCGGCACGACGGCCCGACATTCCGTGCTCTCAGGGCACATTATCGGTGTACCGGAAAACCAGGGTCCCACCACCGTTCAGAGGTCCCATACATGACGGCAATTCGTGAGCATTCCAATCTTCCATGGCTGAAATAGCCGGAGTGATTCTCATTCTATGATCCTAACAGGGCCTTAATCACCCCACGGTTAGACAACCAGAATGCGGGTACAGATCAGCCTTTCCGGTAGCTCACATACGTCAGACGTCGATCAGGACTGACACGGGTACAACTTCACCTTGCCCGTTCGCCACACAGGCTTTTCCACAGTTGCAGCCCCACCGGCTCAACAAGTAGCATTCACAACTACAAGGGTTGAGATCACACAGCATCAACCCCCCAAAAGTAGCACTCACAGCTACATGGGCTGAGATCACACAGCATCAACCCATCCACATCATATCCTGCTGCATCAAGCTGCAGGTGTCCACCAAGAACATCACACGCATCACAATAATACAGATTCTTTCTCTGATATGCATACAATCATCACAAATCCGGAACAACCTGTCCAGATGGGCTTCACACAGCATTCCTACCCGTACTTCTCGCTTCCGGGACTACTCCAACAAGAATCAAGGGATGGAGTTCAACATCCCAAGAGAATTCAACTCTACCTTTGTAGAGGATTCATGCATATGCAAAAAGGAAGGATTTCACATATCTAAGGAGGAAGTTGTTACCCTTGGAGGACATTTTGGAGCCATGGCAAGCACTGCTTGGAGCTCTGCCTTCCCGAATATGGCCTCCGATCATGAATCCGAGCTTGGACTAGCTGGATCTCCCTCTCCTTCCTCCTTCTTCTTCCTCCTTCCTTCTTCCTCCTTCCTTCTCTCACTTAAGAAGATAAAGTGAGGATAAGTTTGCTGGTTTGGGGTCTTAAAGGGGCTGGGAAAATTGAAGACCACCAGATCTGGAAAGAGGGAAACAAACGGCCGAGATCTGCAGAAAATAACGCTTTCGTCCCTAACACGCCCTGTGACACGCCCGTGTCACAGGCCGTGTCCCTTAAGTGGCCCTTAAGCAGCAAAGAACCGCCTCACCACACGGGTTGAACACGCCCGTGACCACCACCTAACCTGACACGGCCTGAGACACGCCTGTGTCTCTGGCCGTGTCGCCTTTCTCGACGAATCTCGTCGATCGTCAAGAATATTCTCGCTGATCGTCGACATGATCTCGCCGATCGTCGAGAAGGACATGCCCTATGACACGCCCGTGTCACGGGCTGTGTCGCCTGTTCTCGTCGATCGTCGATCACGATGCTCAACGATCGTCGAATGTGCGACCTGCAGCAACCCGAGGAGGACACGCCCTGGGACACGCCTGTGTCTCAGGCCGTGTCACTACAAAAACACCCGAAACCCAACTTTGAAACTTACTCGATACCAGCTCGAGAATTAACTTGACACGCCCTAGGACACGCCCGTGTCCCAGGCCATGTCACTTGGCTTGAAAACCAAAACTGGGTTTTGGGGTATTACAACATATAAACACAAATAACAGCTAATATCAACTCTGAAAATGATATCATTCATTCAACAGAAAATTGTATAGCTTTACAGATTTTTTAATAGAACAGAAAGATTATATTGTTCTACATACTAGCCTATCTATCTTAAGATTGACTAGGCTCCTTGATTACTATCCCTTTGCCAGACTTGATCTTTGCTTGCACATTGGCTTCAGTATCTTCAGCTGGCTTCTTCCCTTTATGATCCTTCTTTTTGAGCTCTTCAGTCTTAATCTTCTGCCTTTCAAAGTAATGAAAAGGCTTAGGAAAGTACTTGCTAGGCTCTAGAGTATTAGCAGGTAACTTCCCAGCTTTGACATTCCTTCTTAACTGAAGTATGGCTTCTTGCCTTGCTTGATACTTATTCCATTCTAGTTCAGAGTACCACTTGCCTCTATCATGCATCTTATCTTTCATAACTTTCCAGGAAGTAAGAATAATGTTCGTAGAAGTAGGACTCCACTGCTCAAAGTCAGGCTTCAATTCTGCCTGTTCTCTAAATCTTTTCTTAGAAAGTTGGGCCTCTTCCTGAGCTTCCATAATAGTTACAGACATTTTAATTTTGTCAGTGATGACATTCTGTACCTCCTATGGAGGGTTATACATTTTCTGAACTTCCTACTGTACTGTTTCAAAATCTGCTGGAGGATAGATAACCTGTGAAACTTCCTGTTAAACACCTTCAATATGATCTGGTTGAAAACCAGATTCAATAGTGTTATCTTCATCACACAGGGGTGGAAATCTAAGGGTAGCTCTGATGGTATTAGAAATCCATTTAGCATGATCAGAGTTTGCTTTGATAAATATCATCTCCCCCTTTATGACTTCTCTAGCTATATGATCTCTCAGATCATTCTTTTGAAACCTTACTTGATCAGCCAGATATTCAGTTCCTTCTTTGTAGTAGGCCTTGAATTTAGTCAGGTGATCAGAAATAGTATTTTGAGAAACTTCAATGGCTGAGTGGACAGCTGCTAGATCATCTTTAATTTGTTTAGAAAGTTCAGCTTTCACATCAGTGGCTATACATCCAATTTTATTGAGAATTTCAGCATGTGAGTCTTTGAGATCTTCATTTGATCTGAATTGATTTTCTAGAATATAACCTTGCTTGACTGCAATGTCTTCAATTTCAATCTTCATTTCTTGTTGTTGGGTAGACAGATATACTACAACATTACCTCCCTTGTGGAAGCAATCTGTCATCTCTTTCTTGTTCATATTTACTTCAAATCTGATGGATTTAATTTCATGAGCAAGCTGGAACTGCAGTTATTTATGTGTCTCATCCACAGACTTCTCCAAAGATTGTCTTTACTCATCCAATTTTACTTGTAGTTTCACCATCAGTGAACTGAAGTCCATCTGCATATTTGATGGTTGAGAGACTGTTTGTAAGGCTTTCTTATAGCCTATGCTCCTTTTCCTGATAGCGACCAGCTTCCTTTTCTTAGCCATGGAGGCTTCTTCATCATCAGAAGATTGTGATGTGTTGTGTATATTCACAGTGTCCATATCAGTAGGGGCATGCTGAGACATCTCCCCCTAAGTTCCTTGTATCTCTTTCTCAATCCTTTACTGCTCCCCCTCAGTCCCTGTTTTATTGAAGTCAGGGAACAGTTCTTCCAAAGTGAACTCCTGCTGCATCTAAACAGTAGGAACAAGGTTGTCTTTTTGAACTAATGATTCCCTCTGGACATCTAGATCTTTGTCCAGGGTCTTCTTAACACTGGAACAGCGGACTTGCTCATCTTGAGCTTGATCTATCATTTGCACATCTTGTGCTTCATTCTCAGTATTAACCTGTGCTTATTTATTTATTTCTTATACAATATCCATGATAGTATTAGCAACATATTCACTTTCTAGAGCAGCTTTAGCAATACCTCCCCCTTGGGCAGACAGCTGTGATTGTTAAGTGTTTTGGACATTTATTTTAGTATTCTCTCCCCTAGAGTGGAGACTATCTGATTCTCTAGCTGCTGACTGCTCTCTACTTGATCTTGAGCTTCTTTTTCCTATTTGTCTTCATCTGAGCTAAAGACCACTTCTTCTTCAGAATCACTGGAGGATTCTGCTTCTTGGACAATGGTTTTCTTCTTTCTATCCTTCTTTACCTATTTATGTGGAGTAGAAACTTCCTTTGTCAAGACTCTATCCTATTTGGATAGAATCCTCACATCCATCCTCCACATGTGATTGATCTTAGAACCTGGCAGTTGATTCATAACATCTGGGATAGTGGAAGCTAGATACAAGCTTAGTATTCTACCCAGATTTGGCTTCTTAATACCTTCTTGAATCTTGTCAAAAACTACTGATGACCAGTATGTTTTTACACTGAATATGACTCTGGTCATAAGGTTGAACATGTAAGCAGAAATTCTATCATGTCCACCTGTCTTGTAGAGAATTCCCTTGCCTATGATCTCTGAGAGAAATTTACCTTAGGAATTCATTCCCTTCCTGGTAATAGAGGATCCTATCTTGGTATTTGGATTCAGTCCACACCAACTGAGTGCAACTTACATCATTGTTGGAACAATGTCATCATCTTCTTTAACTCTGGGGAGTTGAAGCGACTTCCTGATCGTCTTCTGTGAGAGTTTCACTCTTGTACCATGAACAGTGGCTTTCATCTTTTTTCCTTCAGAATCCACAGTTGCAGACGATTAGAATTCAAGCACTTCCTTTTTCCAAATTTTTGTAGGTTTGAAGACTAAATACTCCAACCCATTCTCTGAGATTAGGGTAAGCACACCCTTGATTTCTTGTGAAGCTGTCTCGAATCCCCTGCGAACTAGCTCGTATCCTTCATTGATCTTGTCATCCTGGTGTGGCGCCATTGATGAGAGAGAGAGAGAGAAGGGAAGAGAAGAGAAGAGAATATCTTAGTTGACACAATGTCTAGAGTCGAGAATTCTGAAAGCGTAGTCGACCAGATTTTTTCTTCTTTTATTTATAGACTATTGGTAAAGGGTAGGTCAAAAGACACACCTTACTTAGTAATAATACTAGTCGACAAAAATATACATATGTCGACAGTAATGACTTAGGTCACGACAAAACTTTGTTTTAATCGACATGTCTATGTGTCGACATACTTGTGCCAGTGTCGACACAGACTATCAAAGTCTCCATAGAGAGTGTCGACACCAATTTATGTGTGTCGACACAAAAATATACTAATACAAGGTCTCGACAGATTTGTGTCGACACCAACTTTTCTATCGACACAGATACTATTTCTATGTCGGCACAATTCTTTTCTTTATCGACACAACTAAATGATAGTGTCGACACAGTTAGCATGTGTCGACACAATTTTCTAACTAAGACAAAATTTCTTGAGAAATTTTGGACTTACAGATACTACTTGAAAATTTTTATGTTGACCTATCACCTTATTCTTGGTCCAACATACTTAATTCAATTTTAAAATAATTGAACTTACTTTCATCCAGAGGTTTTGTAAATATATCAGCAATTTGGTTGTTAGTGTTTACAAATTCTAGATTTATGTCTTCCTTTTCAACATGTTCTCTGATGAAATGAAATCTAATTTCTATATGCTTTGTTCTACTGTGTGAAACAAGATTTTTAGCAATAGAAATAGCACTAGTAGAATCACAAAACAATGGAATTCTACTTACCTTGATGTCATAGTCTTCAAGTTGATGTTTTATCCATAACAACTGAGCACAGCAGCTGCCTGTAGCAATATGTTCTGATTCAACAGTGGAAATAACCACACTTGTTTGCTTCTTACTACTCCATGACACCAGCCTACCACCTAGGAATTGACATGTTCTAGTGGTACTTTTTCTATCTTCTCTGCAGCCTGCAAAGTCTGCATCTGAAAACCTGTTAGTAGGAAATTTCTATTCTTAGGGTACCAAAGACCTAGATTAGGTGTGCCCTTAAGATATCTCAAAATTCTCTTGACAACAGTATAATGAGATTCCTTTGGGCAAGCTTGGTACTTAGCACAAACACGTGTAGCATACTTAAGCCTATATATATAGTTGGGATAATGAGAATCAACAAAACCTGATGGTTGTTCAACATATACTTCTTCCTTCAAATCTCCATTCAGAAAAGCTGACTTGACATCCATTTGGAATACTTTGAATCCTTGAAAAGCTTCATAAGCCAGGAACAATCTTATAGCTTCCAACCTTGCCACTAGGGCAAAAGTTTGATCAAATTCTATTCCTTCTTCCTGTCTGTAGCCCTTTGCTACCAGTCTTGCTTTATTCTTGATTATGGTGCCATTCTCATCTAGTTTATTCCTGTAGATCCACTTGGTTCCTATAACATTGTGATCCCTTAGTTTAGGAACCAACTCCCAGACTTTATATCTTCTTAATTGATTCAGCTCTTCCTACATAGCATCAATCCAGTTTATGTCTAGCATGGCTTCATCAAACTTCTTAGGTTCTATCTGTGATAGAAAACTTATACATAGAACTTTGTTCATGCTTTTGCTCCTGGTTAGAACTCCCTAGCTTGCATCATCAATGATTTGGTGTGTAGGATGATCCTTCAAGTGTCTTCTAGCTGGAGGAAATCTGTCAACCTCTTGGTCTTCTTCTCTTTCCTCATTCTGATGCACTTCATTATTTTCATCTTCATCTAGAGAGTCTTGTACTTCCCCTGGACAGTTTCCATCCTTTTCTTCATCCAGTCTTGCAGGTTGGTCCTCACTAATAGTCACATTGTCCATCCTTTCCTTTAAACCTATAGAGCTACTAGAAGAGCTAGACAGTTCACTGTTAATTAACTTAGACTCATCAAATACTACATGGACTGATTATTCTACAACTTGTGTAGTCAAGTTTGAAAGTGAGGGGATAAGTTGTAAACTACTCTAGAGGGGGGGTGAATAGAGTATTCAAAATTTTATGAACACTTAGTCAGCTCCCTTGGAGTATATTTGCGGAATAGAAAATCTGATACTTGAACCCTAAGAGCCTAACACAGTGAGGTGCACAAGTGAGAGAGTTAACTGAAATTTCAGTTTAACTAAAAGCCTATCACAGCAACTAGCAATCCTAGGTAGTTCTATCACAGCCACAGAATAAACAAATCAGCAAGAACCAGAGAGACACAGGATATATAGTGGTTCCCTTTAAATAGGTACATCCACTCTTCTACCACCCTGGTAGGAATCCACTACAGGTTTTTGCTAAGGTGCCCTGCCACCAATGATCTGATTCAGGTAGATCAAACAGACCCTTTGAGCTTTTGATAAGGATGCTCAACCACAGGTTGTTGATAAGGTGCCCTGTCACCAACGTTCACTTTTGAAGAGGTGTGAACAAACTCTTTTTACAAAGGGGTTGAGAGGGTTAGATTATCTTCTCTGTTTTAAATACAGATTAGAGAAGATTTGTGGATTCTCTAAAGAATCAAAGTCTCCCCCTGGCTCAGTGGAAGTCCAGGGAAAGCCTTTGCTTCAGGATGAAGGAGTTTCAGATAAACTGAAACTAAATCCTCAGAAATCTGAAGACTGATTTTTATCAGGTCTTAAGATTCTGGAGCACTTGAAGCAGATCTGGAGCTTTTTCTGAAGTCTTGAAAACTCTAAGCAAATGCTCAGGAGACTTGAGAAACAAAGATGATTGCTCTGGGCTTTTTGCTTCAGGAAAACTTTTCTTCTTCTTGTTGTGATATTGTGAAGAGCTGCTCTGATGATGCTTGAGCGAATGAATAATCTTTCTCTGTGTCTGTGTCTCTTTTTTTGAGAGAAGAAATTCTCTTAAATATGTCTTCACGTTTTTCTTTTGGAACGGCTCTATTGATTTGAATTCTCGAGCCCTGCAACAGATTATCTCAAAATAGAAAATGGCAATAGGAATAGAATGGCCTATTAACTTTCTGTCAGTCCCAATAAGGAAATAAATGAATAGGAAAATATCTCAGCATAAAGGTTTATCGTTCTTGGAAATAGCATACACCGCCAACGGCTAGAATACAGCCTGGCAATATATTTTGTATAATAAGACAAAATGCTTTATCAAGAATACTGAATCCCGTGATTTATGCTTGACAGAATTTGTAATCAATTTATTTGAATTTAAACCATAAATTTAGCAACAATAATATCAGAGAATCAATCTAACCACCAACTAAAACACTTGGAAATAAACCAAGGAATAGAATAAATACGAACAGATAAAAGCAGACAGAAAACGTCGAACAGGAGTTCGATGATCGTCGACCTGCAAACAGATCGTCGACCAATAGCAGGAATCTGTCGGAACAGAAATCGTCGACCACAAATCGTCGACCAGCTAATAGATCGTCGACCGGCTAACAGATAGTCGACCAGCGAACAGATCGTCGACCAGCAAATAGATAGTCGACCAGCAAAGGCAAATATCTGTCGAGATAGAAATCGTGAAGCAAGAACACGATCGTCGACCTGATGATGACAGATCGTCGACCATCCTTCAGAGCGTAGTAAGCTTGCTCTGAGATCGTCGACCAACGGTCGACGATAATTGTCTTGACTTCAATGATTCATTAGCCCTGCTATCGTCGACCATTGATCGACG
The DNA here is from genome assembly GCA_039513925.1 of Platanthera zijinensis. NCBI lineage: Eukaryota > Viridiplantae > Streptophyta > Magnoliopsida > Asparagales > Orchidaceae > Platanthera > Platanthera zijinensis. The sequence goes on along the minus strand of CM077089.1, from coordinate 129,250,590 downwards.
ATCGCGAGGCCTCGTTCGACGATGGTCGAACGGAAAAAAACTTAACTACAAAAACATCTAGAACTTCTAACCTAAGCTCTAGGTCAGTTTATAAACTGCCCTAGGGAGACTAAACAAAGTCTAACCATGATCATATATCTTTATATGGATCAAGAGGGGCCGGAAAGGGATTACATAAGCCAAATCACATCTAGGGTACCAACAATCTCCCCCTATTTGGGTTATGTTATCCAATCCAGTTTAAAGGCTAAAGCAGACAACAACAAATCTAAAGATTAACCAGAATGATAAAACACAGGCAATACACAGAAAATATAACAAGTATAAATCAGCAGAAATGGAATGTATCAAGCAGATTTATCAGCAAGTTTAGCATCAGATGAGTTTTTAGGTATTGCAGCTGGTTTGAAAATAATTTCTCTGTTAGGGTTTGCTGCTTGTCTCTTGGATAGCATTAGATCATGTTCACCTATGATTTTCTTTTCAGCATAACTAGGTAGAACTGCAGCAGGATGTAGTCTCATGTATTCTTCAGTGTCAAAGGCTTCTAGATTAACTTGAATTCTGCTGAGTTCCTTTTCTCTGAATTCTGACATTGTTGAGTAAGCTGTAGGATCTAATCCTTGAGATTTGGCTCTCTCCATCATGCTTAGAGCAATAGACTCTTTGAATCTTGCCATAGAGGCAATTCTTTCAGCTTCAGTTTTATCTGATGGAGAGGCAGGTCTATCAGTATCTGTATGAGCTGCAATCTCTATGTTTCTTTGAAGAGCTGTAGCAAGTTTGCTTGAATCAAGAGGAATCTGCACAGCCTTCTTAGGATCAGTTTGAGCATATAGAGATTTTGGAGGTGCAAGCTCAATGAACTTTTTGTGGGATTTTTCTGAAAAGACCACTCTTTTTCCTTTTGAGTCAGTTGTCTCAGCAGCAGCAGGTTTTCTTGAAGACGAGGATGGACCTTTCCTGTGAGGAGAAGGAGGAGGAGAGAATGTAGGATGCTGAAAAGTCATCTCCTTTATTTGTTCCACGAGAGCATTGTCATTTCTATTTCTTCCCTGTCCTGACACATCTTGGCCTCCCTGGCTTTGATTACTCCTTCTTTGATATGTCTGAGAAGTGTTAGAACTGGCTGACCTAGCAGAGGGGGCAGAAGAGAGATTCCCAGAGGCTCCAGCACCAGGAGGTGGAGGAGGACCTCTGGGGGGAATTTCTGAACAGGAGTGTCATATCTCTTTCTTCTCTTATTCTCTTTAGTCTGATTCTTTGACAGTCTCATCCATGGCTGGAATTCCTTGCTCTTAGGATCTATTCCCTTCAGAATGTAATAGGGAACATCCTTGTTAGGATTGGCAGTAGGAGGAGCAGGAGCTTTTCTTTTCTTGGAAGCAACTCTTTTCCTTTTCTTAGTGGAGTCAGAATCATCAGAATCATCATCATCATCATTAGAATGAGATGAGTCTTTCCCAGCATAATCAACAAAGTCAAGTTCAGAGGAATCCTTGGCAGCAGGTTCAGCTTTGTCTTTCTTTTCTCTTTCTTCTTTCTCTTTAGCTTCCTCAATGGCATCTTGCCTAAGGAGGGCATCAAGATCCACATTCGGAGATCTCTTCCATAGTTCTGATTCTGGATACAACTCAGGAACTGTCTTGGGGACCAGTTCTGCAATAGAAGGAATGGATAGAGGATAGGTAAGGATAGGTGGAGAAAAGATGACGATATCTGCAGGGGCAGATGCTTTCTCTAGAGAGATGGCTAGGGAATCCAGATGATAATTAGCCATCCCTTCAATGTACTCAGAGGCAATGTTCTCAGCCACAAAGGCTATAAATTGTTCTAGGTTTAGAGTACCTGAGCTTGAGTCCATTTCAGTCATCTTGGGAGCATTGTCTGCCCTATCTTGCACTTCTTCAATTTCTTCAGCAGCAGCATCAGCATTTATGGTTGTGCCTGTATGCAAAGAGAGATAGGTTAACAACCAAGTGGGAATAAAATATTCCCCCCAAGGTGAACAAACAACAGGTAATAGATAGGATTACCTGAAGATCTACACAGGATACCACTTTGCATCTAGGAAGGAGGTTATAATTCCTTCTAGATGTTCAGTGACATCATGGATAGACACCTCTGCAAGGCACAAGAGGAGTGCCATACAGGAAAAGAAAAGAGTATCCTTGACCAAGGGGTCATCAAGGTACTCAGGTCTATAAGGGACCATTTTCTCTTGAAGAGAGGGAACAAGAGGAGTAGATGTGAGTGAGGACTCACAGTCTAGGTTAAGATAGGATTCTAAATCTTTATCAGAATCAAGGGACTTAGCAGCATCAACTTGCAATGCTGATGTGAGATCATCAGCAGCTGTGATGGAAAGGAAAGAATAAGAAATTAACTCTAAGTTGGAGTTAGAATTAATTAGAATCTTAAATAAAGCTATACCATCAGGTTGAGCAGCATCATTATCATAAACGTCCATGGGGACTTCCTCATTTTCTTTTTCAGGAACTTCTTCCTCAGAAGCTAGATTCACTGGGGAGTGAATGTCTTTGTTAGATATAAATATCAAATTGAAGTCCTGATTATAACCTTTGGAGGAAGAATTTTAAGATTTACCTTCTGGTTCTTTTTCTGGACTCTCTTGAGGTTCTTCTACAGATCCTTGAAGGGGAAGAGAGGAATTATCCTGAAGGGTCAGGGCATCACCTGAGACCACTTCAACAGACATCTCCCCCTGCATGACTTCAGTGGGGACTGGAGTCATGCATCTTACAGAAGGGGGCTCAGCAGAAGATGAGATGGATTGAATGGCTTGAGTGAGAGATTTGATGGAGGCAATGAGAGGGGCATTGGCAGCCTCAATCATTTTTTGGATGGAGGGAGTGATGAGTTCTACAACATGTGCAAGCAATTCAGGAGTTATCTGAAATGCTGATGATGTAGAGGTGGATGGAATGGAGGCAGGATGATCTGCCACATGATCAAATGAGTCATGTGGAGATGGGTGAACATCAACATGAGTGTGGGAGTCATGTTGAGAAAGATGCGAGAGGATGGTAGCAGTCACCATGTCAACACTGGCTGAAGCTGCCAGGTGTTGTGGTGTTGGTGACTGGTGTGGAGATGTAGGTGGAATGAAGGATGTATGTTGTGATGGCACTTCAGATTGAGTGGAGGGTAATGCAGGAGATGTAGATGCAGGGGTAAGGAGGGAGGATGAAGGGATTGCTGAGCCTTCCCCAGTAAGCGGGAGAGCGGCCGAATCAGCCCTTGTGTCTGAAGAGGGGTTAGAATCAACCCTGGCTGACTTCTTGATAATCCTCTGGGATTTCTTGAATAGAGAAGGGTCCAACCTCTTGCTGGCATTTACTGCGGACGGTGCAGAGACAAGCAGCAGGGGTGCTTTCACATACAGAAACACACCCAGTACCCTTGCAAGGTTTACCTCTTTCTGATTGTTCTTTCTCCTTATTAGTTCAAACAGAACTTTTCCCCAGGCAATCTGTGCCTTATTCACCAAAGCTGACATCAGGGCAAACTGTTGCCGGTTGATGTTGTCATGAGCAGAATGTTTTCCCAAGACGACCTTGCCCACCAGGTCGGCCAGAAACTTGTATTCTGGAGACAAGTTTATCTTCAGCAGCTTAGCCGGAATCCCTTCGGCATGGCCCATCACAGAGAGCATGCGGCCATATTCCTCTGTGCTTTGCTCATATTCTTCAGAACCTGTTGGCAGTCCAAACAGCTCAGTCAACACTTCAGGAGTCAGAGTGACCTCCTCGCCATTTATCTTTCCTGACATCGCTTCGTCGCTGGAGGACGAGGTGTATACCCATTCACGAATTTCTGGTATATGAATCTTAGGAGAGAACGACATAAATTTCTTGAGGCCTTGGTCTTCACATAGTTTCAGAATATCTTGGATTGGTTGATCGCATCGGCTGAAAGAATCGAAGTCGACACAGAAGCCAGTGTCGAACTTCATTCCGAAGAGAACAGCAGAAGGAATCGCCATAGGATTAGAGAGAAGATGGCGAATCGAGAAGCAAAACAGGGGAGAAGAGAATCGCGCGGGATTAGAGTTCGAGAGCGAATTCTAAGCCAGGAGAAGGAATATGAAAAGACGGAGCGGAAGGACGACGATCTTCAGACCTAAATCGACTATTAGAAACAAATCTGCGATCGTCGATCCCGGAATAAAATCGGTCGTCGAACACAGACCGACGATAGTCAATGTTTGACTAAAATGGTAAACATCGACCGCCTACACGCAATTACCACGATCGTCGATCAATAAATGATGGTCGACGATTCTCCACCCAGCACAGAAAATCTGTCGTCGACCATTGGTCGACGATAGATACCTAAGGAGAGATCGTTGACCAGCTGGTCGACGATTTCTGCCTTACTACAGAACGAGCTGTCGTCGACGGTTGGTCGACGATAGTTCTGACCTGGTCGAAGATCGTCGATCAGTCGTTCGACGATTTTAGACAGAAAACAAAACTAACCAAATTTTCACTATTCTGAACCATTAATCATGCCAAGCTGGTTCAGGAAGAACAAATGCTTTTGTTCATCAAGGGGCTTAGTGAAAATATCTCCTCTCTGCAGGTCTGTGGATATAAATTCCATTACTATCTTGTTCTTTTCCACATTATCTCTCAGAAAATGATGTCTAATCTCAATGTGCTTGGTCCTGGAATGGTGCACAGGATTTTGAGCAATTGATATTGCACTGGTACTGTCACACAGAATTTTTGTGTTTGAGTGTGTGTACCCATAATCCACGAGCTGATTTTGAATCCACAGGATCTGTGAACAACAGCTAGCTGCTGCTATATATTCAGCATCAGCAGTTGAAGTAGACACAGATGCCTGTTTCTTGCAAAACCAAGAGACAAGTCTCTCTCCCAGGAACTGACAAGTCCCTGAGGTGCTTTTCCTGTCAACTCTACAACCAGCATAATCAGCATCTGAATATCCAATTAATTCAAATCCTGACTCAGCTGGGTACCACAGTCCTAAGTTAGGGCATCCCTTAAGGTATCTCAAAATCCTCTTGAGAAGAGTTAAGTGAGATTCCTTTGGGTTGACCTGAAACCTAGCACATAGGCATGTAGCAAACATTATGTCAGGCCTACTTGCAGTCAAATACAGCAGGGAACCAACAATGGCTCTAAAGTTCTTTTGATCAACAGGCTTGCCATTGACATCAGAATCAATAACTGCATTTGAGGCCATGGGTGTGCTCATTGATGAAGCATCAGACATTCCAAATCTTTTAACCAGCTCTCTGGCATATTTTGATTGAGAAATGAAAATGCCATCAACACTCTGTTTCACTTGGAGACCAAGGAAATAGGATAACTCACCCATGCTGCTCATCTCAAACTTAGAGTGCATTAGTTCAGAGAACCTCTTGCATAGTTTGGGATCAGTAGAGCCAAATATAATGTCATCTACATAGATTTGAACTAACAGTTGTGAGTCCTTATGATGTCTAATGAACAGGGTTCTATCTACTACACCTCTCACAAACTTGTGTTCTAGAAGAAAATTTGCTAAGGTCTCATACCAAGCTCTAGGAGCTTGCTTAAGTCCATATAGAGCCTTTTGGAGTTTGAACACATGAGTGGGTAAGGTTGATGAAACAAACCCTGGTGGTTGTTCAACAAACACTTCTTCCTTTAAATCTCCATTGAGGAAGGCACTCTTCACATCCATTTGGAAGACCTTAAATCTTTTATAGGCAGCATAGGCTAGGAAAATCCTAATGGCTTCTAGTCTGGCTACAGGGGCAAAAGTCTGATCATAATCTATGCCTTCCTCCTGTCTATAGCCTTGAGCTACTAGCCTAGCCTTATTTCTAACTACTATGCCTTGGGCATCAAGCTTGTTTCTAAACACCCACTTGGTGCCTATGATCCGTTGGCCTCTTGGTCTTGGAACCAAGGTCCAAACTTTACATCTTTCAAACTGGTTAAGCTCCTCTTGCATTGCTATAATCCAGTGGGGATCAAGCTCAGCATCTTTAATGGTTAGGGGCTCAACCTGAGAAAGGAAACAAGCAAACATCACATCTTTGTTGAGTTGATGTCTTGTCTGGACTCCTGCTGAAATGTCTCCAATCACTTGAGATACAGGGTGATCTCTAAGTGTGACAAGATCAGTAGGTTCAACAATGATCTGATCTTCAACAGTTTCAAGATTTAATTCCTCATGTGGAATTTGATCAACTGTTGGAGCAGGTGCTTTAACTTGAAAAAGTTCTACATCAGATTCAGAATCTGAAGAAGCAGCCTGAGGAGTTTGTTGGGGATGATTCTCCTGTGTGAGTCTCAAACCTTCCAAATCCTTACTTACTCCTAGGACTTGCACTGTACTATTAGAGGAAGAGTCCTTCTCCTTATAATACATGACTGTCTCATCAAAAGAGACATGTGCAGACTCTTCTATCTTAAGAGAGGATTTATTAAGGACCCTATAGGCTTTGCTTACTTGAGAGTATCCTAGAAAAACTCCCATTGATGCTTTTGCCTCAAATTTTCTATGGTATTCTTTGTTATTGTTATGAACAAAAGCAACACAGCCAAACACTCTAAAATAGTCTATTTTAGGTTTCACTTGCTTAAGTAATTCATAGGGAGTCTTACCCTTAAGTTTATGTATCAGACTTCTGTTCAATACATAGTTAGCTGTGCTAACTGCTTCAGCCCAAAAGGACAGAGGCATGTTAGCATCTGCCAACAATGTACTTGCAGCTTCAATTAGGGTTCTGTTTTTCCTTTCAACTACCCCATTTTGTTGAGGAGTTCTAGGAGCAGAGAAGCTATGTTTGATACCTTCCTTCTCACAGAATTCTTGCATAAGAAGAGACTCAAACTCAGTACCATGATCACTTCTGATCAAGGCAATCTGAGTAGAGTACTCACTCTGTATACACTTTAGAAAATCTGTAAGAACCTTGAAGTTATCAGCCTTAGTTCTCAAGAAGAATACCCAAGTGAACCTGGAGAAGTCATCTACAATTACTAGAGTGTAAGACTTCCCTCCAAGACTCTGCACAGCAATAGGACCAAATAAGTCCAAATGTAACAAGTACAGAATCCTGGGAGAATCACTTTTATTAACTGATTTGAAGCTATTTCTTGTTTGCTTTCCTAGTTGACAAGCTTTGCAAAGGCCTTCCTTCTTGTAGGGGCAAGAAGGTAATCCTCGTACAAGATTGTATTTAGCCAACCTAGAAATGTTTTTCAAGTTTACGTGACTAAGTCTCTTATGCCAAAGGGTATTATTACTGGTTACTTCATTAAATAAGCATATTTCAGATTTGGAGGAATTAAAATCTACAACATAAACATTTCCAATTCTAATACCTACTAACACCACAGTATTATTTAAAGAAATATTGCAAGCAGTGTCAGTAAACCATACCATGTACCCAGCATCACACATTTGACTTACAGAGATTAGGTTGTGCTTTAGTCCAGAGACATAAGCAACCTTCTTGAAGGTTACAGCTCCTATGGTGAAGCTGCCATACCCTTCAGTCTGTCCACAGCTGGAATCCCCAAATATAACTTTTGGTCCCAGCTTGGCTTTGAAACCTGACAGGTTCTTTTTCTTTCCTGTCATATGCTTTGAGCATCCACTATCCAGATACCATTTGTCATGTATGACTGGATAGGTCTTCACCTGCAGAAAGAATAGTTATACATTGTGGACCCAGGTTACCTTGGGTCCAGTATTCTTTACAAAAGAAAAACTAGATATAAAAGATTTTGCAGGCTTAGATTTATATCCTAAAGGGTGTGATCTCCTAGGTGGGATAATCCATTCAGTTGAAGGATTAAACAACCTGGGGTGGTGATTAGGATTTGAAGTTCTGGAAGTTTGATTTTTATTTTCCAGCTTAAGTCCAGATCGTCGATCAATGGTCGACGATTTTTGTAAAGCTAGAAATTTTTTCTTCCTATTCTCTTTCTTAATCTTATTCTGAATTTTCTTGCATTTTTCAATTTCCTCAGTATTCTTTATTCCTGATTCAGAAACAAATTTTACTGGAGTGCTAAATCTCTCCTTTGTGAGGAGGATGGGTTCACTAGGTGTAGCACCTAAGCCTAGTTTATCATTACCAACCCTAGTGTTTGCTATACAGGTTATTTCAGATAATTTAAGGCTTCTGCCATTTAATTGTTCTTCTAACCTCTTAGATTTAGCTAGTTCTAATTTTAAGAATGTTATTTCTTCTTTTGAGCTTTCTAATTCCTTTTCTAATCTGATTATTTCAGTACCTTCCATGTCTAGTTCCATTATTTTTAGTCTAAGTGACTTAATTTCTTTTTCAGATAATAGTAAATCTAAACATAGAGTTTTAAATTTTAGTTTGAACTCAGGAGATGAGAAGTCAAATGAGTCGATTACCTGGTCCTCCATAAAGGAGTCTTCTTCATTGTCTCCTTCTTCTTCAGAATTCTCTGCAGCTGACAGAGAGCTGCAGGCATCAATGGCCATGAGGCAGACCTCTTTGGCTTTCTTCTCTTCTTCTTCTTCAGAATCACTTGAGCTAGAGGAGCAGGTATCCTCTTCTGTTTCACTCCAGGTAGCAGCCACAAATCCCTTGTCCTTCTTCTTGTATTTGTGTGATGAGGACTTGGAGTGGTGCTTCCTGTATTCTTTCTCATGTTTCTTCTCCTTGTACTTCTTCTCTGGACAATCTGGAGCAATGTGTCCAGGCTTGCTGCAAACATAACAAATGATTTCTTTAGATGGAGTCTTGTCATACCTTGGCTTGTCCTCATGCTTGGAGAACTTATTTCTGAGGTCTCTTCTTCCCATGTTGAAGAATCTCTTGGCAATGAGTGCCAGTAACTCCTCATTTGATTGACTTCCTTCAGAAGTCTCAGCAGCCTTAAGAGCTAGAGAATGCTCTTTCTTTATTGGTGTTGGAGTCTTCACTTCAGTTATAGCAGCTCTACTCTTTAAGGTTTGCTCATATGACCTGAGCTTTCCCAACAAAGCTTCTGTGGAGAGTTCCACAGTGTTTCTTCCATCCTTGATGGGCCATATCCTTGAGTCCCATGAGATGGGAAGGCACATCAGGATCTTGTCATTGACTTCTGACAAGGTTATCTCCTTGTCTAAAGACCTCAGTTCACTTATTATTGAACTGAGTCTTGTGTACATGGTGTCAATGTCTTCAGCATCATCCTTCTTGAAGTTTTCATACTGAGAGGTGAGATTGGATCTCCTGTCCTTCCTCTCATCAGCTGAGCCAGCAACTATGTGGTTGAGGGAATCCCACATAGCTTTGGCTGAGGTACATTCAGCCAGCTTCTGGAATATCTCATCAGACATTGTCTGAGCTAGGATATTCATTGCTTTAGCATCAGCTGCTTTTGCCTTCTTGTAAGTTTCATTGTAGTCAGGTGGTGGCACAGCACTGAGATCAGCAGAAGTGGAAGCAGCAGCAGGCCTAGCAGGTGGTCCTGTCAAAATAGAAGAAAAGATATCTTCATCAATAGAATTCATGTATAGTCGTATCCTGGCCTTCCATATGCCAAACTTGGACAAGTTGCATACAGGAGGTCTGGTGCTTGAATAATCCTTAGACTGGGCCATGTGTGAAAGTGTTTGTGAATGGTATCAGGAAACAACTTATCACAGGATCTTTTAACTCAGGTGTTAGCCTGTATGAACAGCTAACCTCCCTCTGATACCAATTGAAAGTGAGGGGATAAGTTGTAAACTACTCTAGAGGGGGGGTGAATAGAGTATTCAAAATTTTATGAACACTTAGTCAGCTCCCTTGGAGTATATTTGCGGAATAGAAAATCTGATACTTGAACCCTAAGAGCCTAACACAGTGAGGTGCACAAGTGAGAGAGTTAACTGAAATTTCAGTTTAACTAAAAGCCTATCACAGCAACTAGCAATCCTAGGTAGTTCTATCACAGCCACAGAATAAACAAATCAGCAAGAACCAGAGAGACACAGGATATATAGTGGTTCCCTTTAAATAGGTACATCCACTCTTCTACCACCCTGGTAGGAATCCACTACAGGTTTTTGCTAAGGTGCCCTGCCACCAATGATCTGATTCAGGTAGATCAAACAGGCCCTTTGAGCTTTTGATAAGGATGCTCAACCACAGGTTGTTGATAAGGTGCCCTGTCACCAACGTTCACTTTTGAAGAGGTGTGAACAAACTCTTTTTACAAAGGGGTTGAGAGGGTTAGATTATCTTCTCTGTTTTAAATACAGATTAGAGAAGATTTGTGGATTCTCTAAAGAATCAAAGTCTCCCCCTGGCTCAGTGGAAGTCCAGGGAAAGCCTTTGCTTCAGGATGAAGGAGTTTCAGATAAACTGAAACTAAATCCTCAGAAATCTGAAGACTGATTTTTATCAGGTCTTAAGATTCTGGAGCACTTGAAGCAGATCTGGAGCTTTTTCTGAAGTCTTGAAAACTCTAAGCAAATGCTCAGGAGACTTGAGAAACAAAGATGATTGCTCTGGGCTTTTTGCTTCAGGAAAACTTTTCTTCTTCTTGTTGTGATATTGTGAAGAGCTGCTCTGATGATGCTTGAGCGAATGAATAATCTTTCTCTGTGTCTGTGTCTCTTTTTTTGAGAGAAGAAATTCTCTTAAATATGTCTTCACGTTTTTCTTTTGGAACGGCTCTATTGATTTGAATTCTCGAGCCCTGCAACAGATTATCTCAAAATAGAAAATGGCAATAGGAATAGAATGGCCTATTAACTTTCTGTCAGTCCCAATAAGGAAATAAATGAATAGGAAAATATCTCAGCATAAAGGTTTATCGTTCTTGGAAATAGCATACACCGCCAACGGCTAGAATACAGCCTGGCAATATATTTTGTATAATAAGACAAAATGCTTTATCAAGAATACTGAATCCCGTGATTTATGCTTGACAGAATTTGTAATCAATTTATTTGAATTTAAACCATAAATTTAGCAACAATAATATCAGAGAATCAATCTAACCACCAACTAAAACACTTGGAAATAAACCAAGGAATAGAATAAATACGAACAGATAAAAGCAGACAGAAAACGTCGAACAGGAGTTCGATGATCGTCGACCTGCAAACAGATCGTCGACCAATAGCAGGAATCTGTCGGAACAGAAATCGTCGACCACAAATCGTCGACCAGCTAATAGATCGTCGACCGGCTAACAGATAGTCGACCAGCGAACAGATCGTCGACCAGCAAATAGATAGTCGACCAGCAAAGGCAAATGTCTGTCGAGACAGAAATCGTGAAGCAAGAACACGATCGTCGACCTGATGATGACAGATCGTCGACCATCCTTCAGAGCGTAGTAAGCTTGCTCTGAGATCGTCGACCAACGGTCGACGATAATTGTCTTGACTTCAATGATTCATTAGCCCTGCTATCGTCGACCATTGATCGACGATCGCGAGGCCTCGTTCGACGATGGTCGAACGGAAAAAAACTTAACTACAAAAACATCTAGAACTTCTAACCTAAGCTCTAGGTCAGTTTATAAACTGCCCTAGGGAGACTAAACAAAGTCTAACCATGATCATATATCTTTATATGGATCAAGAGGGGCCGGAAAGGGATTACATAAGCCAAATCACATCTAGGGTACCAACAAAGTTGTAGATCCTGTATGCCCTTCTGTTATTGCTGTACCCAACAAATATCCCATCTAAGGATTTGGTAGCAAACTTAGTTTGGTAGTGCTTACCATTAACTAGGACATAACATTTGCTACCAAAGATTCTAAGGTAGGAAATATTTGGTTTTCTGCCTTTCATAATCTCATAGGAAGTCTTCATATGTCTTTTATTGATGGAAGCTATATTGAGTACATGACATGCAGTATTTACTGCCTCAGCCCAGAAGTATTCAGGGAGAGAAGTATCACTTAGTAGTGTTCTACTTGCCTCAATTAGAGTCATATTCTTTCTCTCAGCAACTCCATTTTGCTGGGGAGTTCTAGGTGAGGAGAACTCCTGATGAATCCCAAGTTCTTCACAGAACTTTGTCATACACTCAGACTGAAATTCAGTTCCATGATCACTTCTAATTTTGACCACTGAATTATTAAATTCATTCTGAATTTGTCTAACAAAAGTCTGGAAGACAGTAGGGGTTTCAGATTTCTGCCTCAAGAAGAAAACTCATGTAAATCTAGAATAGTCATCCACAATAACTAATGTGTATGCTTTCCTACCTAGACTATGAACTGGCATTGGACCAAATAAATACATATGCAGGAGATATAGACATCTCACTGAATCTTTGGTAACAAGTCCATGGAAAGAGGTCTTGGTATGTTTGCCCTTCTGGCAAGCTGAACAAACACCCTCTTTAATGCACTTAACCTGAGGACCATTCCTCACTAGCCCCATACTAAATAATTATCTTATTGACCTATAGTTAAGATAAGCTAGCCTCTTGTGCCATTGGACACAATGTGATGCTTTCTCATTTGCAACTAGACAGATATGTGAGTTTTTATACTCATAATCAAGGTTAAGATGATATACATTCCCTTTCCTAGTGCCAATCAAAATGATCTCTTGATCACTTGACCTCTTTATTTGGCACTCACCCTTGAGGAAAGAGATGTCATACCCAAGATCACTTAGTTGACTTATGCTTATTAGGTTATGTTTCTGACCTTTCACATAAGCCACTTGAGTGAAACAGATAGAGTTACTAGAAATGTTACCAAACCCTTTGATGATACCTTTTTCTGATCCACCAAAGATTACTTTGGGTCCATTCTCTATGGGAGAATAGTACTTCAACATCCTTCTTATTCCAATCATGTGCCTGGAACATCCACTATCCAAGTACCATATAGGGGTATGGCCACTTAGACTCACCTGCATCAAATAAATATTTACCCATCCTTAAAACCAAAATTGTTATTGGGTCCTAGGTTAAAGTTAGCTTGAAATCTGACATGCTTACCTGCAGCCTTTCTGACAGGTAAACTGGCCTTATTTTGAATACTAGAATTGAACCAACAATTAATGTCAAAGTGGGACACCTTGCCACAACACCAGCACTCAAATCTATTGTACCTTTTCTTAAGTACAGGCTTCTCAACATTGTTGCCAGTATTCCTTTTAAGTGTAGGTGCTGGAGTAGCATACCCCAAAGATTCCTTAAGAACATGATGAGTTGCTTATAGGGTGCCCTATTAGCATGTGCACCCTTGTCATTGAGATCACAATACTCACAGTGACCATGAGTGAGGTCATGATCATACCTGTTAGTAGGTTGCACGACTTTTCTAAAAGAAATAGGGGGTTTCATAGCTAGTGGCTGAACTGTGCCTTTGCCTTTTCCTTAAGAATTGGCTGACCTTGTTCTTTCCTTGATGCATAGTCCTGTCTTTCCTTTCTGAGATATGAAGTTATCTATTAAAGGCAAGACAGACTTTGGCTTTGAAAATTTAGCCACTAGATCCCTTTCTTTCTGGATTCTTGATTCCAGATTTTTGATGTGATTTTCTTTGAAGGAGATTGTGCTCATCTGAATAACAGTTATGTTTTTCAGTTTGGCAACCTCATTCAATTTCAAATCCAACATCTTTACTGAATCTGATGCAGTCAGTTTGAGAGATTCAATTTCCTCAGCCTGTTTCTTGATAAGGAATTTGCTTCTCTTAAGAGCTTGCAACAAACCACCATACTAATCAATTAATTGATGTACATCCCCCTCAGATTCAGAACCATCCACATCTCTTGATGTTGATGCTTCTAATTCTGATCCAGTAAAATAATCAGAAGCTAAAGATGGACTGTATACCTTGGACCAGGCTGATCCTGGCACTGATCTTCTTTTGAAAGAGCCATCAGCCCTCTACAATAACAGTCTTCACCTCCATTTATGGAATACAGCATGTGCAAGAATTCTGATTCCATAGAATCCTCTTCTGTAGTAAACAACCCAATATAAGCTTCTGCATCATCCTCTTCTCCAGATTCTGAGGATGAAGAGTTAGTCCAACTCTTCTGCTTCTGGGAAACAAAGGATTTCTCCTTCTTGCCATTATTTTGAGGCTTCTTCTTATCCTTAGTCTCCTTTCTCTTATCAGGACAGTCAGTTATGACATGTCCAGGCCTGTTGCAGTAATAACAAACAATTTTAGAGGTAGTTTGTTTACTAGGATTAGAGGCATACCTGCCCTCCTTAGCATTCTTCTTCTTCTTATAACATTCATCCATGAAGGAGGATGAAGATGGCTTGGTTCTCCATTTCTTCTTCTACATGAACCTCTGAAACTGCCTTGTAAAGGCAGCAAAATCTTTATCATAATTGTGGTTGTCTGATGTACTGATGTCAGGATTTTCTGCTTCAGCCTCAACACTTCTTCTGGGTGGAGAAGGAGACTTTATCCTACCCTTTGTTATGGCTTCAGCTTTGAAGGATACTGACTTGTCTTTATACTCAGACCTACTATTTTTCTCCTCCTCCTTTCTGGCAGTGAGCTGCATCTCATAAGATAGCAGTTTTCTAAACAAGGTTGGTGGAGGTGTATCAGCAAGCCTGGCCACCTCTCTGATGACACATATTTTTGTATCTCAGTCCTTGGTCAGTGACCTGAGAAACTTATCATTCAATTCATATGTGCTAAATATTCTTCCATAGGTCATCAATTCATTTACAATTCTAAAAAATTTCTTGTAACATTCTTCTATGCTGTCTGACTTAGCTTGTCTGAAGCTTTCATATTCTTGATTCAACATAGATTTCCTATCCTCTCTAACTTCTTCAGTTCCCTTCATATAGACAATCAAGGTGTCCCACATCTCCTTGGAGGTTTTGCAATGTACCAAATTCTGAAATGTGGCATCATCTATATCACTCACAATTATGTTTCGTGCGCTCTTGTCTAAAGTTGCTAGAATGATCTCATCCTTAGTCATTTCAGAATAGATCTTTGGGGTTTTGAGATTAGCATCAAGAGCTGATATATTCATTGGAATGAAAGGACCTTCTTGTACTGTGATGTAGATTCTAGGATCAGATGCTTCCATGAACAATCTGACCCTTTCTTTCCATATCCCAAAGTTTTCTTTCCTGCAGATGGGCAGTTTCATGGATCCAAATTCCTTCTGATTCTCATTTGAACCCATTCTGGCTAATTGTTAATTGCCTTAGAGATTTACTCAGACTGTTAGGTCTATTTTTGAGCAACCTCCCTCTGATACCACTTGAAAGATTTGATTTCAAGATCCTAGACACCTAGGGGGTGAATAGGTTCTAATCTTTTTAACTATTTAGGCAATTAATAAGTTCTAACACAGCATATAAAATCACAGTTCTCAGAAAAAATAAACACAGCACATTACAACAAGATTTATAGTGGTTTCCCAATTTATGGGTACATCCACTTTCCCCCTTCACCTATCCAGTAGAGAACTGGATTCAGCTAAACTTCCTTCCACTATCTCAGATCCATAGATCTTATAACTCAGAACCTGATAGGTTCTTACAGCTCAGACTTCTTGAAGTCCTACCTTAGATTCTTCCCAAGAACCCTACCTCAGGCAACAACCCTACCTCAGCCTTTATCTCCAGGCCTATAACTCAGAATTTAACAAGTCCTACACCTCATGCACTCATCCCTACCTCAGCCTTTATAAATACAGGCTTACAAATCAGATCTATATAAGATCTTACAAGAAAATTTTTATTTAACGAAATAGAAATTTCACCCAGATTGAAATATAAATGGGTGAGAGCTTCTTGATCAGTTCTTGAATGACTGAATACTTCAGATCCAACCTGACTTAGCTTCTTCAAAGCTTCTTGAATTTGAACAAAATAAGGTTGATCTTTACTTGGTGTTGAAGTTGATCTTTAATCAGCTTTCTTCTTAAATTAAGAATCAGATCTGAATCTTTCTTCCAGACTTGTTCAGGATCTGCCTTCTTTTTGGTCAGCCTCTTGCTCTCCAATACTTGTTGTTAGTTCTATATAATTTTTTATGTTGGATTCTATTATGGTTATTATAGATCAGACCTTTATATAGAGTTCATACATGATTATCGGCTGATCCGGTTTATAACGGCCTTCTTACAGTACTGACAGATATGTCAGTCTTGTTACTTATGACAGCTATCAAGTCTTCAGTCATGATAACTTATCCTTCATTAGAATTCTTTCTCAGCAGGACATTGTTAGCAAACTACTTCAAATGTGTCGACACAAATAGACCAAGTGTCGACACAATTCTTGATGATGTCGACACAGCTTCCAATGTGTCGACACAATCATTCTTTATCTTCTCGACACAACTTCTGTTGTATGTGTCGACACAAGTCCTGTGTGTCGACACAACTGCTCCTGGTCTCCATATAGCTGATGCTGATAGATGGCGTTGAGTGTATGTCCAGACGTCATTGAGTGTGTGTCGACACAAGTCCTGTGTGTCGACACAAGCCTTTCAGACTCAGTATAGCTGTTGTTGATAGATGGCATTGAGTGTGTGTCGACACAAGTCCTGTGTGTTGACACAAGCCTTTCAGACTCAGTATAGCTATTGATGAAAGATGGTGTTGAGTGTGTGTCGACACAAGTCATGTGTGTCGACACAAGCCTTTCATACTCAGTATAGGTGTTTTTGATAGATGGTGTTGAGTGTGTTTCGACATAAGTCCTATGTGTCGACACAAGCCTTCTTTAGGTGTCGACATAATTCCTGGGTGTCGACACATACCTTGCTTCTGGTGTCGACATAACTCCTGGGTGTCGACACAGCTCCTACTTCAGGTGTCGACATAATTCCTGGGTGTCGACACAACTCCTGCTTCAGGTGTCGACACAATTCCTTACAAGTGTCGGCACTTGTACTTAGAAATTTTCCTGCATTTCTTAAACCTGCACACTGAAACTCAACATTCCATCAAATACAAATTGATGTATATCATTGAGTACAGAGAGGCTTCTTCAAATCTGCCACATAATTTCCAGTGTACCCAACACTTTGCCCTAAAATGTGAAAGGAATGGCTTGGAAGAAGCTCTCTCACAATGGCTGAAAATCTGCGCTTAAATAGAAAAAGATTAGAAAAATGGTCACGCACGGTCCCGCACACGACTGTGCGCTAACCGTGGGATTTTAACTTTCAGATCTGGATCACGGATGAAGATGCGTTGACCCGTATGTTTTACTCGTGCATGGGTGCTTCTGCCTGTGCGTGAAGGAAATCGCACGGGTAAACACAGAGCGCAGAAAGTAGGGTAAAACAGGGGAACCGTGCGTTTTACTCGCGCACGGGCGCATTTTCCCGTACGTGAAGGAAACACACGATTTACCCCAGAATGCAGGAATAAGATAAAATGTGCAGACCGTGCGATTCCTTCTCGCATGGTTTGGCCTAAACCGTACGGGAACAAAACATATGGGTAGAAACAGAAGTCCCCAGAATTGCTGTATAAAATGCACGATTGCACTGAAACCGTGCGCTAAGAAATGCGCACAAACATGCGTTTTATACAGAATTGGAAATGGAATTTGGGACGTCGCGACAACCTACACAGCAATGAAACTAACTGGAGCACCAGCTCCCAGCGACAATACACAGCATAAAATAAACAAAAAGAACCATGGGGAGCACCATGTGCTTATCCCCAACAAAAGAATGTGCAATTGCACACCCTTGGGCCAAAATAGTGCACTTAGCGTGATAAGCAGAATAAATGAAATATCAATGATAACATACTAAAAGTGAAGTGCAAGAGTGAGAAAACAAGCCCAGATGAGTCCTAAAAATCCTATATAAATCAGACTCATCAACTGTCCTTGGAGCTGGCGATCTGATTTGGTGTCCTCCGAGCTCGTGCCATATGGTTGGCGGGTTAATGGACTTGGTCACACACTGTGATAAGTCCAGGGTGTCCGCATTATCCGCTGTTGACCAGGCGGTCTGCCTGTTGGTTATGGACTTGTGCTGCCGGCTGATGCTGTGTTCGAAGAGTCCGCTAAGTCTGCTGTGACCAGGCGGTCTGCCTGTTGGTCGTGGACATGTGCTGCGGGCTGATGCTGTGTTCGTAGAGTCCGCTAAGTTCGCTGTGACTTGGCGGTCAGCCTGTTGGTCGTGGACTTGCGCTTCGGACTGATGTAGTGTCCGCTAATTTGAGCTAACTGTCTTGTCGCCTTGGTGCTTGGTGGTTTTAGCTGATGTCTGGCTTGTCCTTGCGGACTGAGCAGACTATCTTGTGCGGACTGGAATCTGGCTAGCAGGTCTGCTATGGCGGTGATCTTGCGCTTGGTGGTTAGCAGACTATTCGCGAGTCAGGTACTGTTGATTCGGTCAATGCGGACTCGGCGGATTGGATGTGCTAGCTGCGATCAAGGGGCAGTTAGCCTATCTCATAGGATAGTGACCACACTCCTCACCCCGCCTATAAAAAGGACCCCCGATACTTCATTTATAACTGAGTGAACAGTAAGTGGAACTCGGATTAAGTGCTGCGGAATCAGTTTTCCTATCTGCGTGGTTTGAGCAGGCTTAATTGATTGCTTTTTGCAGGTGGCACGACTAACACTGAGGATCCAAGAGTTTTGTTTTGACTTCGGTCAAGCTCAATAAAGTTTGTGGATTGCAATCGGCGGCTTACCAGTTTTCTCTCTGCTTCAATTTTCCAAGTTCAATAACCTGTCCACCGGACTCGGTAGTTAGGTGGTCTGTTCTCCAGTTCGACAGCAGGCAGTAGTTCAGCAAATAACGGTGCGTCCGCGCGACCTCACGGTCTCAGAGTACTCCATTGTTCAGTTTGGCTTCAGCAGCAGTTCGGGCGATCTCTGCGACTTCTGAGGACAGGCGGTCTCGGCAGTCTCCAGCTTTTGTCCGCCCGAATTGATACTTGTATTTTCTCTGTTTTTCATTGTATTGGCAAAATCATGTCTCACCACGTATACCTCGCCTTGTAAAGAAGATTGATAGTTATATGATTTGTTTGTCACTATTTTTGCATCTGGTTGATTGAGTTTACTTCATGGTTTCTGCTTGGTCAAGTTGTGATCTGGATAGTTCTGAAGATATTAATTTGGTGTTTAAACTATCTTGCTGAGCTTCTTGAGAAAATTCAACATGGTATCAGAGGGAGGTTCAGTTGCTTGAGCAGTGATCAACTTATGTTGTGCTCTGTGCTTCTGATTGCTTAAACCAGAGTTACTACAATGGAAGGAGGTTATGCAAGAGGTCTGGACATTGAACTCTTAACGCCGACTAACTTCAAGAAGTGGAAGTCGTGCATGAAGAGTTATCTTCTGGGAGAGGAGCTGTGGGAGGTCGTCGGTGGTGATGACCAAGTGGAAATTATAGCTGAGTTTGGAACTGCTGAGCAGGTGAGAGTTTGGAGGAAGACTAATGCAAAGGCAGAGTTTACTCTCAAACGGGCTGTCTCATCAGAACTGTTTGATCACATCATTGGATATGAATCTGCTGCTGAAATTTGGAATTCCCTTGATGGGTTGTTCAATAGGAAGAATGTAGCTAGGCTACAGTTCTTGGAGAATGAGTTGGCTAAAGCAACTCAAGGAGACCTTTCTATCTCAAAGTTTTTCTTAAAAATGAAGAGCTTGTGTGTTGAGCTATCAGCGCTTGATCCTGATGAGCCTATCTCTGAGGCTAAGTTGAAAAGGCACATAATCCGTGGCCTGCGAAAGGAGTATGTGGCCTTTGTAACTTCAGTTCAAGGCTGGGCAACTCAGCCATCTCTGTTAGAGCTTGAGAACCTGCTTGCTTCGCAGGAAAGTTTGGCCAGACAGATGGCTGGAGTGACTATTTCTGAAGGAGGTAGTGAAGCTCTTTTCACAGGCAAGAAGAAGAAGAAATGGGAAGGGAAGAAGAAGACCGCGGCTGAAGATGTGCCTTCAACCTCTAATCAACAAGAAAGGAGCTCTGCTCCTATGAAGTATTTGAAGAAGAATTTGAAGTGCTATAGGTGTCATCAGCCAGGTCACTTCAAGCGTGACTGCAAGGTCAAGATGCAGCCTGGGCATGCTGCAGGCAAGGAGGAAGCTTGCTCTAATACTGAGGAAGCTGGTTGGGGTGGAGCTTTCATGACAGGCACTTGTGTCCGTGCTTTGTCCGCCATCGACTTTGAAGAAGACTGGATCGTGGACTCCGGGTGTGGTCATCACCTCACCAAAGACAAGTCAAAGTTCTCCTCATTGCAAGCTTACTCAGGTAACGAAGCTATCCTTACTACTGATAATACTATTCATACTATAGAGAAGGAGGGTGTAGTGTCTGTGGGTAGTGATCAGGGTCCACTCACACTAAGGAGTGTCTATCATGTACCAGGCATGAAGAAGAATCTCTTCTCAGTAACTAATGTAGTAGATGCAGGATATCAGGTTCTGTTTGATAAAATAGAAGTGAAGTTTCTCCACAACGTATCAGCGGTTAAAGCTGATGTTGCTCACATTGGAAGGAGAGTAAAGGATTTGTTTGTTCTTGCAACAAGCTCCTATGTTGATCGGATGAGGGAAAACGATAGTGCTGCTATTTGGCATGAGAGGCTAGGGCATGTAGGGATGGATAAGCTGAAAGCTATGACAAGCAGAAGCCTTGTGAAAGGCTTGCCTAAGTTATCCTCCTTCGGTGATGGCCATGTTTGTGCAAGATGTCAGTATGGAAAGGCTTATCGCCTTCTGTTTGATAAGTCGTAGACAAGAAGTAAAGCACCATTGGAGGTTATCCATTGTGATCTGATGGGGTCAACGATCACTACTAGTCTTGGTGGCAGCAGGTACATGTTTGTGTTGATTGATGACTACTCAAGGTATACTTGGGTATATTTTTTGAAGGAGAAGTCAGAAGCCTTCAAATTGTTTGTGGAGTTCATGGAGCTGGTGGAGGGCCGACTTAACCTGCGGATCAAAAAGTTTAGAACTGAAAATGGCGGATAATTCATCTCCTCCAATTTTTCTAATTTTTGCAGGAAGCACGGGATCCAGAGAGAGCTTACTTGTGCTCATACTCCACAACAAAATGGAGTTGCAGAAAGAAAGATCCGTCATCTGACAGAGACCTGCAAATGCTAGCTTCATGCCAAGAGTATCCCAAGGTCCTTTTGGATGGAGGGAATGTCTTATGCAGCTTATGTCATTAATCGGATGCCTCTCAGTCCGATCAATATAAAGTCTCCCTTCGAGATGTTGCTGAATGAGAAGCCAAGTGTGGAACACCTTCGTGTGTTTGGATCAACTTGCTATGTGCATATCCTGGATGCCTTAAGAACCAAGCTTGATGCAAAGGCAAGGAAACTTGTTTTTGTAGGCTATGATGAGCAGAAGAAGGGATGGAAGTGCACGGATCCTGCGACAAAGAAGTGTATTGTATCAAGAGACGTAGTCCTTTATGAACTAATGTCGTATGGAGGAAGCTCACTTGAGTTACCAGAGAGCAAGGTTGATGAAGAGCAGGTGGTTGCCAAAGTTCTTCAAGAGGAGCTTGTTGTTTCACCAGTAGCTCCTATTGCTTCAAGAGCTCAGACAGAGGGTTCTGGTTTAGGAAACAGGGGGAGCATTGCTCAGGTTCTGCCTGAGAATGAAGTTGAGCCTGAATAAGCAGCGGAGGTGGTAAGCAAGGAGCAAACTCTTTTGAGATCAAAGAGGGTTATCAAGCCTCCAGCTCACTACTGCGAAGGGAATGCAGTGAGCTATGTCTCATGTTTCTTTGCAGGTCCTCTTGATGAGCGAGAACCTTCAAGCATCAATGAAGCCACTGGAGTCAAGGAATGGGAAGATGTCATGGGAGAGGAGATGGCTGCTCTCAATAAGAATGAAACATGGGACCTTGTGCCAAGGGTTGATGACATTACTCCAGTGACTTGCAAGTGGGTCTACAAGTTGAATAAGAAGGCTTATGGGAGAATTGAAAGGTACAAGGCTCGCCTTATTGCTTGAGGATTCTCACAGTAGTATGGAGAGGACTATGGGGAGACGTTTAGTCCATCTTCAAAGATGACTTCGGTTTGGGTGGTGATCGCCTTGGCTGCTTGCCAAGGATGGAGGATGTGGTAGCTGGATGTAAAGAACGTCTTTCTTTACGGGGAGATTGATAAGGACATTTTCATGGATCAGCCGCTTGGTTTTGTCTCTGAAGTTCATCCGGATTACGTATGCAAACTCAGGAAGGATCTCTACGGGTTGAAGCAAGCTCAAAGAGCTTAGTATGGGAAGATAACAGAATACCTTCAATTATGTGGATACCTTACTTCTAACTCGGATTCTAGCTTGTTCATCAAGAAGAAGGGGGAGCTTCAAGTCTTGGTCCTGGTGTATATTTATGACATGATCATCACAGGGAATTCAGACGAGGAAGTAGCTAGGCTCAGGGCTGAGCTTGCTATTCGCTTCGAGATGAAAGACTTGGGAGAGCTTCATCACTTTCTTGGTCTCGAAGTACAGAGGAAGGAGAGTGGGATTCTCATCTGCCAGAAAGGATATGCAGATCGAATGGTGAACCGTTTCAACATGAGTGAAGGAAAGGTTTGCTCTACTCCTCTAGATCAAGGGCTGAAGCTTCGGCAAGATGAAGGAAGGATTCTTCCTGATCCTTTGGTGTTCAGAGCGCTTGTAGGGAGCTTGATCTACCCGACGATTACGATACCAAACATTGCTTACGTTGTTGGTCAAGTAAGTCAGTTTATGGTAGAGCCAAGGAAGTCTCACCTGGTGGCGGCAAAGAATATCTTGAAGTATGTCAAGGCGACTTCTGATATGGGACTCTTTTATAGGAGGGACTCGGGTTTTTCATCGCTAGGATACACGGATGCTGATTATGGTGGTGATTCGGATGATCGAAGATCAACTTCTGGTTATGTGATAACTTGTGGATCAGCGAGCATATCGTGGTGTAGCAAGAAGAAGGACTCGGTGTCCGTCTCTACTATGAAAGCTGAGTATAAGGCTTCGTCCTTGGCTGCTCGAGAAGTCATCTAGTTGAGGAGGCTAGTAGAGGACGTCCATGAGGAAGTGTAAGGTCCTACTTTTCTCCGAAGATACAATGAGAGGGCTCTCAAACTGGTGAACAATCAAGTTTGTTACGCAAGGACCAAACATATTAAGATCGAGAACCACTTCATAAGGGAGAAGGTGTTGGAGGCATCTCTTGTGGTCGGGCATGTTCGGAGTGAAGATAACCTTGCTAACATCTTCACGAAGCCGCTGTCTGAGGGGCCTTTCCAGCAACTTCGAGGACTATTGGGCTTGATCACCACTTCTCACTTCAAGGGGGAGTGTTGAAATTTGTGAAGTAAAAGTGGGTGATCGGGCAGTCTGGCTGGCCTAGGCCGACTGACCGTGCGGGCTGATGTAGTAGTCTGACGGTCTGGTGTTGGCGACCTGTGGAGTTTTGGTGGCTGCTGTGCGGGTTGAAATCCACAGACTGCGCGGACTGATTGCGAGTCCAGTAGTTGGGTGATGTCGGCGATTTGAAGGTTGGAGTCCGCGGACTATGGTTTTGGAGTCCGAGAGGTCGTCGATGGTCAGATCGCTTGAGTTGCGGTGGTGAACTGCATTCTTGGTGGCAGACTGTCCTTGGAGCTGGCGATCTGATTTGGTATCCGCCGAGCTCGCTCCATATGGTTGGCAGGTTAATGGACTTGGTCACACACTATCACAAGTCCAGGGTGTCCGTGTTGTTCGCTGTTGACCGGGTGGTCTGCCTGTTGGTCGTGGACTTGTACTGCGGGTTGATGCTGTGTTCGAAGAGTCCGCTAAGTCCGTTGTGATTAGGCGGTCTGCCTGTTGGTCGTAGACTTGTGTTGTGGGCTGATTCTGTGTTCGCAGAGTCCGCTAAGTCCGCTTTGACCGGGCGGTCAGCCTGTTGGTCATGTACTTGCGCTTCGGACTGATGCAGTGTCTGCTAATCTGAGCGGACTGGCTTTGTTCGTAAGTCTGGCATTATTGATTCAGTCAATGCGGACTCGGCGGACTGGCTGTACTAGTTGCGATCAAGGGGCGGTTAGCCTATTTCATAGGGAGATGACCACACTCCTCACCCCGCCTATAAATAGGACCCTCTGACACTTTATTTGTAACTGAGTGAACAGTAAGTTGAACTCGGATTAAGTGCTGTAGACTCAGTATTCCTATCCACGCGGTTTGAGCAGGCTTAACTGATTGTTGTTTGTAGGTGGCGCGTATAGTACTGAGGAGCCGAGAGTTTGGTGCTGACTTCAGTCAGGCTCAGTAAAGTTTGCGGATTATAATCGGCAGCTTACCAGTTTTCTCTCTGCTTCAATTTTCCAAGTTCAATAACTTGTCCGCCGGACTAGGCGGTTAGGCGGTCTATTCTCTAGTTCGGCAGCAGGCAGTAGTTCAGCGAATAACGGTTCATCCACGCGACCTCGCAGTCTCGGTGGACTCCATTGTTCAGTTCGGCTTCAGCAGCAGTTCTGGCGATCTCTACGACTTCTGCGGACAGGCGGTCTCCAGCTTTTGTCCGCCTGAATTGATACTTGTATTTTCTCTATTTTTCATTATACTGGCGAAATCATGTCTCGCCACGTATACCTCGCCCTGTAAAGAAGATTGATAGTTATATGATCTGCTTGTCTCTGTCTTTTCATCTGGTTGATTGAGTTTACTTCCTGGTTTCCGCTTGGTCAAGTTGTGATCTGGATAGTTCTGAAGATATTAATTTGGTGTTTAGACTATCTTGCTGAGCTTCTTAAGAAAATTCAACACATATAATAGTAGACATCCTGCATATATTGAACTTGAACATATATTAAATACAATCATGTGTATACTATTGACTTGTGATCCTTCTTCAAATATGGAACATTATTATCAATGGACCCAACAATCTGCCCTATTTGAAGAAGTCAGAATCCTAGTCAATGATATATACTAACACATAGAAGAGATAATTTTCACAATAAACAAGAACAATAAATGATATACAATCAAGATATGAGTAACACAGAAGGTGATAATTATAAACAAAATGTGTGGACATAATACAGTTCATATTCCTAGGAGCCTAAGGAACCTAATTCACACACACACAAAAATTAATGTTTTTGTTTCCTTGATGACTATACCCCTTCTTGACCTCTTGGCAGCCTTCTCTTCAGCTTCAATTTGTTTTTTCTTTTGCCTTTCAAAATAACTGTAAGGCTTTGGGAAGTACTTGCAAGGATTTGGGGCATCTGATGGCAATGCACCTATTTTCTTATCCCTTCTGATTTTTTTTCATAATTCTTCATTCCTTTCCAATTTTTACCATTCCTCTTTGAATTTTGTTCTCTTTAATTTGGTCCAAGGCTGATAAAATTATGGTCTTAGATTGAGGACTCCATCTCTCAAAGTCAGGCCCTTAATTCCATTTCTTCTCTATATCTTTTCTTGCTTCGCCTGATCTCTTCATCTTCTTCAGCAATAGTCTTGCCCTTCATCCTTGATATCTATTCAGTGGTGGGGCTGAAGGTAGGAACATCAACTACTGAGAGTTCATCCCCATCAATATCAATCTGTCCTTCTAGAGCAAAAGCATTATCATATGTATACTGATATAGACTCAATGATCCCCTAATTACATTTGTGGTCCATATAACATTGTTTGTATCTGCCTCGATCATTGCATTCTCCCCCTTTATGACTTCTTTAAATATTACATTAGTCAGGAAGTCCTTTGTTAAGGAGATTCTATCAGTCAAATAGTTTACTCCTTTGGTGACATAATTTTTGACTTCAAACATATCAGCATCTAGAATCTGTGTGCATGCATCCATCCTCTTCTCTAGAGTGATGTTGTGTGCTTACATGGGTTGTTTTTGCACATTATGCACCATTTCCATATTACTAGAGGTGATTTTTTGATTTTCAATTATATCATTCTGTTTTTGTCTAATCTCCTCAAGCTTTTCTTTAGTATAAGTCACAGTAGGAGCAGCTTTCTTGAAGAATGCAACAGTATTGGCCTTTAGCAAATTCACCTCAAATCTGATAGACTTGAGCTCAGTAGATAGATCTTGTCTTAATCCTTTGATAGAATCATCAACATAGTGCTCTAACTGTCTCCTCTTGTCATTTAGAAGTCCTTTTAATTGTGCTAAGAAAGTAGAAGTCATAACATCAGCTTGATGAGATGCACCTTGGATGCAGACGTCCTCATCCTCTTTCCTTGTATCTCCCCTTATTTCCGAGTCTGCCCTTATGAACTCAGAGGAATGATCATCAACATCAGCAGATGGCTTGTTAGATTCAGATATTTCAATTATACTCATAGTCTCTTGAGCAGGGAGCTTTATGTGAATCTCCCCCTCAACCTCAGCACTTTCCAATGTAATTTGTTTGTCTTCAGCAACTGTGTTGAGCACATCTTGTTCTACTGAAACTGGAATCTGCTCCCCTCAGCTTGATTACTGGAGGGCAGTAAGTGAGATTCATCTAGAGTTTGATTTATCCTTCTTTGTATATTATCCAAGGGGTCAATTTGGTCCTGTAAAGATTGAACTTGCTCCCCCTTAGCAGGAGCATCCAACCGGAGAGTCTCACCCTTAATCTCTGTACAGATCATGTCCACCACATCTCCAGCCAGCTTTTCAGTTATTTCTACTGGAATGTCTTCAGACTAAGAAACACTGTTGGGTAGAGTTCTTGTTGCAGGTTCTGATGACATAGATAACTGAGCACTCATATCTCTTCTAATGTTTATAAAAGATTCAGACAACTCTCTGTGATGGGGTTTTTCTTCTCTGCTCTCAGAAGAGCTACTCTCAGAACTTTCTTCAGTGATGGTGACTGATTTCCTTTTCTTCCTATCAGCTGTCTGTTGGTGTGGGAGCACTACCCTATCCCGCATATCAAACATCTTAGAGTCCATCTTTCTCATGCAATGTATCTTTATTCCTAGCCTCTCATTGAGGATCCTTGGAATAGAATTATGTAGGTATAACGATAGTATTCTCCCTAAGTTTAGTTCTAGAACACATTCTACTATTCTTTCAAATAAAATCCTTCCCCAATCAATCCTTTTGGATATAATAGCTCTTGTCATTGTCTCAAATATTTTCCTAGATATTTTGTCATGAGACCCTGTTTTGTAGATCAAAGCCTTGCCTATTACATCAGGTAGGAAATTCCCCTTTAGATTTATTTCCTTTCTCAATATAAAGCCAGTAATGTGCTTTGAAAGGCCACACCATTGAGAGCTGACTTCACATTCTCAAGAAAAGTTCATCTTCCTCATCTGTTAGCCCAATCTATGTCAGATTAGAGCTTTACTCAGTCTCCTTGGGGTAATCTTAAGCTTGTGTCCATTGATTGAAGTCACGATCTTGTTAGAAGAGGAGTCGATTTTGGCATTTGAGTAAAGTTCCAATACTTCTCGTATCCATATAGAACTCGATTCTGACAGCACAAATTCTAGGTCGGCGACCTACAACAAGTGAAGAACTAGTTGAACTTCTTCAATTTCATCCTTGAACCTATTCTTAATGAGTTCAGATCCTTCAAATAGAAAATCCACTCCTTTGGGCGGCCATTGGAACTTTGAATTTATTGAGAGTTGAAGAACTTGCTCAAGAAATCTTCATAGGGATGCAGATAGTCAAATAGGGCTAGGATCTATGTGATTTATTTTAAGCACAAATTTCTATTTATAGCTAGTCATATTTGAGAATGTGGAGAGGCGTGTACCTGTCATGATTAACACGATTTGATCAATAGCTGAGATTAATCCTGGGAGATAGCCGTAATCAAAACTGCCAGAGTGAATTTGTTGAGTGAACTCATCGCACTCGACACATGGAGTTTTGTCAACGCACTCAACGCCTAAACAGTTAGTCCATATTTCTTAATTACCAAACTAAAATTTGAAGGTGTTGAACTTGGCTTCATCTAGTGGCTTAGTGAATATGTCAGGCACTTCTTTGTCTGTGTGGACAAACTCAAGACTAATGTCTTCCCTTTCTACATGCTCTCTAATAAAATGATATCTAATCTCTATGTGCTTAGTCCTACTATGATACACAAGATTCCTAGCAATGGAGATAACACTAGAAGAATCACAGAACATGAGAGTTTTACTTAGCTATAGATTATAGTATTGGAGTTGATGTTGGATCCATAGTAGCTGTGCACAACAACTTCCAGCTGAAAAAATTCTGATTCTGTAGTGGAGATGACTATACTGATCTGCTTCTTGCTGCTCCATGATACATGTCTTCTCCCTAAGAACTAATAGGTGCCAGATGTGCTTTTCCTATATCATCTACAACCTGCAATTAAATATCCAATTAGATAAAAATCATTATTTCTAGGGTACCATAGACCAAGATCAAGTGTACCCTTAAGATATCTTAGAATTCTTTTAGCAGCAAAATAATGAGACTCTTTAGGGCATGTATGTTACCTAGCACAAACACATGTAACACGCATGATGTAAGGCCTACTAGCAGTTAAGTAGAGGAAGGAGCCAATTATTCCTCTATAGAAGGTTTCATCAATAGGTTTCCCAATCGCATCCTTATCTATTGACACACTTGACCCCATAGGAGTTTTTATTATGGAGGCACTCTCCATTCCAAACTTCTTGATTAAATCCATGGTGAAATTAGACTGAGAGATGAATAACCTATCCTCTGATTGTCTAACTTAGAGGCCCAAAAAATACTTGAGTTCACCCATATTGCTCATTTCAAACTGCCCTTGTATAAGTTTAGCAAACTTCTTGCAAAGGCCATCATTAGTAGACCCAAAAATTATGTCATCTACATAAATTTGGACTAGTATGATCTTACCCTTGAATTCCCCAAGGAAAAATGTTTTGTCTATCTTCTCCCTTAAAAATTTATTCTCAATGAGAAAGCTAGACAGGGTTTTATACCATGCCCTAAGGGGCTTGTTTCAACCCATACAAAGTTTTTTAAGTTGAAACACATATTCAGGAAAGTTAGGATTAACAAAAGCCGAGGGTTACTCAACATAGACCTCCTCTTTTAGGTTACCATTAAGGAAAGCTGACTTAACATCCATTTGGTAGACCTTAAATCCCTTATAAGGAGCATATGCAAGGAATAGCCTGATTGCCTCAAGTCTAGCAACTGGTGCAAAGGTTTGATCTAAATCAACACTTTCTTCTTGCTTGTATCCCTTGGAAACCAGTCTAGTTTTATTTTTGATGATAACACTATTATCATAAAGCTTATTCCTATAAATTCATTTAGTTCCAATGATGTTATGTCCATGTGGTCTGGGAACCAACTTCTAGGCATTGCATCTCTTAAACTATTTCAGTTCTTCTTACATAGTCACAATCCAAAATGGATCTATGTTGGAATCTTAAAACTTCTTTGGTTCAACTTGAGATAGAAAGCTTGAGTACATGACAATATTGAGGCTTCTACACATTGTTGTAACACCTTAGTGTGCATCTCCTATGATTAGATCTTTAGGATGATCTCTCAAGTGTCTAACAGCAGCTAACATATTGTCCTCAGCACCTTGAACTTCAGTTACTAGATCTTGATGATCTTCATCAATGTGCAGTGCACTTGGAGCTTCTTCAGGAATGATCACACTATCTCTTTCCTTTTGTACAGTGGTAGGAGTGTCATTGATGCTTAACTTGTCTAAATTCAATTCTACATCTACAGATCTAGTGGAGCTTGGCAACTCGCTGTAAATCATAGAAGACTCATCAAATACTACATTGACAGACTCTTCTACAACTTGGTTCTTCAAGTTGTAGACTCTATAGGCTTTATTGTGGTTATTGTACCCAACAAAAATTTCATCATAGGATTTGGCAATAAACTTTGACAAGTAAGACTTTCCATTATTGAGCACAAGACATTTGCTTCCAAAGATCATGAGATATGCAAGATTTGGATTTCTGCCTTTCATAATATCATAGGGAGTCTTCTTGTGATACTTGTTGATAGATGCTCTATCCAAGACATGATGAGCATTGTTTACTACCTCAGCCTAGAAGTATTCTGGGAGAGAAGTGTCATTGAGTAATGTCTTATCAACCTGTATGAGAGTTATATTCTTTCTCTCAGCAATCCCATTTTGCTGGGGTGTTCTTGGAGAAGAAAACTCCTAATGAATATATTGCTCTCCACAAAACTTTATCATGTCTTCAGATTGAAATTCAGTATCATAGTCACTTCTGATTTTGACAACAGAACATCCTTTTCATTCTGAACTTGCCTAATAAAGGTCACAAAGATGTCAAGGGTTTCAGACTTTTCTTAAGAAAGAATATCCAAGCAAATATGGAATAGTCATCAACTTAACAAGTGTATATACTTTAATACCTAGACTATGAATTGGCATACGACTAAATAAGTCCATATACAAGAGATATAAACACTTCTCAGAATACTTGGCCCTAATTCTCTTAAAGGAGGCCTTTGTTTATTTGCTCTTTTGGCAAGCAGAGCAAATGCCCTCTTTGATGCATCTCATGATTGGGTCCATTTCTGACTAGCCCTTCATTGAAGATCTTGTTGATTGCCTTATAATTCAAGTTAGTAAGCCTCTTGTGCCATTGCACATAATAAGATACTTTCTCATTTGCAAAAAGGCACACAGGAGAGTCTGTACTAATACATAAGAAATTTAAACAATAAATATTTCCACTCCTAGTGCCTGTCAAGATGACCTTTTGGTCACTTGACCTTTTGATCAGACACTTATCTTTGTGGAAGACAATGATATAACTAATATCACATAGTTGGCTTATGCTGATCAGATTGTGTTGCAATCCTTCCACATAAGCTACTTTTGTAATGGAAACTATGTCATTGGTAATCATACTATAGCCTTTAGTAACTCCTCTATCTGAACAACCAAAGATGACTTTAGATTCATTCCTCACTGGAGTGTAATCTTTTAGATGACTCCTTGTTCCAGACATATATTTAGAACATCCACTATCCAAGTACCAAATTGGCATTGTATGGGTACTTGAACTATCCTGCAATCACAGATTATTTTACCTTAGGAATCTAAAAGGGTTTGGGTCCTTGGTTCATGTTATCCTGAGAATGGCTTTGTTTACCTAATACAGCCCTGATAGAAAGACTCACCCTTTCCCTTAACACACTTGGGTTGTGCCAACAGTTTATGGCAAAGCGACTCATTTTGCCACAACACCAACACTCATGGATATTGTATCTCCTCTTCTGAAACAGCCTTTAATGTATGCAAGCTATCAGTTTTATCTAGTTAGATGGGAGAACAACAACCTTTTCTTATTTATTCAACAAGTATTTGACTGAAAGTAAGTCTGTCAATAGGTACACTAGGTTGATTCTGAACTACACCAACAGATACCTTATTTGCAGCTGACATGGTGTCGATGGCATCAGAAACATCAGGTGAGGCTTACTGACTAATAATCTAAAAGTATTTCTCTTTGCTAAAGGAATATGGGGACTGGCAACAACCTTGTCTTTGAGAGTGCGAGATGGAGCACTAAACACAAATGGTCAATGATGAGTCATTTGGATTTCCTCATTAGAGTCCATAGTGCACTCAATCCATGCCCTTTCTTATTCCATTGCAAGATACACTTGTATCCTTACAAGAAGAGAAACCATCTTCCAAAGACCATAATACTATCATGGCCATACTAGTTAGAAGGGATAATTACCTTTTGAAAGGTAGTCTGAGGCACTATTGGAGCCTTCCCTTTCCCTTTGGAATGGACAACTCTAGTATTCTACTTGAACATCAAACCTCTCTTGTCTCTTTGAGAAGCTTCTCTTCAAGATCCTTGATGATCTTATTCTTCTGGCTAATTGTGCCAATTTGGATGACTGAGATTGTCTTCACCTATCTGACTTCCCTCCTCATCTGAGCTAGCAGAGGAGCTGACTTGGACTACAGGGAAGTAGCTTACTGAAGATAGGTAATCTCACCAGCTTTTCTTTTGAAAAGCTTCTCGCTCTTTTTCAGAGCATACACAATTACATCATACTTGTCAATCAGTTGATTGACATCATCATCAGATTTTGATCCATCATCCCCACTGGATGAAGTGGATGCTTTGGAGTCTGATACAGTCTCATAGATAGAAGGAGAGTTGGGGAGAGAGTGTACCTCATCAGGAATAGAGTTGTCCTAATTATCTTCAGTTAGGGCCATGAGGCTGAACTCATCATCCTCTTCAAAGTAACTGTCATTAGAGGATAGTGGAGCTCTCATGCCAGTTGAGGAAGCTGGATGATCAGCATCCACTTCAATAGAAATGAAACCAATGTAGGCCTCTTCTTTCTCTGATTCTTAAGACTTAGAATCACTATCTGATAAGCTGATTTTCTTCTTGGCCAAGAAGCTCTTTTTAGCCTTCTTGTCCTTGTAGTGCATCTTGTCATCAGATTTCTTATGCACCTTCCTCTTTATTGGATAGTCAGCAATGGCATGTCCACTTCTGTTGCAATAATAACAAACAACATTAGTCTTAATGTGTTTGTTCTCCTTAGAGTCATACCTTTCCCTATATGGGTCTTTTCTGAACTTGTCCATGTTAGAATAAGGTTTTTCTTGAGGTGGAGCTTGAAGAGCCATTGTTCTTCCACTGTCTTATTCTGCTCAACATTTTCTTGAACTATTTGGAGAATAGTGTTAGATCTTCATTAGACAATTCATTGTATGAGGAGCTAGGATCTGATCACTCAGATTCTGTAGCTCTCCTTGGTAGAGAATGAGTCTTTTCTTTGCTTCTCCTAGTTGCTTCAGCTCTGAATACCACAACTTTCTCTTTGTTGAGAGTTTTGGCAACATCTTCTTCTGCTCTTCTTGAGTTTAGCTGCATCTCATAAGACACCAGCTTCCCAAATAGGTTTTGAGGCATAGTATTGGCCATGTTACCAACCTCTCTAATGACACAGATCTTGATATCTCATTCCTTATTGAGAGATCTCAAGAACTTGTCATTCAGCTCATAGTTTGTGAACTGTCAGCCATTAATGATCAGACTGTTCACTATCATGAAGAATATTTCATAGCAATCAGCTATGGAATCTTTCTTGTCGTGCTTGAAAGCCTCTTACTATAGATTAAGGAGGTATTTTCTGTCATCCCTCACCTCCTCTGTCCCTTCCATATACACTATCATAGAATCCAACATCTCTTTAGTTGTTATATAGTGGAGCAAGTTCTGGAATGTGGAGTCATTTATGGCACTAACAATAATGTTCTGAGCCATTTCGTCCATTGTTGCCAAAATGACTTCATCCTTGGTCATATCAGTATATTTCTTGGGTGTCTGGATATTGACATCTATAACAAAGACATTCATGGGAATGAATGGTCCCTCTTGAACTGTTATGAATATCCTAGGGTCCGAGGCTTCCATAAATAACCATACCCTTTTCTTCCAAATCCAAAAATTTTCTTTCCTACATATAGAAAGTTTCATAGACCTCGATTACTTATGGTTCTCACCTGAACTCATGGAGATAATCTTCTGCTACTCTTAGAGATCTATTCAGAAAGTTATGTCATTTTTGAATAACCTCCCTCTGATACAACTTGAAATTCTTAGTTCAAGAGTAGCTACACACCTAGAAGGGGGGGGGTGAATATGTATGTTTTAAAAAATTTTATTCTTTTGAGCTTAGGTCAAGTTGTGTATTAGATTAAGTTGTTTAGATTTCAAGAGACATCACAACACATAAAAATTTATAGTTGTTCCCCTATCTATGGTATATCAAATTTTCCCCTTCACCTATATAGCTGTGACTAGATTCAGCTAACTGCTCCTTTTACACGGCTCCTTGATCTTGCACCACAGATCCCTCAGGATCGTATACCTAAGAGTGAAACTCACTCCTACACTCAGAGTATAATAACACCTACAAGCTAAGTAGCCTAACAATCATAGATTCACAGATCTCCTAGCTCAGATCTACACAGAGATCCTACCTCAGGAAAAAGCCTTACCTTAGATCCTAAACAAGATCCTACAACTCAGAGACACAGTGAAAGTATCTAGTGTCAACTAAATCCACCTATGGGGGGGAATAGGTGATGTGTAGTCTTTTGCAGAATTTAAAATACCTGCACAAATAAACAAACACAGCACAGAAAAGCACACAAGCAGTTATAGTGGTTCCCCGATTTGGGTACGTCCACTCTCCCCCTTTGACCTATCTCCCACCAAGGGACGACTCGGTCACTTCACCAACCGGATGGAAATCCAATCCTCACACTACAGAAGGAACCCTTCCAACCAAAGGAGTAACTACTCCTCCACCACGGGTTGCACTCAACCCTTACAACTAGGAATAAAAATTCCTTTACGACAAAACAAAAATTGAATGTACAAAAAATACAAACAAACTTGCGGAGAAACCGATGTCGCTCTTCGTTCGTTGATGCTTCCTTGAAAGAGACGAAGAGTACACGACCGGAGTACTCTCTTGGAGAGGATCTTGACAAGATCGGTTACGGCAAGAAGTTGCTGCATCGATGCTCTGTTTATCCAATCTTCTTGACTAAGCAAGCAAAGTCTACAATGATCTCAATTTGATCAGTTGTCTCGATCGATTCGGAATGAAGAGCTAACTTCGTTCAACAATTCAAGAGACAAGAGATCTCAAGAGAGATGCGTGAGACACACTGCTAGTCTCGGTCCTATTGCCGGAAGATCAAAGAAGCTCTAAGATCAACGTCGGCGACTAGCTTGCGAGCGGCAATAGCGATCGACGGAGTTACGCGATCGGCTAGGGCACGACGTCAGCTGTTTTGATTTTGCGTGAATAGTTGTTGTAGATGTTCAAAATAAGCATGTATATATACCCGAGCAAACCCTAATGACCGTTGTGGGGCCCACAAGGAAAAACCCTAGCCCCGGCCGAAATAGCGCACGGCTTCTTGAAACGGTCCAGCGAACAGGTGAAAATTGCCTAAGGCAAATTCGGCGAGAATCGTTGGTGATTCCCGTCGAAGTCGGCGGGAATCACTCACGATTCCCGTCAATTCTTCCTTAGCCGATTTCCAGTCGTAAAACTAGTCAGCCTGAGGGAATCGGCGGGAATGCAACCTGATTCTCGTCGAATCGGCGGGAATCAGAACGATTCCCATCAAAGTCGGCGAGAATCACTTGGTGATTCCCGTTGATTCTGCCTTAGCCCAATTTCTGAAGGAAAGCCGTCATCCGGACGAGGTCGGCGGGAATGAAGCCTGATTCCCGTCGAATCGGCGAGAATCACAAGTGACTCCCGTCGAAGTCGGCGGGAATGCCTTAGTGATTCTCGCCGATTTTAACTTGGACGATTTTTCTCTTCCTTCCTATGAACTTGGTCTTCGACCCATCTTTGCTCCTCTTCTGCTCTTAATCTATCTAGACCCTATACTTGAAAATAAGTACACTCTAGTAGAGAGAGCACACGTGAGTCAACACACTGATCTGCTCAACGAGGGATTACGTTGCGCAGACCCGTGTATATTGACCCACTGCACCCTGACATTGGTGTGTTCTTAGCATGGAATAGCTACAAGCACAACTTGATAGAAAATCATAAAATACATTGTCAATTCAACTTAGCTTGTTCAGGGGCTTCTTCAAATCAGGTACATTGTGGATATAATACCCAACAATCTCCCCCTATTTGAAGAAGCCTAAACCCTACAAGCAAAGGTGAATAGAACATATGGGAATGAAAATCATAAACTAAAAATTTAGTTGAGAGTGAAATTCATTACCATTTTCTCCTGAGAGCATACTTAACGTTGGCAACCACCTTAGCCTTAGCCAAGAGGGTAATCTCCCCCTTTTCGGCTTCTGCAAATCTGGTACTTCACTTGGAGCCACATGCTCCCCCTCAGATCTTGCATCCATGCTCGAGCTTGAGTTCCTTGCTGATGCTCCCCATTGATCCAAGATCCTTGAGCCATACAGTCTTCACTCTTCATAGTTCAGCATGCCGAGTTCAGTTTTGAAGAGACTGAACTTGGCCTCGTCTAGGGGCTTCGTGAAGATATCTGCAACCTGCTTATCCCTGGGGAGGTAGCAAAGCGATATATCTTTGTTTTCCACATGCTCCCGAATGAAGTTGTAGCGCACTTCAATATGCTTTGTTCTGATGTGCGACATAGGATTGTGCGTGTTGGGATTTGTCTCCACAATACCTCAGATTTGTAGGAAGTCAGACCTTGAACTAAGATGAATTAAGGTGTATTTGATATTATGTTTAAGTTGTATGTGTGCAGGTTCTTATTGCCAAGTGTAGACTAATGTCAGTCTATAATGGGTCACCAAACATAGGACCATACAATGTAATTCCTCATTGTGTGATCCAAGGTGTTGGCTCATGTATAGCCTCTCTATTGGGACACACTTCATCAACATGCACTTGGATCTATGGAGTATTGAAGTCTATCTCAGAAGAAATTTTCTAAGTCCACATACTCGAGTACTTCTTTAGTATACTTGAGTAAGTGGGTCTGTACTCGAGTAAGTTGGGCTACTTACTCGAGTGGATTCTCTATTTACTCAAGTATGAAAGCTTATACTCGAGTAGATTTTCTTTCACTCGAGTAAGTGATACCTTATACTCGAGTAGATGGCTAGTTACTCGAGTAAGTGCTCTGTTTGAACTCGAGTAGATCTGGACTTCTTATCTTAGAAAGTTTCTAAGTCCACATACTCGAGTAGTTCTCTGAAATACTCGAGTAAGTAACTCTGTTCTCGAGTAGATTGATTCTCATACTCGAGTAGGTTAGTGATCACTCGAGTTGTTCTCCTAAGATACTCGAGTAGTCTATCTTCCCCATACTCGAGTATCTCAAACTCTTATACTCGAGTAGCTCTTCAAGTCTTATCTGAGAAATTTTTCCAAGTGTTTATACTCGAGTATATTTGCTCATACTCTAGTAGGTTATCTAAGTCACTCGAGTATTGATCCCTGAAGCACTCGAGTAGTTTCTATCTTGCTACTCGAGTATATTCCTTATATCTACTCGAGTATGTAACCTCTTACTCGAGTATGTCTCTGTCTCTCGAGTGTGTCTGTTCGAATTTCCTGAATTTCTCTAAATCAAGTTTCTTTATGTATTTTCAAAAAGTCCTTTCTTATTGGTCCACGTGTCATCCTTAATTAGGTTTATGACCGTTGGAGACCACCTATAAATAGGTCCTTTCAGATTTGACTAAAGTTAAGTTTTATAGAGATTAATTTTTATGAAAGAGAAAATCCCGAAAACCTTAATCTTCCCGTCCGCCGCCATTACTGTTTTCGAAAGAAGGTCTGGATCGTCGTTCTCACGCCGCTGCTATCGATCTCTGTTTCTCCAGCGATCCAGACTCAAGAAGAATCATCCGATCACGTCGTGCTTCATCGATTTCTGATATTTCTATTCGATCGTGGTGATTCCAGATCTCAGATCCACGGATTTCGGTCAAGTCTTCCTCAACCTTTTTCTGTCCAAGCCGAAAGCTCTCAACGAAGAAGACAAAGCCAAAGATCCAGATCTGTGTTATTTTTTTTGTATTTTTCTTCAAATAATTTCATTGTAGGAGATTTATCTCCAAGTGGTAAGAAGTTTTATCTTCTGAGTGTAGATCCGTTTGGGATCGAGTTTTTGTAGGAACATAGTTCCGAGGTGTAGGATTGGTTTGCAATCCAAGATAGTGGAGTAGCCGAGTCTAGAGATTTGCTAGATCGGTGAGAAAAGTGGACGTACCCAAGATTGGGGAACCACTATAAATCTCTTGTCGTCTGTGTGATTGCTTGATTACTTATCTGTGCTGTGTTAATTTTTTATTCCGCATTTGGCACGCATTTCACCTATTCACCCCCCTCTAGGTGATTTAGGTCGACAACTTAGTTCTCTCAGTGCGCAATTGCTATTGCGCTCGAGGAGTCGCAATACATCGGAACTTCTCTGAACTGCAATTCATAATATTTGGGCTGATTTCTGATCCATAGAAGTTGTGCGCAACAGCTGCCTGCTGAGATGTACTCAGATTCAGCCATAGAGGTTGCGACACAATTCTGCTTTTTACTGTTCCATGTAATAAGCCTTCTTCTGAAGAATTGGCACGTCCCTGAAGTGCTTTTCCTATCATCCCTGCTTCCTGCAAAGTCAGCATCTGAAAAGCGTATCAGCTCGACATCATTGTTTCTTGGGTACCACAAGCCAAGATTTGGTGTACCTTTAAGGTATCTAAGAATTTGCTTTGCAGCGACATAATGAGATTCCTTAGTGTTCACCTGATATCTGGCACAAATGCATGTGGAAAACATAATATCTGGTCTACTAGCAGTAAGGTATAGCATGGATCCAATTATGCTTCTGTATTTGGTTTAATCAAAAGGTTTCCCTTTCTTATCCTTGTCCAGAGACACAGTGGATCCCATTGGAGTCCTCATAGAGGTTGCATTCTCCATTTCGAATTTCTTGAAGAGTTCATTTGTGAACTTTGTTTGAGAAATGAAAATTCCATCCTCAGATTATTTCACTTGAAGTCCCAAGAAATACTTTAGCTCTCCCATGCTGCTCATTTCAAACTTTCCTTGCATAAGTTTAGAAAATTTCTTTCAAAGATTGTTGTCCATTGAGCCGAATATTATGTCATCAACATAGATTTGCACCAGCAAAATCTTGCCTTTGACTTCTCTAAGAAACAATGTCTTTTCTATTTTTCCTCTCGAGAACTTGTTCTCAAGAAGAAAACTAGACAGAGTCTCATACCAAGCTCGAGGAGCTTGTTTTAAGCCATATAATGCTTTATTAAGAAAATAAACATGATTAGGAAATAAGGGATTAACAAAACTTGGGGGTTGCGCGACATATACTTCCTCTTTCAAATTTCCATTTAGGAATGCAGATTTCACGTCCATCTGATAGACAGTGAATCTTTTGTGAGAGGCATATGCCAGGAACAATCTGATCGCCTCCAGCCTTGCAACTGGTACAAAGGTTTGGTCGAAGTCAATCCCCTCCTCCTGTCTGTAACCTTAAGCCACCAGTCTGGCCTTGTTCTTGATGATGACACCGTGTTCATCCAGTTTGTTTCTGAAGATCCACTTCGTGCCGATAACATTCTGGTTCTTTGGTCTGGGAACAAGCGTCCAGACGTTGCATTGTTCGAATTGATGCAGTTCATCTTACATGGCCAATATCCATGACGCATCCTTGTTCGCTTCGTCGAACTTCTTTGGCTCAAACTGTGACAGAAAACTAAGGTGCAAAATCTCATTAATTGTACCTCTCCGAGTTCTGACACCGTCACGAGGGTCTCCTATGATCTGATCTCTGGGATGATCCCTCACGTGTCGGAGCTCTAGGAGTCTTGCATCTAGAGATCTGACAGATTCTCGGGCTTCTCCTTCTTTTAGAAGATTTTCTCCATCCTGATCGTCAACTTCTCCAGATGGCTTTGAGGTGGCAACCTTGACATACTTGGGAGTTGCACCTTTTGTAGTCTCATCGAGGCTTAGCTGTTCAAGCCTTGCACCTGCATCTTCAAGAATTCCACTGGAAGAATTGCTATGAAGCAAGCTTACTTCATCAAAAACAACATTAATGGACTCCTCTACCACTAGGGTTTTCTTATTAAAGACCCTATATGCCCGACTATGGCTACTATAGCCCATGAAGATGCCTTCGAAGCATTTTTCTCCGAATTTAGTACGTGGGTACTTCCCATTATTGAGTACATAACATCTGTAGCCAAAAATCCTTAAATAGGACATGGTCGGTTTCCTGCCTTTCAGTAGCTCATAAGGCATCTTGCGATGATTCTTGTTATTCAACACCCGGTTCTGCACATGACACGTCGTATTGACGGCCTCTGCCCAGAAGTACTCTGGAAGAGAAGCATCATTCAACATTGTCGTACATGCTTCAATGAGCGTTCTATTTCTTCTCTCCGCAACTCCGTTTTTCTGAGGAGTACGCGGGGAGGAAAACTCATGAAAGATACCATGTTCTTCACAGAATTCTGTCATAGCACCAGACTCGAATTCTGTTCCATGGTCACTTCTGATCTTGACCACGGAGCAGTTAAGTTCTTTCTGAATCTGCTTGACAAAATTAGTGAAGATGTCAAACGTATCTGACTTTCATTTCAAGAAAAACACTCACGTAAACCGAGAGTGATCATCAACAATCACTAGCGTATACGATTTGCCTCCTAAGCTATGAACTTGCACTGGACCAAACAAGTCCATATGCAGAAGATA
The DNA here is from genome assembly GCA_039513925.1 of Platanthera zijinensis. Taxonomy (NCBI): domain Eukaryota; kingdom Viridiplantae; phylum Streptophyta; class Magnoliopsida; order Asparagales; family Orchidaceae; genus Platanthera; species Platanthera zijinensis. The sequence continues at coordinate 129,210,408 of CM077089.1, read as the reverse complement.
AAGACATCTAGAGGAGTCTTTATCTACAATGCCCTTAAAGGTAGCCCGAGTCTGTTTGCCCTTCTGGCATGTAGGACAGGGGCTATCTTTGATGGACTTAATAGTAGGGGCATCCCTTACTAAATTCTTAAAAAACAACATATTAATAGTCTTGAAATTAATATGTGCCAATCTCTTGTGTCATTGCTCACAAAGAGATGCACTGCCTTTTGCTACTAGGCACACAGGGGTAGAAGAGTCTAAGCTAAGAAAATCTAAACAAAAGATATTTCTGCTCCTAATGCCAGTTAATACCGTCTCCGAAGAGGCACACGATATTATCAAGCACTAATCCTTGCAGAACTTAACGTCGTATCCTTTATCACACAACTGGCTTACACTGATCAGGTTATGGTTTAACCCTTCAACATAGGCCATGTCAATGATAGAGAATACACCGTTGGAAATCATACCATAACCTCTGGTGACTCCTTGATCAGATCCTCCAAAGATTACTTTGGGTCCATTTTCGACTGGGGAGTAATCACGCAACAGGATTCTTGTCCCGGTTATATGCCGGGAACATCCATTGTCCAAGTACCAGATTGGCATTTTGGTGGCCTTTGGACATACCTGCAAAAAAGAATTAGTTTCTCTTAGGAACCCAATCGAACTTGGGTCCTAGATTCCTTGTTAGCACACTCCCCCTCGGGTGGTTAACCCTACGAGTGGTCGGTCTCGCATTGCTAACATGAGGAGTCTCGTCTAATCTTGGATTAAACCAGCAATCCACGGCAAAGTGACCAACTTTGCCACAGCACCAACAGTCAAACCTGTTGTACCGCTTCCTAGGCTCCAGCTTCACCCTTGGTACGGTGGGTCCAACCGGGGCCTTGGATCTGGAGGTGGAGGCATCATGATAACAGCAGTCACACGATTTCTTCACTTCCTGTTCCTTCAGTATAACAGGCTTGGCCTTTGGTGCCTGCTTCCTATTATGGTCGCTAGAGAATTGGCCATAATTCTCCACTTGGATTTCCTCATAAGGTGCCTTGAAGACACTCTCACCGTAGTTGCGGGGGAAGGCTCAACCATCGTACCGGCTCTTGGGCTTTTCAACCGAGGGCCGGAAGAAGTGGCCATAGGTTGACTCAAAGTCCTGCTCATTGCAAGGAAAGCTAGGCTTTCTGAATACAACAGGGTCGAGTGGGGCCTTTCCCTTTTCTACAGCAGAGGCCTTCTTAGCAGCCTTATGTTTCCTCTATTTTCTATTTCTCCTGGATGATTTGCCAGGCACACTTACATGCCCTAAGCCAGCCCTCTTAGCCTGAGCAGAGAATTCATCAACCAGAGGAAGAACGGTCTTGGGCATGGAGAAGCTTTTGACAATCTTCCTTTCTACCGCAAGCTGTTTTTCCAACTTGTTGATTTCTTCCTGTTTTTGGTCAAGGAGCCTTAGAGACTCTGAGTGCTCAGAAGTCAGGTTTAGGTGTTCCTGTCGGAGAGAGATCAAGCTAGTGATCTCTTCTCTTAGAGACACACCCTCAGCCTTAAGGAATTTGATTTCCTTTTTCTGATCCCTCAACCTCTTGCGGCATTCCTCAAAGGTATTGAGAAAAAGCTCATACTTTTCGAGGAGCTCAGCTTTACGGGCAGAAGGGCTGTCCTCGAGATCATCATCAGGAGACTCAGAGTCAGAGTCAGAGAGGGGGAGTACTATCTTTTACCTTCCCAGTAAATGGGGGGCAGTCTCCTTCTAAGTCAGAGCGACCCATTAGCCCGAAGTAGGCTTCCTCATCATCACTGGAGTCTGACGAATCAGATTCACTCAGTGTCTTTGGCTTTTTGGCAAAGTAGCTCCTCTCCTTCTTCTTATCTCTAGAGGACCTGTGCTCCTCTCCCTTCCCCTTATCTCTCTTACTTTGGTAGCAGTCAGCAATGACGTGGCCTGGCTTATTGCATTCAAAGCAAATAATGTCATTAGAGCGATGTTTGTTATGTTTGGATTCATACCTGTCAGAAGAATAATTCTTCTTGTGATGTCTGGAGGAGGAGCCGTCTCTCTTTCTTTGATTCCTCAACTTGAGGAACTTATTGAACTCCCGAGTGATGAGGGAGAAGTCTTCTTCAGATAGCTCTGAGTTGGAAGAGCTTGGCTCAGAGTCTTCTTCCTCATCCTTTTTCCGAGAGCGGGATGAGGTTGCACCCTTGCCTTTCCTTGAGTGATTGGCTTTCATGGCCACAGTCTTTTCTCTGGCAGCAGCTTTATCGGCCTCTTATTCATCTCTTCTGGTGTTTTGCTGAAGCTCATAGGACAAAAGTTTCCCAAACAGAATCTAGGGATCTATTTCTGCCAGCTTGCCAAATTCTTTGATGGCGCAGATCTTGGTGTCCCATTCCTTAGTAAGGGATCTAAGGAATTTGTCATTTTGTTCACCATCGGTGAACACTCGGCCATAACCCTTCAGGGCATTGACGATCTTCAGGAAGTTCTCGAATGTCACTCCGATTTCTTCCTTGGGAACTTGCCTGAAGGCCTCGTACTTCTGGTTCAGAAGGGATCTTCAATCATCCCTTACTTCATCTGTGCCTTCCATCAGGATGATCAGGCAATGCCATATGTCCTTCGCAGTCCTGTAGTTGCAGAAAATCTGCATCATGGAATCATCGACGACGCTTACTAGAATGTTCTGAGCTTTCTTGTCAAGTCCTACAAGCACCATATCATCCTTATCCATTTCGGAAAGTTTCTTGGGAACTTTCTTGGTTGGATCAATGGTGGAGGCCTTAGTGGGGATATAAGGTCCCTCCTCCACTATCATGAAGAGTCGGGGGTCGACTGCTTCCATATAGTACCTGATCCTTTCCTTCCAGATAGGAAAGTTCATCTTGGTGCACACTGGGATCTTCCCTGAATACTTGAGTCCTTCCATTTCAGAGATCTTCTTTCTTCTTGACAGTAGACACAAGATCTTACTCAAGGTGTTAACCTTATTGACGAGTAACCTCCCTCTGATACCACTTGAAAGTATCTAGTGTCAACTAAATCCACTTATGGGGGGGGGGGGGTAATAGGTGATGTGCAGTCTTTTGCGGAATTTAAAATACCTGCACAAATAAACAAACACAGCACAGAAAAGCACACAAGCAGTTATAGTGGTTCCCCAATTTGGGTACGTCCACTCTCCCCCTTCGACCTATCTCCCACCAAGGGACGACTCGGTCACTTCACCAACCGGATTGAAATCTAATCCTCACACTACAGAAGGAACCCTTCCAATAAAAGAAGTCACTACTCCTCCACCATGGGTTGCACCCAACCATTACAACTAGGAAAAAAAATTCCTTTACGACAAAACAAAAATTGAATGTACAAAAAATACAAACAAACTTGTGGAGAAACCAATGTCGCTCTTCGTTCGTTGATGCTTCCTTGAAAGAGACGAAGAGTCCACGACTGGAGTACTCTCTTGGAGAGGATCTTGACAAGATCAGCGGCGGCAAGAAGTTGCGGCGGCGATGCTAGGTGAATCCAATCTTCTTGACTAAGCAAGCAAGGTCTACGATGATCTCAGTTGGATCAGTCGTCTCGATCGATTCAGAATGAAGAGCTAACTTCGTTCAACGATTCGAGAGACAAGAGATCTCAAGAGAGATGTGTGAGATACACTGCTAGTCTCGGTCCTATCGCCGGAAGATCAAAGAAGCTCTAAGATCAACGTCGGCGACTAGCTTGCGAGCGGCAACAGCGATCGGCAGAGTACGCGATCGGCTAGGGAACGACGTCGGCTGTTTTGATTTTGCGTGAATAGTTATTGTAGATGTTCAAAATAAGCATGTATATATACCCAAGCAAACCCTAATGACCGTTGTGGGGCCCACAAGGAAAAACCCTAGCCCCGGCCGAAACAGCGCACGGCTTCTTGAAACGGTCCAGCGAACAGGCGAAAATTGCCTAAGGCAAATTCGGCGAGAATCGTTAGTGATTCCCATCGAAGTCAGTGGGAATCACTCACGATTCTCGTCGATTCTACCTTAGTCGATTTCCAGTCGTAAAACTAGTCAGCCTGAGGGAATCGACGGGAATGCAACCTGATTCTCGTCGAATCGGCGGGAATCAGAACGATTCCCGTCGAAGTCGGCGAGAATCACTTGGTGATTCCCGTCGATTCTGCCTTAGCAGAATTTCTGAAGGAAAGCCGTCATCCGGAAGAGGTCGGCGGGAATGAAGCCTGATTCCCGTCGAATCGGTGAGAATCACAAGTGACTCCCGTCGAAGTCGGCGGGAATGCCTTAGTGATTCTCTCCGATTTTAACTTGGACGATTTTTCTCTTCCTTCCTATGAACTTGGTCTTCGACCCATCTTTGTTCCTCATTTGCTCTTGATCTATCTAGACCCTGTACTTGAAAATAAGTACACTCCAATAGAGAGAGCACACGTGAGTCAACACACTAATATGCTCAACGAGGGATTACGTTGCACAGACCCGTGTATATTGACCCACTGCACCCTGACATTGGTGTGTACTTAGCATGAAATAGCTGCAAACACAACTTGATAGAAAATCATCAAATACATTGTCAATTCAACTTAGCTTGTTTAAGGGCTTCTTCAAAATCAGGTACATTGTGGATACAATACCCAACACACAGCTCCTACACTCAGCCTTTATAACTCTAGATTACAGCTTAGATCAAATAATGATCCTACAAATTGAGTAAGTAGTTTGAGATGTTTGACTCGAGAGAAATGGTTCTCTAAGTCACCTTCCAGAATTGAGTAAACTCAGTTCTAACTCTTCACAACCACAAGATTATTGATCTTTAGAGTAGTTCTGCTTGTGCTGAGAGGGCCTGATGCAGAGCTCTGTATCTTCAAGCTTTAATATATCAGTGTTAAAATTTATAGCCTTGAAGATGAACAACAACCTTCTTTGAGTGCTCTGCTACTCCACCTTTTATAAAAAAATAAGGTTCTCTGTTCTTGCTAAAGATGACTTTAAGATATAACTTCAATCAGCAAGCAACTTACTGTCTTCTGTAACTCTTCTATAAAAACCAGAATAATCGATTGAGAAGACAGCTAAGGAGGAAGAAGAAGCACTTGAAATTTCTCTATAAATTCCTTTTATATTCCGCCGTCCAACGGCTCTTTGATATGTATGGGAAAGCCGAAATAGCGGATGTAAAGTTACTTTAGCTTTAACTGCTGTTTAGAAAGTGTTCGACGTCATTTGGCTTCTAGTGCGCAAATCCCACTTAATTTGAATTTGGGTGACGTCAGCATGACTCAGCACTTGTGGCCTTAGCAGTTTTTATAGTCAATCTGCACAGGCATTGAGTGAAGCTATGTGACTCGACGCAAAAACACTTAGTAGAAAATCTGCTTCTTGAGGCGTTGAGTAAGCCTTCATCTCTCAACGCTTTTGTCTCAAAAAGCTAAAATTATAAGGCATTGAGTGAAACTTCATCACTCAATGCATTTGTACTTGACAGAATTCTCCTGGTTGAAGGCGTTGAGTGAAGCTCCTTTACTCAACGCTTCTGGACTTGGCAGTTATTCTGACTGTAGGCATTGAGTGAGCCTTCTAACACTTCTAGACTTGTACCGAATTTATGAATGAAGTCATTGAGTGAACAACCTTCACTTAATGCTTCTAGACTCTGCCGAATTATTGATAAGGCGTTGAGTAAGCCTTTTTCTCTCAACGCTTCTGTACTTAGACAGATTTCCTTTTGAGTAAGCGTTGAGTGAACAACCTTCACTCAACGCTTCCAGACTTAGCCAGATTTGAGTCCAGTACCACTGAGGCTTTAAATGCTTGATCTTTTGTCAATGCTTTTAGCCTTCTGGCATTGAGTGAAGTGAACTCACTCAACATTTCTAGATTTAGCCAAATTTCTACTTTTCAAGCATCCTGTCTTGAGTCCAAATAATATTCTGACCCTGACAATCTGCCTAATCATATAACAGTAGACATCCTGAATATATTGAACTTGAACATATATCAAATGCAATCATGTGTATACTATTGACTTGTGAGCCTTCTTCAAATCCGGGACATTTGGATCAATGTACTCAACAGTAATTAAACCAAAAGTACAAGGAATCGCTAATATTGGCTAGTGCATACATTTTGTCATTTATGATTGTTCACTGACATCACTGCACTAAGAAGTTCTTTTATATTAAAGATGAGACTATAAATAATAATAACAACCCAACATCATAAGGCATCAGTGACAAGCGATACAAAATATAACCATCATTTTGAGTATAAAATCCAAGTATCATATAATGAAGCAACAATGTTTCACCTAGATGATAACACTATGGAAGAAAGAAGAACTTATGTATCATATAACTCCAGTTATATGTCAAAATATAAACTAGATTGCAGTCGCTTGATCTTGCAGTCACTATTCATCAACTTTATCCTGTTAAAAAAAAGAAGTTATTAACATGAATTATGCATTAATAAAATGAAATATTAAAAATAAAATGTACCTTTAGTTTTTTGGGAAAAAGTTGTTGAATAGTGTCCTTTTTCTCCACAAGCACCACATGTTCTTTTTTTTACTTTTATCTTTTGATATCTCAATTCCCGATTCAATCCAAGAAGCAAATTTTGATCGACCTTTTGTTCGAATTATTATTGGATCATTAATTATAAATCCACATGTATTTTTGTCGTGACTATGCTTTGCCTCATTCTCTGGCACTTTTACCGAAGCATTCAAATCGAACTCTTCATTCTTTTGATTTATGTAATCAAAAAGCTCTTTGAAAGCTTTATCTGATGTTGAACATTTTTCCACTAGCATGTTGAAGAGACAAGTTATGTTCCACTTCATAACAGATGCAACTGAATTAATGGTAGACTATTCAGTTGAGCCATAAGTCTTTATATGTCTTGCTTGGATAGTCCATCTTTTTAGAATATAACATTAAGGAATTTTCGTGATTTGTTTTTTGCTTAAAATATGAAGACAATGCTTGCACAAAATATCATCTGTTTCAAATAGTGAGCATTCATATCTTGCACTAATAGTGTCTAAATCAGCAAATTCAACTGTATACCAATTTTCTCTTAACTCAGAAGACATACCCACTATATATTTTTTTACTAAACCAAATGCATCAATTGTTTGGTGCCAACAATCAAAATTCTTTTAAACTCGCATTGAAAAAGTTGAATCATAGATTTTGTGTACCATTTACTTTCTTGTTCTTCAATGCCCGTATTGCCAATTAAGAATGCTATTAAATTCATTGTTCTTAAATCTTCGATTTATTCAGCATGTCAGCGAACTTCGAGTGCTTTCTCATAATGTTTAATAAACTCCGGCCACTAAATGTGTGTTTGCATTAACAAATCCATCAAAAATGCATTAATACTTTCACTTCTACCAGTAGATGCAATACCCGCAACGAAGAAATATTTTAGATAAGCTAGAACCCAATGCAATGTACACTTCCACATTTTACTAAACCATTTGTTATTCTCTAGAGAATATTTTTTGAGTAATTTTGTCCATGCACTCTTACTAGCTTCAATACTTCTACTCTTATACCACTGTTAATAATCTTTTAAAAAATCACTATTACAATCTCTCATTTCGTAAACATTCTCGACAAAGATGTTTATGTATATGCCATGAACAAAATTGATATTGACTTTTTTGGGATAATTGCTTTTATAGCATTGAACATTGCTTGATCCATATCAATAATGATTACAGAAGGTGCTATATTAAACATACATTTCAACCATTGTTGAAACAACCAAGTAAATGTCTCCTCTTTTTCGTCGGACAAAAGTGAACATCCAAATAAAATTGACTATCTATGATGGTTTACAACGGTAAATGGAGCAAAAAACATCATAAGAGTATTTGTTTTATAAGTCACATCAAATATAAGTACATCTCCAAAAGTAAGATAATCATTCTTCAATCTATGGTGCAATCTATGTTTCGTTGTTTTTCTTGGTGTGTCTAATGCATGGTTGTGCTCATTAACAAATGCTGAAAACAAACCATTTACCATGTTTATTTTTTCACACATCTAACTTCGTGCCACATCCGACCCTTGTATCACGTCACCTTGTATTTGTAGTTGATTCATTTATTTTTTATATAACTTTTTTGCCAGATTTGTCAGATACAAATTTTTTTCATATCAAATCTCCTATTATTCTAGATTTACTACTAGAATTTTTCCTGATTTCAAACCATAATTTCCTTGCATAACAGTTATAGAAATTGTAAACTTTCTCCAAATCATCAAACTCAAGTCTAATGTAAGGTTCATTAATTTGAACATAACTAAAATTTGAACCCTTCTGCTGTGTCAGTATCTTCACAATGACTAATAATATCATTGATATACAATGGAGAAGAACCTAAAGTGCCTAAATAATTCATGAATCATCCTGTTTCATAGCAGAATAAGGTTTAACACACTAGTAAAGAGTTCTGTTTCATGACTAATATCAATTAGATTGCAATGAAGAACCAAAAGTGCATACTATCAACAATAACATTACCTTCCAGTTTGTTTTCAGATGAAATTAAACTGTTCCTGGAGATTCAATATCTCTTCCAGCAAGGGATGACAGTAAGAAGCACGGGTTGACACCTGCAAGTGTAAGGAGTTCTGATAGGTAGTCGGCCGGAGTGGATAGGGCTTGTAATTTGAGGGATGGGGCTTACCTGCCATATTTGTATCAGTTAAAATTCAACTGTTCTGGTAGATTCAAAATCTCTTCCGGCAAGGGCTTACCCTAAGAGGAGCGGAGAGGAGTTGCAAGTGTAAAGAGTTCTATTAGAAGCTCGGCCGGAGTAGATGCGGCTAAGAGGCATGGGATAGGGTTTATCGTGTGGTTCTTTCTGTGCGGGAGATTTGGCATGAGGAGAGCCGCTCCGTCGCCGAAACACTGCGAAATGCTCGATGCGAAGGAGAAGAGATCGGGGGAATAGGGTTAATCGCGACGCGAAGGAGACAAGATCGGGGGAGTAGGGTTAATTGCGCGGATATTTGTATATACGCATTAAGCGTATATACATATACCCGTATGTGTGTGTGTGTTTCGAGATGATTGCTTTTAATGGATTATTCTCTAGTAAAATTAAAATGATTCCTTCCAAAGCCTTCAGACCTACAAAAGCTTTCTCACAGTTGAATAATTTCTTAGTCACCTGAATAAAAATTGCCTAATGATATATAAGCATGATAAGCGCACACACATCAGAGATCAGACTGGCACGACTCAGTCTTGGAAGCCGGTCTGAGCCCAGACCGCATTGCGGACCCGGCTTATGTCTCTCCCCTTCAGCGTCCGGCCGATCCCCTCCACCATCGAGAAGGACTCCGCCCGCCGCCGCCACACCACCTCATGTGGCGGCAAAAACCCTCCATCCTCTTCATTCTCCTCTTCATCCAAAGCCTGGCATCTCCGACCGCCCCGAAGCATCTTTGACCAGGCCGGTATGTTCACCGGAAGCGAGGCCACTGCGCTCGGGCAGGCGGATCCATCGCCCTTGTTCTTCCACGTCGGCGGAAATCCTCCGGCTCGTGGTGGCGAGGTAGAGGCCCAAATGACGTCGGATTCCTCAAGCTCATCGCCCGAGATCCCGCCGGCGGATCCGCAGCTACTGCCGGCGATTCCTTCGTTGCCTGATCTGGAGGTCGAGAAGAAGCGGATAGTGTGCTTCAGGACCTGGTGGTTTCTTGCTGCAGACATGAAGTCTATGTTAAGAAGATAGAACTGGGCGCCGTGATTTATAAAGTTGGATAAAAGTGTCAAGGAGGGAGGGAGAGAGAGAGCCAAGGAGGGAAAGAGAGTGGGAGAGAGATAGCTAGAGAGAGAGAGGGGGGGGGGGGGGGGGGGGGGGAGAGAGGGGAGGGCCGGAGGGGTGAGGGAAGCCTGGCCCAGCTGGATAGAGATATGGATAAGACTATTCTCTCTCTACTGTCTAATCTCTTGGGCCCCACCTAATTAAAAAATTATTATTTGTTGATGAGATTTGCAATTTAGTATAAAGTCTGACCGTATATTATAAAAAAGACGAGAGCGATTATTCGTATATAATGATATACACCTAGATTACTTAAGTAGGCATAAATGTATTATTAATCATAGAAAATTGACCCTTGCATGAGAGGTGCAAGTGGCGTAATAAACTTTGATTCGTATGTGCATGATATCCGCAAAACTCATTAGCATCTATGGAGTGCAAATTAACAAATACTTGCTAATCAGATTTGGAAAAACAATTTAGCGTCAGACTATTCTGATTTTTCAAAGTTTATTTAAAATCTTTTTAGTGACGTATGTTGACGTCAGAGCGTTACGTTGACATGTAGTTTGTGAATACCGTTGCATGAGCGTAACTTTTGCTCGTTAGTATCCAAGGTTTTGGTTAGGGAGAATTAGCTTAACTAATTTCTCCTGTGTTTTGATATTTCCTTGCGAGCCGGGGTTCGTTTTGGAACACATCAGAGCGTTTTTGCGATATTTGATGTTTAGACTTCGGGGAGTATTTATTCGAGTTTTGTTTGTCGGATTTCAACTTCGACTTCATCATTGGATCGAAGCGTCGATATTTAGCTACGGTGCAATTTTCGTAGAAATCCGAATTAGTGTGAGTTTCGGTCATTTGGACGTTTTAATTATAATAATAATATACTATATTATTTATTCCATATAAATAGTCTTGCGATAAGACGGAAACCCAATTCATTATCTTCTTCCCCAAACCGTCAGACTGTTTTTACGGAAGGACGAGAGCGGTAGACCTTGCGAAGATTTCGAATGTCGTTTGTAGGAGCTCCGGTGCACGAAATCGTCGTCGGAGAGTAGATCTGGTTAGCTCTACCAAGATCTACGTTTGTGCAGTAAGTTTTTCCAGTTTCGTGAAATTTTGGTGTTAGGAATTACGTTTTGACCCTCTTTCGTCCTGAAAGGTTTCATGAATTGTTGTTTAGGTCTTCTTGCGCTCAGATCCGTGAAGAGGAGTGGTTGTGCGGCCGTATTTCAGCAAGATCGAGGCAAGTGGTGATTTCTTCCCCTTGTCAAGCTTTCATTCCTTACATTCTCTGTTATTTTCCTTTACCTTCTTAGAATTTGGGAATAGGGTAGGGTTCGGCCAATACCTACCTGCTACATAGGGTAGATTTTCCCGGTGGGATGCCTTTTTCATCATGTTTGACTGATTAACCTAGGTATATGTAACACCCCAAATCCCAATTTGGAGTTCAGGCTGGGTGACACGGCCTGGGACACGGGTGTGTCCCAGGGCGTGTCCAGCTCTGTGTACTTGGGTGGGTCTCGAGTAGGACTCGAGTGGGCCTTGAGTGTGTCTCGAGTGAGGCACACGACCGTGTCCCAGGGCGTGTCCTTCAATGTATTGTCGCGAGTTCTTGACAAAGTGCAGTCGACGATCTTCGAGAGGCGACACGGCCAGGGACACGGGCGTGTTCCAGGGTGTCCTTCTCGGGTTGGTAACTGGGCTGTGTCGGTGTGGAACACGGTCTGGATCCCAGGCGTATTCTGGTTGACACGGGCGTGTCAAAGTTGACACGGGCGTGTTGGGAACCCGTGTCCCTTTCGGGATTGGTGGTCCTGTGTCGATTGAGGGACATGCCCCTCAATAAGGGCGTGTACTGATTGACACAGGCATGTTAGGAGCTTAACACGGGCGTGTCTAAACCTGTGTCCTGTCCTGGTTTGAGTCAGTTGTGTTCCGCTTAAGGTACACGGCCCGTGACACGGGTGTGTCACAAGACGTGTCAGCCCTGGAAAGATGCTTTTCAGAGCGAATCGTGGTCGTTCATTTCCTTCAATTTGGATCTAATGGTCCTAGTCTCCATCTACTGTTATAAGACCAGGGACTGAGAGATAAACTCTCATTCTATATTGACCATTCTTGTTCTAAAGAGAAGAGAGAGAGGAGAGCAAGGAAGGAAGAAGGGAAGGATTCCGGCCACCGGTGGAGCTTCAGCGATCCGAATCGAGAGCCGAGTTCAGCGTTGTGGAGGCAAAGTTGTCGTAGTGATTCCCATCCGGCTAGATTTCCATGGCTCCAAAGCGATCGTCAAGGATAACGATCTCCTTCTTAGACAAGTGAAGTCCTACTTTATGCATGTGCATGGAATCCTCCACCAAGAGGTGGAAAACGTAAGCGATTCCAGCGGGTTGATAGTTGATATCCCCAGTTGAGTTTGCATCTAGATCCGGAAATATGTAGTACGGAATAGTCATACTGTGTGAAGCCCATCCGGGCAGTTTGTCTGGATTGGTGATGTTTATATTGCAAACCGGAGAATACTCCGTGTACGCAACGTGTAGGTTACGGAGTTTGTGAGGATGCTTGTGAGTTCCTTGAGTTGTATGATTTGCATGAGCTGCATGTGTCACAACTCGCATTTTCTCCGAGGAAAACGAATTATCAGAGTAGGAGAAAACACGTGTCATGATGCCATATCGAGCAGGGGATAACTGCCGACGCTCAGGCAAACCACTATCAACCATACTTAATGAAAATTTATGAGTTAAATGAATAGAAAATCAGTTATATTTTTAAAGGACGTATCCCTCGGCTTGGTGGATCATCTAGTCCACAGTTTAAAAAACTATACTTATACGCTGCGGAAAAATACTTTATTCAGGTTTGACATCCTAAAAGAGTGCATAAGTGTCCCCAAAGGACAACTTATACTATGCAGGACCCTACTTTTAATTTATACTATGTATAAGAAAATGATCTTTTTACGTTGCTTGAAAAAAATAGTGACGAGTTTTATAAAACATGCTGATCATGAGTAATACTTATAATAGTGTTTTTAGGTTTAAAAGTAACTAGCAACCTATCAGAAATCATCCCCAGAGCAAGTAGACTAACTCCAGAAAGGTAGCAGCAAAAAGTAACACATCTAGTATCAAGGTAAAAACTACCAGTGGGCGCAAACAAACTGACATGAACCCACTAACAAGTATGTATGTTTGTAAGAAGAACAACACCAAAACTACCTCACAAAAACAAGGAACTGATCTCTAAAGCACCAGAGACCACTAGCAACAGCACAACACCACTAGTCGTCAGAGCGGCTACTATCCAGAACCTGAGGCATTCAAAGAAGAAAGAATACCTCAGCAAGCAAAACTAGAAAACTGCTCGAAAGTGTCAATCAGAAGATATATAAAAGAGGACAACAAAGCAGTAATAGTCACAACTACCCAAGGCAAGGCAAAAAGGAAGTGCACTAAGTGCGAGGACACAATAGTAGCTCTGCCCAAAAGCTGCAGAGTCAACAAGGCTACCATGAGCCCAAATGCTGTAATCTACCAAGGAAGAAACGTCTAACACCCTAAGCTGTGAGAGATGATAGTAGCAAAAACAACGCGGATCCGGGTTGGAGGCAAACTCAGTCCCCCAACCACTATTTCCAAGAAACCAAGCTCAGGGGTCTACATGTGAAATCACTAGGGACCTCCCACCCCCTTGCCCAGCGCGTACCTAGAGCAAGATAAAATAAAAGGGTGGCCACGGCTAAATTACACAACACCACCCCCCATAAGAGCTTCAAACCACCACTATTAACCACGACCCACGATTCAACCTTTGAGAAAGAAAACATAGCCGATAAGGAACATCAAAATCAAGGAATTCACTCGGGGGAAGAAATTAAGGTAAGGAAAAGCGTTGAGATGTCTCAACACGGCATGGCGTTGAGTGAGCCCCACTCACTCAACGCCTAACCAGACCTTGGCATTGAGTGAGTTAGCCTCACTCAGTGCTAGAATCAACCATGGCGTTGAGTGAGGTTCACTCACTCAACGCCCTCCGCAAGAACAACTCTGGCGTTGAGTGAGCTAACCTCACACAACGCCAAAATAGCCATGGCGTTGAGTGAGGTTATCTCACTCAACGCCTCCCGCAAGAAAAATCTGGCGTTGAGTGAGCTAACCTCACTCAATGCCAAAACAGCTATGGTGTTGAGTGAGGTCCACTCCCTCAATGCCTTCAGCAAAAGAGGCATTGGCGTTGAGTGAGCTAACCTCACTCAACACCAAAACAGCTACGGCATTGAGTGAGGTCTACTCACTCAACACCTTAGCACTTTACCGCAGGAAAACCCTAAACCAACACCAACAGGAAGAGGTCGGCGGGAATGCCGACTGATTCTCGCCGAATCGGCGGGAATCCATATTGACTCTCGCCGAATCGGCGGGAATCCATATTGATTCTCGCCGAATCGGCGGGAATCCAGATTGACTCTCGCCGAATCGGCGGGAATCCATATTGATTCTCGCCGAATCGGCGGGAATCCAGATTGACTCTCGCCGAATCGGCGGGAATCCAGATTGACTCTCGCCGAATCGGCGGGAATCCAGATTGATTCTCGCCAAATCGTCGGGAATCACTAACGATACTCGTCGAAATCGGCGAGAATAACTTAGTGATTGTTGGGTATTGTATCCTCAATGTACCTGATTTGAAGAAGCCTCTGAACCAGCTAAGGTGAATTGACAATGTATTTGATCATTTGTATTCAAGTTGTGCTTGCAGTTACTCCACGCTAAGTATACACCAATGTCAGGGTGCAGTAGGTCAATATACACAGGTCTGCGCAACGTAATCCCTCGTTGAGCAGATCAGTGTGTTGGCTTACGTGTACTCTCTCTATTGGAGTGTACTTACTTTCAAGTACAGGACAGTGATAGATCAAGAGCAGGCAAGGAGCAAGAATGGGTCAAAGACCAGCTCACGGGAACATAGACGAAAATTCGTTTAAGTAAGATTCGACGAGAATCCCTAAGTGATTCTCGCCGATTCGACGAGAATCACTAGCCGAATCGTTGAGAATCACTAGCCAATTCTTGCCGAATCATCGAGAATCACTAGCCGATTCTCGCCGAATGCTTCCGGCTGTCTCAGCGCCGTCTAGAATTCTGCTAAGGCAGAATCGGCAAGAATCACTGATTCTCGCCGAATCGTCGAGAATGAATTTGCATTCTCGCCGATTCGTCGAGAATGAATTGTGATTCTCGAGAATGAATTGTGATTCCGATTCTCTCTAGATGGCTTGCTTTTTCAGCTAGAAATCTTCTAAGTAGAATTCGACGGGAATCATTAGTGATTCTCGACGAATCGTCGAGAATCACCAATGATTCCCGCCGAATTTGCCTTAGGCGATTTTCGTTGGCGCGCTGGACCGGACCAAATGTACAGGCACTGTTTTTAACCGGATTTAGGGCTACTTTTGGTGGGGGCCACAACGGTCATAAAGGATGACCTACAGTATATATATTCGTGTATTTTGAACAGTAAAGACAATCCATCCATACGAAAAGAAAGGGCCGTCGGATTTGACCAAGCGGATCGCGTATTCTCTTCCGCCTTCGTCTCCGTGCATCAAGTTGTCGCCGCCGCCGATCGTGGATTCTTCCTGATCTCTCAGCGACAGAAGCTTAGCTAAGCAACGCGTCTAACGTGTCTATCTTGAGATCCTTTGTCTCTTGATTTGTTGAACGGGAACACCTTACCCTTCGGAATCGATTGAGACGATCGATCCAAGTAAGACCGTTGGTAGACCTTGATAGCTTTGCTACGAAGGTTGGATATCGAAAGAATCGCTGCCGAAATTTGTGCCGCTGCCGATCTTGAAAGAATCGCTGCCGCAATCTTTGCCACCGCCGATCTCGAGGAGATCCTTTCCAAGTGAGAGCTAAGGTAGTGGACTCTTCGTCTTCTTCAAGAACGTGTCATAGAACGAAGAGGGACACCTAGCACTCCAAAAGTAGTTTGTATTTTATACATTCCATTTTTATTTTTGTTGTAAAGGAACGTTGGTTCCTCATTGTAAGGATTGGGTGCAACCCGTGGTGGAGGAGTGGTGACTCCTTCGAGTGGAAGGGTTCCTTCCATTAGTGTGAGGATTGGATTTCCATCCTGTTGATGAAGTGACCGAGTCGTCCCTTGTTGGGAGATAGGTCGAAGGGGGAAAGTGGACGTACCCAAATCGGGGAACCACTATAACTGCTTGTGTCTTTCTGTGCTTTGTTTGTTGTCTTTTATTGTGCAGGTAAAATTTTAATTCCGCAAAAAGACTGCACATCACCTATTCCCCCCCCTAGGTGAAGATAGTTGACACTAGTGTGACTTTCAAGTGGTATCAGAGGGAGGTTGCTCATCAAAAAGGTTAACACCTTGAGCAAGTTCCTGCCACTAGTGTCAAGAAGAAGGCAGATATCTACTATGGACGGACTCAAGTACTCAGGCAAGATCCCAGTGTGCACCAGGCTAAACTTTCCTATCTGGAAGGAAAGGATTAGATTTTACATGGAAGCAGTCGACCCCCGACTCTTCATGATCGTGGAGGAGGGACCTTATATTCCCACTAAGGCGTCCACCATTGATCCTACCAAAATGGTGCCAAAGAAGTTTTCTGAAATGGACAAGGACGAGATGGTGTTGGTCGGACTTGACAAGAAGGCGCAGAACATTCTGGTCAGCGCAGTCGATGACTCCATGATGAAGAACTTCTGCAACTGCAGGACAGCCAAGGAAATCTGGCACTGCCTGATTATTCTAATGGAGGGCACTGATGAAGTTAGGGATGATCGGAGATCCCTCTTGAACCAGAAATATGAGGCCTTCAGGCAAGGGCCTAAGGAAGAGATCAGAGTTACCTTCGAGAATTTCCTCAAGATAGTCAATGCCCTCAAGGGATATGGAAGAGTGTTCACTGATGGTGAACATAATGATAAATTCTTTAGGTCCCTTACTAAGGAATGGGAAACGAAGATCTGCGCCATTCGAGAGTTTGGAAGATTAGTAGAAACTGATTCTCAAATACTATTTGGGAATCTTATGTCCTATGAGCTTCAGCTGAACACGATGAAAGCAGAAGAAGAAGCCGAGAAAGCTACAACAAAAGAAAAGACTGTGGCCCTGAAAGCCATTCACTCCAGGAAAGGCAAAGGTGCTGCATCGTCCCGTTCGTGGAAAAAGGATGAGGAGGAAGACTCTGATCCATGCTCCTCCGGCTCAAAGCTGTCTGAAGAATACTTCTCCCTCATCACTCGGGAGTTCAAGAAGTTCCTCAAGTTGAGGAATCAAAGAAAGAGAGACGGCTCCTCCTCCAGACATCAGAAGAAGAATTATTCTTCTGACAGGTATGAATCCAAACAGAACAAACATCTCTCTAACGACATCATTTGTTTTGGGTGCAATAAGCCAGGACATGTCGTGGCTGACTGCCACCAAGGCAAGAGAGATAAGGGGAAGGGAGAGGAGCACAAGTCCTCTAGAGATAAGAAGAAAGAGAGGAGCTACATCGCCAAAAAGCCAAAGACACTGAGTGAGTCTGATTCCTCAGACTCCAGTGATGATGAGGAAGCCTACTTTGGGCTAGTGGGTCGCTCTGACTCTGAAGGAGAATGCCCCCCATTCACTGGGAAGGTAAAATCTCATACCCCCCTCTTTGACTCTGACTATGAGTCTCCTGATGATGATCTCGAGGACAGCCCATCTGCCCGAGAAGCTGAGCTCCTCGAAAAGTATGAGCTTCTGCTCAACACCTTCGAGGAATGCCGCAAGAGATTGAGGGCTCAGAAAAAGGAAGTCAAATTCCTTAAGGTCGAGGGTGTCTCTCTAAGGGAAGAGATCACTAGCTTGATTTCTCTCCGACAGGAGCACCTAGACCTGATCTCTAAGCACTCAGAGTCTCTAAGTCTCCTTGACCTTAAACAGGAAGAAATCAATAAGTTGGAAGAACAACTTGCGGCAGAAAGGAAGATTGTCCAAAGCTTCTCTATGCCAAAGACTGTTCTTCCACTGGTTGATACCTTCTCTGCTCAGGCTAAGGGGGCTGGCTTGGGGCATGTGGGTGTGCCTGGTAAATCATCCAGGAGAAACACAAAGCAGAGTAAAAATAAGGCTGCTAAGAAGGCCTCTGCTGCAGAAAAGGGAAAGGCCCCACTCAACCATGTTGTATTCAGGAAGCCTGGCTTTCCCTGTAATGAACAGGACTTTGAGTCAACCTATGGCCACTTCTTCCGACCCTCGGTTGAAAAGCCCAAGAGCCGGTATGATGGTTGGGCCTTCCCCCGCAACTGTGGTGAAAGTGTCTTCAAGGCACCTTATGAGGAAATCCAAGTGGAGGATTATTGCCACTTCTCTAGCGGCCATAATAGGAAGCAGGCACCAAAAGCCAAGCCTGTTATACTGAAGGAACAGGAGGTGAAGAAATCATGTGACTGCTGTCATCATGATGGCTCCACCTCCAGATCCAAGGCCCCGGCTGGACCCACCGTTCCTAGGGTGAAGCAGGAGCCTAGGAAAAGGTACAACAGATTTGACTGTTGGTGTTGTGGCAAAGTTGGTTACTTTGCCGTAGATTGCTGGTTTAATCCGAGATATAACGAGACTCCTCATGTTAGCAATGCGAGACCGACCAATCGTAGGGTTAACCATCCGAGGGGGAGTATGCTAACAAAGAATCTATGACCCAAGTTCGATTGGGTTCCTAAGGGAAACTGATTCTGTTTTGCAGGTATGTCCAAAGGCCACCAAAACTCCTATATGGTACTTAGACAGTGGATGCTCCCGGCATATGACTGGGACAAGAAGCCTGTAGCGTGATTACTCTCCAGTCGTAAATGGACCCAAAGTCATCTTTGGAGGATCAGATCGAGGAGTCACCAGAGGTTACGGTATGATTTCCAACGGTATAATCTCTATCACCGATGTGGCTTATGTTGAAGGGTTAAATTATAACCTGATCAGTGTAAGTCAGTTGTGTGATAAAGGTTATGATGTTAAGTTCTGCAAGGATAAATGCCTGATAATATCGTGTGCCTCTTCGGAGATGGTATTAACAGGCATTAGGAGCCGAAATATCTTCTGTTTAGATTTTCTTAGTTTAGATTCATCTACCCCCGTGTGCCTAGTAGCAACAGGCAGTGCATCTCTTTGTGAACAATGACACAAGAGATTGACACATATTAATTTCAAGACAATTAGTATGCTATTTTCTAAAAACTTAGTAAGGGATGCTCCCATCATTAAGTGCATCAAAGATAGCCCCTGTCCTGCATGCCAGAAGGGCAAACAGACTCGGGCTACCTTTAAGGGCATTGCAGACAAAGACTTCTCCAGATGTCTTTATCTTCTGCATATGGACTTGTTTGGTCCAATGCAAGTTCATATCTTGGGAGGCAAGTCTTGTACGCTAGTGATTGTTGACGATCACTCTCGGTTTACTTGGGTGTTCTTCTTAAAACGCAAGTCTGATACGTTTGACTTCCTCACTAGTTTTGTCAAGCAGATTCAGAACGAACTAAACTGCTCGGTGGTCAAAATCAGAAGTGACCATGGAACAGAGTTCGAGTCTGGTGCTATGACAGAGTTCTGTGACGAACTTGGTATCTTTCATGAGTTTTCCTCCCCGCGCACTCCTCAGCAGAATAGAGTTGCGGAGAGGAGAAATAGAACACTCATTGAAGCTTGCACGACAATGTTGAATGACGCTTCTCTCCCAGAATACTTCTGGGCAGAGGCTGTCAACACAACTTGTCATGTACAAAACCGGGCCTTGATCAATAAGAGCCATCGTAAGGCGCCTTATGAGCTACTAAAAGGCAGGAAACCAACCATGTCCTATTTTAGGATCTTTGGCTGCAGATGCTATGCACTAAATAACGGGAAGTACCCGCGTACTAAGTTTGGTGAAAAATGCTTCGAAGGCATATTTATGGGCTATAGTAGCCATAGCCGGGCATATAGGGTTTTCAATAAGAAAACCCTTGTGGTAGAGGAATCCATAAATGTTGTATTTGATGAAGGAAGCTTGCTTAACAGCAATTCTTCCAGTGGTCTTCTTGAAGATGCAGGTATAAGAATTGAACAGCTTAGTCTCGATGAGACCGCTAAAGATGCAACTCCCAAGTACGTCAAAGTCTCCACCACAACGCCTACCGGAGATGATGACGGTCAGAATGGAGTTATCCTCCCTGAAGAGGATGGAGCCCCAGAAAATGTTAGAGCTCCAGACGCCATACTGTTAGAGCTTCGTCACGTGAGGTATCATCCCATGAATCAAATCATCGGAGATCCCCGTGACGGTGTCAGAACTCGCCGAGGTACAATTAACGAGATTCTACATTTTAGCTTTCTATCACAGGTTGAGCCAAAGAAGTTTGACGAAATAAACAAGGATGCATCTTGGATCTTGGACATGCAAGATGAACTGCATCAATTTGAACGATGCAATGTCTGGACGCTGGTTCCCAGACCAAAGTGGCAGAATGTGATCGACACCAAGTGGATCTTCAGAAACAAACTGGATGAACACGGTGTCATCATAAAGAACAAGGCCAGGCTGGTGGCTCAAGGTTACAGACAGGAGGAGGGGATTGAATTCGACCAGACCTTTGCACCAGTGGCAAGGCTCGAGGCGATCAGATTGTTCCTGGCATATGCTTCGCACAAAGGATTCACTGTCTATCAGATGGACATGAAATCGGCATTCTTAAATGGCAACCTGAAAGAGGAAGTATATGTCGCACAACCCCCAGGTTTTGTTAATCCGACTTATCCCAATCATGTATATTTTCTTAATAAAGCTTTATATGGCTTAAAACAAGCTCCTCGAGCTTGGTATGAGACTCTGTCTAGCTTTCTTCTTGAGAACAAGTTCTCTAGAGGAAAAATAGATAAGACATTGTTTCTTAGGGAAGTCAAAGGCAAGATTTTGCTGGTGCAAATCTATATCGATGACATAATATTCGGGTCAATGGATAACAACCTTTGCAAGAAGTTTTCCAAACTTATGCAAGGGAAGTTTGAAATGAGTAGTATGGGAGAGCTGAAGTATTTCTTAGGACTTCAAGTGAAACAGTCTGAGGATGGGATTTTCATCTCTCAAACGAAGTTCACAAATGAACTCCTCAAAAAATTCAGAATGGAGAGTGCAACCTCTATGAGGACTCCAATGGGATCCACTGTGTCTCTGGATAAGGATTAGAAAGGGAAACCTTTTGATGAAACCAAGTACAGAAGCATAATTGGATCCCTGCTCTATCTTACTGCTAGTAGACCAGATATTATGTTTTCCACATGCGTTTGTGCCAGATATCAGGTGAACACTAAGGAATCTCATTATGTCGCTGCAAAGCGGATTCTTAGATACCTTAAAGGTACACCAAATCTTGGCTTGTGGTACCCAAGAAACAATGATGTTGAGCTGATAGGATTTTAAGATGCTGACATTGCAGGAAGCAGGGATGACAGGAAAAGCACTTCCAGGACGTGTCAATTCCTCGAAAGAAGGCTTATTTCATGGAATAGTAAGAAGCAGAATTGTGTCGCAACCTCCACAGCTGAATCTGAGTACATCTCAGCTGGCAGCTGTTGCGCACAACTTCTATGAATCAGAAATCAGCTCAAAGATTATGACCTGAAGTTCAGCGAAGTTCCGATGTATTGCGACTCCTCGAGCACAATAGCAATTGCGAATAATCCTATATCGCACAGCAGAACGAAGCATATTGAAGTGCGCTATCACTCCATTCAGGAGCATGTGGAAAACAAAGACATATCTCTCTGTTATGTCCCCACGGATAAGCAGGTTGCAGATATCTTCACAAAGCCCCTAGACGAGGCCAAGTTCAGTCTCTTCAAAACTGAACTCAACATGCTGAACTATGAAGAATGAAGACTGTGCGGCTCAAGGCTCTTGGATCAAGGGGGAGCATCCGCAAGGAACTCAAGAGTAAGCACAGATGCAAGAACTGAGGGGGAGCACTGTGATAAGTGCAAAAGTCCCAAATTTGTAGAAGCTGAAAAGGGGGAGATTACCCTGTCAGTTAAGGTGCTAAGGTGCTCAGGCTAAGTATGCTCCAAATGCTCTAAAGATAATGGTATGAAAATTCATAATTCATTCTCAACTGATTATTCAGTTTGTGTTTTTCTTCCATCCGTTATATTCACCTTAACTTGTAGGGTTTAGGCTTCTTCAAATAAGGGGGAGATTGTTGGGTATTGTATCCTCAATGTACCTGATTTGAAGAAGCCCCTGAACCAGCTAAGGTGAATTGACAATGTATTTGATCATTTGTATTCAAGTTGTGCTTGCAGTTACTCCACGCTAAGTACACACCAATGTCAGGGTGCAGTAGGTCAATATACACGGTTCTGCGCAACGTAATCCCTCGTTGAGCAGATCAGTGTGTTGGGAGATAGGTCGAATGGGGAAAGTGGACGTACCCAAATCGGGGAACCACTATAACTGCCTGTGTCTTTCTGTGCTTTGTTTGTTGTCTTTTATTGTGCAGGTAAAATTTTAATTCCGCAAAAAGACTGCACATCACCTATCCCCCCTAGGTGAAGATAGTTGACACTAGTGTGACTTTCAGTGATTCCCGTCAATTTTGACTTAGACGAATCTTCTCACTCAATCGCCTCACTACTTAGCCACAAAAGAACAGACCAAACTATGGCTTTGAGTGTGTGCACCACACTCAACGCCAATCCCGAGCGGCTTTTGGCTTTGAGTGTGTGCACCACACTCAACACCAAATCCCGAGAGCCTACCCAGACTGGTTCTAACCAGAGCACTACCACAGAAACCTCCCTCTCTCTCTCTCGGCTCCACCTGCAAAAGTACCCAACCAGAAATAAAAATCTGGAGTCTGAATGGTGAAAACAAACAGCAGGTTGAGTAAAACAGCACAAGGAGGGGGGCTCATAAAGGGAAACTGAAGCACATAGTTTTAAGTAAACAAAAAGAGAAAAGCTTGTCTTCTATCCTAGGGCTAACCGGGTAGTTAAGAGGGGGAAGAATCTAAACAGCAAGTGCAAGGACCACTTGCCTCGATTTCCGATAAAGCTTGGTCGGCTTTCCCTTATCTTCACACAACACCAGCAGCAGCAACACCCTAATAGCAAAAATCCCGAACTTTAATGGCGGAAAAGAGCCAAAAGTAGAATTTCGGGCCTCCTAAAAACTCCACGAAAATCAAATCTCTTACCGTAGAAACGTAGGTCTAAGAGAGAGCAATCCAAATCCTCCTTCGGAATCGAATTCCGTCCACAAACACTCCCAAAATTGACGTCTGAAGGGTAGCAGGTCGGCGGTTTCTCCACTGCTTTTCCGCGCACAGGAGAGACGAGTTCGGTCTCGGAAAGAAGAAGAAGAGTGGTCCCGCCATCTACTAATTAAGTCTTTTAAATAACTCTAATCACGCCTAATCTTAACCGCCTCCTAAGCCGCCGGTTTACTCTCAAAGCTTTTTGGCCGAAAATGATCATTTAAATAGCTTTAAAATATACACATTTGCTTTTATCATTAGCACACCCAAAACGGCACGAAAACCAAACTACCTCGGAATTTGACGAAACTCGCACCGTAGCTAAATACCCATGCTACGAACGCAACGACAAAGTCGAAATGAACTTTCGACGAACATAACTCGAGTTATAACCACCCGAAGCCAAAACACAAGCATCTCCCGAGAGGCCACACCGGGTCACCCAAAACGACTCGGCTTGCTAGGGAGATCTTTCCAATAGGCTACAAAATAGGCCACTCAGTTCTAAGGAGTTAAGAACACACTCCACAGATGGCATAAGCCAAGAAAACGCGTCGACGTAACGCCAAACGAGAATTAAATAATCGCAGAAAAAATCGGGGGCGTTACAGTCACTCCCCCTAAAAGAAAGTTTCGTCCCAAAACTTTACACACAACAATTCTACTATAGAAGGAAAAGTAATAAGCCAAACATTACAAGAAGGAAACAAACCAAACTAATCAGGGAAACAGTTGAGGGTGTGCCTCCCTCATAACCGACTCTAACTCCCAAGTCGCGCTTTCCAAACCCTGATTCTTCCATAGAACCTTGACCATCGAGATGGACTTCCTTCTTAGCACCCGATTTTGAGTATCCAAAATGCGGACTTGCACTTCAACAAAAGAGAGATTAGGCTCCAACTGGGGCACAACATCCAAGACTTGCCCACTACTGCGCACACACTTCCGTAATTGGCTTACATGAAATACATTATGAAAACCTGGGAAGTTTGCTGGCAAAACCAACCTATATGCTGACACGCCAATCCGTTCCACAATCTTAAAAGGGCCCACATACCTCGGGTCCAATTTCCGATTCTTACCGAATCTCTTAACTCCAACCATCGGGGAAACCTTAAGAAACACAAGGTCCCCTACAGAAAACTCCAAGTCCGACCTACGCCGATTGGCGTTCTTCTCATATCTCTCCCGAGCTATACGAAGCTTTTCTCGAATAAGCTTCACTGTGACTTCCGTCTCCTCGAGCGCATCCGGACCCAACAAGGGTCTCTCACCTGCCTCAGCCCAAAACAGGGGAGTTCTGCAGCGCCTCCCATACAAAGCTTCAAATAGAGCCATTTGCAAACTTTCTTGATAACTGTTGTTGTATGCAAACTCCATAAGTCGCAATCGCTCATCCCACGCTCCACCGTGGTCTGGAATGTAGCATCTGATCATATCCTCAACTATCTGGTTCACCCACTCCGTCTGCCCATTGGTCTGTGGGTAGTAAGCAGTCGAATACCTCAGATCGGTACCCAAACCCTCCTGCAGACTCTGCCAAAAGCGAGAAGTAAACCGGGAATCTCGATCGAAAATGATGCTAACAGGCACACCGTGCAATCTGATGACCTCATTCAAGTACAACTCTGCTATCTTCTTCATCGGGTAGTCAATCTTATACGGCACGAAGTGAGCACACTTCGTCAGTCTATCCACTATAACCAAAATAGAATCAAATCCCCTTGGAGATTTCGGTAAGCCCATGATGAAGTCCATAGAAATACTTTCCCACTTCCAAGTCGGGATCTCTAGTGGAGTCAACTTGCCACCAGGCCTTCCGTGATCGGCCTTCACACGCTTGCAAGTGTGGCACTCAGCAACAAATCGGGCTATATCACTTTTCATCCCATACCACCAGGCAATTTGCTTCAAATCATGATACATATTCATAGATCCTGGATGGTAGGCAACACTGGATCCATGAGCCTCTCTGCATATCATACCCCTGATATCCCCAACAACGGGGATGCAAAATCTGCCACGGTACTTCAAAGTACCCGCATCATCGATAGAAAAATCCGGTAACTCTCCTCTCTCAGTCCTGGAGTATAAGTGCAGAAGGTCCGGATCATCCTTCTAGTGCAATATAGTAAAAGTAATCCAAGACGGA
Source organism: Platanthera zijinensis (assembly GCA_039513925.1). NCBI lineage: Eukaryota > Viridiplantae > Streptophyta > Magnoliopsida > Asparagales > Orchidaceae > Platanthera > Platanthera zijinensis. Next base: position 129,185,177 of record CM077089.1, on the reverse strand, counting down.
TCTGCCACTGCCAAACTACTCTGCATGACGCAACATCCTACTGAGATATCCATAAGGAGGAACTCTTCCACTAAACGATCGGCAGAGAGATTAAAGATCTTCCCCGTCTTCCGGCTCAGGGCATCGGCCACTACATTGGCCTTGCCTGGATGGTACTGGATCTCTACATCATAATCGACCACATACTCTAGCCACAGACGCTGGCACAGATTTAACTCCTTCTGCGTGAACATGTACTTCAGGCTCTTGTGATCAGTGAAGATCTTGCACTGAGCCCCATAAAGTAGGTGCCTCCACAGCTTCAACACATAAATCACCGCTGCAAACTCAAGGTCATGCGTAGGGTAATTTCTCTCGAGAGTCTTTAATTGCCTTGACCCATACGCAATCACTTTTCCTACTTGCATCAACACACAACCTAAACCAACATGTGAAGCATCCACGTAAACGTCATACTCCACACCCTCAGTAGGTAGGGTCAGGACGGGAGCAGTGAACAATCTGTTCTTTAGCTCTAGGAAGGCTTCTTCGCACTTCTCACTCCAAACAAAGGCCGTATTCTTCTGAGTCAACCTGGTCAAAGGTGCAGCTAGGGTAGAGAAACCCTCCACGAACCTCCTGTAGTAGCCGACCAACCCTAGAAAGCTCCTGATCTCCCTGGGCATGCCCGGCCTGCACCAATCCATCACTGCTGCGATCTTTTCTGGGTCGACCGAGATCCCATCCTTGTTCACCACGTGGCCCAGAAATGAGACCTGAGGCAACCAAAATTCGCACTTGCTCAACTTGGCGAATAATTGTGATTCCTTAACTCCGATAGAACCAAGCGCAGATGCTGCTCATGCTTCTCAGTGTTGCGAGAATAGACCAGCATGTCATCGATGAAAACCACAACGAACTTGTCTAGGAAATCTTTGAACACCCGGTTCATCATATCCATGAAAGCTGATTGTGTGTTGGTAAAACCAAATGACATCACCAAGAACTCAAAATGTCCATGCCTCGATCTAAACGCAGTCCGTGGAATATCTGCCTCACGGATTCTAAGCTGATGGTAGCCAAAATGAAGATCGATCTTGGAGAACACTATGCTACCACGTAGCTGATCAAACAAGTCGTCGATCCTCGGTAGAGGGTACCTATTCTTAATAGTGACTTTGTTCAACTCCCTGTAGTCGATGCAAAGCCGCATCGACCCATCCTTCTTCTTCACAAATAGAACAGGAGCACCCCAAGGCGACGAACTCTGCCTGATAAACCCTTTTGCCAACAACTCATCTAACTAGACTCACAACTCCTCTAGCTCACGAGGGGCCATCCGGTATGGCGCCTTAGCAAAAGGATGCATACTCGGTTCCAAATCAATCACAAATTCGATATCCCGATCGGGAGAAAGACCAGGAAGGTCATCAGGAAACACATCAGCGAAACCGCAAACAACGGGAATCTCCTCAAGTGCGGTATACTAACAGCGGTCCCAACCACCGAGACTAAACAAGCAAAAAAACCAGAAGGAAACAACTTCTGAGCACATACCGCAGAAATGACAGGAGAATCTTGGCACGGATCAGCATACACGCTTCCCGGCTGACCATTGACCTTGATGAAGTCGAAGCGTTTCCCTTTACACTGAATGACCGCATCATACTTAGACAGCCAGTCCATGCCTAGGATAACATCGAAGTACTCAAGATCAATCATCTTTAAGTCTGCCCTCACAAGAAAATCCCCTAAGAAAACAGGGCAATCTAGAATGCCCAAATCTGATAACACAGATTCACCAGAAGGGAACTTGGTGCGGAAGGTATCACGAACTCGATCTAGAGTTAACCGATGTCGCTCCACAAAGGCTCTAGCCACAAACGAGTGGGTAGCGCCGGAGTCAAACAGAACGCGCGCCCATCGGTTCTTCACCTTAAATTTCCCTATAGGAGTATATACAACTAAGAAAAAACCAAACTGTAACCATTCTAACAAATAAAACTTTCCAGCTGGAAAAAGAAACAACTAACCTGAGATGACCTGAGTCGAAGCTTGGGTCTCCTCGAAAGAGATCACGTTCAGCTTTCCTTTACCCTTGTCCACATTTTGAGGCGGGGGTAATGCCTGAAGTGGAACTGCATGAAGAGCAGGCTGGACCTGAGGACACATAGACTTGATGTGACACTTCTGCCCACACTGATAACAGACTTTATCCTTGGACCAGCACTGGGCAGCATCATTCCCGGTTCGCTTGCAAATAGAACAGGAAACATCCCTCCTAGGAGCACCCTGAATAGCATGAACCTGCTCCTTCTTCCGAGCTGTTGCCTTCTTAAAACACCTCTCGATAGGGTGGCCCGACCGGCTACAGAAGCTAAACACCACCTTTCTCTTCTTTCCCGAAGTAGCATCGGGTACCTGGGGTTTCTTCTCCTCGATGGACTTCCTCTTGTCCTTCCTCATTTATTGGCCTCTGCTCCTTGCGGTCTCGATAGACTCCACCTTTAGAGCGGCCTCCACTACCACTGCATAGGTCTTCGATCCATAAGCACTGGTCAACTACTGTACCTCGCTCCTCAAGCCACCAAGAAACCGCTTGAATCGATCAGCCTCAACACTCACCAACCCAGGAGCAAATCGGCTCAACTTGCTGAAATCTATCTCATACTCACCGACCGTGAGTTGCCTTTGCTTCAGGTGGAGGAAGTCGTTCATAAGACGGTCACGCTCGACCGAGGGCAAGAACTTCCTCAACAGCATTTCCTTGAACACTTCCCAAGAGCAACCAGCTACCAAGCTCTCCTTTTCTCTAAGCCACCAATTCTTCGCCAAACCCTTGAGCTGATAGGCGGCTATCATCACTCTCTGATCGTCTACAATACCAGAGTACGAGAACATCTCCTCCATGGAGATCAGCCAATTTTCTATGACCATGAAATCTGCCTTCCCATCAAACGTAGGAGGGCTAAGTCTCTGAAACTGTGAGATGAATTCCATCTCCGCTGGCACCACCACTGGAGGTCTCAGGGGTGCAGGAGGAGGTGGAACAATAATCCCCCCTATAGGGCCTTGCACTCCCTGAGTCTAACCTTCCACAAATGCCACCAAAGACTGGATCTGGGCTTGCACCTCCACCAACTACCTGCTCAAGGAATCGCTACTCTGCCGCAAGCTCTCGATCACCGCATCATTTTGCGCTCCCGATGACTCACCCTCAAATAGGGGGGTCGATCTAGTCGAAGGGCGTCTCGCCATCCTAAATTCATAGCAACCTTAGTCAGATCCTAGTACGACAGCTGTAACTAACTACAAGTACAGACAATACATACATAAATATGAACTTATAGCCGCTAAACTTGCTCTGGGAGTTTATTTTTACAAGAATTGATGTTATGCCTTAACCTAGGATGGTTAACCACCACCATACTAACTCTTGTGCCTAGATCGGGAATGCATGACTTTATATTATTTTTGACTCAAAAATTATGTGTGTACATATGTCATCCTGCCAGTCTTTAGCTTGGCACGTTGTGCTTATGCAATGTTATGCTATGCATGTTTGTGCTATGCATTCTAAAAAGGCCCTAATGTATATTATGAGCGGCGTACACATGAAAATGTTATGCATCCCATACTACATAACATTTTCATGCAACAAAAAGAAAACGAGCTAGTCGCAGCCATGTGGTGAGGTTATGCATCCCATACTACATAACCCTCACATGTTGCCCCTATGGTGGATCCATATACGAACACATATTATGCATCCCATACTACATAATATGCCCCGTATACTTCATGTTATGCTATGAGTGTAGTGTTCGTGCTTTTGCCAAGACGTGCTGATGACATATCGGTGTGTGAATTACATGATGCTGAACTACTAATGCAATCAAAAGTGAAGGTTTCCCGACTAACTTGTCAAGCAACCTCCCTCTGATTCCAACTGTCACAAACCGCATTTTCTCCGAGGAAAACGAATTATCAGACTAGGTGAAAACACACGTAATAATGCCACGTCGAGCAGGGGATAAATGCCGACGCTCAGGCAAACCACTATCAACCATACTTAATAAAAATTTATGAGTTAAATGAATAAAAAATCAGTTATATTTTAAAGGCCGTATCCCTCGGCTCGGTGGATCATCTAGTCCACAGTTTAAAAAACTATACTTATACGCTACGGAAAAAATACTTTATTCAGGTTTGACATCCTAAAAGAGTGCATAAGTGTCCCCAGAGGACAACTTATACTATGCAGGACCCTACTTTTAATTTATACTAAGTATAAGAAAATGATCTTTTTACGTTACTTGAAAAAAAATAGTGACGAGTTTTATAAAATATGTTGATCATGAGTAATACTTATAATAGTATTTTTAGGTTTAAAAGTAACTAGCAACCTAGCATAAATCATCCCCAGAGCAAGTAGACTAACTCCAGAAAGATAGCAGCAAAAAGTAACACATCTAGTATCAAGGTAAAAACTACCAGTGGGCGCCAACAAACAGACACGAACCCACAGACACGTATGTATGTCTGTAAGAAGAACAAAACCAAAACTACCTCGCAAAAACAAGGAACTGATCTCTAAAGCACCAGAGACAACCAGCAACAACACAGCACCACTAGCCGTAAGAGCGGCAACTATACAGAACCTGATGCATTCAAAGAAGAAAGAATACCTCAGCAAGCAAAACTATAAAACTGCTCGAAAGTGTCAATCAGAAGATACATAAAAGAGGAAAACAAAGAAGTAACAGTCACAACTGCCCAAGGCAAGGCAAAAAGGAAGTGCACTAAGTGCGAGGACACAATAGTAGCTTTTCCCAAAAGCTGCAGAGTCAACAAGGCTACCATGAGCCCAAATGTTGTAATCTACCAAGGAAGAAACGTCTAACACCCTAAGCTGTAAGAGATGGTAGTAGCAAAAACATCGCGGATCTGGGTTGGAGGCAAACTCAGTCCCCCAACCACTATTTCCAAGAAACCAAGCTCAGGGGTCTACATGTGAAAGCACTTGGGACCTCCCACCCCCTTGCCCAGCCCGTACCTGGAGCAAGATAAAAGAAAAGGGTGGCAAAACTAAATTACACAACACCACCCCCCCATAAGAGTTTCAAACCACCACTATTAACCACGACCCACGATTCGGCCTTTGAGAAAGAAAATATAGCCGACAAGGAACATCAAAATCAAGGAATTCACTCGGGGGAAGAAATCAACGTAAGGGAAAAGCGTTGAGATGACTCAACAAAGCATGACATTGAGTGAGCCCCACTCACTCAACGCCTAACCAGACCTTGGCGTTGAGTGAGTCAGCCTCACTCAGCGCCAGAATCAACCATGGCGTTGAGTGAGGTTCACTCACTCAATGCCCTCCGCAAGAACAACTCTGGAGTTGAGTGAGCTAACCTCACTCAATGCCAAAACAACCATGGCATTGAGTGAGGTTCTCTCACTCAACGCCTCCCACAAAAAAACTCTGGCGTTGAGTGAGCTAACCTCACTCAACGCCAAAACAGCTATGACGTTGAGTGAGGTCCACTCCCTCAAAGCCTTCAGCAAAAGAGGCAGAGGCGTTGAGTGAGCTAACCTCACTCAACGCCAAAATAGCTATGGAGTTGAGTGAGGTCTACTCACTCAATGCCTTAGCACTTTACCGCAGGAAAACCCTAAACCAACACCAACAGGAAGAGGTCGACGGGAATGCCGACTGATTCTCGCCGAATCAGCGGGAATCCAGATTGATTCTCGCCGAATCAGCGGGAATCCAGATTGGTTCTCGCCGAATCGGCGGGAATTTATATTGATTCTGGCCAAATCGGCGGGATTCCAGATTGATTCTCGCCGAATCGTCGGGAATCACTGACGATACTCGTCGAAATCGGCGAGAATCACTTAGTGATTCCCGTCGATTTTTACTTAAACAAATCTTCTCACTCAATCGCCTCACTACTTAGCCGCAAAAGAACAGACCAAACTATGGCTTTGAGTGTGTGCACCACACTCAACGCCAATCCCGAGCGGCTTTTGGCTTTGAGTGTGTGCACCACACTCAACACCAAATCATGAGAGCCTACCCAGACTGGTTCTAACCAGAGCACTACCACAGAAACCTCCCTCTCTCTCTCTCGGCTCCACCCGCAAAAGCACCCAACCAAAAATAAAAATCTGGAGTCTGAATGGTGAAAACAACCAGCGGGTTGAGCAAAACAGCACAAGGAGGGGGCTCATAAAGGGACACTGAAGCACATAGTTTTAAGCAAACAAAAAGAGAAAAGCTTGGCTTCTATCCTAGGGCTAACCGGGTAGTTAAGAGGGGGAAGAATCAAAACTGCAAGTGCAAGGACCACTTGCCTCGATTTCCGATGAAGCTTGGTCGGCTTTCCCTTATCTTCACACGACACTAGCAGCAGCAACACCCTAACAGCAAAAATCCCAAACTTTAATGGCGGAAAAGGGCCAAAACCAGAATTTCGGTCATCCTAAAAACTCCACGAAAATCAAATCTCTTACCGTAGAAACGTAGGTATAAGAGAGAGAAATCCAAATCCGTCTTCGGAATCGAATTCCGTCCACAAACACTCCCAAAATCGACGTCTAAAGGGTAGCAGGTCGGCGGTTTCTCCGCTGCTTTTCCGCGCACAGGAGAGGCGAGTTCGGTCTCGGGAAGAAGAAGAAGAGTGGGCCCGCCATCTACTGATTAAGGATTTTAAATAACTCTAATCACGCCTAATCTTAACTGCCTCCTAAGCCGCCGGTTCACTCTCAAAGCTTTTTGGCCGAAAATGATCATTTAAATAGCTTTAAAATATACACATTTGCTTTTATTATTAGCACACCCAAAACGGCGCGAAAACAAAAATACCTCGGAATTCGACGAAACTCGCACCGTAGCTAAATACCCATGCTACTAATGCAACGACAAAGTCGAAATTAACTTTCGAAGAACAGAACTCGAGTTATACCCACCCGAAGCCAAAACACAAGCATCTCCCGAGAGGCCACACCGGGTCACCCAAAATGACTCGGCTTGCTAGGGAGATCTTGCAGATAGGCTACAAAATAGTTCACTCAGTTCTAAGGAGTTAAGACCACACTCCACAGATGCCACAAGCCAAGAAAACGCGTCGATGTAACGCCAAACGAGAATTAAATAATCGCAGAAAAAATCGGGGGCGTTATAACATGCGATGTGGCCATAAGAGCCATTCTCTTTTGATTGTGAAGCCAGTCCTTGGTGGAGATCGTGCCAAACAGGAAAGCTGAAACCGACCCGCGCTTGTAAATTGGCCATAAGTACTTCGGTATTCGATGATGGCATGACGACTTTAGCAACGGAGGGTGGCTGATCTTTACCTGCGTTATGCCTGTCTGACTAGTAGACCTGGTAATTGGTCTCGTTGGAGCGCATAATGAGAGTCTAAGGCTTGCGCGCCGTTAAGACTAACTGAAAAAATGGTTGCCGTGAGGTGAACACCTCTTAGTGGTATGGGCGAGGATGTCTCCATCATGCGTGTGGTAGTAGACTAGTGCTCGACCAACAAGCTAATAACCTCTAATCATTGGTGGGACACAGGAATGATTCTGTACATCATAATGTGCCCTGAGTGCACGGATCGTCGGGCCGCATGGCTGACGGTTGTGATATGTTGATTGTGCGTGAGTGCACTTGTTGTGATAAATATGTTGTGATTGCAATGCATGCAGGGAAGGAACCACTGCCCCAGGTAAGGGGTAGGGTCGTTATAATTGGTCAGCTGAATGCTGACCGTTGCTTTGTTTATCACCCTTGCGGTGGACGTCCATATGCAGGTGCTGCCCTTGCTGGTGCTGACTTGGATTGAGCGGGCTGAAGCCCTTATTGTTGCTGCTGCTTGTAGTCCCTAGAAGGCTGTGCGAAGAATTGGATTTCATGTGTGGCCAGCTTGCGTGTCGATGTATGAAACCACCTCTTATAAAGAGAAACTTGTAAGGCCTTAAGACCGTGCGCGTTTGTATATTTGTATACATTCCTGGTGTAATATATAAATGTGCTATTTATATATTTAGTAGACATTCATTGGATGAGTTTTTGCAAGTAATAAAGTTTCGCTAGAATGCTCTGAGTTAAGATGCGAGTAGAAAGTATTTTGATATTCACACGTGATTCCGCCGTTTGTCTGTGAAATATGGCGTGGGGCCCCTGCCGGACCCTCTGTTATATTTCATGTGACGGATGGTGGCGTCACAAAGTGGTATTAAAGGTTAGGGTTTTGAAGGGATTACATAAATGAACTCAAGAATGTCCACTATGAATGCAATACATGTGTTTGAGGAGTGTGAGCGTGTATACTAGACATGTTTTCCATTTTGGAATAGACGTTATTAATGTCTTGTTCACGTATAGGTGACAAGGAGTGGAGCTGGGCAGTTTGAGCCCCAGCGTTCGGATGAGAGTACGACACCAGCTGAGGTGCCCACACTTCCTCCCTCTGCGGAAACCGTACGCTTAGTTGTGGAAGCGCTATTTGCCATGTTTCATGCTCAGCCTACTAGGCAGGCAAGGCCTACAGTGGAGCAAGTACGGGTTGCTGCAAGGCAAGAGCGTGTTGAGGCTCTGACTGCCGAGCAAGCGGCTGATGAGCAATTGAAACGGTTTATGGAGTTTCACCCACCTACGTTTGATGGGGCGGGTTCCCCAACGCAAGCTGAGGATTGGCTCGCAAGAGTGAAGAGGATCCTGACAGCGATCAAGATTGTTGAAGGCCTTCGTGATGAGCTGAGGTTGGCGCTCCCGAGTTCGATGAACCAAGGATTCCAAGCGTTAGAAGATACAACCTGTGTTCTGGACAAGGATTTGAAACGGGTACAAGACAAGAAGAACTTGACGGTGGAAAATCCAAAGTTCAAAGTTCCCGGTCGGAATAATCGGAATTAAGGAAACAAGATAAGAAGAGGTTCAAGCCTGCTGAACAAACTTCTTCGGATGTTGCTTCGGCAGCAACATTTGGGCAAGGATGTGTGGAGACGCTTACATGTTTTAATTGTGGGAAGCAGGGGCATGTCGCCCTTAATTGTTGGAGTGTCCCTTCAAAGGGTGAGAAAAAGACTGGTGCGTCCTATGAGGAAAAGGGCAAGGCAGTAGCAAAGTAATCTGCATCCAGGGTGCAACCTCGAATGTACACTCTCGAATTGCAGGAGCGGAAAAGCTCAAATCGTGAAGTATAGTAGCCTCACGAGTATAATTTGGAGTTACAGGAGTCCGTAAAGCGGATTATGAAGGATGCGGACGAGCGGAAATAAAAGACAGAGTGTACTTTACTGTTGTCGTGATGTAATGTTGTATGTTTATTTGTAAAAACTTGTGTTTGCGCGATGCCATGAGGCGAGACAAGCTGCGAACTCTGAGCTCTAAACCCGGATCATTTTTTTGTTAAAGGTACAACAAAGGAGTGGTTGTGTTGGTGTCTATTGTTGCGCTAAATTTTGAGACGAAATTTCTGTAAGTAGGAGAGGGTTGTAACACCCCAAAACCCAATTTGGAGTTCAGGCTGGGTGACACGGCCTGGGATACGGGAGTGTCCCAGGGCGTGTCCAGCTCTATGTACTCGAGTGGGTCTCGAGTAGGACTCGAGTGGGCCTCGAGTGTGTCACGAGTGAGGCACATGGCCTGGTACACGAGAGTGTCCCAGGGCGTGTCCTTCACTATGTTTTCGCGAGTTCTCGATGAAGTGCAGTTGACAATCTTCGAGAGGCGACACGGCTAGGGACACGGGCGTGTCCTAGGGCGTGTCCCGCTCGGGTTGGTAGCCGGGCTGTGTTGGGTGAGGAACACGGTCTGGATCCCAATGGTGTTCTGGTTTACATGAGCGTGTCAAAGTTGACATAGGCGTGTTGGGAACCCGTGTCCCTTTCGGGATTGGCGGTCCTGTGTCGATTGAGTGACATACCCCTCAACACGGGCGTGTACTGATTAATGCAGGCATATTAGGAGCTTGACACGGGCATGTCTAAGCCCGTGTATTGGTTTGGTTTGAGTCTATTGTGTGCCTCTTAAGGTACACGGCCTGTGACACGGGCGTGTCATAAGCCGTGTCAGCCCTAGAAAGATGCTTTTCAGAGTGAATCGTTGTCGTTCATTTCCTTTAATTTAGATCTAATGGTCCAGGACTCCTGCTGTTATAAGACCAAGGACTGAGAGATAAACTCCCATTCTATGTTGACCATTCTCTTTCTAAAGAACATTTTCTTGAACTGTTTGGAATCCTCAACCAAGAGGTGGAAAGTGTACGCGATTCCAACAGGTTTATAGTTGATATCCCTAGTTGAGTCTGCATCTAGATCCGAAAATAAGTAGTACAGATTTGGCATACTGTGTGAAGCCCATCCGGACGGTTAGTCTGGATTGGTGATATTTATATTGCGTACCGGAGAAGACTCCATGTATGTAATGTGTAGGTTACGGAGTTTGTGAGGATGCTTGTGAGTTCCTTGAGTTGTATGCTCTACATGAGCTGTATGCGATATGGTCGTGAGAGCCATTCTCTTTGGATTGTGAAGCCAGTCCTTGGTGGACAGTGTGGCTATTGTGAGCTGAGAGCTCTTAAAAAGGCTTCGTGTTGAACAGGAAAGGTGAAACCGACCCGCGCCTGTAAATTGGCCATGAGTACTTTGGGATTCAATGATGGCATGACGACTAGAGCAACGTGGGGTGGCTGATCTGTACCGATGTTATGTCCTTCCGACTGGTATACGTGGTAATTGGTTTCGTTAGAGCGCATAATGAGAGTCTTATGTCTGTTCATCGTTAAGACTAAATGCTCAATGGTTGTCGTGAGGTGAACACCTTTGAGTGGAATGGGTGAGGATGTCTCCAGCATGCGTGTGGTAGTAGACTAGTGCTCTACCAACAAGCTAATAACCTCTAATCGGTGGTGGGACCCAGGAATGATTCGGTACACCGTAATGTGCCCTGAGTACACGGATCGTTGGGCCACGTGGCTGACGGTTTTGATATGTTGATTGTGCGTGAGTGCACTTGTTGTGATATATATGTTGTGATTGCAATGCATGTAGGGAAGGAACCACGGTCCCAGGTAAGGGGTAGGGTCGTTATAATTGGTCAGCTGAATGCTGACCGTTGCTTTGTTTATCACCCTTGGGGTGGACGTCCATATGCAGGTGCTACCCTTGGTGGTGCTGACTTGGATTGAGCGGGCTGAAGCCCTTGCTGCTGCTTCTTGTAGGCCCTAGAAAGCCGTGCAAAGAATTGGATTTCATATGTGGCCGGCCTGCGTGCCGATGTATGAAACCACCTCTTGTAAAGAGAAACTTATAAGGCCTTAAGGCCGTGAGTGTTTGTATATTTATATACATTCCTGGTGTAATATATAAATGTGCTATTTATATATTTAGTGGACATTCATTGGATGAGTTCTTGCAAGAAATAAACTTCTGCTAGAATGCTCTGAGTTAAGATGCGAGTAGAAAGTATTTTTATATTCACATTTGATTCCGCCATTTGTCTGTGAAATATGGCATGAGGCCCCGGCCGATCCCTCTGTTATATTTCATGTGACGGATGTGGGAGTTACAAAGTGGTATCAGAGGTTAGGGTTTGGTATGGATAACATAAATGAACTCAAGAATGTTCACTATGAATGCAATACATGTATTTGAGGAGTGTGAGCGTGTATACTAGGCATGTTTGCCATTTTGGAATGGACGTTATTGATGTCTTGTTCACGTATAGCTAACAAGGAGTGGAGCTGGGCAGTTTGAACCCCAACGTTCAGATGAGAGTGCGGAACCAGCTGAGGTGCCTATACCTCCTCCCTCTGCGGAAACCATACGCTTAGTTGCGGAAGCACTATTTGCCATATTTCATGCTCAGCCTACTGGGCAGGCAAGGCCTGCAGTGGAGCAAGTACGTGTTGGTATGAGGCAAGAGCGTGTTGAGGATCTGATTGCCGAGAAAGTGGTTGATGAGCAATTGAAACAGTTTATGGAGTTTCACCTACCTACGTTTGATGGGGCAGGTTCCCCAACGCAAGCTAAGGATTGGCTCGCAAGAGTGAAGAGGATCCTGACAATGATCAAGACTGTTGAAGGACTTCGTGATGAGCTGAGGTTGGCGCTCTCGAGTCCGGTGAACCAAGGCTTCCAAGCATTAGTAGATATAGCCTGTGCGTTGGAGAAATATTTGAAACGGGTACAGGACAAGAAGAAGTTGACGTTACAAATGCCAGAGTTCAAAGTTCCGCAGTCAGAACAATAAGAATTAAGGAAACGAGATAAGAAGAGGTACAACCCTGCTGAACAAACTTCTTCGGATGTTGCTTCGGGAGCAATGTTTGGGCAAGGATATGTGGAGACACGTACATGTTTTAATTATGGGAAGCAGGGGCATATCGCCCCTAATTGTTCGAGTGGCCCTTCAAAGGATGAGAAAAAAACCGGTGCGTCCTATGAGGAAAAGGGCAAGGCAGTAGCAGAGTCATCTACATCCAGGGCACAACCTCGAATGAATACTTCCAAATTACAGGAGCCGCAAAGATCAAATCGAGAAGTACAGTAGCCTCGCGTGTATAATCTAGAGTTACAGGAGGCCGTAAAGCGGATTATGAAGGACACGGACGAGCGGAAATAAAAGACAGAGTGTACTTTACTATTTTCGTGATGAAATATTGTATGTTTGTTTGTAAGGAGGAGAGGGTTGTAACACCCCAAATCCTAATTTGGAGTTCAGGTTGGGTGACACGGCCTGGGACACGGGCGTGTCCCAGGGCATGTCCAGCTCTGTGTACTCGAGTGGGTCTCGATTAGTAATTGAGTGGGCCTCGAGTGTGTCTCGAGTGAGGCACACGGCCTGGGACACGGGCGTGTCCCAAGGTGTGTCCTTCACTGTGTTGTCGCGAGTTCTCGACGAAGTGCAGTCGACGATCTTCGAGAGGCGACACAGCCAGGGATACGGGCATGTCCCAGGGCGTGTCCTGCTCGGGTTGGTAGACGGGCTATGTTAGGTGAGGAACACGGTCTGGATCCCAGGCGTGATCTGGTTGACACGGACGTGTCAAAGTTGACATGGGCGTGTTGGGAACCCGTGTCCCTTTCGGGATTGGTGGTCCTGTATTGATTGAGGGATACGCCCCTCAACACGGGTGTGTACTGATTGACACGGACGTGTCAGGAGCTTAACACGGTCATGTCTAAGCTCGTTTCCTAGTCTGGTTTGAGTCTGTTGTGTGCCGCTTAAGGTATACGGCCTGTGACACGGGCGTGTCACAAGCCTTGTCAGCCCTGGAAATATGCTTTTCAGAGTGAATCATGGCCGTTCATTTCCTTCAATTTGGATCTAATTGTCTAGGACTCCTTCTACTGTTATAAGACCATGGACTGAGAGATAAACTCTTATTCTATGTTGACCATTCTCTTTCTAAAGAGAAGAGAGAGAGGAGAGAAAGGAAGGAAGAAGGAGAAGGATTCCGGCCGCCGGTGGAGCTTCAGCGATCCGAATCGAGAGCCGAGTTCTGCGTTGTGGAGGCAAAGCCATCATGTTGATTACCATCCGACTAGATTTCCATGGCTCCAAAGCGATCACTAAGGGTAACGATCTCCTTCTTGGACAAGTGATTTATGCATGTGCTTGGAATCCTCTACCAAGAGGTGGAAAGCGTAAGCGATTCCAGCGGGTTTATAGTTGATATCCCCGGTTGAGTCTGCATCTAGATACGGAAATAAGTAGTACATAATATGCATACTTTGTGAAGCCCATCCGGACGGTTAGTCTGGATTGGTGATGTTTATATTACGAACCAGAGAAGACTCCGTGTATACAATGTGTAGGTTACGGAGTTTGTGAGGATGCTTGTGAGTTCCTTAAGTTGTATGCTCTGCATGAGCTATATGCGATATGGCCGTGAGAGCCATTCTCTTTGGATTGTGAAGCAAGTCCTTGGTGGACAGTGTGGATATTGTGAGCTGAGAGCTCTTAAAAAGGCTTCGTGCCGAACAGGAAAGGTGAAACGACCCGCGCCTGTAAATTGACCATGAGTACTTAGGTATTTGATGATGGTATGGCGACTTGAGCAACAGGGGGAGGCTGATTTGTACCTGCATTATGTACATCCGACTGGTAGACCTGGTAATTGGTCTCGTTGGAGCGCATAATGAGAGTCATAGGCCTGCGTGCCGTTAAGACTAAATGCTCAATGGTTGCCGTGAGGTTAACAACTCTAAGTGGTATGGGGGAGGATGTCTCCAACATGCGTGTGGTAGTAGACTAGTGCTCGACTAATATGATAATAACCTCTAATTGGTGGTGGGACCCAGAAATGATTCGGTACACCATAATGTGCCCTGAGTGCACAAATCGCCGGGCCCTGTGGCGGACGAATGTGATATGTTGATTGTGCGTGAGTGCACTTGTTGTGATATATATGTTGTGTTTGCAATGCATGTAGGGAAGGAACCACTGCCCCGGGTAAGGGGTATGGTCGTTATAATTATTCAGTTGAATGCTGACCATTGCCTTGCTTATCACCTTTGGGGTGGATGTCCATATACAGGTGCTGCCCTTGCTGGTGCTGACTTGGATTGAGTGGGATGAAGCCCTTGCTACTGCTGCTTGTAGGCCCTAGAAGGTCGTGCGAAGAATTGGATTTCATGTGTGGCCGGCCTACGTGCAGATGTATAAAACCACCTCTTGTAAAGAGAAACTTGTAAGGCCTTAAGGACGCGAGCATTTGTAAATTTGTATACATTCCTGGTGTAATATATAAATGTGCTATTTATATATTTAGTGGACATTTATTGGATTAGTTGTTGCAAGTAATAAACTTCCGCTAGAATGCTCTGAGTTAAGATGCGAGTAGAAAGTATTTTTATATTCACACGTGATTCCGCCGTTTGTCTGTGAAATATGGCGTGGGGCCTCGGCCGGACCCTATGTTATATTTCATGTGATGGATGGGGGCATTATAGTATAGATCCGTCGAATATAGGTTAGTTAGCCCTAGATTAATTCACCGTATATGGCAGTGTGTGGATTTCGTCGGGTTTAGCAGGTAGCTTAAGTTAATTTCATCTTATATGGCTGATTAGTCTAGTAAAATTGCTGATTTTGACAAAAGTCAAAACCTTCAAAAATCAGCCTTAGCCTAAGTCAAATCGTTGAGTATCCGTTGAAATTCGGCGGGTAATGCTTGGCGTTGAGTGTTGCTGAATTCGTAGAGTATTAGGCGTTGAGTTCGTCGAATATAAGACTTGGCGTTGAGTGAATTAGACTTGGCGCTAAAAGCATTGAGTGATCTTTGAGTCTAAGTCAGAATCGTCGAGTAATACTAGTTTGGCGTTGAGTGCGTTAGGTGATAATTTGGCGCTAAGTTTAAAGCATTGAGTGCGCTGAATGCACTCAACGCAGCGTTGAGTGAAGTTCACTTGGCATTGAGTGAAGCTTTGGCATTGAGTGGTCTGTGAGGCTAAGGAAAAAGCGTTGAGTGTACTCAATGTGGCATTGAGTGTACTCAATGCGGAGTTGAGTGAAGCCTTTGAGTTGTGTGAAACAGCGTTGAGTGAAACCTTGGCATTGAGTAGCTTCGAGACTAAGTCAAAGAGTTGAGTGTACTCAACGCGGCATTGAGTGAACTCAAAGCGGCATTGAGTGATGGAAGAATCGTTGAGTTAGCTGGTTAGCATCGAGTGCGTTCAATACACTCAACGCTGCATCGAGTGTACTCGACGCTTTTCCCGTGGACTTAGAATTTTTTGGCTGAATCGTGTATATCTCTAGTTGATTGGTTTTGTTATGTAAAAATCATCAAGTGCCTGCTGCATTCGTCAAATATACTCAACGAATCAGTATGGACTTGGTTTTCAGTGGCCAAACTGTATCTAATTCATCGGGTTTGGCCTTAGGTCAATTTCTAGGATTTATTCCTCCATTTATTATTGGAGAAGACCAGTGTTTTAGTTGTGGTTTGCCTGTGTTTGACTTTGGTTGTCGGTGTTTTGGTTGTATGTTTATGGCTAGGTAGGAAGTGGATAAAGGACCACCAACCTGATGCCTTTTTGGTGAATTATTGCCCTGGTGGGTTTGCCTGGTATGGGTATGTGACTGCTGGTGTGTTGGGTTTGTTCTCACCAGCGCAGGTGTTGGTTTTTCCCCGGTTTTGGGTGTGTCAAGGTATAAGACCACCTTTCCTTGGGCCCTTGTGATGTTTTTGTTGTTGGTGTGTTGGGTAGGTTCCCACCACCGCAGGTGAAAGAATGGCCGGTGTTTTTTTTGTTCACCAAGTTATGGGCTAATTAATTCCTTATACTTACAGTTATTTATTTACATGTTCCATAAAGCATAGGTCTTTATAGCACTTGGTGCAAATTCCTTACCTTTGAGCTTGTAAGTTTGTCTTTTCTCACTATTCTTGGGTTAGGGTTGGTAACCCATTATTCCTTTTTTATTTATTTCTAACCTTTTGATCTTTGTTCACCACTTGTATTATTATTATTTCTTGATGAGGTGTTCTTTCTTTGACTGCCTCAGGTTTGGAGAAGTAGCCGATTGAGCGACTAGGGTTTTGTGCTAGTTTGTGTTCTGCAGTTGCTGCAATTGTCTCTTTTCCTCACTGATTGTGTGGTAGTGTGTTGTTTTATTCTTATTCAGACATACATATCTTTTAGTGGGTTCGTGTCAGGTTGTTGATGCCCACTGAATTTTTGTATAATATTAAGTATTTGCTAGCTGCTAAGCCTTTTCTGCATGACTTGTTGTATTTACTTACTCTCTGGGAAGGTTTTATGCAATGTTGCATGTTAGATATTTTAAATTATAAAAGTATTACTTCTATCACTTCATACATGCCATCTTTCAAACTAAAAACACTAGGTTTGACGAACGTAAAAGCTAATTATATACTTACACTAAATCTATAGTAATGCATACCACGAGTTGTCCTGTATGGATGTTTTTACTCATGTAGGATGCCAAATAATATAAAAAAATTATTTTCCGCATCGTATAATTATATCTTTACTTGTGAACTAGTTGATCCACTGTGTCGATGGATATGACTATCCAATTAAACTTAAACTAGATTTTCTTCATAATAACTCATGAATTTCATTTAAAATATAGAGTTGGAGCCTTGCCTGAGCGTCAGTAGTTATCCCCTGCACGTCGTGGCATCACGACACATATTTTCTCTTACTCTGATATGTCATTTAAATACGGAGAAAAATTGGGTTGTGACAGTTGGTATCAGAGGGATGGGTTGTTTGACAATTGGTCGAGCAACCGTCTCAGGATAGTTTTAGTTGTCTTGTTCCATTACATACACACACCGATGTGTCATCAATACGTCTTGGCTGAAGCATAAACACTACACTCATAAGCATGACAAGAAGTATACGAGGCATATTAGGTAGTATGGGATGCATAATATGTATTTGTAAATAAGACCTCATGGGAGGCAACATGTGACTATTATGTAGTATAGGATGCATAAAAATCATCACATAAATTCACATTAGATTTTTCTTTTCGTTGCATGCGATATTATGTAGTATGTGATGCATAATATTTCATGTGTTCGCCGCTCATAACAGGCACTAAGGCCTTTAGTAGATTGCATAACACAACATGCATAACATAGCAATGCATTAGCACACATGCTAAGATAAAGATTTACATGATGATATATGTACACACATGGTTTTGAGTCAAAAAGGAATAAGAATTCATGAATTCATAGTCTATGCACATGAGTTAGTGGGATGACGGTACATCATTTTAGGTTTAAGCAAGATATCATTAATAAATTCCCAGAGCAAGTTAGCAATTTGAGCAAGTATTTGTACATGTATTTTATTAACTAAGTTGTGTAGTTTTAGTAGTAAGCTAGGTATTGATTAGTTGTTTGATGTGTTTTTAGAATGTCGCCGAAGCGTCCTGTAACAAGGTTGACTCCCCAGTCTGAGGGCGAGTCTTCTGGGTCGTAGAGTGAGGCCGTGATCGAAGGACTGCAATAGAGCAATGAGGCTCTGTCCAGGCAAATGTTGGAGATGCAGATATAGACTTTGTTGTCTGTTATTTATGGGCAAATGATTAGAGTGCAAGACCCTATTGTAGGTCAAGCTAATTCCTATTCCTCTGCTCCTCTAGTGCCCCCAGCTGTGTTGCCACCAGAGATGAACTTTATCTCGCATTTTTAGCGAGTAGGACCCCCTACCTATGACGGTAGAGCCGACTTCTTGGCTTTGGAAGATTGGATTGTCGCAATCAATGATATGTTTTCGTACTCAGGAATATCTGCAGACTAGAGGGTTATGGTTGTTGTGTACCAGTTAAAAGGCCTTGCAAAGGGCTGGTGGTTGAGAGAGAAGGAGAACCTTAAGGATAGATGTTCATGGGAAGCCTTCAAGGAGTTATTGACGAGGAAGTTCCTGTTAGCGGTCGAGCAAGATCGCTTGATGAATAATTTTTTGCACTTGAAGCAAAGGCAACTCACGGTTAGTGAGTACGAGGTGGAGTTTAGTAAATTGAGCCGGTTTGCCCTGGATCTGGTATCCTCAGAATATAGTAGAGTTAAGTATTTTCTGGGTGGTCTTAGGTATGACATCCAGCAGCTGGCCAATGCGTATGGATCTAAAAGTTATGCTGAAGTAGTAGAAGCCACACTAAAGGTCAAAGCGATCAACAATGCTAAGAATCGAGGTCAGCAGTTGAGAAAAGATAAGAGGAAGTCTGATGAAGGTAAGAACTCTCGGGAATCTAGTTCTACTTCGAATAAATGAAGTAAGGAGGTGTACATTTTCTATGGCCGACCAGGCCATCCATTCGAGAAATGTTTTACGAGATTGGGATCTCAAAAGAAAGAGCAAGTGCATGTAATTCAGAGTGCTCCCAAAGCAGAACTGGTTTGCGCTTTGTGCAAATGGAAGGGGCACGATGCTGCCCATTATTGGGGTAAGGAGAGGGTATACTTTCATTGCAGACAGAAAGGACATTTCAAGTCAAAGTGCCCTCAGTCTCAGCCCACGCTACAACCAGTTCCACTTCAGGCTTTGTCGCCACCGCAACATTTGGACAAAGGGAAGGGCAAGTTAAATGTGGATACCTTAGAGGAAGCGCAGACGTCCACCCAGGTGATCTCAGGTTAGATCCAAACCTAGTTTGTTTTCGCTTATAGTTGTAATTTTGATGTTGCTCGATTAGTTATGAATGCGATTTTATAGGGAAGTTTAAGGTAAAGAACCGCTGCACGCACATTTTTTTCGATTCTGGTGCTACCCACTCATTTGTGGCTAGGGCCTTTGTAGAGCGCCATCGTTTGACTCTCGATCAAATTGGCGATTCGATTTGTGTTAAGTTTACCTCTAGTGATTCGCTGGTGTCGGACCAGAGTATCCTGGGTTGTCCGATTCTTTTAGGCGATTTCCTAACTGTTGCTGATTTGAAGGTGATAGACCTGAAGGACTTCGATGTGATCTTAAGCATGGACTACTTGTCCAGATATGATGCGGTTCTCCAATGCAAGGTCAATCGTTTGGACTTTAAGATGGACAACGGTCACCCTAGGAGTGTTTATGGTTTTCCACGCCAGGATTCCTTGATTATTTCTGCGATATGTGTTTGGAAGCTTTTAGATTTTGGTTGTTTTCCTTCTTGGTTTCATTTTTGGAGACCGTTTGTAGTTTGCCACATGTAGAGGAGATTCCTGTGGTGCATGAGTTTCCTGATATTTTCCCAAATAGTCTTCCTGGTCTTCCACATGAGAGGGATGTGGAGTTTATTATAGATCTTGAGCCGTGTACTCGTCCTATTGCTAAGACACCATACCGTATGACCCCTCGAGAGCTGGAAGAGTTACGTACCCAGCTAGATGAGCTTTTGTAGTGTGGATTCATTAGGTCGAGTTCTTCGCCTTGGGGTGCTCCCGTGTTGTT
This sequence comes from Platanthera zijinensis, assembly GCA_039513925.1. Taxonomy (NCBI): domain Eukaryota; kingdom Viridiplantae; phylum Streptophyta; class Magnoliopsida; order Asparagales; family Orchidaceae; genus Platanthera; species Platanthera zijinensis. The sequence goes on along the minus strand of CM077089.1, from coordinate 129,165,269 downwards.
TGTAAAGAAGAAGGATGGATACATGAGGCTATGCATTGATTATAGGGAACTGAATAAGGTAACTATCAAGAACAGGTATCCCTTGACGCGAATAAATGACTTATTTGACTAGTTTCATGGTAGTATGATGTTTTCGAAGATTGACCTTTGTTCAGGCTACCATCATTTGAGGATTCATGAGACGGATGTTCCACAGACCGCTTTCCATTCTCGACATGGACATTTTGAGTTTTTGGTGATGTCCTTTGGTTTGACAAACACACCCTCTACATTCATGGACATGATGAACAGAGTGTTCAAGGATTTTCTGGACCATTTTGTGGTCGTATTTATAGATGATGTTCTTGTGTATTCCCGGAGTGCTGAAGAGCAAGCCCATCACTTGCATTTGGTTTTTTCTGTTTTGAGGGAGTAAAAGTTGTTTGCTAAGTTAAGCAAGTGTGAGTTTTCTCTTCCTCAGGTTTCCTTCTTTGGTCATGTGGTTAATAAGGACAGAATTTCTGTTGACCTAGAGAATATTTCTATCGTGATGGATTGGAACAGACCTACCACACCCAAAGAGATAAGGAGTTTCCTAGGGTTGGCAGAGTATTATAGAAGGTTTGTGTAAGGATTTTATATGATATCTGCGCCGCTGACTAAGCTTACACAGAAGAACGTAATGTTCATTTTGAGTGATAAGTGCGAAGAAGCTTTTCAGGAGTTGAAAAAGAGATTATGTACTGCTCCAGTTTTGACTTTGCCTACCGAAGGATTGGAATATGCTGTTTACATAGATGCATCACATGTTTGACTTGGTTGAGTAGTGATGCAAGTAGGAAAAGTGATTGCGTATGGGTCGAGGCAGTTAAAGATTCATGAAAGAAACTACCCTATGCATGATTTAGAGTTCGCAGTAGTGATTTATGCCCTAAAGTTATGGAGACACCTATTGTATGGTGCGTTGTGCAAGATTTACACAGATCATAAGAGTTTGAAGTATGTTTTCACTTAAAAGGAGTTGAATCTGCGCCAACGAAGATAGTTAGAATATGTCGCGGATTATGCTATTGAGATCTTATATCATCCGGGCAAAGCTAATGTGGTAGTCGATGCCTTAAGTAGGAAGACAATGCAAATATTTGGACCTTCAGTAGAATCCTTGGTGGAGGAATTTCTATTGATGGGTATCTCGATTGGAAGTAGTGACTCGTCAAGCAGTTTGGATGTAACAGAGCCTTCATGGATTATGCTTACATGTCTACATCAAAAGGATGATTCTGATTTGCTGCACCTCTATAATATAACTGAGAAAGGAGAGCTACCTGACTTTTCTATTGAAGATGCAGGTACTTTGAGGTACTGCGGTAGATATTGTATCCCCACTGTTGAGGATATTCGAGTTAAGCTGTGCAGTGAGGCGCATGGATCTAATGTTGCCTATCACCCTAGTTATACAAAGATGTATAGAGATCTGAAGCAGATCATTTGGTGGTATGGTATGAAGAAGGATATAGCTAAGTTCGTGTCTGAGTTCTTCACTTGTAAGCAAGTTAAGGCTGATCATAGAAGGCTTGGTGGCAAGTTGTCGCCTTTAGAGATTCCAAGTTGGAAGTGAGAGAGTATTTCCAAAGACTTTATTATTGGTTTGCCGAGATCTCCCAAAGGACATGATTCTGTATGTGTTATAATGGATAGAATAATGAAGTGTGCTCACTTCGTGCTATTCAAGATTAATTACTCCATGAAGAAAATAGTAGAGTTATACTTGGATGAGGTTATCAGGTTATATGGAGTACCTATTAGTATTATGTCGGATCGAGACTCTAGGTTTACATCTCATTTTTGGAAAAGCTTACAGGAAGGATTGGGTAACGATCTGAGGTATTCCACCGCTTATCATCCGCAGACAAATGGTCAAACATAAAGGGTAAATTAGATTCCGGAGGATATGATCAGATGTTATATTTTTAACCATGGGGGAGCATGGGATTAGCGACTCTGACTGATGGAGTTTTCTTATAATAACAGTTATCAAGAGAGCTTGTAGATGACCCCGTTTGAGGCTTTATATGGGAGACATTGTAGAACTCCCTTGTCTTGGGCCGAGGTTGGTGAAGGACCATTGTTGGGTCCGAAAGCTTTAGAAGAGTTTAATACTTCTGTAATGCATATTATAGAAAAGCTTTGTATAACTTAGGAGCGTTATGAAAAAAACGCTAATCGACGAAGGACTGATTTGGAATTTGCCATTGGGGACATGGTGTTTCTTAAAGTTTCCCCGATATTTGGTGTTAAGAGGTTTGGTAAGAACCATAAGTTGGATCCTAGGTATGTGGGACCCATCGAGATTATTGAACGTATTGAAATGTCAGCTTATAGGCTTGATTTGCTCGCAAGTTTTCTTGGTGTGCACGATGTGTTTCACGTAATCCAGTTGCGGAAATGTGTGCTTAGCGACCGGTAGGTTCTTGATTCTGTGCCCCAGTTGGAGCCTAACCTTTCTTATGTTGAGATGCTTGTTCGCAATCTGGATACTCTAGATCAAGTGTTGTGGAGGAAGACCATACCAATGGTTAAAGTTTTGTGGCGGAACCAAGACATGGAAAGCGCGACTTGGGAGTTGGAGTTAGCTATGAGGGAGGCTCATCCTCATTTGTTCTCCTAGTTTCTTTTGGTATGTATTTTCATTCTATAATATTTGATTATTTTCCTTCAATAGTGGAATCTTTTGTGCGTAAAGTTTCGGGACGAAACTTTCTTTTAGGAGGGGTGGCTGTAAAGCCCCTGATTTTCCAAGGTTTATTTAAAACCCTTTAGTGATATATTTTGACGTCATGGAGTTACGTTGATGCGTAGTTGGTGGGTACCATTGTCTGAGCGTGACTTTTGCTCGTTGGTATCCAAGGTTTGGTTAGGGATAATTATCTTGGCTAATTTCTATAGTGTTTTGATATTTCCTTACGAGCCGGGGTTCGTTTTGGAACACGACGGAGCGTTTTTGGGATATTTGATGTTTATACTTGAGAGAGTATTTTCCTGAGTTTGGTTTGTCGGATTTCAATTTCGAATTCGCCATTGGATTCGTAGCGTCGATATTTAGCTACGATGCGATTTTCGTAGAAATCTGAGTTAGTGCAAGTTTTGGTCATTTGGACGTCTTAATTATAATAATATATTATATTATTTATTCCATATAAATAGCCTTGCGATAGGACATAAACCCTATTCATTATTTTCTTCCCCAAACCGACAGACTGTTTTTGCGAAAGGACGAGAGCGGCGAACCTTGCGAAGCTTTCAGCCGTCGTTTGTAGGAGCTCTGGTGCAAGAAATCGTCGTCGGAGAGTAGATCCAGTTAGCTATCACCAAGATCTACGTTTGTGCCATAAGTTTTTCCCGTTTTGTGAAATATTTGGTGTTAGGAATTTCATTTTGACCTGTCTTCGTCCTGAAAGGTTTCAGGAATTGCTGCTTAGGTATTCTTGCGGCCAGATCCGTAAAGAGGAGTTGTTGTACGACTATATTTCGGCAAGATCGAGGCAAGTGGTGATTTCTTCCCCTTACCAAGCTATCATTCCTTGCATTCTCTATTATTTTCCTTTCCCTTCTTAGAATTTGGGAATAGGGTAGGGTTCAGCCAAGACCTACCTGCTACATAGGGTAGATTTTCTCGATGGGATGTGTTTTTCGCCGTGTTTGACTGATTAACCTAGGTATAGATCTGTCGAATATAGGTTAGTTAGCCCTAGATTAATTTGCCATATATGGCAGTGGGTTGATTTCCTCAGGTTTAGTAGTTAGCTTAAGTTAATGTCATCTTATATGCCTGATTCGTCTAGTAAAATTAGCCGATTTTGACAAAAGTCAAAACCGTCGAAAATCTGTCTTAGCCTAAGTTAAATTCATCGAGTATCTATTGAAATTCGACGAGTAATGCTTGGCGTTGAGTGTTGCTGAATTCATCGAGTATTAGGCTTTGAGTTTGTTGAATATAAGACTTGGCGTTGAGTGAATTAGACTTGGCGTTGAAAGCGTTGAGTGATCTTTGAGTCTAAGTTAGAATCGTCGAGTAACACCAGTTTGACGTTGAGTGCGTCAGGTGATAATTTGGCGCTGTTAAAAGCGTTGAGTGCGCTGAATGCACTAAATGCAGAGTCGAGTGAAGTTCACTTGGCATTAAGTGAAGATCTGGCATTGAGTGGTCTGTGAGGCTAAGGCAAAAGCATTGAGTGTACTCAACACGGCGTCGAGTGAAGCCTTGGCATTGAGTGAAACAACGTTGAGTGAAACCTTGGCGTTGAGTAGCTTCGAGACTAAGTCAATGCATTGAGTGTACTCAACACGGCGTTGAGTGAACTCAATGCGGCATTGAGTGAAGGTAGAATTATTGAGTTAGCTTGTTGGCGTCGAGTGCGTTGAATGCACTCAACGCGGCATCGAGTGTACTCGACGCTTTTTCCGTGGACTTAGGATTTATTTTGCCAAATCATTGTATATCTCTAGTGGATTGGTTTTGTTATGTAAAAATCATTGAGTTCCTGTTGTATTCGTCGGGTATACTCGATGAATCAGTATGGACTTGGTTTTTAGTGGTCAAATTATATCTAATTCGTCGGGTTTGGCCGTAGGTCAATTTCTGGGATTTATTCCTCCATTTATTATTGGAGAAGCCCAGTGTTTTGGTTGTGGTTTGCCTGTGTTTGACTATGGTGGTCAGTGTTTTGGTTGTATGTTTTTGGCTAGGTTGGTAGTGGATAAAGGACCACCAACCCGATGCCTTTTGGAGAATTATTGCCCTGGTGGGTTTGCCCAGTGTGGGTATGTGACTTCTGGTGTGTTGGGTAGGTTTCCACCATCGTAGGTGCCAGTGTTTCCCCGGTTTTGGGTGTGTCAAGGTATAAGACCATCTTTCCTTGGGCCCTTGCGAATTTTTACTGTTGGTGTGTTGGGTAGGTTCCCACCACCGCAGGTGCCAGAATGGCCGATGTTTTTTTTGTTCACCAAGTTATGAGCTAATTAATTCCTTATACTTACAGTTATTTATTTACATGTTCCATAAAGTAAAGATCTTTATAATACTTGGTGCAAATTCCTTACCCTTGAACTTGTAAGTTAGTCTTTTCTCACTATTCTTGGGTTAGGGTTGGTAACCCTTTCTTCCTTTTTGGTTTATTGCTGACCTTTTGATCTTTGTTCACCAATTGTATTATTATTTCTTGCTGAGGTGTTCTTTCTTTGAATGCCTCAGGTTTGTAGAAGTAGCCGATTGAGCGGCTAGGGTTTGGTGCTAGCATGTGTTCTGCAGTTGCTGCAGTTGTCTCTTTTTCTCACTGATTGTGAGGTAGTGTGTTGTTTTATTCTTGTTCAGACATAAATATATTTTAGTGGGTTCGTGTCAGGTTGTTGATGCCCACTATATTTTTGTATAATGTTAAGTATTTGCTAGTTGTTAAGCCTTTTCTACATGACTTGTTGTATTTACTTGCTCTCTGGGAATGTTTTATGCAAGGTTGCATGTTAGATATTTTAAATTATAATAGTATTACTTCTATCTCTTCATACATACCATCTTTCAAACTAAAACCACTATGTTTGATGAACGTAAAAGCTAATTTTATACTTATACTAAATCTAGAGTCATGCATACCATGAGTTGTCCTGTATTGATGTCAAATAATATAAACAAACTATTTTCCATAGCGTATAATTATATCTTTACTTGTCGACTAGTTGATCCACTGAGCCGAGGGATACGACTATCCAAATAAACTTAAATGGGATTTTCTTCACAATAAATCATGAATTTCATTTAAAATATAGAGTTGGAGTCTTGTCTGTTTTGATTTTCTTGTTACATGTTGCTTTTTTGATAGCCCAAATTCTGGAATCCCATGTACTAGGGAAGCACCTGAGTAACTTATAATTAATTTTTATAAGAGATATATCCTTATTTAGTCCTTTTAACTCATTAATTATAATACTGAATCTATCTTACATCTCTGCTACTGATTCATCAGATTTCTTCTGAAAAATTTTCATAGTGAGAGATTAGAAGTGATCTTCTATCCTTTCTCTCATCTGAACTTCCATCAACAATCCTTGAGAGTGATTCCCATATCTCATTTGTTTAGAGGCATTCTAAAACCTTTTGAATTACGTCATCTGATAAGGTAGAGACCAACATATTCATATCTTTTAGACCACGATCTTTAACTCTCTTCTCCACATCATTCCATTCATTTCTTAGTACAAGTTATGCAGTTAAATTGCCATCTACATCCTTTCTATATGACATTAATGGTCCTATTAAGATTGATTCAAAAATTCCCTCATCAATAGAGTTTTTATACAATCTAATTCTGGGTTTTTCAGAGTGTAAACTTATCAAGATTATAGACTAGTGGCCTAGTAGATGCAAATCCTTTGAAAGTATTTGAAGCCATTTATGTAAATAAAAATATGAATTTATTGTTGGAACTGGAATTATCTTTTGATGAAGGTGTTTACCTTTTATGAAATAATCTTGTATAGATTAGCCTATTGATTATCAACTTCCCTTTGATATCCATTAAAATAGGAGTTTAGTTGCTAAATTTCTCAAAGTTTTCTTTAGGGGGGGGGGGAAATAGAGATTAAAATTATTTTTAAATACTCTGATTAATTCACAGAAGTTGCATTTATATTAACCATAAACTAGAATAAAATGCATTTAATTTAAAATCACAGAACACCAACACAGAATAAATAATAAAGGTACAGTTAAAGAAGACACAAGGATTATAGTGGTTCCCCCTCAATCTAGTTACATCCACTCTTCTACCCCTTGGTAGGAATTCACAATCACAGTATCTAAGTCTTTTAATCAGGATACTCTTAGAACAACACCAGATCTTTTGATAAGAAGATCTTGAACCAATTACAATCTGTGTCTTTTTCAAGGAGACTCTTAGAAACTCTCAATAAATACTTTGCAAAGGGATTCTTAAAACTCTTTTTCTCAAATGAAAAAAGAAACTTAAGAGAAGATTTGAGTTTAGATGATTCTTCTCTTGGTTCCCTCACTTCATATTTCTGAGGACAATTGATGATGATCTCTGGAACTTTTGATTAATCTCTTAATATCAAAGTAACAAAGATTATAAGCTCAATCTCTAGATGATCTTTCAAACTTTTTCTTTGAATCTATTACAACTTTCTCTTAAGAAGAAGTACTAATTCTCTATCAGATTCATCAAATATCAAACCAATCGATTGATATTGGAAGAGATTCAATTGCATATGATAATCTTCCAAGCTTTCTCTATCGAATTCAGTCTTTTCACAATCTAATGTGATTTTCTTGTTCATTTGTTGATGACTAATAATCTATTATAACCACTTATATATTCAATTCTCATTATATATATATCATCATATATATATAGATCGACATCCTGTAATATCTCCAAGAACTTGTTATGTAAACCCCTTATTGATTTAATTCAGATTGAAGCCACAAAAAATTCTGTTAAGAAATCTAGTCGACGTAACATCGAGTTCATGTCAAAGTAACATCGAATTCCTAATATCTATAAGATTCACTATCTAGAAAATTTTCTGTCGATATCATCTCGAAGTATGCGTCGATATAATCCTTTGAGTGTCATGGACTTATCAAATCTAATTGCTTTGACTTCTATTTGAAGTAACGTCAAATTCCAGTCGAAGTTACGTTGACTTCTACTCGACGCATGTTGGCAATTCATGACTTTTCTCTTATATTCAGTATTCCTTGTATATGTATCCTTTATATCACTAACACACTAGGACTTCTGAGACCAAATTACCCTCACTATATAATAATTGGTAATAGACCTAGGATGTAAAATCACTAAACATAATTTGTTAAACAAAATCATAAGGTTTTTTCCGAACAATATTCTTAGCTCTCTTATCCACTGTGACCAGTGTAATCTCATCCTTTGTCATGTCTGCATACCTCTTGGGAACTTGCAGGTTTGGATCAATGGTGGAGGCCTTCATGGGATTAAAAGACTTCTACTATGATGTAGATTCTTGGGGTCTATGGCTTCCATAAACGGCTTAACCCTTTGCTTCTATATGCCGAAGGTTTGATTTTTATATATGGGCAATTTCATAGAGCTCATCTACTTATGATGCTCACTGAAAGACATGGTGTAAGGTTAGACCACCCTCTTAGGATCTGGTCAGACTGTTAAGTCCCTTTTTCCCAACCTCCCACTAAAACCAATTGATAGATTGAAATTTGTGGTAGTCTAACTAACTTAGAGGGGGGGGGGGGTGGCGTTAATAGGTCTCTTGTAGTTTTAGTGGTTTTTTTTTGATTTCATTAGTTAAGTAAGAAAGAAAGCAAGCGAACAAAAAACACAAAGAGATTTATAGTGGTTCCCCAAGGTCTAGGTACTCTACTTTCCATCTACACCTGTCTAGCTATGTGCTAGACTAGGCAACCTCCTCCAAATTTGGCTCAACTATGCTTACAACACAAATCCCTCGGGATTTCTCAGGTCTCCTCCAATACCCTACCTTAGGCACAAAGGCCCTACACTCAGGCTTATTAATAAGCCCTACCTCTGAGTTTACCAACTCCTATAACTCAGAAACCTTCTAGATTTCCTACCTCAGACTTGACTCAAGTCCTACCTCAGATTTCCATTGAAATCCAACCTCTTAAGCTAGGAGTACAACCCTACATCTATGGAACAAGGGCCCTACAACTCAGGTATAAAGGCCCTATAGTAAATATAAAGAAAGAGATTACAAGAGAAGTCTAATTTATAGTTAGACCTTGAAGATTGAGACATTTTGAAAGACTTGATTTCAAGAGCCTAGACACCTAGAGGGGGGGGGGGGGTAAATAGGTTCTAATTTTCTTTTAAAATTTCAGGCAAGTAACTAGATCTATCACAGTATATAATATATAATCCACAACATAACATTCACAACACAATACACCAGATTTATAGTGGTTCCCCAAGTTATGGGTACATCCACTTTCCTCCTTCGCCTATCCAATAGAGAACTGGATTCAGCCCAACTTCCTTCCACTAACTCAGATCCACAAATCTTATAACTCAGAACTCGATAGGTTCCTACAGCTCAGGCTTATATAAGTCCTACCTCAGATTCTTCCCAAGAACCCAACCTCAGGCAACAGCCCTACCTCAGCCTTTATCACTAGGCTTATAACTCAGACTTTCACAAATCCTACACCTTAGGCTCTCAGCCCTACCTCAGCCTTTATAAACACAGGCTTATAACTAAGATCTATAAAAGATCTTACAAGGAAAAAGAATATTTAGTTGTACAGAAATTTCACCCAGATAGAACTCTCAATTGGTGTGAGCTTCTTGATCAGTTCTTGAATAAACTGTATACTTCAGATCCTACCTGAATTAGCTTTTTCAAAGCTTCTTGATTTAACAAAATGAGGTTGATCTTCACTTGGTGTTGAAGTTGATCTCCAGATAGCTCCCTTATTGAATTCAGAATTAGATCGGAATCTTTCTTACAAACTACTCAGGATCTGCCTTCTTAAGGGTTCCCCATTTCTTGAATTCTCTCTCTGATTCTGTGTTGGTATTTTTCCCTTCTTAATTGCTTTTCTTGGTTATCATGTATTAGTCCTTTATATAGAGTTTCTCAATGATTACCGGCTGATCCAGTTTGTAACAACCTCCTAACAGTTCTGACAAAGGTATCAGACTTGTTGTTTATGACAGCTGTCAAGTCTTCAGCCGTGACAGCTGATTCTGCAATGACTTTATATCTCAATAGGGAACACTCAGCAAATTACTTCACATGTGTTGAAACAAATATACTAAGTGTCGACACAAGTCTTGATGATGTCGACACAGCTTCCAATGTGTCAACACAATCATTCTTTATCTTCTCGACACAGCTTCTATTGTATGTGTCGACACAAGTCCTGTGTGTCGACACAACTGCTCCTGGTCTCGACATAACTGTTGCTGATAAATGGCGTTTAGTGTATGTCAAGACGTCGTTGAGTGTGTGTCGACATAAGTCCTGTGTGTCGACACAAGCCCTTCAGACTCAGTATAGCTGTTATTGATTGATGGCGATGAGTGTGTGTCGACACAAGTCCTGTGTGTCGACACAAGCCTTTCAGACTCAGTATAACTGTCGTTGATAGACGGCGTTGAGTGTGTGTTGACATAAGTCCTGTATGTCGACATAAGCCTTTCAGACTCAGTAAAACTATTGATGATAGATGACGTTCAGTGTGTGTCGACACAAGTCCTGTGTATCGACACAAGCCTTCTTCAGGTGTCGACACAATTCCTGGGTATCGACACATGACTCTCTTCTGGTGTCGACATAACTCCTGGGTGTCGACACAACTCTTGATTAAGGTGTCGACATAATTCCTTACAAGTGTCAACACTTGTACATAGAAATTTTCCTGCATTTCTTAAACCTACACACTGAAACTCAACATCCCATCAAATACAAATTGATGTATATCATTAAGTAGAGAGAGGCATTTCCAAATCTGGTACACAATTTCCAGTATACCCAACAATCTCCCCCTATTTGGACAAGTCATAACCCTTAGTCAATTATTTACACCACACATAATAAAACAAAGAAAAAATATGTGTACATCCATTTCACAGCAGGGTAACATATAAACATAGATAATAGCTAAACTCAATACTAAAAATTATGTCATTCATTAATCAGAAAATTGTTTAGGTTTACATGTTTCTTAATAGAACAGAAAGATTACATTGTTCTACAAACTAGCCTATCTATCCTACGATTGATTAGGCTCCTTGATTACTATTCCTTTGCCAGACTTGATTTTAGCCTGCACATTAGGTTCAGTATCATCAGCTGGTTTCTTTCCTTTCAGGTATTTCTTCTTCAGTTCTTCAAACTTGATCCTTTGCCTTTCAAAATAGTAAAAAGGCTTTGGAAAGTACTTTTTAGGCTCCACATAGTTAGCAGGTAACTTCCCAGCTTTAACACTCCTTCTATACTGAAGTATAGACTCTTGCCTTGCCTGATACTTGTTCCACTCTTGCTCAGAGTACCATTTGCCTCTATCATGTGTCTCATCCTTCACAGCTTTTTAGGCAGTAAAAATAATGTTCCTGGAGGTAGGACTCCACTGCTAAAAATTAGGCTTTAGTTATGCCTATTCTCTAAACCTTTTCTTGGAAAGCTGTGCATCCCTCGAAGGTTTCTTTGCAGCCTCTGACATTTCTACCTTTTCAATAATAATATTTTGTGCCTCCTATGGAGGGCTATATATTTGCTGAACTTCTTGGTAAACTATGTCAAAATCAGCTTGAGGATAAATGACCAGTGCAACCTCTAGCTGATCCTTTTTAATGTAGGCAGGTTGAACGCCAGACTCAGCAGTATCATCATCCTCACATAGGGGTGGAAATCCAAGTGTAGCTCTGATGGTATTAAATACCCATTTTGCATGATCAGAGCTGGCTTTAACTAATATTCTCTCCCCCTTTATGACTTCTCTAGCTATATGATCTCTCAGATCATTCTTCTAAAACCTTACTTGATTAGCCAGATATTTTGTACGTTCTTTGTAGTAGTCTCTGAATTGGTTCAAATGATCAGAAATAGCTGTTTGAGATTCCTTAATGGCCTTTTGGACAGCAGCTAGATCAGGTTGTATTTGCTTGGATACTTCAGTTTTCAAATCAGTAGCAATACTTCCCAGTTTTTTGAGAATTTCATCATGTGAGTCCTTGAGATTTTCATTTGACCTGAATTGATTTTCTAAAATATATCCTTGCTTGACTGCAATGTCCTCAACTTCAGTCTTTATCAGCTGTTGTTGCTTAGCCAAATATACTACAGTATTACCTCCTTTATGGAAGCAATCTATCATCTCTTTCTTATTCGAACTGACTTCAAACTTGATGGATTTAATGTCTTGAGCTAGTTGGAACTGCAGTTTATTTATGTGACTCATCCACATATTTCTCCAAAGACTTCCTTTGCTTATCCAACTTGACTTGCATTTGAACCAGTAGTGAACTGAAGTCCATGCTTTGAGCAGGTGGTGGAGTGGCTTTTTGTAAGGATTTCTTATAGCCTGTGCTCCTTTTCCTGATTGCAACTAATTTTCTCTTTTTAGCCATGGAGGCTTCTTCATTATCAGAAGATTGAGATGAGTTTTTTATATCTACAGTTTCTTTATAAACTGGGGCATCCAGTAGCTCCTCCCCCTCAGTTCTTGGTAGTTTCATTTCTACTTTTTGCTACTACCCCTCAGTCCTTACTGTAGATAAATCATGGAACAGTTCCTCCAAAGTTATCTCCTGCTACATCTGAACAGGAGGAATAATGTTGGATTTTGAAGCAAAAGGTTCTCCCTGGACATCCAGATCTTTATCCAGGGCCTTCTCTATACAGGAGATGCTCACTTGCTCATCTTGAGTTGTATCTGTCATCTACACATCTGGTGCTTCATTATCAGTAGTGATCAGTGCTTCTTTATTTATGTATGATACAATGTCCATCACTGTATCAGCAACATACTCACTCTCTAAAGTAGCTTCAACAATGCCTCCCCTTTAGGCAGGTAGCTCAGATTGTTCAGTGTCTTATACTGTTAATTCAGTGTTCTCTCCCCCTGGAGTGGAGGCCATCTGATGCTCTGGTTGCTGACTGCTCTCCACTTGATCTTGGGCTTCTTTTTTCTGTTTGTCTTCATCTGAACTGAATATTACTTCTTCTTCAGAATCATTGGAGGATTCTTTTTCCTGAACAATTGCTTTCTTCTTCCTATCCTTCTTGACTTGTTTTTGTGGAGTAGAAACCTCTTTGGTCAAGTCTCTATCCCATATGGATAGAATTCTCATGTCCATCCTCCTCATATGATTGATCTTGGATCCTAGCAGTTGATTCATAATATTTGGGATAGTTGAAGCTAAACACAAGCTTAGGATTCTACCCAGATTTGGCTTCTTAATTCCTTCTTGGATCTTGTCAAACACTACTAATGACCAGTCTGTTTTTACATTGTATATGACTATGGTCATTAGGTTGAACATGAAGGCAGATATCCTATCATGCCCACCAGTCTTGCAGAGAATCACCTTGCCTATGATTTCTGAAAGAAGCTTACCTTGAGAATTCATCCCCTTCCTGGTAATTGACGATCCTACCTTGGTATTTGGATTCAATCCACACCAATTTAGAGCATCCTTTCTCATAGATGGAATAATGTCATCACCTTCTTTAACTCTGGTGAGTTAAAGCGACTTCCTGATCGTCTTAAGTGTGAGTTTCACTCTTGAATCCTAAACCGTGGTTTTGATCTTCTTTCCTTCATAATCCACAGTTGCAAACGAGTATAATTCAAGCACTTCCTTCTTCCAAATTCTTGTAGGTTCAGAGACCAAAAACTCCAAACCATTTTCGAAAATAAGGGTAATCACACCCTTGATATCCTATGAAGCTGTCTCGAATCCCCCGCGAACCAACTCGTATCCTTCATTCACCTTATCGTCCTAGTGCGGGGCCATTGACGAGAAAGAGAAGAGAAGAGAGTCGACAGGAGAATTTCTTTGTCGACACAAGGTCTAGGGTCGAGAATTCTGAAAGCGTAGTCGACCAGATTTTATCTTCTTCTATTTATAGAGTACTGGTAAAGGGTAGGTAAAAAGACACACATTAGTAATAATACTAGTCGACAAAAGATATGCATGCGTTGACAGTAATGACTTAGGTCACAACAAAACTTTGTTTTAGTCGACACGTTTATGTGTCGACATACTTGTGCAAGTGTCGACATAGACTATCAAAGTCTTGACAGAGAGTGTTGACACCAATTTTTGTGTGTCGACACAAAAAAATATACTAATACAAGGTCTCGACAGAGTTGTGTCGACTCCAACTTTTTTGTCGACACAGATACTATTTCTGTGTCGACACAATTCTTTTCTTTATCGACACAACTAAATGATAGTGTCGACACAGTTAGCATGAGTCGACACAATTTTCTAACTTAGACAAAATTTCTTGAGAAATTTTGGACTTACAAATACTACTTGAAAACTTTATGTTGACCTATCACCTTATTCTTGGTTCAACATACCTAATTCAATTTTAAAATAATTGAATTTAATTTCATCCAGAGGTTTTGTAAAAATATCAGCAATTTGATTATTTGTGTTTACAAATTATAGACTAATATCTTCCTTCTCCACATGTTCTCTGATGAAATGAAACTTAATTTCTATATGCTTAGTTCTACTGTGTGAAACAGGGTTTTTAACAATAGAAATAGCACTAGTAGAATCACAAAATAGTGGAATTCTACTTACCTTGATGTCATAGTCTTAAAGTTGATGCTTTATCCACATCAGCTGTGCACAACGGCTGCCAACAGCTATATATTTTGACTCAACAGTTGAGATAGCTATACTTGTTTGCTTCTTGCTGCTCCATGAGACCAGCTTTCCACCTAGGAATTGACAAGTTCCTGTAGTACTTTTTCTGTCTTCTTTGCATCCTGTAAAGTCTACATCTGAGAAGCCTGTTAGTAAGAAATCTCTATTCTTAGGGTACCAAAGACCTAGATTAGGTGTGCCCTTAAGATATATCAAAATTCTCTTGACAGTAGTATAATGAGATTCCTTTGGGCATGCTTGGTACCTAGCACAGTCACATGTTGCATACATGATGTCAGGTTTACTAGCAGTCAAGTAGAGTAGAGAGCCAATTATCCCTCTATACAAAGACTCATCAACAGGTTTCCCTGCCTCATCTCTTCCTATAGGCATACTTGTTCCCATTGGAGTTTTTATGGTGGAGGCTGAGTCCATTCCATATTTATTAATCAACTCCTTGGTGAACTTAGACTGAGATATGGATAATCCATCATTAGTCTGTCTAACTTGAAGTCCCAAGAAGAACTTCAGCTCAACTATACTGATCATTTCAAACTTACCTTGCATAGGTTTGGCAATCTTTCTAGAAAGGATGTTTTCAGTAGATGCGAAGATAATGTCATCAACATATATCTGGACTAGGATGATCTTGCCTTTAGATTCCCTAAAGAATAGAGTTTTGTCTATCTTTCCTATAGAAAATTTATTCTCAATAATAAAAGTAGACAAGGTTTCATACCAAGCCCTAGGGTCTTGTTTCAAACCATATAAAGCTTTCCTAAGCCTATATACATAGTTAGGATAGTGAGAGTCTACAAAACCTGAGGGTTGTTCAACATAGACTTCATCTTTTAAGTCACTATTTAGAAATACTGACTTTACATCCATCCGATATACCTTGAAACCTTGATAGGCAGCATAGGCCAAGAACAACCTTATAGCTTCCAGCCTTGCCATTGGGGCAAAGGTTTGATCAAAGTGAATCCCTTCTTCTTGCCTGTAGCCTTTTGCTACAAGCCTAGCCTTGTTCTTGATTATGGTGCCATTCTCATCAAGTTTATTTCAGCAGATCCACTTAGTTCCTATAACATTATGATCATTTGGTTTAGGAACCAGTTCCTAGACTTTACATCTTTTGAATTGATTCAGCTCTTCCTGCATAACATCAATCCAGTTTGTGTCTAGCATGACTTCTTCAAACTTCTTAGGTTCTATCTATGATAGAAAACTTGTACATAGAATGGTGTTCATGATTTTGCTCCTGGTTAGAACTCCTTGACTTGCATAACCAATGATTTGGTGAGTTGAATGATCCTTCAAGTGTCTTCTTGCTAGAGGAAATCCGCCAACCTCTTGGCCTTCTTAATTTTTTTCATCCTGATGCACTTCACTATTTTCTTCTTCATCCAGTCTAGCAGGTTCTTCTTCATTAATAGTCAGCTTGTCTAGGCTGTCCTTTAAACCTATAGACCAACCTGAAGAGCTAGACAATTCACTGTTAATCAACTTAGACTCATCAAATACTACATGGAAAGATTCTTCTACAACTTGTGTAGTCAAGTTGTAGATCCTTTATTCCCTACTGCTATTGCTGTACCCAACAAATATCCCATCTAGGGATTTGGCAGCAAACTTAGTTTGGTAGTGCTTACCATTAACTAGGACATAACATTTGCTACCAAAGATTCTAAGGTAGGAAATATTTGGTTTTCTGTCTTTCATAATCTCATAGAGAGTCTTCATATGTATTTTATTGATGAAAGGTCTATTGAGTACATGACATACAGTATTTACTGCCTCAGCCCAGAAGAATTCAGGGAGAGAAGTGTCACTTAGTAGTGTTCTACTTGCCTCAATTAGAATCCTATTCTTTCTCTCAGCAACTCCATTTTGCTGGGGAGTTCTGGGTGAGGAGAACTCCTGATGAATCCCAAGTTCTTCACAGAACTTTGTCATACACTCAGACTAAAATTCAGTTCCATGATCACTTCTGATTTTCACCACTGAATTGTTAAATTAATTCTGAATTTGTCTAACAAAAGTCTGTAAGATAGTAGGGGTTTCAAGTTTCTGCCTCAAGAAGAAATCCATGTGAATCTAGAATAGTCATCCACAATAACTAATGTGTATACTTTCCTACCTAAACTATGAAATGACATAGGACCAAACAAATCCATATGCAAGAGATATAGACATCTCATTTACTCTTTGGTATCAAGTACTTGGAAAGAGGCCTTAGTCTGTTTTCCCTTTTGGCAAGCCTACAAACACCCTCTTTAATGCACTTGACTAGAGGACCATTCCTCACTAATCCCATACTAAATAGCTTTCCTATTGACTTATAGTTCAGATGAGCAAGCCTCTTGTGCCATTGGACACACTTTGATGATTTCTCACCTACAACTAGACAAATGGGTGATATGTTATACTCACGATCAAGGTTAAGATAATACACATTCCCTTTCCTAGTGCCAGTCAGAATGATCTCTTGATCACTTGACCTCCTTATTTTGCACTCCCCTTTGAGGAAAGAGATGTCATAACCTAGATCACTAAGTTGACTTATGCTAATCAGGTTATGTTTCATACCCTTCACATAAGCCACTTGAGTGATAGTAATAGAATTACTAGAAATGTTACCAAATCCTTTGATGATTCCTTTTTCAGATCCACCAAAGATTACTTTGGGTCAATTCTCTATGGGTGCATAGTCCCTCAACATTCTTCTTATTCCAGTCATGTGCCTAGAACATCCACTATCCAAGTACCATATAGGGGTATGGCCACTTGGATTCACCTGCATCAAATAAAGATTTACCTATCCTCAGAACCCAAATTGTTATTGGATCCTAGATTCTTGTTAGTTTGAAATCTATCATGCTTACTTGTAGCTTTTCTGACAGGTAAGTTGTTCTTGTTTTTAACACTTATGTTGAACCAACAATCCATGGTAAAGTGGCTCACCTTGCCACAACACCAACACTCAAATCTATTGTACCTTCTCTTAGGTACAAACTTCACAACTTTATTGCCAGCAGTCCTTTTAAGTGTAGGTGCTGGAGCAGAAAACCCCAAGGATTCATTAAGAACCTGATAAGTTTGCTTATAGAGTGGCCTATTGGCATATACACCCTTGCAAATGAGATCTCCATACTCACAGTGACCATGAGTAATATCATGATTATACGTGTTTGTAGGTTTCATCACTTTCCTAAAGAAGATAGGGGGTTTTGAGGCAAGTGCCTGACCTGGGGCTTTGCCTTTTCTATGAGAATTGATGGCCCTTGTTCTTCCCTTAAAGCCTAGACCTGTCTTTCCTTTATGAGAAATGAAATTATCTATTAAGGGAAAGACAGACTTTGGCTTAGTGAATTTAGCCACTAACTCCTTTTCTTTCTGAAGTTTTGCCTCCAGATTCTTGATGTGATTTTCCTTGAAGGAGATTGTGCCCATCTGAATAACAGTTATGTTTTTCAGTTTGGCGACCTCCTTCAGTTTCAAATCCATCAACATGGCTGAATCTGATGCAGCTTGCTTAAGAGATTCAATTTCCTTGGCCTGCTTCTTGATAAGGAACTTACTCCTCTTCAGAGCTTATAACAAACCACCATACTCATCAATGAGTTGATGTACATCCCCCTCAGATTCAGAACTATCCACACCTCTTGATGCAGATGCTTCTGATTCTGATCTAGTATAGTAATCAAAAACTAAGGGAGAACTATATACCTTACTTGGACCAGGCTGATCCTAGCACTGATCATCTTCTGATAGAGCCATCATCCCTTTACAGCAATAGTCTTCAACTCGATTTATGGAGTCCAACCTTTGTAAGAATTCTAATTCCCTAGAATCCTCTTCTGTTGAGAACAACCCAACATATGCTTCTACATCATCTTCTTCTCCAGATTCTGAGGATGAAGAGTCTGTCTAACTCTTTTACTTCTCAGCAAAAACAGATTTCTCCTTCTTGCCTTTTACTTAATGCTTCTTCTTGTCCTCAGACTCCTTCCTCTTGTCAGGACAGACAGCTATGATATGTCCAGGCCTGTTGCAGCAATAACAAACAATCTTTGAATTAGTTTGTTTACCAGGATTTGAGGCATACCTGTCATCCTTGGAAGTCTTCTTTTTCTTGTAATAATCATCCTTGGAAAAAGATGTTGAAGGCTTGGTTCTCCATTTCTTATTTTTCATAAACCTCTAAAACTGCCTTATAAAGGCAGTAAAGTCCTCATCAGAGGTGTGGCTATCTGATGTACTGATGTCATGATTTTTTGCTTCTGCCTCAGCACTTCTTCTGGGTGGAGAAGGAGACTTTCTCCTACCCTTTCTTGTGCCTTCAGCCTTGAAGGCTACTGACTTATCTTTATACTCAGACCTACTACTTTTCTCTTCCTCCTTTCTGACAGTGAGCTACATTTCATAAGATAGCAGCTTTCCAAACAATGTGGGTGGAGGTGTATCAGCAAGCCTGGCCACCTCTCTGATGATACATATCTTTGTATCCCAGTCCTTGGTTAGTGACCTGAGAAACTTGTCATTCAATTCATATATGCTGAAGACTCTTCCATAGGTCATCAGCTAATTAACTATTCTGAAGAACTTCTTATAACATTCTGCTATGCTATCAGACTTGGCTTGTCTAAAGCTTTCATATTCTTGATTCAACATAGATTTCCTATCCTCTCTAACTTCTTCAGTTCCCTCCATGTAGACAATCAAGGTGTCCCACATCTCCTTAGAGGTTTTTCAATGTACCAAGTTCTGAAATTTGGCATATTCTATAGCACCCACAATAATGTTTCGTGCTCTCTTGTCTAATGTTGCCAGGATGATCTCATTCGTAGTCATTTCAGAAAAGCTCTTTGGGGTTTGCAGATTTGCATCAAGAGCTGATATCTTCATTGGAATGAAAGGACCTTCTTGTACTGTGATGTAGATTCTTGGATCAGATGCTTCCATGAACAACCTGACCCTTTCCTTCCTTATCCTAAAACTTTCTTTCCTGTAGATGGACAGTTTTATGGATCCAAATTCTTTCTGATTCTCATTTAAACCCATTCTTGCTATCTATTAATTTCCTTGGAGATTCACTTAGACTGTTAGGTCAATATTTGAGCAACCTCCCTCTGATACCACTTGAAAGACTTGATTTCAAGAGCCTAGACACCTAGAGGGGGGGGGGGGTGAATAAGTTCTAATTTTCTTTAGTAATTTTAGGCAAGTAACTAGATCTATCACAACATAGAATATACAATCCACAGCATAACATTCACAGCACAACACAGTACACCAGATATATAGTGGTTCCCCAAGTTATGGGTACATCCACTTTCCCACTTTGCCTATCTAGTAGAGAACTGGATTCAGCCCAACTTCCTTCCACTAACTCAGATTCACAGATATTATAACTCAGAACTTTATAGGTTCCTATAGCTCAGACTTATACAAGTCCTACCTCAGATTCGTCCCAAAAACCCTACCTCAGGCAACATCCCTACCTCAACCTTTATCATCAGGCTTACAACTCAGACTTTCAAAAGTCCTACACCACAGTATCTCAGCCCTACCTCATCCTTTATAAACACATGCTTACAACTCAGCTCTATACAAGATCTTACAAGGAAAAAGAATATTTAGTTGTACAAAAATTTCACCTAGATAGAACTCTCAATTGGTGTGAGCTTCTTGATTAGTTATAGAATAAACTGTATACTCCAGATCCAACCTGACTTAGCTTTTTCAAAGCTTCTTGATTGAACAAAATGAGGTTGATCTTCACTTGGTGTTGAAGTTGATCTTCAGACAGCTCCCTTATTGAATTCAGAATAGATCTGAATCTTTCTTGCAGACTATTCAGGATCTGCCTTCTTAAGGGTTCCCCTTTTCTTGAATTCTCTCTCTGGTTCTGTGTTGGTATTTTTCCCTTCTTAATTGCTTGTCTTGGTTGTCATGGATCAGTCCTTTATATAGAGTTTCTCAATGATTACCGGCCGATCAGGTTTGTAAAAACCTTCTGACAGTTCTGACAAAGGTGTCAGACTTATTGTTTATGACAGCTGTCAAGTCTTCAACCGTGACAGCTGATTCTGCAATGACTTTATATCTCAGCAGGGAACACTCAGTAAATTACTTTACATATGTCGACACAAACAGACTAAGTGTCGACACAAGTCTTGATGATGTCGACACAGTTTCTAATATGTCGACACAGTCATTCTTTATCTTCTCGACACAGCTTCTGTTGTATGTGATGACACAATTCCTATGTGTTGACACAACTACTCCTAGTCTCGACATAGTTGTTTCTGACAAATGGCATTGAGTGTATGTCCATACGTCATTGGGTGTGTGTCGACACAAGTCCTGTGTGTCGACACAAGCCCTTCAGACTCAGTATTGTTGTTGTTGATAAATGACGTTGAGTGTGTGTCGACACATGTCCTGTGTTTCGACACAAGCCTTTCAGACTCAGTATAGCTGTCGTTTATATGCGACGTTGAGTGTGTGCCTACACAAGTCCTGTGTGTCGACACAAGCCTTTCATACTCAGTACAACTATTGATGATAGATGGCATTGAGTGTGTGTTGACACAAGTCCCGTGTGTCGACACAAGCTTTCTTCAGGTGTCGACACAATTCCTAGGTGTCGACACATGCCTTGATTCTAGTGTCGACATAACTCCTAGGTGTCGACACAGCTCCTGCTTCAGGTGTCGACACAATTCCTTACAAGTTTCGACACTTGTACTTAGAAATTTTCCTGTATTTCTTAAACCTGCACACTGAAACTCAACATCCCATCATATACAAATTGATGTATATCATTGAGTAAAGAGAGGCTTTTATAAATCTGATACATAATTTCCAGTGTACCTAACACATTTTATTGTTCTTGCTTCGATGGCAAGATTTGGAGCTTATCCTTGACTGAATGATCTTTAGGTTTAGCACAGGTTAGGGCAAGCTCTACATTGATCTTCTTCTTCTTGCAGATTGAAGAAGATCAATCTTTGAGTCACAAAATTAAATCCACTTGTTATTTTGAAAGCCTTTAGTAAGAACTATCTTCTTTCTTTGAGTGCTATCAAGCGCTTTCTTGAGATTAGGTTTTGTGTAACAACACTATTCTATTGACCTAGAAGTTCCACTTTATACTCTTTGACAATCTGCAACAGCTTCTAAAAACATCTTATCAAAGCATATACATGAATAAAATTGTATATTCCTTCTTTCAGCAGTAGAGCGAAATTTGACTTCCCCTAATTAGTACTGGCTAGACAACATAATTTGAATCTTATCAGCTGTACCGCAGAGTAACGAATTCAGTCTCAGCAGTATTAGACTTGGTGTTATGACCTACGGCTTTCAACGGCTATCTGAATTTTCTCTACTGTATCGCTGAGAAGATCATTAATTCTCATCGATATTTGCCTTGGCGCTGAGATCTGTGACTCTCAGCAGTTTCTGCATTCTTCTCATTATCTAAGAGAGTTGAGAACTATAAGATGCCTCAGCTAAATAGTTTAGCTTAGGCTTGTTCAATATCTTGGAGTAAGAACCAAGTTATCTACATGCTCATAAAGTGGATATGCATCAAATACAATATGCTTTTAGCATTAGTAGTGTTTCCACTTCAAATATTGGAAGATTGAGGGCAATCTTCCAAACAAACTTCTCTTGTCACATCTTCAGGGAGTGCTCATGTGGTCACTGCGGGTAGGTGGCTCATTGATTATGGTGCTACTAATCATATGACGAGCAATCCATATCTTTTCTCTCGTTTGGACAGCATAACCAATCACCTCCTATTTTTATTGCGGATGGTTCTCCATCCCCTGTGTGCGACTCTAAAATAGTGCATGTAACTCCATCTCTCTAACTTGATGACACACTAGACGTCCCAACTTTTCCGTGCAACTTACATTTTTTTACTTCTCTATGTAAACAACTAAATTTCATGACTACCTTTACCTCAACTACTTGTTTTTTAGGATTCTCACTCCAAGGAGACGATTGCTACCAGGACTAAAAGTGCCAAATTATTCTATTTTGATAATGTGTTTGCTTTTTTGCTTCTACTTTTCTTCTAAAGGAGCTTAGTACTGAGAGGGATCTTTGTCACAACCCGCATTTTTCACCGCCAATAATGGAGTATCAAAGTAAGGGAAAATGCACGTCATGATGCCACGCCAATAGGGGATAACTACGGGCGCTCAGACAAAACTCTTACTTAATACATAAATAAAGATCTTTAGGTTATTTAGAGGGAAATCCAATTTAAATTAAGAAGTTAGCCGTATCCCTCGTCTTAGTGAATCAACTAGTTCACGAAAGAAAATAGTTTATACGTTGCGGAAAAAAAGTACTTCATTCATGAGATTGAACATCCTACATGAGCGTAAACGTCCCCAAGGACAACTCATGCTATGAAAGACCCTAAATTTATAATAGTAGTAAAGACAGCTTTTACGGTCGCTAAATATAACAAGTTAGAGTTTTAAAATATGCAAATGCATGAAGTAATAATAGTAGATTTTATACTTGAAAATAACTAACATGCATTCCTAGCATAAATCATCTCAGAGAGTAAGTAATTCACATCCACAGAAAGAAAACTAAGCAGCTAGCAAGTATCTAAAAATAACAATCCTATGAGCATCAACAAACTGACACGAACCCACATACAATAAAGTATGTCTGAACCAGTAAAACAAAATAAATAACAAACTACCTCACTACGGCGAGGCAAGCCCACTACCAAGATAGCCACCTAGGAACTCCAAAACCAGTACGGCTATCTGCTACTGCTTCAACCTGAGGCTTTCCAAAGACAGAACACATCAGCAAGAAGGTACAAATAGTGGCAGAAAGATAAGCCAAAATAAACAAAGGTCAAAAGGGGTACCGACCCAAGACCAACAGTACTGAAGTAAAGTACAAAAGTAAAGCATCAAATATGAAAAGAACACTTATGTGAATCGTCACGTACATCATAAATACACCAGATGCACAATGCTATAAGGTGACAAACATGAGCAAATCATAAGGAAGAAATACATAACCTTTATTAGGCACCTGTGGTCGATTATACCCAAAAACACGGGCGAGGTGGTCACTCAACTAGATACACCCTCACGAATATAATATCCATATAATTACGGGAGAGTCTCATACTCTCCACCATACACCACAGACGCCCAAAAATCTGGTAGACTTCCACAAGGTACTAACAAATGAAACAAATATTGCGGAGTTGGTTTCGTCCACTGACTCCCGCAATCAAGAAAACCCACAAAAAAATAACCACATATATCTCGAGACTTGACACGTCAGATTCTACTTGACATTTCTAGATTCAAGACGCAGTTGATCAATCCTTAGGAACGATTTACAATTCTAGATAAACTCTAATACATTCAATAACGATAGATAAGACGTTTAAAGCCATCAATAAGACACTTCAAGAACGATTAAACATAACCTGACAAGATTGAGTTCACCATGACAAAATTTTACAACATCAAGTGATCATCAAGAAAGGTTAATCATAACAATAACTTGGAAGACAAAGTGCAGAAAATTTTAAAGAACATAAAAACTTAACCGTTACCATTAAACCGGACAAGGAGAAATAAGGGTAAACCACCATTTGTCTTGGTTTTACCGGAAAAGTTCTCTGAACCACTCCCCGTCGTAGATCGGGGTAAATGAAGACGGGAGGAGTCAAAATCTTAATAAAAATAGCTGAAATAGAGGTTAGGGCTGAAAAATCCTAACGAGAAAACTTAAGGAACGAGAAAAGTTTTTTCACGATGGCATAGCTCTCGACGAGAGCTTTCCAGATCTACGATTGGTTAAGGATTTCGAGCACCGGAGCACCGTCGGCGGCCACCGAAAGATTCACGAACGACTTCCTCTCTCTCGCCTACACTTCTCTGGTTCGGTTCAGAATTTTGGAAAAGATGAAGTTTTTTTCTAATTACCCTAAGTATAAGAGTATATATACATACATATATATATATATACATACATATATATATATATACATACATATATATATATATACATACATATATATATATATATATATGTATTTATAAAAAGTTGTCTAAAAACGGACTATTTACGAGCGGGTGTGCGAACAATAAAAATAGAGATTCAGGATAGTTTCAAATCGAAAAGTGCCCAACATGAAAGTTGTAGATCTCGTCGAGACGAACAAATTTAATGTTAACCAATTTTTTATACGACACCGTTTGACCCTCAAAAAGACGCCCGAACGCAAACTGTAACGGACTATTCGGGAAGAGTTGCAGACCACTCGAGAATAAGTTTACAGGTACTCGAGAGGTAGGAATGTGTTGAGTCCTATTTATATTATGATTTTCGGACTCATCTGGGCTTGTTTTCGTATGCTTGCACTTCACTTTTAGTTCGTTATCGCTCATATTTCATATTATCCTTATTTCTTTAGGAAGTGCACTTTTGGCCCGTGGTTGTGTTTATTTTGTGTTCTTTCATGGTTGTACTTTGTTCTGTGCTTGTTTGGAATGTCTGCACATATCAGTGCTGGGTTTAGAGGTCGTGTGCGTGTTCCGGGATTATTTTAGAAACAGGTTTACTGCACACGATCATCGGCTGTAATGCGCACGACCACTGGTCGTGCGCCGCTGATCGTGCGTACTATTCCCCATTTTCTAAAGTTTTGTCTGGGAAATCGCACGACCACTGACTTCAGTGCGCACGACCACTGGTCGTGCGCCACTGATCGTGCGCATTGATTCCACTTTTTCCTGGAGTTCTGCCTGGCCTTCGGGCACTATCACTGACCACAGGGCGCACGATCACTGGTCGTGCGCCAGTGATCGTGCGCGCTGTAATTTCTGCAATCTATAAATACGCAGGTTCCGCCCGAATTTCGGGAGATCGCCAAAGTCCGCCGTTTTTCTGCCATTTTCGTCTCCAAGGAGGGTTTCCACCGTCCTCCTTCATCTTCCACCATAGGGAGGTGCTCCGGGCAAGCTTTCAACGCCAAATCATAGCCGGGGCTTCCTCTCGGCCTCCTCCTTCATCCTCAAGCTTCAAGGGAGATTTGACCTAGCTTTCTCCATCAAGCTAGGAGGAGCATGTGCTTCCATCTTCCGCAGCGTGATATGAAGAAGACGGGCCACTGGGAGTGAGTGACAACCTCCTCTATCCCGGACGTAGTTGAGGACCGAGCTTGGACTCGGATTGACAACCCGGGATTCCAACCGTGAACCCTCAATAAGGCTTCGGACCCGGTCGATTTCGCACACTTCTCTTAATTTGTTGTTGTTAGTTTAGTTTAATTTCCATGTATTGATGAAGTATTATTACATTTGATAAACAACTTCCGCTTATTCATGTCTATGTGAGTTAGTGTAATTTTGTTATATTTACTTGAGGTGCGCCATATTCCATCCACCGCCATCCATCCTTGCCGCACTAGCAATTGCTAGTGGCGTGCGTTGCGAAGAGGTGCTTACGACCCTCATTCCGCCGCTCTCTCCACCTCATCCGTTAGCCTACTCTTCCATCCGCCTAGCGATTCGGTGCATAGCGGCCCGACTAGTCTTCCATCCCGCCTGGCAAAGCTTTGCATAGCGACATTGCATAGGAGTAGTTGATAGATTTTTACTTTCTTTTATCGCAACCATCTAAACCCCCCTTTTTGAGCCGACCCGAGGACTTCAATTTCAAGTCCTCCTCGAAATTAACTCCACCTTACTGTGTTCCTCAAGAGACCGACACTCGGGGATTTATTCCCAAACTTTATTACTTGTGCGACCGGTGCGCTTACCGTATTTACACGCATCAAGTTTTTGGCGCCGTTGTCGGAGAACACAGACGTGTGAGTTTTTGGAGAGGGAGATTATAGATTGAAGCCCTTTTCCATTTGTTCATTCCATGTTTTATTTTTCTTTGCTTTTGTTTTTATAATTTATTGCTTATTTTTCTTTATTCCTTTTCTAATTTTGATATTTCAGTAGCAGGTATTCCATTTTATTTATCTGCTTGTGTGTAGTTAATTTTTGCTTAGAAAATTCTCGTGGTGAATTCTTTCTTGCTGCACCATGTATTCTTATGCGAATATTCGTTGTTGTTGGTGCGGGGATTATAGGCATAACAATGATGAGTGCCCCACTGAAGAATGGGAGCATAATTCTCGTGGTTCAGTGTATGGAGCACCGTTGTCTTATGGAACTTCATACACCGTACCCCAGTCTTATGGTCACTACTCTTCTCCGCCTTCACCTTTTTCATATTCCTCTCCGATCCCACCTGGACCAAGGAGTAATGGAAAACGGTGTTTGTGTTGTCGTAGCACCGACCATGTGTTGAAAGATTGCGCAGAATTTTAGCGCCAATTGGAGGCAGATGATGAACCGGATATCCGGATTGTCTCATCCACCTCTCAAAGGGCTGCTCCTTCTGATGCTGATGATGTATCCGCAGTACCACCTTGTCTATGGGGGACTGCTGTGGATACACCCATCAGACTTTCTACTGATCGATGTGACGACATTGCGGTACTGTCGCCCTCTATACCTTCTTCCCCTCTTCTTGATTCACCCCCGGAGGAACCTGTACCTACTTTCTCTGATGTTGTTGTTCCTCCGCTTTCTTTGCAAGAATCATCTACTCCCCTTTTTAGTGAGTTGGTTGATGATGTTGTGCCCTTTGGAGATTGGGAATATGAGGATGCGCCATGGTGTGACGAGGACATTATTCTCTTTAATGGAGAGTATTACGTCTTGGAACATAATGCCGCACCGAGGTGTGTTGATGAGGAGATCCTTTCTAATGCGGAAGTTTCCACTTCCTTGTTGGATGAGGGGATCCAAACCACCACCGAGGACCTCCTATTCTCAGATCCCCATCGTCATGACTCACATGACACTGACAGTGATCTATGCTTGGATCCTGCTGGGAGTGAGACCGGGACCACTCCCCCGATTAGTTCCTTATGTTCTTCGTCTCCTTTATTCCTTGATCCCCCTTCTTTATCTGAGCCTGTGCAGGTGGAATCTCCACGGGTATGTGAGGTTGTCGAAGCGCCTGGCATTTTTGCCGCTACCGTCGCTTCCTACGAACCGGTGGTGGACGATACCTTGCTTGGCAAGGATATTTTTTGTGGTGAGTTGAGTGAGGACCAGTGCTCCTCCTCATCTTACTTCCTATTTCCTCTACCTGTGCGTCGCAGGTATTATTACTCAGGTAGAGGGGTAACTGTTCTATCACCGTATCGGTACCCATTACCGACACGGATATTAGGACAGTTGCCTGTGCACTTTTCTTTTCATAGGCCCATTAGCTAGAACTTTTCTTTTGCTGAATAAGTCGTGCTGGGATGACAATAACCCCAGTACTTATCTTTCATTTTCTGCATTTTTTTATTTTTTTATGTCTAGCTTAGTTTAGCATTTATTGTTTTTTGTCTTTTCTTTTCTTTTGTTTTTGCGGAGCTCACCCCTGCAGGTTTCCATTACGAATTCATTCTGGCGGGGTTGTGATTCTTCGTTTAGTGGGCCTGCTTCTACTTTTCATGCGTCTTCTGGTATGCTCACTAGTTGAGCATTGGGTAACTTCTCCCCCTTTCCCTTTTTGATTTTAATTTCAATATCATATGCAATGTTGTATAGTTTAAGTCGTGGGGAGAGCTAGCTAGTTATTGCCTTTTGCACGTGCACATTGCATGCGCATACTAGAAGCTTTTATAGTTTTATTTTATTTAGTTCATTACATTGCACTCCACTGCACCCACATGAGCGCGTGCTTAGCTGTTAGCGTGCCACGAGTTAAACTCATTTCTTTTGTTTGATTTGGAAAAATTATTGTGCTAGTTTAGGATTGCACGATAGAGTAAAATATTGGTCTTGCTGTGTTCCTAGTCAATTGCTCTCGTTTGGTGTAGAAATATGTGTAGATTTAATTTTTCTGTATGCTTATAGTTTTATATTTTTCTATTTGTGTAAAGACATTTTATTCTACACAAAAGTTGTGAATCCGGTGTGAATCAAACGGTAGTGTAGGAATGTGTGTAGCCGCTACTAGACTCGTTTTGCTCGAGTCGGGGGGAAGGATTATCTTTCTCGATGGCTAAGAACTTGCTCTAAGCTACTCTCGAAGCATTGGTACATGATTAGTCTAGCGTGAGCGTGATGTAGGCCATCATTTTGGCCCGGTTGAGCTTTGTACCGTTCCGAACGTCTTGTCCTCGCTAAGCCCCATTGTACCTACCCTTCTTTTGATTCAGCTCCACTAGTATTTCACCAAAGCCTCATAGCCGATCCTAGTCGCACACCCAAGTCGAGCTTTAGTATTTTATATTTTCATGATTGGGGTGTTGATGTGGTGATATTTCAGGTGAATATGTGGTTGTGCTCCAAAGTCATATTTGCTGATATTGATTAAGAAAAGAAAAATTGTTAAAGAAAAGAAAATTGTTTGTAAAATAAAATATGTGAAAAAGAAAAGTGAAAAGTTCGAGTTTAATTGAAAATCTTTTTGGAGATGATTTTGATTTGGAGTAGGCGGTGCACACACCCATGTTGCAAAAATCAAGTCTGGGGGTGTGGTGCACCTGGTTATATTGTGGTTTGCTGAGGGATTCTTTTAGGCTAGCTCATTTGGGTTAGGTGCATAGCCTTTATTTTTATCATTATTTACCTCACCGTAACCCAAGCCCCGTGATTATCCTAAAGTCCTACAGATTTGCGCTTGAGTCTAACTAGTGCCGTGGAGAGAGTGTGAACGGGCAAGCGTATGGTCCCCGACATTGGTGGATTCCTTTGGAGGTGATCCTGAGCCCCGATCTTTGGCAATGCTCACCTTAGTGGCCTGCCTACTTTCTTTCTATGTAGGACCGGATAATTCACCGTGATTCTATTTTTGAGTAGTAATAACTTTTTGATACGCATTGTGAAAAATATAAAATATTTTGTATACTTAAGAATTTCCTCTACTATATTTTTACGCACACGGGCATGCGACTTCGCATGGTACTCCGTTCTGCAATTTCTTTGTTAGCTAGTTCTTTTTCCTTGTCTGCTAAAGTTGTGTTTGCTCGGGACGCGCAAACAGTTAAGTCTGGGGGTGTGATGAGTCCTATTTATATTATGATTTTCGGACTCATCTGGGCTTGTTTTCGTATGCTTGCACTTCACTTTTAGTTCGTTATCGCTCATATTTCATATTATCCTTATTTCTTTAGGAAGTGCACTTTTGGCCCGTGGTTGTGTTTATTTTGTGTTCTTCCATGGTTGTACTCCGTTCTGTGCTTGTTTGGAATGTCTGCACATATCAGTGCTGGGTTTAGAGGTCGTGTGCGTGTTCCGGGATTATTTTGGAAACAGGTTTACTGCACACGATCATCGGCTGTAATGCGCACGACCACTGGTCGTGCGCCGCTAATCGTGCGTACTATTCCCCATTTTCTAAAGTTCTGTCGGGGCAATCGCACGACCATTGACTTCAGTGCGCACGACCACTGGTCGTGCGCCACTGATCGTGCGCATTGATTCCACTTTTTCCTGGAGTTCTGCCTGGCCTTCGCGCACTATCACTGACCACAGGGCGCACGATCACTGGTCGTGCGCCAGTGATCGTGCGCGCTGTAATTTCTGCAATCTATAAATACGTAGGTTCCGCCCTAATTTCGGGAGATCGCCAAAGTCCGTCGTTTTTCCGCCATTTTCGTCTCCAAGGAGGGTTTCCACCGTCCTCCTTCATCTTCCACCATAGGGAGGTGCTCCGGGCAAGCTTTCAACGCCAAATCATAGCCGGAGCTTCCTCTCAGCCTCCTCCTTCATCCTCGAGCTTCAAGGGAGATTTGACATAGCTTTCTCCATCAAGCTAGGAGGAGCATGTGCTTCCATCTTCCGCAGCGTGATACGAAGAAGACGGGCCACTGGGAGTGAGTGACAGCTTCCTCTACCCCGGACGCAGTTGAGGACCGAGCTTGGACTCGGATTGACAACCTGGGATTCCAACCGTGAACCCTCAATAAGGCTTCAGACCCGGTCGATTTCGCACACTTCTCTTAATTTGTTGTTGTTAGTTTAGTTTAATTTCCATGTATTGATGAAGTATTATTACATTTGATAAACAACTTCCGCTTATTCATGTCTATGTGAGTTAGTGTAATTTTGTTATATTTGCTTGAGGTGCGCCATATTCCATCCACCACCATCCATCCTTGCCGCACTAGCAATTGCTAGTGGCGTGCGTTGCGAAGAGGTGCTTACGACCCTCATTCCGCCGTTCTCTCCACCTCATCCGTTAGCCTACTCTTCCATCCGCCTAGCGATTTGGTGCATAGCGGCCCGACTAGTCTTCCATCCCTCCTGGCGAAGCTTTGCATAGCGGCATTGCATAGGAGTAGTTGATAGATTTTTACTTTCTTTTATCGCAACCATCTAAACCCCCCTTTTTGAGCCGACCCGAGGACTTCAATCTCAAGTCCTCCTCGAAATTAACTTCACCTTACTGTGTTCCTCAAGAGACCGACACTCGGGGATTTATTCCCAAACTTTATTACTTGTGCGACCGATGCGCTTGCCGTATTTACACGCATCAGAATGCAGTACTCGAGAGGTAGGAAAATTCACTAGAGTACTATGAAGATTACTCGAGTACTATGAAGATCACTCGAGTACTATGAAGATTACTGTTGAAGATCACTCGAGAACTATCCAACCACTCGAGAATCAGACAATTAATTTGCATGAACAGTACTTTTTTTGCAAATATATCAAAAAAATCAAACTATAGAGATGAATAGTAAATGACATTTTTGAATAATGCTTTAATATTAAAATAATCATATTTATATATTTTTGAATAAGGAAACACGAGTTCAAAACGGAAACCCAAACGCGCGCTGAATTAAACGAAATTTGCACTGTAGGCGAACACTGACGCTACGAACCCAATGGCAAAGTCAAAACCAAAATCTGACGAGCCATTCTCGAGATATAAATTTTCAAAGTCTACGACGAACATAAATTCTACAAAACTTTGGAAAATCGCCGAGGCCCGAATATCGCTCGGATCGCGACGAAATTTGACGAGAAAGTCCAAAATTATTTAACTTAATTTTCAAATGCAAAATTTTCCAATTACAACAAGAATTTGGCCGACTCGACCGCACGGACGCGAAAATTCCTTAACGACGATGCGTCATCAACTCGACGTTAAAAATAACGTCATGACGTCATAAATATGACGATACCAAATCAAATAAAATCATCGAAAAATCGGGGGCGTTACAGTCACTCCTGCTAAAATGAAGTTTCGTCCCAAAACTTAACACAACTCCAAAACCAAACCAAAACGAGAAAATCAAACATGACTGAAAACATAGAGACATACCCGAAACTAAGAGAAGAGGTGCGGATGAGATTCCCTCATCGCCGATTCCAATTCCCACGTCGCACTCTCGACGTCTTGATTTCTCCAAAGAATCCTCATCATGGGGATGGTCTTTCTCCGCAACACACACTCTTGAGATTCCAAAACACGAACAGGCTCTTCCACGTACGAAAGATTTGGTTGAATCTGGGGCACCGAGTCAATGACTTGATGACCATTACGAACACACTTCCACAACTGGCTCACATGGAACACATCATGGACACAAGGGAAGGTAGCAGGCAAGTCCAGCCTATAAGCTGACACTTCGATGCGCTCAAGAATCTAGAAAGGTCCCACATACCAGAGGTCTAACTTGTGGTTCCTTCCAAACCTTTTAACACCTGACATCGGAGAGATTTTCAGGAAAACCAAGTCCCCAACAGCAAACTCCAGATCGACCCTTTGTCGATTAGCATACTTCTCATAATGCTCTTGTGCTACACAGAGCTTCTCTCAAATATGAGTCACAACGCAATTCATCTCTTCAAGGGCTTCCGGACCAAGCAACAGTCTCTCACCAACCTCAGCCCAAAACAAGGGAGTCCTACAATGCCTCCCATATAAGCCCTCAAACAGGGCCATCTGCAAACTCTCTTGATAACTATTATTGTACGCAAACTCCATGAGTCTGAGACGCCCATCCCAAGCGCCACCATGATCCAAAATATAACACCTGATTATATCTTCTACGATCTGATTTACTCTTTCTGTTTAACCATTTGTTTGCGGATGATAGGCGATGGAATACCTTATATCGGTAACCAACCCCTCCTGTAAACTCCTTCAAAAGCGAGACGTAAATCTAGAGTCTCGATCTAATACAATGCTAACAGGCACACCATGTAATCTGATGACCTATTCAAGATATAGCTCAGCTATCTTCTTCATCGAATACCCAATCTTAAATGACACAAAGTGAGCACATTTAGTAAATCTATTGACTATCACCCAAACAGAATCGTGCACATGGGGAGATTTCGGTAAACCGGTGATGAAATCCATCGAAATACTCTTCCATTTCCAACTTGGAATATCAAGCAATGTCAATTTACCTCCAGGCCTTCTATGGTTAGCCTTAACACGCTGATATGTAATACACTCCGACACAAACTTCGCGATATCATTATTCATTCCTGACCACCAAATAATTTGCTTTAGATCCTTATACATCTTGGTGGAACTAGGGTGGAAGGCTACACTAGAACCATGAGCTTCAACACAGATCTTAGCCCGAATGTCGCCAAAGGCGGGGATGCAAAATCTACCCCGATACTTCAAGGTATCCAACTCATCCAAGGAAAAATCAGGTAGCTCTCCCTTCACAGTTCTATTCCGGAGGTGTAACAAATCTGGATCATCCTTTTAATGTGCTTGAGTAAGGGAAATTCAAGAGGGCTCTTCTGCTTCTAGACTAACATGCACAGTACTACTCCTAACCTCAATATCCATCAACATGAATTCTTCCACCAAGGACTGTACCGACAGATTAAAAATTTTGGTGGTCTTTCTACTCAAAACATCAGCTACTACATTAGCCTTTCCTGCATGATAAAGAATTTCCACATCATAATCAACCATATATTCTAACCACCGACGCTGGCGCAGATTTAGTTACTTCTGAGTGAAGATGTACTTCAAATTCTTATGGTCAGTATAGATCTTGCACAGCGCGCATACAATAAGTGTCGACAAAGCTTCAACGCATAAATTACAGAAGCGAACTCCAAATCATGCGTAGGATAGTTTCTCTTATGAATCTTTAGTTGTCTCGATCCATACGCGATCACCTTACCATCTTGCATTAAAACACAACCATGTCCGATGTGTGATGCATCAATATACACAACATACTCAACTCCTTCAGTAGGGAAGGTTAAAATTGGAGCAGCACATAATCTCCTTTTCAGTTCTTGGAAAGCCTCTTCACACTTGTCACTCCAAATGAATACAGTATTCTTCTAAGTAAGTCTAGTTAGAGGAGCAGACAACAACAAAAACCCTTCCACGAATCTTCTATAATAGCGAGCCAGGCCTAAAATACTCCTAATCTCCTTAGGTGTAGAAGGTCTCTCCCATTCCATCACATCAGAAATCTTAGTCGGGTCTACAGAAATACCATCCTTGCTTACAACATGACCCAGAAAGGACACCTGAGGTAGCAAGAACTCACACTTACTCAACTTCACATATAATATATGCTCCCTCAGGGTCGACAAATCCAAACACAAATGCTGAGTATGCTCCTCAAC
The DNA here is from genome assembly GCA_039513925.1 of Platanthera zijinensis. Classification (NCBI taxonomy): domain Eukaryota; kingdom Viridiplantae; phylum Streptophyta; class Magnoliopsida; order Asparagales; family Orchidaceae; genus Platanthera; species Platanthera zijinensis. The sequence continues at coordinate 129,131,182 of CM077089.1, read as the reverse complement.
ATTGCGGGAAAACACCAAGACATCATCTATAAACACAATAACAAATCGGTCCAAGAAATCTTTAAACACCCTATTCATCAGATCCATTATAGCAGATGGTGTATTGGTCAAACCAAAGGGCATCACCAAAAACTCAAAATGTCCATGCTGCGAACGGAAAGCGGTCTGAGGAACATCTGCCTCACGAATTCTCAACTGGTGGTAGCCTGAGCGAAGATCGATCTTTGAAAATACCGAGCTACCATGCAATTGATCGAACAGATCATCAATCCTTGGCAGGGGATATCTATTCTTAATGGTCACCTTATTCAGTTCTCTTTAATAGATGCAAAGCCTCATCGATCCATCTTTCTTCTTGACAAACAAAACAAGAGCACCCCATAGATAAGAACTTGGTCTAATAAAACCACACCTCAGCAACTCATCGAGCTGAGTGCGTAACTCATCCAACTCACGCGGAGCCATACGGTACGGTGCTTTGGCAATAGGACGAGTAACTGTCTCGAGGTCTATCACAAACTCTATCTCCTTCACCGGAGGAAGTCCTGGAAGACAGTCAGGAAAAACATCTGGAAACTCTCGTACCACCGAGATATCCTCAAGACATGGTGTAACAAAAGTAGTTTCCAAAGCAGAAATAGAAACCAAAAATGCCTCGCAACCAGACTCTATAGCATGACAAGCACGTACCGCATAAATAATAGGGGAAACCCTATCCTGAAATCCATAGATACTCATAGGTTGGCCATTGTCCAACCTGAAGTCCAGTCTCTTTGCCTTGCACTGGATGATCGCATCATACTTGAACATCCAGTCCATGCCCAAAATCACGTCAAAGTCTGCCAGATCCAACATCATCAGATCTGCAAAGGCTAGGAAACCGCCTAAGTATATAGGGAATCTCAGAACTCCTTGATTAGATATCACCGAATCACCAGAGGGAAGCTTGACGTTGAAGGAGTCTCCTAATTAATCCACATCCAGACGATGTTTATCTACAAACCTTCGGGCCACAAAGGAATGCTTGGTACCCGAATCAAAAAGAATGCGCGCCCACCTATTCCGCACCTTAAACTCCCTTAAAACCGCAGCATACATAACAAAACGAACGATAACTGGGGCAACAACGATAAATAATAAAGATAAATTAAACTGGGGCTAACCTGATATAATTTGCGTAGAGGTTTGAGCTTCCTCGCTGGTCACCACATTCAGCTTTCCTTTTCCTTTGTCCTGGTTTGGTGGCGGCGACAGAGCTAGAAGTGGGGCAGGCTGCAGTGGGGACTGAGCCTGGGGGCACAAAGACTTTTGGTGTCCCTTCTTCCCGTACTGGAAACAAGTCCTTTCCTTCATCCAGCAATAACTCACATCTTGACCCTTCCTTGCACAGAATGAGCACACTAGATCTCCCTTGGGTGCACCCCGGATGGCGTGCACCTACTGCTACTTCAGGGTGACAGTCCTCTTGAAACACCTTTCGTAAGGGTGGCCAAGTCGACCACATAAGCTACATATTTCTCCACTTTTCTTTTTTGAAGAAGGGTCGGATGCCCTAGAGCTTCCGTCCTTAACACCCTTCCTCTTCTCTTTCCTCGCCGCAGCACCTCAATTCTTGACATTTTCAATCGCCTCCACTTTCAGTGCGGCTTCCACTGCCACAGCATAACTGTCAACTCCATAAGTGCATGCCCACTACTAGACATCACTTCTTAGTCCTCCAAGGAAATGCTTCACTCTACCCTCCTCCGAAGCTACCAAATCAGGAGGAAACCTACTCAGTTTGCTAAACTCAATCTCGTACTCGCTCAGTGAGAGCTGTCTCTGCTTCAAATGTAGGAAGTTATTCATCAGGCGGTCCTGCTCGATCGAGGATAGAAACTTCTTCAATAGCATCTTCTTAAAAGATTCCCAAGAACAACCTTCCTTCAGACTCTCCCTTTCTCGAATCCACCAACGCTTTGTCAGGCCTTTTAACTGATAGGCTGCAATTATTACCTTCTGGGCTTTTAGAATTTCGGAATATGAAAATATCTCCTCAATGGAGATAATCCAATCATCTAAAATCATAAATTCGGCACTCCCGTCGTAGGTGGGAGGTCCCAACCGTTGGAAGTGCGATATGAAATTCATTTCTGGTGGTAGCATCACCGGGGGAACCAGAGGAGCAGGATCAATAGGTATGGCCTAACCCGCAGCAGAATCTTGTGCTACAGGTTGCTGCGCGGGAGCGGCAGACAATAACGACTGAATCTGCAACTGCATCTCGACTAATTGCCTTGACAGAGCTTCATTACTCTGACGCAAACTCTCGATCAACGCCTCACTCTACGCACCCAACAACTCACCCTCTAACTGGGGAGTCGACCTCGTCCTAGGACGCTTAGGCGGCATTCTAAAAGGCAACAAATAACTCAACAAAATCCTAGCTTACAATAAAGCCACTCAACTAGTTCAGACCATACTTAAAGACACTTGCTTGTGCGGCAACTTACTCTGGGATTTTATAATGATGTTATATCCTACTTAGGATGACATCCTTTCATCATATTTACTCATGTTTCTATGATATGAATGCATGAATTCTTCATTCTTCTTTAAAATCATGTGTGTACATGTGTCATCATGTAAACCTTAACTTAGCACACGTGTTTATGCGGTGATATGCTATGTATGCAGTGCTATGCATCCTAAAAAGGCCTTAATGCATATTATGAGAGGCGTACACATGAAATGTTATGCATCCCATACTACATAGCATCACATGCAACGAGAAAAGAAAATGTGCTAATGGGCACCAGTGTGATGATGGTTATGCATCTCATACTACATAACCGTCACATGTTGCCTCCTATGGTGGATCCATATACAAACACATATTATGCATCTCATATGACATAATATGTTTTGTATACTTCTTATCACGCTATGAGTGTATTGACTATACTTCGGTTAAGACGTACTGAAGACATATCAGTGTGTGTATGAAATATCACTAAACAACTAAAACTAACAAGGGAAGGTTGTCAGACCAATTATCAAGCAACCTCCCTCTGATACCAACTATCATAACCCATATTTTCACCGCCAATAAAGTAGTATCAGAGTAAGGGAAAATGCGCATCATGATGCCACACCAGAAAGGGATAACTATGGGCGCTCAGATAAAACTCCTACTTAATACATAAATAAAGATCTTTAGGTTATTTAGAGGGAAATCCAGTTTAAATTAAAAAGTTAGCCGTATCCCTTGGCTTAGTTGATCAACTAGTCCACTAAAGAAAATAGTTTATACGCTACGGGAAAAAAATACTTCATTCATGAGATTGAACATCCTACATGAGTGTAAACGTCTCGAAGGACAACTCATGCTATGCAAGACCCTAAATTTATTATAGTAGTAAAGACAGCTTTTACGGTCGCTAAATATAACAAGCTAGAGTTTTAAAATAGGCAAATGCATGAAATAATAATAGTAGATTTTATACTTGAAAATACCTAACATGCATTCCTAGCATAAATCTTCCCAGAGAACAAGTAATTCACATCCATAGAAAGAAAACTAAGCAGCTAGTAAGTATCCAAAAATAACAATCTTGTGGGCGTCAACAAACATACACGAACCCACATACAGTAAAGTATGTCTGAACCAGTAAAAAAAATAAACAATAAACTACCATGCAACGGCGAGGCAGACCCACAGCCAAGACACCTACCCAGGAACTCCAAAACCAGCACGGTTATCTGCTACTACTCTGAACCCGAGGCATTCCAAAGACAGAACACCTCAGTAAAAAGGTATAAATAGTGACAGAAAGATAAGCCAAAATAAACAAAGGTCAAAAGGGGTACCAACCCAAGACCAACAGTACTGAAGTAAAGTGCAAAAGTAACGCATCAAACAGGAAAAAACACTTACGTGAATCGCCAAGTAGATCATAAATACACAATATGCACAAGGCTATAAGGTGACAAACATGAGTAAATCATAAGGAAGAAATAATAACCTTTATTAGACACATGTGGTCGATTCTACCCAAAAACACGGGCGAGGTGGTCACTCAACTGGACACACCCTCATAAATTTAATATTAGTCTAACTGTGGGGGAGTCTCATACTCTCCACCATACACCGCAGACGCCCAAAAACCTGGTAGACTTCCACAAGGTACTAATAAATGAAACAAACATTGCGGATGTGGTTTCGTCCACTGACTCCCGCAATTAAGAAAACCCACAAAAAAACCACCATATATATCTCGAGACTTGACACGTCAGATTCTACTTGACATTTCTAGATTCAAGACACGGTTGATCAACCCTTATGAACGATTTACAATTCTAGATAAACTCTAATACGTTCAATAACGATAGATAAGACGTTTAAAACCATCAATAAGACACTTCAAGAACGATTAAACATAACCTGACAAGATTGAGTTCACCATGACAAAATCTTACAACATCAAGTGATCATCAAGAAAGATTAATCAAAGCAATAACTGGGAAGACAAAGTGAAGAAAATTTTAAAGAATATAAAAACTAAATCATTACCATCAAATCGGACAAGGAGAAACGAGGGTAAACCACCACTTGCCTTGATTTTACCTGGAAAGTTCTCTGAACCACTCCCCGTCGCAGATCGGGGAAAAGGAAGACGGGAGGAGTCAAAATCGGAATAAAAATAGCCGAAATAGAGGTTAGGGCTGAAAAATCCTAACGAGAAAACTTAAGGAACGGGAAAAGTTTTATCACGATGGCGTATCTCTCGACGAGAGCTTTCCAGATCTATGATTGGTACAAGATTTCGAGAACCGGAGCACCGTCGGCGGTCACCGGAAGATTTACAAACGGCTTCCTCTCTTTCGCCTACGCTTCTCTGGTTCGGTTCAGAATTTTGGAGAAGATGAAGTTTTTTTCTAATTACCATAAGTATAAGAGTATATATACATACATACATACATATATATATATAAGTGACAGGCACGGGCCTTCGGCCCTGGGTGCATTCGGCGGGGGTGCGACAATCGGCGAGGTGCGACATTCGGCGGGGTGCGACATTCGGCGGGGTGCGACATTCGTCGGAATGCGACATTCGCCGGTGGCGCGACATTTGTCGTGGGCGGCGACATTTGTCGTGGGCGGCGACATTTGTCGTGGGCGGCGACATTTGTCGTGCGCGGCGATATTTGTCGTGGGCGGCGACATTTGTCGTGGGCGGCGACATTTGTCGTGAGCGACGACATTTGTCGTGGGCGACGACATTTGTCGTGGGCGACGACATTTGTCGTGGGCGACAACATTTGTCGTGGACAGTACTCGCCCCTATGGCCTCACGCGACAGTACCCGATCGACGGCGGAGGACTTTGCTTGTTCCTGGCGAGCTCCGCCCACTCCCGGCGGGCTCCGCCCGACCCGCAACATATACATATGAGTACTCAAAATGACCGTAAAAAAAATATAAATCAAGAATATAATTTTTATTTTGTAAAACAAATTATATTTTAACGTTAAAACATTAATTTTTCTCTTGTCATTTCTAGCAAGAGAGAATAGGTTTAGGGTATCTAGTGCTTTTATTTTTTGTATTTTATTATTGTAAAGTTGTGTAATTATCTAAAAGAATATTGTCTTTATAATATACTAATATAAAGTTTGGTATAATTGTGTAATTATGAATACAACAATAAGGGCAATATAGGAACATCAGACAATGTTTCACCAAAGAGTAGTTTTCGTATATTAGTAGATATATATGTATATATATATACACACACACACACACACACGAGTGACAGGCACGGGCCTTCGGCCCGATGGTCACGCGCCACAGTATCCGGCCAGCAACGACGGGCTTCGCCCGCTCCCCGGTGGGCTTCGCCCGCCCCCTCGCCATGCATCACCCGCCCCCGACATGGTTTGCCCGCTCCCGGGGCTCCGACCCGATGGCCACGTGCCACAGTACCCGGCCAGCGACGACGGGCTTCGCCCGCCCCCCGGCGGGCTTCGCCCGCACCTCGGCGGGCTTCGCCCGCACCTCGGCGGGATTCGCCCGCACCTCGGCGGGCTTCGCCCGCCCCCCGACATGCTTCGCCGGCCCCGGACATGCTTCGCCCGCTCCCGGGGCCCCGCCCCTACGGCCCCGTGCGACAGAATCCAGCCCGCCCCCAAAATTTTTTTTATCATGTAATTTTATATTATTTTAAATTTAAAGTATTATATTTTTTATTTTTTGTTAATATTTTTAATTATTAATATTTTAAAGTATTACAAAATAATATATTATATATAATATATTATTACTAAATTTTAAAAGAAAAATCCCAATCTCCCCCGATACCTCCGCCTGTACAAGCTTCATCCACGCCGTTGGCGGCCTGACCGGTGCCCACCAGCGGGTTCGCCAGACCCCGGCGAACTCGCCGGGGGTTGTTCGGCGGCGAGTGGGCAGGGCCGCCGCCGGCGGTGGCCCTGCCCACTCGCAAACTGGGGCTCACGGGCAGGGCCGCCGCTGGTGGTGGCCCTGCCCACACGCCGCCGGACAACCCCCGGCGGGTTCGCCGGGGTCCGGCGAACCCGCCAGTGGGCACCGATCAGGCCGCCGGCGGCTCGGCCACCGGTGGTGGAGATGAGCACGGGGGTGCAGGTGGGGAAGAATGGGAATCGGGATTTAGGAGAGAGAAATAGTGAGGATTTTTGGGGTTTTTTTATTTGCAGGCCAATTCCTCTATTTGAAGCACACAATCCAACGGTTCTGAATCAAAACACTTAAATCTAATGGCCACCTATTTTCCCCCTATTTTCGAACTCACGATATTGACAGACCACCGTATATCTTTTTAATATAGTATATATATATATATATATATATATATATATATATATATATATATGTGTGTGTGTGTGTGTATGTATGTATATATATATATATATATATATATATATATATATATATATATATATATATATATATATATATATATATATATATATATATATATATATATATATAGGGCTTTGATCCTGTACGGGCAGGAGTTAAATACGGGCATGCGGGCTATAGAAAATCCAAAATCATATCAGCGTGAGTTAATGAAAATCCAATTCAGTAAAATCTTAACAATAAAATCTGATCAATGTTTTTATCAGAAAAATGACAATATCCTATTTTGAAATTACAAAAATCCAAAAATCAGAAAAAGACAAACAAACACATTATGTAATCTGATGTTTGAAATCCAAATCAGAAATTCATCCACTCATGTATAACCTGCAATGATAAAATCAAATAAAATATTAAAAAAAATTATTTCATGATGTTAAAATTGTAAAATAATAAAACAAAATAATATTACCCAAATTATGACTTCTTTTTTGGACAATTCCGGCTATCGTGCATTGCAAGTTGACCACATAATTTACAAAGTCGAGTTGTTTTTTGGTGCTTTTCCATTGAAATCTCCATACCACTCTTAATTCTTTTTCCCCTACCTTTTGTTTTTGAGAGAAGTGGAGGCAAGATATTTATTTCATTGGGGATTTCAGAACTAAAATATTGCACTCTGTTGAAAGGCTGACCATCAATCTTTGCATTTTGACACAGTTGATTTTTCCAATTAGATGCAACATTTGCTAGCTCGGCTAGTGCTTCATCATTGTTCTTAGCAATTTCCATACAACAAGTGAGAGTACTCCAAACATTAGCAATAAGTCTTTTCCGTTGTTCACTTGTAGAAACGTCACAAAATTGATTTACATCTATCTCATAGATTGGTTGACTAGAAATAATTTTAGTCCATCTCTGTAATATACAATGCAATGGCAACTCGTTAAGTCCTTGGCCTCTTAAAACAGTTATAGCATGACGACATATGATCCCTTGGGCTTCATACATTTTGCAACTGCATGATATGGTTGACATACTGATAAACACCTCTCGCAAGCTATGCAACAGATTTTCACCATCAAAGATGGTGAATATTTTTGAGCCGTGATCATCAATATCGACATCAACCGTATTTACTTTCCTAACACCGCATGTCATACATGATGCCCATAATTCCTCTTGAAAAATATAAAAATTTTTGTGTGTATATATCTGACTTGCGTGCTTTTCTAATCCCAAACTAGTTTTCAACATAGGGTCTCCATTTAATGTATCATAATTGGCCTTCAACTCTTTGTGTCTTTGATAATCAATAGCATTTTCAAATCTAGAATAAAACTCAACCAACCCAAGCTTGTTATTTACAAATGAGTTGAAGAAAGAATTTTCACTCTCTGATCTAGAAGTTATGCGCAACAAACCAAATAAAGGTATATCTCTTAAGTATGCTGGGATCCACATTGACCGAATATTAAAAATATGTGTTAACCAATCATTACTTTCAAGTTTAAATTCAGAGATTAAAGAATACCAACTGGACTCGAACTCATCAGCTGTCTCTGACTTCCACACACAAGACTGTAATTTATTGTGAAATTTGTCGTCACACAAAATATGGCCTCCAACTTTCTCTGAAACTTTTTTCAATATATGCCACATGCAATACCTATGCTTTGTAGATTTGAAAGTTTTGTAAAGTGCACTAGTCATAGCAAGGTCCTGATCGGTCACAATTAAAGTAGGCTCGGTGCTCATACAATCCACAAATTTATTGAATAACCATGAAAATGATTCTATATTTTCATTAGAAAGCAAGGCGGCGCCAAAATTTATGGATAATCTATGATGATTAATGCCAGTGAAAGGTGCAAAAATCATAGAATACTTGTTGGTCCTATATGTAGTATCAAAAGAAACAAGATCCCCAAACATAGAGTAATTGCGTCGCGCAATTCCATCAGCCCAAAACACGGACTTCATATGTGATTCCTCATCTAATTCATATGCATAGTAAAACGCTGGATGCTTATTCTTTTGCATTTTAAAGTTTTGTATAAAAATCTGAGCATCTGAATCTTGAATTAATGTTTTTAAGTCCCTTGAAAAATTTTGAGCATCTTTCAATGTGCATCCAATATTTTCAAACCCTCCAACCTGTTCTTTTATAATATGAAACGCTTTAGTGACGCCCACATTTACTCGATCTAAAGAACATATCATGTGTTTGTGTGCATCCTTTAATTTCCTATTAGATCTTAGGAATTGTTTTTTGCTCGGAGTGCATAAATCATGGTTATGGCCCTCGTAGAATGTATTGACAACATATTTGCCTTCTAGCGTCCGTTTCACCGCTGCTTGTGCATTACAACCACATCTTATGTTCGTTCTTTTCCTACAAACTCCTTTCCCTTTGTCCATATTGCTCAAGTTAAGTTCCTTTTTTTTATATCCTTGTTTTGAGCATACAAAATACTTATATTGTAATACATCATTTGAATCCATTCGTGCGGACCAACTACGAACACTGAATCCAACAGTATGAGCATAATCCTTGTAAGAAGATTCAAATTCTTTCACACAATCATAAGAACGACCTACAAATGGCTTTATATCTTCATCGCACGGAGGTATATTTTCAAATTCCTATGCAATAAAATTCAGAAATATTAAATTGAAAATATAAGATTTAAATAAATTCATTTTTGTCATATAATTGTAATACCTTGGACTTTGTTGGTGTTTCAACTGAAGTACACTCAAGATTGTTAGAATCTGTTATAGAGCATGTTAGCATGTAGATGCATTTTTTAAACAGTAATAAAGTGCAATGGAAAGTGTACATACCTAAACAATCCATCTATCAGCAAATAGGAAATTACAATTTGTTTAAGTGAAATCCCAGCATACTTGAGAATCACAAACACCTTATATGCTAATTTGTTGGGGCATAAAATCAAACACTTTATATGCAAATCTCCCAAATGAGATACACAAGTATCTACTGCAGAAGTGAAATCCAAATATCAGGAAATCCCAAATGAGATAGAGACAAACATATTTAACATAATTGGAGAATCTAGGCTTGTTTCATGATATTCAATATGTAGGAGTAAACCCTAAACCATAGAACTCACCAAAACAATTTTAACCAAACAAAATATATCCGAATAAGATTTAATCCTGAAATTGCTGGAGTTTAAGGAGATAGAGAAGTCAAGAATTCATGATACAAGCCTAAAATACTTAATCATATTCAATCTGTAGAAGATAAACTCACGAAATTTAAGCTTTCCCCTGTTTCAATGCGCTGTATCGAAACCCTAAAGGCCGAAATCAGGGACCTCCGGCGTTTCGAAGCCCACACGTCGGCCGTTCGCCGAGCTCCGGCGTTTCGAAGGGCGCACTCCTGGCGTTCGCCGACCTCTGCCGTGGAGCGTTAAACCTCCGCCGTAGAGAGTTAAACCTCCGCCTTATCTGTCGAGCCCTGGAGCCGAGAACATCCGCCGCACTTTTCTTCAGCCCGTACGCCCGCACTTTTATTTGCCCGTATATGAGATATATCCATATATATATGTGTGTGTATGTATGTATATATATGTATGTATATATATGTATGTATGTATGTATATGTATGTATGTATATATATATATGTATGTATATATATATATGTATGTATATATATATATATGTATGTATATGTATATGTATTTATAAAAAGTTGTCTAAAAAGGACTATTTACGAGCGGGTGCGTGGAAAACGAAAATAGAGATTTAGGATGGCTTCAAATCGAAAAGTGCCCAACATAAAAGTTATAGATCTCGTCGAAACGAATAAATTTTATGTTAACTATTTTTTATACGACTCCGTTTTGACCCTCAAAAAAGCTCCCGAACGTAAACTGTAACGGACTACTCGAGAAGAGCTGTAGACCACTCGAGAACAAGTTTACAGGTACTCGAGAGGTAGAAATGCAGTACTCGAGAGGTAGGAAAATTCACTCGAGTACTATGGATCACTCGAGTACTATGAAGATCACTCGAGTACAATGAAGATTACTGCTGATGATCACTCGAGAACTATCCAGCCACTCGAGAATCAGAATTAATTTGCATGAACAACACCTTTTTTGCAAATATATCAAGAAAAAATCAAACTATAGAGATGAATAGTAAATGACATTTTTGAATAGTACTTTAATATTAAAATAATCATATTTATATATTTTTGAATAAGGAAACACGAGTTCAAAACACAGACCCAAACGTGCGCCGAATTAAACGAAATTTGCACCGTAGGCTAACACTGACGCTACGAACCCAATGACGAAGTCAAAACCAAAATCCGACGAGCCATTCTCGAGATATAAAATTTCAAAGTCTACGGCAAACATAAATTCTACAGAACTTTGGAAAATCGCCGAGGCCCAAATATCGCTCGGATCGCTACGAAACTTGACGAGCAAGTCCAAAATTACTTAACTTAATTTCCAAATGCAAAATTTTCCAATTACAACAAGAATTTGGCCGACTCGACTGCACGGATGTGAAAATGCCTTAACGACGATGCGCCGTCAACTCGATGTTAAAGTAACGCCATGACATCATAAATATGACGATACCAAATCAAATAAAATCATTGAAAAATCGGGGGCATTACAATCTTGTCCAGAAGATGGTTCGTCTGTTGGAGGATGCGCATGATGAGGTGGCCCGGCAGGGCGTTGAGCTGGGATCTCTAAAATTGAGGTGGTGCGTCTTTCTTTGCTAGAACGAGCTATAGAGGAGCTAAAAGCGATGAGAGTTATTGAGTACAAAGACTCCATTTCTTGCATGTAGGAGTACATCGTGCTTTCAGAGAATATCCATGAGGAAATCATGACGAAGGAGGTGGAGCCTGTGCTGGAGGGCGAGCATGAAATGGCATTCAAGCGAGTGATGGTGAATACCCTCTGTATGGTGGTGCAGACACGTAGTTACAATATAACTGGACTTGGTATTAGATATCTTTCTGTGGACGAACACTCTGACGTTGATGTTGAGGAGTAGCTGTTGTATTTTGTATCTTGTGCTTTGTACCTTTGTATGTTTGTGTGTAACATATACCTTTGTTCTTGTATCTTTGTATCTTCATGCACAGTTTGTACCTTTGTACCTGTATGTGCAGGTTGTATTTTGCATTTGTATTGTGTGTTATTATAGCACCCTGAACACCTTTTGTTGTCTGCATAGTTGTTTGTAGATCGCTCAAGCATGTGGGTTTACTTGTGTAATGAATTTGTATTTGTAGTGTCAGTATTGTTGTACTATGCATGACTTTGTTTTGTTGTTTAAGTTTTTTTTAGCACCACTACATCATATCATGCATATGGTAGCGTTTAATTTATAGCGGTTAAGTAAACGCTACCAAAAGATATATATGTTAGTGTTTAGAACCACAACTGTAGATAGATAACCGCTACTATAACCAATCATACATATAGTATCCGTTATTTTGTCGCGGTTACAAAAACGCTACCAATAGCAATTTATGATCGTGTTTACAACTGCTACTATATATTATAAACACTACCACACTAATTTTTCCCCAAAATTTTCTCCCACACTTTCCTCATTTAGATTTACTAATCTATATTATAAAAAGAAATACATAATCGTAGAAGCTTTTTAGTGATGTCAGGCAAGACGTAGTTGAAACTTGGCCTTTCTCATGATACATTGCGTTACTTTTTTGATGATGGGATTAGTAACAGCTACCATAAATGATTTTGATTGAGTAAAATGAATAACTATGAAATATTATTTACTAAAATTTGAATAAATAAATAAATTTTTTGTTGATAAAATCTTCATAAAAATTTATTTTAAATTTTAAATGAGTATAATAAATAAATAATATGTTATTTTGATTGAGTATGAAACATGTATGTATAGTCTAATATACCGAGTTGGTGACTTTTTAATGTTCTTATCTGTATATCTATACTATATTAAAAAGAAATATAGTATATCATGGGAACAAAAATAAGGCTTCTATGCATAGGCAAATAAGACAAAAAATCACAGCCATTCATACTCTTCCTCCGGCAGAAAAATTGTCATTCACGATCTCACAGAAAAATCACAGCCCTTGCGCGGTTTGCAAAAGCCAAAAACAATCCCGCGGATTTCAAACCCTACTCTCCTCATTCACGATCTCGCCGCAAGGACTCTCCTTGATCTAAAATTCCAGCTTCTTCTTCCTCCCGCTACAACCCTCATTCACGATCTCACGAAAAAAACCTCGGCATCCAGTCGCCGCTCCCCGCTCCCCAAGTTTTGTGCCTCTCGTCATTTCTACGCTGACAAACCTCTCTGATCAAGGAATTACAAAATCAACAGCCGCTTACGCACTCTCCAGCACTGATCTAAAATTCCCGCTGCCTCTTCCTCCCACTGCAACCCTCATCCACGATCTCACGAAAAAAAAACCTCGGCTTCCAGCCGCCGCTCCCCCGCTCCCCCCATTCTGTGCCTCTCGCCATTTCGACGTCGACAAACCTCTTCGATCAAGGAATTACAAAATCAACCGCCGCTTACGCACTCTCTCCAACACCGAACCCTACAAAAAAAATAAGATCACGAAAGCTCTCCCGGCTCTCTGTTTGGTCTCACCGGCTACAGGATGTTGTCGACAATCAGAAAAGTTTTTCTCCTACATTTCCTCTGCATTTTCAACATTTGCTGCATTTTCATTTTCACCGCCTACAGGATGCTGTCAAAAATCGCAATCAGAAAAGGTTTCTCCTTCGTTTCCTCTGCATTTTCAACATTTGCTGCATTCTCACAGGGTACAGGATGCTGTCAACATTTGCTACATTTTCATTTTCAATATGAATCATGCGCCTTCATAAAATCTTTTTGGTTTGGACTACTTCAATCAATGTATTTAGAACTTTAGATATGCAGGAATCGACCAAATGTGTGCTTCAATTTGGAATCTTTGTTGGAATCTTTAATAATTTTCCTCTACTCCCTTGCGCCTCAATTGTCAGAAATTACAACATCCCTCATATCTCTTGATTGCGATTGTTGCTATTGGTCAAAAACTTGGTGGGTTTGCACTTTTAGAATTGGTATATATTTCCCACTTCTTGAGAATTCAACAGATTAATTTAGAATGTCTTGAGAATTCAAGAGATTAATGTCTTGAGAATTCAACAGTTTAATGTCATGGACGCCACAATACATTAGGTAATCGCTACCATACCCTACGACCACGACAGCAGATGCAACACACACACAACCGCTACTGTAGCCCAACAGTAGCAGTTTTTTCAAATATAGTAGCAATTTTTGAGCGCTACCATATGCATGATATGGTGTAGTGCACCAACGATTTGTGGATTAGACCTTGACGGGGCAGCAACCTACTATATGGCCAAAGGGTACACCTTCGAGACAGGGAAGTGAGAGGTCAGCCAACTATGTTGTAGGATATTCATGGCTGTCGCGTGAGTTACCGTAAGGGTAAAGAGCGAACCTTTGAACCAATAAAGTGTGAGGTTAAAGGGATGGATCCACAAAGTTTTGATGAAGATCAGACCTTTGAACCTTGGTGATCGCAAGGGGCAAGCCCTGGAGATAGCATGACCTTCTATAAGGGCAAAGAGCAGACCTTCGAGCTGTGGTAGTGGGAGGTCATAGGAGATAGACCCCAAAGTTTTGGTGAAGGGTGGACCTTCAAATATGGGCAACGAGGGGGTAGTCCATGTATTATTGTAACCTACTACAAGGCTGAAGGGCAAAACTTTGAGCAGTGGCAATGAGAGGTCATAGAGGGTTGGGCCCCTGACGGCATCATGACCTACTACAAGGGTGAAGCAAGGACCTTTAAACCATGGTAGTGAGAGATCACCATTATGAGCATTCATGCAATATAATTGAGTCAGAGACACAATTAAAGCATAATTGAAATGAGTAGCGTACGTGCGCAAGTATGGACTTGTGACTTAGAGTAGTGATTGTTCTTGAATACATAAAGAGCTAGGAGTTATTGATAAAACTGGTGCTTGTTCTGCGTATTCTAGGTGCGAGTGAGAGTCCTCCCTTCTATTTTCATCAGCTTGAACATTCTTGTCTTGATGACTGTAGTAACAATGTACGGTCCCTCCCATGCTGGCGAGAGCTTGTCCTTTTGCGGGCCCTTGTCAATAGCTTTTATGCTACGCAGAATAAGGTCTCCAACACTGATTGACCTAGACTTTACCCTCCTATCGTTGAGGCGGGCCACACACCTTTAGTAGGCTACTATGCATTGGGTTGTTATTTCCCTGACTTTGACGAGTAAGTCATGGTTTTCTCAGAGTAGTACATCATTCTTTTTTGGATCAAAGGCTTGGATGTGGGTGTTTGGGACGACGTTGTCAAAGAGGATACATGCATCAGTTTCGTAGCACAAGTTATATTGAGTTTACCTAGTTGTATATTTTTTGTTCGGTATGCCCATAATACATTTAGGAGTGCGTCTACCTACCGTGACCTACTTCCTGGAGGCATGTCTTCAGCCCTTTGATGATAATGCAGTTGGTCACCTCTATCTGCCCATTTGTTTGTAGGTGCACCACAGCTGTATGGTGGAGGATGATCTATAGTTCTTCACACATTTTTGTACTGCCTTCCAGTGAACTGGGTTCCATTGTTTGTGACGATGACTGCCAGAATGCCAAAGTGGCAGTTAATGTTCTTCAAGACAAACTTCTTGGCATTTTCCTCAGTTATTTTAGCATGGAGCTCAGCTTCCAACCACTTGGTGAAGTAGTCTGTGGCCAAGATGGTGAAATCACTTTGTCTTATTTCCATGAGGAGAGAACCTAGGAGGTCGATTCTGTAACATCCCATTTCCAGCTAGACTCCTAGGAGTCGGTCTGTCGTGACAGAACCCCCGTAAACCCTAGAAATTGATAGTAATCGATCTAAAAATAGGTTTAGGCACGACGGCTAGCCGAAGACGCAATACTCCGAAGTCCGTCGACCGAAATCCCGAGTCACGGGTTGGTCACGCCGGTGATCGGTCCGTCACGCCCGTGACTTCCTTCGATGGTCGACGAAATCAGGAAGCTGATCACCGAGCTCAAAACTCATGTCATGGGTTGGTCACGCCCGTGACCTAGGGCGTGACGCCCCCACCGACCGTCGACCTCAGATTGATGAACGTCGACCTAAGAACACATGTCACGCATGTGACAAACGTGTCACGCCCGTGACAAATGTGTCACGTCCGTGACATGGGGGGTGACCCGTGAACCGACGCAGAAAAATCGGTCGTCGACTCGAGAACGACGAATGGACTAGTGTCATGCCCGTGACCTACGTTTCACGCCCGTGACAAAGGCCGAAACGTCAGCCAGGATGGAAATTACTTTAACACATGCCTTAATTAACTCTGATTATGGGAAGTTACACCAAGAGTATTTATGGGCCATTTCCTTCTCAAATTACTTAATAAAATGAGGAAGTGATTGGTCCAATAGAAAATCGCCACATGGACACATCTTTTCATCTTCCACCTTTTCCTCTCCCTCCACCATAACTAAAATACTATTAAGAGGAGAGCCTTCATGACCATAAATGCTTTACCCTTTCCCCTCCCCACTTGGTGATCTATTAAATCCCCCTTAGAGCAAGAAGAGAAGTTTACACTCTTGACCAAATGGATTAGAGTTGTTGTTCTTGCTGTAGGAGAAGTTCGGCAATGCCACCATCGTGCCATGACAACCCGACGTTCATCTCGCCTCCAAACCGCGAACAAGGTCCTCCTCTACTTCTTCTTTTATGGGTAGATATTAGGATCTTAGAAAGGAAGTTCATGCTCAACGGAGCCGGACCTATCTCGCGTTTTCATGGAAAACCGTGAAAAAAATATATTTTCGGGTCTGCCGGAAACCGCCACCTCCGACGGCCAAACCACCGCCGACCGATAGCCATCGCCTCGACGGAGGTGGTGGTGGTGGTGGCTGGCCAGGGAAGTGACGGGACGGCCGGCGACGAATCGCAGAAGAGCTACAGGAAATATAAGTTTTCTGAATTCAGGTTTTCGGGTTCTGTAGAAGATGAACAGTAAAAACATTTTTATAATATAAAAATTATGTATATAGTATATAAGGAAAAGATACATCAAATGGGCGCATTTTTATGCTGCAAAATGAGGTACTTAGAGGCCGATTTAGGAAAAAAGGCCAGTCACAAAAGTTGTAGCTTTTCGAGTCTAGATTTACTTAAAATTAATTTCAACTCGTTTGGGTAAGTGGTTTGACCGCAACACTCGTTTTAGTGGGGGCTATACCTAGAATTGGGAAGAAACTAAAATGAATGCCCACTCTTCGTCCCTTGTCCAATGACCTGAAATTTGAACAGGGGGTTACCCTTAGCCATACCTAGAGGCTGTCCAAAAAATGGAAATTTTTTGAGATACTTTGCCCAAGGTTTTTGTTTTAATTTAATAAAGTTAGAGTAATTTATTTAAGTGATCAAATGACCTCCAAACCCTCCCAAATTTTGGTGAGTGGTCCCTGGCTATAAAACCTAGCTCTGTACAAAATTACAACTCATTTGGATGAGTTTCGGGTAGGAAATCACCTATCCGTAACTAGGCATTAATGAGACATTTTTGAGTAAAAAGTGCACTAAGAGGTTGGAACGGTCAAATCACCTCAACAGAGGCTGATATTTTGACCACTGACTTAGAAGGGTTATTATAACCCACTTGGAGAAAAATGGTGTGGTTTAGGGTTGATTTACCCTAGGATCCAAACTCAAACCCTAAAGGGAGGATTTTGAGGGTTGTGAAGTACAAGGGGGCAAATGCCCTCTTATGCCCTTGAAATTTAGTAGAGTTGACGTTACCATAATATAAATCATCTTGATGGAATCTCGGAGAATTTTGAGATAGGTAGATACCTCAAAACCCTAACCTTAGTTTTAGGGCAAAATCTCAAATAAGTAAAATCAGTCACTAAACATTATCTAAAAGCTATGAAACTCGGGAAGAGTGAGTTTTGGAATGGGTAAAACCTAGAGAAATTTTACTGGACTTTTATGATGTCTATTTCTAGCACTTAATTTGTAAATTTTGTTATAGCCCTAATTGACATTTTAATTATTTAGATCTTTTTGTTCATTGAAATCCCATGAAATCTTGGAAGTAAATGTTTTTGGTCAGAATGGTTGCTCATGAATTTTTTGTATAATTTTTAGTTGAGTAAATCTAGTACTTCATTCACAAATATTAAAAAAAGATTTTATGGTTTAAAAATTAATTATGGATGATATTGCTGTTGAAAAATTATGAGACATAGGAATTGAGACTTTCATGCCATTATATGCTTGTGGACATTTATTCTTAATTTTTAGAATCTTAGTTACGACACTTTCTTTACAAGTCCACCTTATGGAGATTTTCTATAATTAATTTATTCAGAGATTAATACTTGCTGAAAAATTAAGAAACTTGGTCAATGCTATTTTTAAGATTTTATATGCATAGTATAATTAATTTATAATTTTTGGATGGATATTCTCTGTACTTGATTCATAAATAACGAAAGATAGAAAATATTGCTAAAATAGTTTTAGTGCCTTTTTCATGATAGAAAAATTGTGAAATAAGGATGGAAAGGTTAGTGAGAAGTGGTGTTGGTTAGAGTTAAGAGGTGCTCGGGTTCGACGAAAGATTGTCTTTCCCGAAGAGAGGAAGGTTAAAAATCACATTAGGTTAGTCTATCGTAACACGAGAAGGTAATGGGTAAGGGAATCAACCAATAATAATAAGTACCTTGCGAAAGGGAACGATGGGCATAATCCCATCATAGTTCTTAGTGCCCCTTAAGAGCCCTTCATAGGGAATACCAGGGGCAGTCCTGGGCCTAAGACCCCGATGTTTGAAAAAAAGGGGTCTTACAAGTGGTATCAGATGCGGAAAACTCGATCGAATGAGTAGCAGTCCACTAATCCTGGGTCACCCCCGTGCGAGCTTAGTTTGAGGACAAACTAGCAG
Organism: Platanthera zijinensis; assembly: GCA_039513925.1. Classification (NCBI taxonomy): domain Eukaryota; kingdom Viridiplantae; phylum Streptophyta; class Magnoliopsida; order Asparagales; family Orchidaceae; genus Platanthera; species Platanthera zijinensis. The sequence continues at coordinate 129,112,265 of CM077089.1, read as the reverse complement.
CGGAAGCAGTGACGTGCCCATAATGGAAATCACATGTAAAAGTCCACTTCTTCATTAATTGGAATTCTTCTTTGTAGCTTGTGGTAAACCCTGCCCCCTGCAGGGAACACCTCTGGCTGCGAAAATCTCATCTTAATTCTCTAGTCAATGCGTTAGACTCAACCCACTAAGACTCATAACTAACCACGACAACTTATAGTATGCCCTAGTCAAAAATAGACCTTGGGTATGAACTCGGTTAAGGTAAGGAGATAGCCAAAGAGAATAAAGGAGGTGGCCTTCTTAGGTCATATTATCAGCGGTGCTGGGTTGGCAGTAGACCCGACCAAGATTCGGGCAGTTCAGGATTGGCCACCATTGAAGACAGCCACGGATGTACGGAGCTTCCTGGGACTTGCCGGATATTACCGGAAGTTCGTCGAAGGATTTTCCCGGATTGCACTCCCTCTTATATCCCTGACAAAGAAGGAATCCCCTTTCGTTTGGACGCCATAGTGCGAGACGGCCTTTATGGAGTTGAAAGGTCGGCTTACCTCGGCTCCCATTCTCGCTCTTCCGTCGGGAAGGGAGGGATTCCAGGTGTACATGGATGCCTCCTACCAGGGGATGGGTGCCATTCTGATGCAGAGCGGGTACGTAATAGCCTATGCCTCCCGACAGCTGAAGATACATGAGAAGAACTATCCAGTGCATGATCTGGAGATGGGTGCAGTGATCTTTACTCTGAAGATTTGGCGACACTACCTCTATGGGGTTCACTGTGACATCTTCTCAGATCACAAGAATTTGAAATACGTGAACACACAGAAGGAACTCAACATCAGACAGAGACGTTGGGTGGAGTTCCTGTTGGATTACTAGTACACCATGCACTACCACCCCGGGAAGGTGAACGTGGTGGAAGATGCTCTGGGCCGGAGAGGATATACCTCAGGGAAGGGACCACAACTAATGTCCATGGAGCTGGTCCGTTCTTTCAGAGATATGCAGATATCCCTAGTGTCCGAGAATGATCCAGAGCTGTATATGGAGTATCTAGCATCGATGGTGGCCATAGATGATATTCGGGACTACATCCGGGACAGACAGAGGACAGATGCATGGGCAGAGTCTATATTCCAAGCCTTGGAGGAGGGTTCGACGGGAGATTATTCACTGAGTGATGGATTACTATATTTTAGAGGCAGAGTCTATATACCCGCAGGAGGCCAGATTCGGGAGGACATCATGGCGGAGGCACATTGTAGCAGATATTCTATACACCCGGGGATCACCAAGATGACGGCAGACTTGAAGAAGACGATGTTTTGGCCAGGGATATGAAGAAGGACATTACATACTTTGTGACTCATTGTGAGGCATGCCAGCTGGTGAAGGCAGAGTGCAGGAACCCCACAGGATTGCTACAGCCACTTCCGGTGCCGGAGTGGAAATTTGAGGACATCGCGATGGATTTCATTCATGGCCTCCCCCGATCACGGACGAGAAACGATTCGATTTGGGTCATCGCCGATCGGTTGACGAAGGTGGCCAGATTCATTCCGATCAAGAAGGATGACTCTGTGGGAGTACTAGTGCGGAGATTTGTGGAGCAGTTCGTTCGATATCACGGGGTGCCCAAGATGATTGTGTCGGATCGGGATGGCCGGTTCACTTCCAGGGAGTGGAGATCCATGCAGGCTTACTTAGGCACGCGATTGACCTTCAGCACCGTATTCTATCCCCAGACGGATGGGCAGATGGAACGCACCACTCGGACGCTGGAAGATCTTTTGAGGCTATGCATTTTGGACCGTGGGGAACCGTGGGAGAAGCTCTTACCCCTGGTCGAGTTCTCTATAACAACAACAACCAGTCCAGCATCAGGATGGCGCCTTACGAAGCCTTGTATGGAAGGAAATGCAGGACCCCGCTTTCTTGGATTCAGGAATAGGATCCAAAGGCGTTGGGATGTGATTTTGTTGAAGACACCGAGGCTCAGGTGAGACTGATCAGAGACAGGATGTTAGAAGCGCAGAGTAGACAGACTAAGTACTATGACGCCCGACATCGTCAGGTGGAGTTTCAGGTGGGGGACCGAGTGTTTTTGAAGATCCGGCACATGCATGGAGTTTCACGGGTGTGCGGTCGGAGGAAGAAGCTCAGACCTAGGTATATGGACACTTACAGGATCCTGGAGCGGATCGGGGCCTTAGCCTACAGGCTGGAGTTGCTACCAGAGCTGGCAGCTCTGCACGACGTCTTCCACATTTCTTCACTGAGGAGGGCTCTACTACGCCTGGAGCAACAGATTTTGACCACCGAAGGGAAGGTAGCTTCAGACCGGTCTGTTCACTTGGAGCCGGTTCAGATCGATGACAAAGGAGTACAGATCTTGCGCCGCAAGAAGATCCCCTTAGTAAAGGTTCTGTGGAGGAACCACGGTCAGGAGGAGCACACCTGAGAATCGCAGGACCTGATGAGGCAAAAATACCCGTAGTTGTTCAGTTCGGTATACCTCACCACCTCTCGGTATACTATAAATTACCTTCTTGTATTGAACCGGTAGGACTAGATAAGGGAAATTCAGAACCTAGGCATGCACACTCAGTCAGGATAGTAGGAGCTAATCTATTGTTTATTGGGGAATTGCCTTCGTTTATTGAACAAGTAGTCGCTTCGACTCAATAGGAAAACCATATGGGATGTTACAAGTTTATTTTATTCCGGTAGAAATCCCCGTGGCTTAACCTCAATTTCGGGGACAAAATTTTTGTTTTGTTTATTAGGATTTATAACATCCCATTTCTGGCTAGACCCCTAGCAGTTGGTCTGCCGTGACAGAACCCCCGTAAACCCCAGAAATTGACAGTAACCAATCTAAAAATAGGTTCAGGCACGACGGCTAGCCGAAGACGCAATACTCCGAAGTCCGTCAACCGAAATCCCGAGTCACGGGTTGGTCATGCCCGTGACCGTCCCGTCATGGCCGTGACTTCCTTCGATGGTTGACGAAATCAGGAAGCTGATCGCCGAGCTCAGAACTCATGTCACGGGTTGGTAATGCCCGTGACAGGCCCGTCACGCCAGTGACCTAGGGCGTGACGCCCCAATCGACTGTCGACCTCAGTTTGACGAATATCGACCGAAGAACACCTGTCACGCCCATGATAAACGTGTCATGCCCGTGACAAACGTGTCACGCCCATGACATGGGGGGGGGGACCCGTGAACCGACGCAGAAAAATTGGTCGTCGACTCGAGAATGATGAATGGACTAGTGTCAAGCCCGTGACCTACGTGTCACGCCCGTGACAAAGGCCGAAATGTCAGCCAGGCTGGAAATTACTTTAACACATGCCTTAATTAACTCTGATTATGGGAAGTTACACCAGGAGTATTTATGGGTCGTTTCCTTCTCTAATTACTTAATAAAATGAGGAAGTGATTGGTCCAATAGGAAATCGCCATCTGGACACATCTTTTCATCTTCTACCTTTTCCTCTCCCTCCACCATAATCAAAATACTATTAAGAGGAGAGTCTTCATGACCATAAATGCTTTACCCTTCCCCCCCCCCACTTTGTGATCTATAAAAGCCCCTTAGAGCAAGATGAGAAGTTTACACTCTTGACCAAACAGATTAAAGTTGTTGTTCTTGCTGTAAGGGAAGTTTGGCAATGCCACCACCGCGCCATAACAACCCGACGTTCATCTCGCCTCCAAACCGCGAACAAGGTCCTCCTATACTTCTTCTTTTATGGGTAGATCTTAGGATCTTAGAAAGAAAGTTCGTTCTCAACAGAGCCGGACCTATCTCACGTTTTCATGGAAAACCGTGAAAAAAAATATATTTTCGAGTCCGCCGGAAACCGCCACCTCCAGCGGCCAAACCACCGCCGACCGATAGCCATCGCCTCGACGGAGGTGGTGGTGGTGGCTGGCTGGCCAGGGAAGTGACCGGACGGCCGGTGACGAATCGCGGAAGAGCTACAAGTAATATAAGTTTTTTGAGTCCAGGTTTTCGGGTTCTGTAGAAGATGAACAGTAAAAACATTTTTATAATATAAAAATTATGTATATAGTATATAAGGAAAAGATATATCAAATTAGCGCATTTTGATGCTGCAAAACGAGGCACTTAAAGGCCGATTTAGGAAAAATTACCAGTCACAAAAGTTGTAGCCCATCGAGTCTATATTAATTTAAAATTAATTTCAACTCGTTTGGGTAAGTGGTTTGACCGCAGCACCCGTTTTAGTGGGGGGCTGTACCTAGAGTTTGGCAGAAACTAAAATGAATGCCCACTCTTCGTCCCTTGTCCAAATGACCTGAAATTTGAACAGGGGGTTACCCTTAGCCATACTCAGAGGCTTTACAAAAATGAGAATTTTTGGAGATATTTTGCCTAAAGTTTTTGTTTTAATTTAATAAAGTTAGAGTAATTTATTTAAGTGGTCAAATGACCTCCAAACCCTCCCAAATTTTGGTGAGTGGTCGCTGGATATAAAACCTAGCTCAGTACAAAATTCCAACTCATTTGGATGAGTTTCGGGTAGTAAATCACATATCCGTAACTAGACATTAATGAGGCATTTTTGAGTAAAAAGTGCACTAAGAGGTTGGAATGGTCAAATCACCTCAAAAAAAGCCGATATTTTGACCACTGACTTAAAAGGGTTATTATAACCCACTTGGAGAAAAATGGTGTGGTTTAGGGTTGATTTACCCTAGGATCCAAACTCAAACCCTAAAGGGAGGGTTTTGAGGGTTGTGAAGGACATTGGGGCAAATGCCCTCGTATTACTTTGAAATTCAGTAGAGTCGACGTTAGCATAATATAAATCATCTGGATGGAATCTCGGAGGATTTGGAGATAGGTAGATACCTCAAAACCCTAACCTTAGTTTTAGGGTAAAATCTAAAATAAGTAAAATCAGTCACTAAATATTATCCAAAAGCTGTGAAACTCAGGTAAAGTGAGTTTTGGAATGGGTAAAACCTATACCAATTTTACTGGAATTTTATGATGTTTATTTCTTGCACTTTATTTGTAAAGTTTGCTATAGCCCTAATTGACGTTTTAATTATTTAGATCTTTTTGTTAATTGAAACCCCATGAAATCTTGGAAGTAAATGTTTTAGGTCAGAATAATTTCTTCTAAATTTTTGTATAATTTTTAGTTGAGTAAATCTAGTACTTCATTCACAAATGTTAAAAAGGGGTTTTATGGTTTAAAAATTAATTATGGATGATATTGCTGTTAAAAAATTATGAGACTTAGGAATTGAAACTTTCAGGCCATTATATGCTTGTGGATATTTATTCTTAATTTTTAGAATCTTAGTTACGACACTTTCTTTACAAGTCCACCTTATGGAGATTTTTGATAATTAATTTATTCAGAGATTAATACTTGCTAAAAAATTATGAAAATTGTCTAATGCTATTTTTAAGGTTGTATCTGCATATTATAATTAATTTATAATTTTTGAATGAATATTCTCTGTACTTGATTCATAAATAACGAAAGATAGAAAATATTACTAAAATAGTTTTAGTGCCCTTTTGATGATAGAAAAATTGTGAAACTTTGGATTTACTATATTGAGATAAAATAATATTTATAATAATTTTGTTGGACATCTTGCATGAGTAATTAGGGTAGTTCATGTTCAAACCGGTAGCCCTTGGAATTTTTGAGGAAATTAATTAAATGCCAGATAAATTAGGAAAAATTATAATTTTCTGATTATAGGCTAATTATATCATGATATACCTCTAGTAAATAAGTTAGGGTATTTGGATGAGTATTGGATCATTTCCTATCCGGTTCGACATATAGCATAGGATAGTCTGCAATTAGCAATTTGTGTTAACAGTCATAGGATATGATGGGGCACAACGTTGGAGTTAGTTAATCTGCTGAATTGGATGGATGTGAAAGTGTTCACCATATAAGGATGGGAAGGTTAGTGAGAAATGGTGTTGGCTAGAGTTAAGAGGTGCTCGGGTTCGATGAAAGATCGTCTTTCCCGAAGAGAGGAAGGTTAAAAATCACACTAGATTAGTCTATCGTAACACGAGAAGGTAATGGGTAAGGGAATCAACCAATAATAATAAGTACCTTGCGAAAGGGAACAATGGGCGTAATCCCATCATAGTTTCTAGTGCCCCTTGAGAGCCCTTCACAGGGAATACCGGGGGCAGTCCTGGGCCTAAGACCCTGGTGTTTGAAAAAAAGGGTCTTACAGATTCACCACTATGTGAACGACCATGGACTTTTGAGTGTTGTGAGCACAACCAATGGCTGATGCGGCATGTTAGCATGGAGCTGGCAACTTTTGCATTTATGTACGAATTCTGCCACATCTTTCTTCATTGTTGGAGAATAGAAATCCTTGCATAGGGTTTTTGGGCCAAGGCCTTCCCACCTAAGTGTTCTCTGCATATTCCTTTGTGGATGTCCCTCAGGGTATATTCTGCCTCAGCTACTTGTCGGCAGATTAGGTAGGGTCCGAAGAAGGCCCGCTTATAGAGCTCTCCATCGATGATGACGAACATTGCGTCTCGTATCTAGAGTCATCGTGCTTTAAGGCATTGCTGGGAAATTTGTTCATTCTCATCTGGGCTCGTAGGGGAGTGATGAGTCAAAATTTTATAAGATTTTTCGGACTCATTTGGGCTCATTATCACGCAAAAGCACTTCACTTTTAGCTCTTAAACGTTCATATTTCTTTTGGTATACACTTTCACACGAAGTGTGCGTATTGCCCGTTGTGGTGCATGATTGTGCTCACTTTTACTGGAGGTAGGCACATGGTGCTCCCCACTGTGTTTTTTATGTTCAATTGCAATTTTGGACATGCGGGGGCAGAGCCCAATCCTCTTTTGAAATTTTGTGTATTTCGCACGATTGTGCAAATTTACTTCATGCACGGGTGTTTTCCCATGTGTTCACTCGTCCTGGATGAGGTATAGATTTTCATGATCGCACGACCGTGTGAATTCTTTCGCGCACGAGCTGTTTAGCTCGTGCATGACCATGTGCCAAAATTCTGAGTTTTGTTTCCGCTCGTGCGATTTGTTCATGCACAGTTGATGTCAACCGTGCAAGAAAAAATCACACGAGCGACTTGCTTTGTTTGAAAAATTTTATGTTTTTATTGCCCGTTTGTTTCCTTCACGCACGGTTGGATTCAACCGTGCGAGAAGAAAATCGCACGAGCTCCTATTTGGCCTGAAAATTAGTATTTTGTCACAGCCCGTGTGTTTTTGTTCACGCATGGTGGTTGCAACTGTGCAAGAGGAGAAATCGCATGGGCGGATCCTTGGCATGTAGTGAATATTTTGTCGCAAATATCACACGGTTCAAATTGCTGACTTCCTTAAAGTTCAAGAATAATTTCTTCAGTAACATCAAATTGGAGTTTCTCAAGTTGGCAGTTCAATGTTTGAACAATATCTTCATCAATGTTTGAACTACATCTTCATCACTGTCTTCATTCTTATAAAGGTCATGCTCCTTTGGTGGTTCAATATTAATACGTGGAATTTGAGTGTCCTCATTTACAATCAATTCTTTGAATTTAGTAGATAGATTTTTTTCTTGTACAGAACTAGCAAATGTGTTTTTTCCGACATTTAACATGTTAGCCTCATCAAATGTAACAAATATATATTCTTCTATTTTTGAAGTTCTTCTATTGTATCATCTATATTATTATTCAGTAAAACTTGATTATTGTGTTGAATAACATTCGACGTATCATAGTTACGTCGATTAATATTCGATGCATATTTTGAGTTATGTAGAGTATTATTTAATGTATGTTTAGCATTTTTATGTTTCTGTTAAGTTTTATCTTTTCCTGAATTTTTCTTGGAGCTTTTCCAAGAATTCCTTCCTGAAAGAATGTGCTAGGGAGATTTCTATTACCATGATTAATTTTTGATGTTGAAGGTGAATCTTCAAGTAAGGGAATTTGAGATTTGCCATTAGACTTACTAAAGTTCACTGGATTCTTCCATGCAGGTGTATAAGAGGTTCCTTCATTGTTCAACGGATCGTCACCCAAGCCCATGTGTTTGAATCTCATATTAAGATTATGTGTTGAATTTTTTAGCTTGTTGTTTCTTCCATTGAGACAATCCTCTAATTCGTTAGCTTTATTAAGGGATTCCTGAAGGTCGGCATTTACTGCCTCCAGGGATGTTATGATTTTATTAAGTGTGAATATTTTACATATGAGCTCATAATTTTCTGCTTTAGTAATAGTTTGTCTAATTTCCTAGATAAATCATATCTTTTTAAGATTTTGTATTAATTTAGAATCTATTTGTATTTTTGTAGGATTTCTTGAGTTTTTGAGCAATTTTGGTAAAAATTTCTAGTACACCCCCTTGGTTATGCCCGTGAATGAGATTGTGTCAACATAAAGTAAGTTCTAGACAGAATGTCAAGTTTTGAAGCTAATTTCCTAAAGATTTAAAGTATATGCCCTCGGTCATGCCCTTGATTGAGTCTGTGTAGGCCATGTCTAGTTGATTTGATGCATATCCTGCTGATATGAAGCCTTTCACAACGATGTGCAAAGTCACGCCTGTGACATTCAATGTTCATACCTGTGTAAGCTGTCACACCAATATACATGCCCTTCCCATAGGTATGAAGCATGTCACACCCAATTTAATAAGTTACGCCCGCGTCAATCAATTGTCACTCTTGTGTTGCTCAATATTCCACATGGATTCGTCTAACAATCAATTCAATAACATTGTCATCTGCAGACCTTTACATGCCCGTGACTGAGGTTGTGTAATCTAGATACATTCACCCAGCTCACGCCCTGTTGTATTCCCATCAATGTTGTCGTGTAATTCCCGAAACTTTGATTTCACTCGATTTTGCTCCAGTTATCGCCAGATTCATCTCCCTACCATTAATTCCACACCACGCCCTAGGTCATGCCCCTGACAAAGGGCGTGTAATATCAAATTTCAGCCTATAAAATGAAGCCCGATACTAACAATTTTCTCCCTCTCCCCCTGCCCATTTGGACATACATACTCTTGTATTTTTTGTTATTTTAATTGTAGTTTTCTTTTCTTGTATTTTAGATCCATGTATTTTCCTTGTACGCAATAGTACTTAATTTAATTTTAAGCAATATCCCTTCTTTTTCATGTATCCTTTTTATTTCACGTCAAGTAATTAAATATTCAGTTTTTGATTATTGCAATCTTTGAATGAATACTTCGTTTCTTTACTATCTCTTTTCTTCCTTATATTTATTCTTGAATTATAATATATCGAGTTCATATTAAGATTATGGACTTTGATATTAATTTTCATATTCTAGTTAGCTGGGAGGCTCATGTGTATGAGTCTATCACTCAAAAATAAAAAGAGTTGCTCGCAACCCTCAAGAGAGGATGATGTAAATCCTTAGGATTAGTGTCAAATTCAATAGTGAGATTTACCTCGATAAAGCAAGCTTTAGGGGTTTCAATTATAGAACGAGAGTTCGGTCGATCAACCTAATCTAAGGTGGGCATATTCATATTTTAGGAATCTCCGCGGTCAATGACTAGATTAGAAGTTTATAAATCATCTTTTATATTTCATTTCAAAGCGAGTTGTGATTAAGTGTTTTATTTTCTTATTTCTTACCTACTTTAAATTAGTAAGTAACCTTGATTTTACTTGATAAAATAATAGTTGTTTTCTCCAATTAGAAGTACTTGACACGCTCATGATTAATACAACCTTGATAATTTTAATATCCCGTGTTATATTTTTGATAGGTACACTTGCCTTATTCGATTTTAGATTGGAGAATATTTTCATAGATCTTAAATTTCCCTAGCAAGTTTTTGGTGTTTTTGCCAGAGATTTTGTTGATATTTTGAAAAAATAAATAAAACACGATTCATTTTTCTTTCTTTCTTTTATCTTTTTCTCTTCTCCCATCCAAAAAATTATGTTGTAATTAAATTCTTGAAAAACAAGATTTGGATGTCATCTCATCGCATGTCCTAATACCTTGCGAGCCATCACGTCCACAACTAATTAAAACATCAAAACCAAAATCACTTTTATCTTTTTTTAGAAAGTTTAAAAACAAAAAAAAAATTAAAATATATAATCTCAACATTTTTTTAAAAATCTATAAAAATTAACAATAATATTTTCTTTTATTTTGTTTTGTTTTAACATGTTTTGCAGGTGTTCATGTGGTCTACCTATCTCTAAATTAGGGATGTTACCTTTTCCCCCTCTTTTCATGTATGTTGCATTTTCTTTTATACCTCACTTTTTATCTGTTTACTTTTTTTATCCTTCAAACTTTGTTTCATTGAGGACACTGTTTAATATTAAGTATGCCGCGTTATCCTTTATTTTAAATTTTGTAGGAAATTCAAAAAAGTTTTAAACTTAGAAAATTACAAAAAATCCAAATACTTCAAAATTTTTTAATCTTTTTTTAACTTCAAATAAAATATTTATTTTCTTTTTATTAGAACATAAAAATTCAAAAAAAATAGAAAAACAGGAATTTTTTTTAAAAAAAATTAGAATAGTGAAAATCTAATTTCTTAGAATGAGAGATTTGGGATGTAATCCAATTATATCTCCTAATACCGATGAGAGTCTTCCCAGGATATTCCAAATACCTTAGAATTTGAAAAACATGAATTTTTTTTTAAAATTTAGAATAGTGAAAATCTAATTTCTTAGAATGAGAGGTTTGGGATGTTATCCCATTGTATCTCCTAATACCGGTGAGAGTCTTCCCAAGATATTCCTCGGGAAGTCCAAGAATTAGCAAAATAAATTAGGATTGTGAATTATGAATATTGTATTTTCTAGTAGTTTTATTATTTTAAAAAATACCCAAAAATAGATCATATCCAAAATTTCAAAAAAAATTGATCCTAGATTTAAACTTAAAATATTGAGAAAGCATGAATAGTAGGTTGTTATTTTTTTCCTTTAGTTTATTTTTTAAGTTAAGGTTTTTATAATTTTAATCTAATTTCATTTGTTAATCATTATAATTTTATCTGCTAGTTAAATATTTTTAAAAGTCTTAGCTAAATATCTTTCTTTTCTCATTTTTTTTCATAATTTAGAACTTATCTCTTTAATCCCTGAATTTTACTTCAAACTTACTTTTGATTTAAATAATTTTTTTGTTTAATTATAAATGTTATTATTGCTTTATAAATATTTTTCATACTTTGCTCTAGAATAGCAATACCTTTGTGTTTATTGTTTGCGAATGATATCGTTTTGAATGATGAAATGCACGAGGGTGTAAACATAAAACTTGAATCTTGGCAAGATACTTTATAAAAGAAGGGTTTTTTGTTGAGTAGAGCAAAAACGGAGTGTATGGAGCTTAAATTTAGCAATACAAGAAGGACAGATAATTTTGTTATTAAGTTGGGTTATTAAGATATTTCACGTAGTGAGAGTTTTAAATATCTTGGATCAATAGTTCAAAAAGATGGAGGTATTGATAAAGATGTGACACATAGAATCAAAGTGAGTTGGTTGAAGTGGAGAGACACGTCAGGGATCTTATGTGATCGTAAAGTACCACTAAAACTTAAGAACAAGTTTTACCGTACTACAATTAGACCCGCGATGCTCTATGGTTCTGAGTGTTGGGCAGTGAATTGTGTACATGTGCAAAAAATTAGAGTTGTGGAGATGAGAACGCTTAGGAGGATACGTGGACACACAAGATTAGATAAAATTTGGAATAAAAGTATGAGGGATAAGACAGGAGTAGAACCAATTTCAAAGAAGATGCGAGAAGCTCATCTAAGATGCTTTGGACACATACAAAGGAGACCATTAGAGGCACCTGTTAGGGATTGTGAGAGTCCAGTCACTATGCATGTTAGACTAGGGAGGGGTAGACCAATAAAGACTTGGAATGTAACTAAAAAGAAAGACATGATGTACTTAGTCATTAGTGAGATTTTGACAAAAGATAGGGCACAATGGCGACAAAGGATCCATATAACCGACCCCACTATAGTGGGATAAAGGCTTGAGTGTTGTTGTTGTTGCTCTAGAATAGTAAAATCTTAAGTATGAAAGTATTTGATGAGTAGTATTTGTAAATATTTTTAGTATTAAATTTTGTCTAATATTAGTTAGAATTAGTAATTGTTTGTCTATTTTTCTGAATAAATCATATATTTTTAATATTTTATACTAATTTAGTTTTTTTGTAGGATTTTTTTTGTTTCTGTACAATTTTTTGTAAAAATTCCTAGCACATGCCCTCGGTTACCCTCGTGATCGAGGCTGTGTCAACATAAAGTCAGTTCTAGACCAGTTTCCATGTTTTGAAGCCAATTGACCAAGGCCATGTTGGCAATGTCTAACTTATTTGATGCATGTCTCGCTGAGATGATCTATCGTCGGACTCCAAGTCTAGTTCTCCCAGTGGCATCTTCACCTTGGACATCCTTCTCCTCACCTTCTTTACCAGCTCTTACCTGATCTACCTCGAGGAGACTCTTCTCTCAATTGTGAAGCTTGCTAACTCGGCAAGCACCACTATTCATCTTTTCCAGCAAAATAAGGACATAGTTCTTCTCATCCTTTTAAACTTGTTTCATTCTGAAATTTGGGGTCCTTCTCCTACAAAATCTTTTGTTAGGGGTAGTCTATATTTTGTCACTTTTATTGACTATTTTTCTAGATGTACTTGGTTGTACTTGTTGAAATAATGTTCTGAATTTTTTTTATTTTCAGTACGTTCTATAATGAGATATGTAATCAGTTTGATTTCCCTATTAAAATGCTTCGCATTGATAATGACAATGAGTATCTTAGTAATCAATTCTCGGTTTTTTGAATGCATGGAGATATTATACATCAAACTAGTTGTCCATATACATCTCAACAAAATGGAATTGCTGAACGTAAGAACCGTAATCTCCTTAATGTGGCTCGCAATCTTCTCACTCAAATGAGTGTTCCTCGGTCCTATTGTGGTCTTTCGATTCTTATTTCTTATTATCTCATCAACCAAATTCCTTCTTTAGTTCTCAACGGTAAGACCCCTTTCTCTATCCTATATCCTGGGGACACACCATTTCCTTTACCTCCACGCATCTTTGGTTGCACAACATTTGTTTGCTCTCCTTCTCCTAGCCATGACAAACTGTCTCCTTGCTCCATTAAGTGCATCTTTTTTGGTTATTGTCTGACCCAGAAGGGATATCAGTGTTATGATCCCCTTCTCCGAAAATAGTATATTTCTACAAATATCACTTTCTTTGAAGATTCTCCTTACTTTTCTCACACCTATACCCTCCTACCGTCTGGTGATACCTCTTCTCTACCTATTGTCTCTTCACCTTTACCTGATCCTGTGTTTCTTCCTCCTCTACCAATTTCTGATTCCCCATACATTTCTCCTTATACTACTTTTCTACCTGAGCTATTAGTAACAGTTCTCGGGCTAGCAGTCTCTCCGATGGATGGATCTCATACTACAGACAAGTCAGTTCTTGATCATCCCATTGCTCTTCAAAAAGGAGTTTGGGCATGCACTCAACATTCTTTTCATGATATTGTTTCTTATGCTCGGCTGTCTCCTTCTTGCAAGAGTTTTTCTCTCGCTCTCTCGGCTAATGTTGTCCCAGTTACCTATCAAGAATCTCTTGCTACCCCTTATTGGAAAGTTGTTATGGATGTAGAGGTGAAAACTCTTACTGAGAGGGGTACTTGGACCCTTGTTACAACCCCTCAAGAGCGGATGTGGTTGGATATCGCTGGGTATTTATGATCAAGTTTCCTCCTTATGGTATTATCGATTACTCTAAAGCTCAACTAGTTGCCAAAGGCTTTACTCAGACATATGGTATGGACTTCTTTAACACCTTCTCTCCAGTTGCTCATATTATTACGATCCGTATTCTCTTCTCCATACCTGTTAACAAAGACTGGGAAATGTCTTAGTTAGATGTCAAGAATGCCTTTATTTATGGAGATCTACAGGAGATAGTTTATATGGAGTAACCTCCTGGGTAGGTTTCTCAAGGGTGTCTCAGGTGTGTAGATTGAGAAGATGATCAATGGACTTAAGCAAAGCTCGCAAGCCTTGTTTGAGAATTTTAGCAAAGGTATCTCTATTATTAGGTTTGATTGGAGTGTTGCTGACCACTCTCTATTCATATACAAGAATTTTATATGGCTAGTTATTCTGACTATTTTTTTGGATGAAATTCTTCTTATAGGGGATGATAAGAAGGAAATTGATCTAACAAAGAAGCATCTTCTTTAACACTTCGTTACAAAAGATATGGGTTCTCCCAAGTACTTCATAGGGATTGAAATCTCCAAAAATCCCAATTCAGTAGTGCTCTCGCAATGGAAGTATTTCTTGGATCTTTTAAAAGAGATAGATCTTCTTGGGGATAAACTTGCTCGATGTCCAATGGCTATTGGTGATGACAAGTGTTGGAATGAGGATTCTCTTCTTTCAGATATCACTAAGTACAGACTGCTTGTGGGAACCCATCTATCTAACACTCACAAGATCGAATATCTGTTGTGCAGTAGAAAGGGTAAGCTATTTTATGTAAGCACCCAAGGAGTGTCATCTTCAGTCGACTCTAAAGATCTTTGAATATGTGAAAGGGTCTCTAGAAAAGGGAATGTCGATTTAGAAAAATAATCATTTGAGGGTTGAAGCCTACTCTGATGCTAGCTATGGTGAGTACAAGGTGGATAAAAAGTTTATTCCAGGTTTTTGCACCTTCATAAGAAAAAATCTAGTCAGCTGGAAGAGCAAGAAATAGTTTGTAGTCTCAAGGTCAGGTGTTGAAGCTGAATACAGAAGAATGGCTTTGACTACTTGCGAGTTGAATTGGTTACAGACACTTATGCTTGACTTAGGAGAGGTCAATGATCGTCCCCTGCCAATATTCTGTGACAACAAGACAACTATATATATTTTGAAGAATCTTATGTTTTATGAGAGGATAAAGCATATTAAAGTAAGCTACCATTTTATTAGAGAAGAGATATTGAAAAATAAAACCTGCACTCTATTTATCACCTTTGATACAGAGTTAGATGACATTTTTACCAAACTAGTATCCTCTTTCTCGAACATCTATAATAAGTTGGTCAAGGTTGACATATATGCTCCATCTTGAGGAAGAGTGTTAGAACATGTGGAGTCTGGATGGTCTGGCAGATAGATTTGGCAGACAGGATTGGCAGTCTAGCTGGCAAGTCTGGCAGACAGGATTAGTGATCTGGCTCTAATTCTGGTGACCTGGTTTAGCGATCTGGCACTTGTGCTTTGTAACCACAAATGTGTTTAGCTGTATAGTTTGGAGGTAAAAAAGAGTTGGCCGCAGTGCGGTCTGGTTGTCAACTGAGGTTAGTCATAGTTGTGGTCTGGCGGTTACTACCTGCCTAACCTCCTTAGGTGGTCCTGTGTGTTTACCGTAACTATTCCTTTTGGTGATCAACACAGTTTGATCGCAGTAAAAGTTTGGCAGTTCCCAAGTACTATCGTCATTGTTGTTTGGTAGTTAGATTCAATCTAACTGCAGATATTCCCCCAGGAGTTGTCCGCTACATACTGACAGATAGAGACTAGAGCAACCTAGTTGATATCTTCTCGAGCTCTGTGTAACTATATGGTTAGCTTGTCTAACCGCACAACCTGCACGGTCAGGTTTTTATCTATCCCCTAATCGCATGTGATAGGCATTATGTATTTTCCCTCTTATTTTTTATCTCTCTACCCCCTATTTCTATAAATAGGGGGAATACCCTTGTATTATTTCAAATCATGATCAAAATAGAATAGTGGACCGAGAAGTCCCGTGTCCATGGAGAATAAAAATAGGTTAGAAGAAATTTTTAAGCATATAACTAATTATAATGTATTTAGATTAATAGTCAGAAAGATATATCCACTTCTAAATGAAAGAACTATCGATCCATCCTAGGCATAGTGTAAGCGAGAGCAGCAATGCAAAATGCAATATTATAAGCCCAGAACTACTAGAGTGGCCTACATAGAAATCCATCAATGTTGATTGCCATAGGCTTGCCCGACCACACCTTCTCCAATACACTCAACACCAACTAGTTCTATCCATCATTAGGACTTAATTAGGATGAATGTTAAGGCTTAGGTTTAAGGCAAGGTAGAGCAAAGATAAATATGATTGCTTTATCGCACTTAAAAAAAAATTTGAGCTTGCAGTGAAGCTACCAAAAGCAAAGAATAGGTGAGTGATACCCCTAGACTTAGACTTAAGCACATGTGGTCACTCACCACTTTCGCATACCAATAAAATACATTTCTCATTTTGTATATATTTTTCTTTTTTCTCCCTTTTTTAATTTTAACATACACGCACCCGGATATATAATTTTAACTTTTCTCCATATAAAAAATGATTCACAAATTCAAAAATCATAATAATATAAAAATTTAAGCTCAGATTTTTAAGTATGAAAATTGGTCGACATTTTGGCTCGTGTTTTAAAATGGTGGAGGGGAATCAATAAAATAGGTGGTAGGCACAAAATTAGCTTAACAATGGTAGTGGAAATATGTTAGGATGTAAATGCTCAAACTATCAAAATGAAAGCCTAAATCCTATAGGTAGATTTAATTACTATTAAGTGCACATACTTCAAAGGTCACTATGGTCAAGTTTTAGACACCAAGAAAGTGGATCCCCTAATCATGAACCTAGAATATAATACTAGAGATTCAACAAACAACTCTTAATTTAGCTTCAGAGTTGATCTTGTTCTAACAAAAAGTGGATATAAACAAATGACAATTAAAAAAATACACTGTATTTAGCATATACAAAAAATTATCTCTAAATTATTTCTATTCGAGAACATGGGCACTCGACTAGGCGAACTACATGAATCTACGGTTCACTTAGTAATTTAAAAAAATTTGATTATAAATAAAGTTTTCCTACCATCCTAAATATTACAAACACAGATAAAAAAATTTTAAGCGATATCTTAGTGGGTGCAACATGATATGCACATAAATGAAGACAATTTAAAATTTAAAAGAAAAATTGGAGCAAATTTTTGAATAAAACTGTGCTAACAAAATGCAAAATGAATGTGTAGTGCTAGCGTGGCTAACAAAAAACTACCCCTAGACATAAACCTAGAATTATCCTTAATACACACAAATATGCAAAGACATTAAATGAGTGCAAGAAAAATAAGTTGGGTAGAAATTTGTTACCCATGCCTGAGAATGGGGCATTCCTTAAGATTGCACTAGAAAATTCTACCCATTGTTCTAACCACGTTAAATAAGAGATAATCACCATCAGTTTCTAGCGGGGGTTAAGAAAATAACACAAACAAAACATAAATAGAATTAAAGCAAGGAGATAACATGGGGTGCCTCCAAAGTGTGCTTTGTTCACCGTCCATGAGTTGGACTAAATACATGTATTAGTAGTTTTATAATAATTTTTATGCAAGGATTAGAAGAACAAAAGTATGAAAATCCTAATTACTCGTTATATAAGCTCATCAAAATGATCAACTATAAGCATATTTGAAATAGTAACTAAAATAAATGAAAATGGTTCGAAGAACTAGTTGTGATGGTGGATAGAGGATCAGTCCTCAATCCACAAATCTCTTTCTTTTTCGATCTCTTGTTCTCTCTAATAGACAATCATCAAAGAAAAATCTCTTGCCACCCTGCACTCAATCCTTAAGGGGAAAAACAAATAGTGACAGTGGGCCGGAATAGGAATTGTGTTTCGTCACTGTCAAATGCTTTCTCTGTCATGATGGTACTTCAAGATTACCCAAGAATGGGTCAATAAACTCATGCAACTATAGGGGGATACATGAAAGAACATTAATTTTAAAAGGAGAGGGATGAGGAATAGTAAACATATCGCTTTTTGAATTATAAGAAAGATTTTTCACGAAATAAAATGGAAGAACAAATTGGTCATTAAAAGCAGGAGAGGCCGTCGTCTCACTCCCATAAGATTTCACTGAAAGATCATTGCCAGTCACAATAAAATCATTGCAGAAAATGATGAGCTGCAAGGAATTTTGATGATAAGTTTGACTTTCTCCTCCAGTGATGAGGTAGGGACCTCATAATAGAGGAAAATATCCTCGTCAGTGCAACTCAGCACAGCTTCAGGCTCCATAGGCTCATCCTACACATCTAGACAATGGATAATAAGAATAAAAGATATATGCATAAATTTACATGAAAAAGTCTGAGTCGAGACAAGGCTTAGTATAAAGTCAGATAAATGAGAAGATATATCCTCATGCACTAAATCCAAAGGTAATGATGGCACCATAGAGAAAGAAAACTCCAAAATGTCATCATAGTGATCAACAACTGGGCTATTAGATACATCCACTGTGCTCCCATAAGAATACAGTGGCAGAGCATATATATCATCAATAAAGGAAGGAGATATACAATAAGGTAATAGTATGTTTGGGATAAGCACTTGCTTATCTTCCTCATCCTTTTGCAATTTCAATTTATCATTATCCTTCAACATGTGATCAACACTCTGATAGCATAAGCAATGTCTCCTGATTGGTTCAGACCAAGAAGAGGACAGACCACATGGTGAAGGCAATGCTCGTGATGGAGAAGCATAATCATAATAGGTGGGTTCACTGCATGAAGATTGCATCGAGGCTACAGATGCAGAAGGTCCATACAATGAGTCATACAAATTATGAGCACATATTTCTGAATAGCAATAAAAACATTGATGACTAAACAACTTACACATATTACATTATTTAGCAGAATACATTTTTTTATTTAAGGATGGATTTATAAATAGTCAAAGAAAAATGAACTTAATATACGAAATATAGAAATGAAATTAGTGAAAACTTGAATTTAGAAATACTTCGAGAAGAATTTACAAGGATGGAGAAAATAAGGAAATTAAAAATCACAACAATGCGATAAACAAATGGAAAAAAATCAATCTCTTCAATCCCTTAAACAAAAAATAACATGTTTCGTGCTCCCCAACAATGGTGCCAAAAACTAGATGTGTGTTCCACAAAATCAGGGTAGGGGCAAGTGCACCCACTATTATCATAAAGAAATAATAAAACAAAGAGTGATCCCTGAGTCAGAGCACAGAAAGGTGGATTCTACTTCTAGGATAGACTTACGATCAAAGTCTCTTAAGTCTGTGTTTTCAGGGGGGGTGGGGTTGATTTAAACTAAGAAGTACTTATTGTTTATAGAAAATTAATTAACTATACAGCTCACCGACACCATCTGCCCACCACAGGTTGCCGACCTCCGCTTTATTTTTTTGCGGGTTGTCGGCCTCCACATCATACAACACTCGTATCAATCAAGAGAACGAAGCCACATAACTCATTCACAATGCAACAATTAGAAGACCATGGAATAAATAACAAATACAAGGAACTAGGTTGCCTAGGCAATTCTAAATAAATGAACAAAGAGAGACACATGCTTTAATACATAAATAGCAAGATTTTAGCACATGTTTATTTCACCACCATTAATAAGATAGAAGAAAAGCAACAACCTGCTCAACCTAGTGTGCGGGAAGGAATAAAAGAGATACAAACAGTGCATGAGAATATTCTATATGGGAGAGGTTGATCTTGTTACAGACTTGGAGCTCCATTATTATCTACTCCTTGTGCTTCTCTTCTGAATCCATAAGAGCAAACCTTTTAGCTATCCTTTGAGGTCTACTCAGACTGTTAAGTCCTTTTTGAGAGATGAGAGGAGTGGAATCCGTGATGATTTCATCCTACAATGGAGAATTTGGAGGAGTAGGAATTGGTGTTCACTCAAGGTGAATAGGGGAATTCTGATGTGATTGATGTTCAGGGGAAATATGAGATGTGATTGGGGATTGAGGAGGAGTGAAAATATTGAAGTTTGGTTGGGTTAATATGTTGATGGATGGAGCTGTAACAAGATGTGATGGAGTAGGAGAAAGTGGAGTAGTAGTATGAAGTGTTGGAGATTATGGAGGTGTTGGAATTGAGGTGGATGGTTGATGGACAGTAGGAGGGTTGGCTGGAGGAGGAGGAGCAGGGAATGCTTCATCAGGGTGAGGAGAGGCTGTGAATACCCTAGTGTCCTCAGCTGATCTAGAAGAGGTGGAGGCCTAAGATGGCTTTGGGATAGTTCTTGCCCATTTACCATAGAGGGAGGAGTCCAACCTCTTACTTGCATTAATAAATATGGTCTGAGAGACCATTAGTTCTGAAGCCTTAGACTGAAGGAAGATTTCCAGAATCCTCCCAAGACAAACCTTCTTCTTGGAGTTCTTCCTTTTGATCAAATCAAATATTAACTCAGCCCAGTTGACTGATTTCTTATTAACCAAAGCAGACATTATTGAAAACTACTGCCTGTTAATATTATCATGGGCAGAGTGCCTGGCAAGTAGCACCTTGCCTACAACATCTGCTAAAAACTTGTATTCTATAGACAAGTTCTTCTTAAGCAGCTTGGATGGTATTCCCTAAGGATGACCCATCCTAACTAGCATACTGCTATATTCAGAACTATCCCGTTCTAGATTGTTCTCTCCATTTAGTAACTCAAACAGTTCAGAAATAATTGCTGGGGTAAGAAGAACCTGTTGTCCTGAGATGGTCCCAACCATGGACGAGTCATCAGGAGTTGTCAATGTATAGACCCATTCTTTGATTTCTATAACTAGTAACTTGATCCTTTGAGTCATGATCTTCCTCAGACCTTGATCATCACAAAGCTGAAGAATATCTTGGAAAATCTGATCGCAATGCTTGAATGCTTCGAAGTCGATATCAAAACCTGCATCAAACTTCATTGCTGAAAGGATAATAGCTAGAATCGCCATAGGTTTTTGTAGACTCAAGAGAAAGACGATTAAGTGCAAGAGAAATTGGAAAGCACGGGATATAGCTCGAAGAGAAACCTTATTATAGGTTTTTGGAATGTGAAGAGGCGAGCTTTGTCCCACAATAAAATAAAGAAAACTTCAATCTTAGGTCGATGATAGATGTATCGACAAATACTATCGTCGGCCTCTGAATGAAAAGGGGAAAATAGATCGTCGATCTCAGGTCGACGATTTATTTTCTGAAGTAATGTCGTCTAACTCCGGTCGACGATTTTTAACTTCACACAGAGCTGTCGTCGATCTCAGGTAAATGATAGAGCTCAAGAGGAGTTCACAGATCATCGATCTCCATTCAATGATTTGTGAATAGATCTTCAAATTAAGACAAAAATTAAATTAATCCATTCCATTTATCATTCCAAGCTGATTTAGGAAGAATGGATGTTTTTTTCATCCAAAAGCTTGGTGAAGATATCTGCTCTTTGAAAATCAGTTGAGATAAAGTTAAGATTAATTTTCTTTTTGTCTACACTATCTCTAAGGAAATGATGCCTTATTTCTATATGCTTGGTTCTAGAATGATGAATTGGATTCTGAGCAATAGAAATTGCACTAGTACTATCACAAAATATAATTGAATTATTTAGATTGTATCCATAATCCAGCAATTGATTTTGAATCCACATTATCTGTGAACAGCAACTGCCAGTTATAATGTATTCAGCCTCTGTAGTTGAAGTTGACACTGATGTTTGCTTCTTGCAAATCCAAGACATAAGCCTATCACCAAGGAATTGGCATGTTCCTGATTTGTTTTTCCTGTCTACTCTACATCCAGCATAGTAAGCATCTGAGTATCCAGTTAACTTAAACTCTGACTTTGTTGGATACCAAATTACTAGATCAGGGCAACCCTTTATATATCTTAAAATTTCTTTTTAGCAAAATTAGATGAGATTCTTTAGGGTTCGCCTGGAACCTAGCAAAAAGACATGTAGAGAACATGATGTCTGGTCTACTTGTTGTGAGGTATAATAGGGATCCAACAATAGCCCTATAAGTTTTTTAATCAACAGGTTTCCCTTTTTCATCAGAATCAATCACAACATTGGAAACCATGGGTGTTTTTATTGCCGAGGCATCAGCCATCCCAAATCTTTTCACTAATTTCTTAGCATACTTGGACTGAGATATGAAGATGCCATCAGGCAATTGTTCACTTGGAGACCAAGGAAGTAAGAGAGTTCACCCATGCTACTCATTTCAAACTTAGAATTCATCAGGTCAGAGAACCTTTTGTATAGTTTGGAATCAGTAGAGACAAAAATAATATCATCTACATAAATTTGTACTAACAAGATTCTATCATAATGATGTCTAATAAATAAAGTTCTATCTACTATGCCTCTAGAAAATTTATGCTCTAAGAGAAAACTAGCTAAGGTTTCATACCAAACTCTTGGAGCTTGCTTTAAACCATATAGAGCTTTATGCAATCTAAAAACACAAGAGGGATGAGTTGAAGAGATAAAACCTGGAGGTTGTTCAACATAAACCTCTTCCTTTAGCTCTCCATTGAGAAAGACACTTTTGACATCTATTTGATATATACTTTGAACTTTTTATAGATAGCATAAGCAAGAAATATCTTGATGTCTTCTAGCCTTGCAATAGGAGCAAAGGGCTGATCATAGTAAATTCCTTCCTCTTGCCTATAGCCTTGAGCTACTAGCCTTGCTTTGTTCCTAATAATAGTTGAAAGTCCACCTAGTGCCAACTAGCTTCACCTATGGGGGGGGATAGGTGTCTTGTGGGGTTTTTGCGGAATTTAATATTGTACCTGCACAAGTAAATCAAACAACACAGCACAGAAAAGAACACAGGCAAATTATAGTGGTTCCCCGATTTGGGTACGTCCACTCTCCCCCTACGACCTATCTCCCAAACAGGGATGACTCGGTCACTTCACCAACAGGATTGAAATCCAATCCTTGCACTAACGGAAGGAACCCTTCCTCACGTAGGAGTTACCACTCCCACAACACGGGTTGCACCCAACCCTTACAACTAGGAACCAATCGTTCCTTTACAAAGAAATTGAAACTAGATTGTATTAGAAATACAAACGACTTATGGAGATTAGGGTATTCCTCTTCGTTCGACAACGTGTTCTTGAAGTCAACGATGAGTCTACAACCTTAGATCTGTCTTGGAATGAACCTTCCCGAAACCGGCGGCGGCTTGGAGCGGCGGCTAGGTACTCAGAATAAGCGGCGGCGACGGAGAGCTGCTGCAGTGCTATGGGGATTCAAACTTCGTAGCAAAGGAAGCAAGGTCTTCCAACGGTCACACTAGGATCGGTCGTCTCGATCGATTCGGAAGGGGAAGGTTTTTCCCGATCAACGAATCAAGAGACAAGGGATCTCTGGTTATACGCGTGAGATGCTATGCTAGCCTAAGCTTCTGTCGCCGGAGATCTGGAAGAACTTGAGATCAACAGCGGCGACAACTGCACGAACGACGGAGGCAGTCGACGGAGCAAGATCGCGCATTAGGGCTCGACGGCGGCTTGTCTTTTGAATTCGCGTATCTCGTCCTAGTTCCGCTCATGCATACGGAGGTATATATACCTTAGGTCAAGCACATGACCGTTGTGGGCCCCACCCACAAAAAGACCTAAGTCCGGTTCGAAATACTGCAGGTAACATGGACCGGTCTAGAAAGAATCGGAAAATTTCCTAAGTCAAATTCGGCGAGAATCATAGGTGATTCTCGACGAATCGACGAGAATCACCTACGATTCTCGCCGAATTCTACTTAGCCGAATTTTGGCTGCACTGATATAGAAGCCGGGGAGAATTGGCAGGAGTCACACTTGATTCTCGCCGAATCGTCGAGAATGCAAAGTCATTCTCGACGAATCGGCGAGAATCACTTAGTGATTCTCGACGATTCTGCCTTAGAGAAATTTCTGGCAGCGTTGAGACTGCCGGCTCCAACCGGCGAGAATCAGCTAGTGATTCTCGATGATTTGGACTTAGACGATTTCTCATCTTTCCACCCGTGAGCTAGTCTTTGGCCCATCCTTGCTCCTTGTCTACTCTTGATCTTTCATGAACCTGTGCTTGGAAATAAGTACACTCCAATAGAGAGAGTACACGCAAGCCAACACACTGATCTGCTCAATGAGGGATTACGTTGTGCAGACCCGTGTATATTGACCTACTGCACCCTGACATTGGTGTGTACTTAGCAATGAATAGCTACAAGCACAACTAGAAGGATTTCATCAAATACATAGTCAATTCACCTTAGCTTGTTCAGGGGCTTCTTCAAATCAGGTACATTGTGGATATAATACCCAACAATCTCCCCCTATTTGAAGAAGCCTAAACCCTACAAGCTAAGGTGAATATAACGGCTTGGAAGAAAACACAACTTTGAAAAACCGAGAGTGAGTTGAAATTCCATACCATTATCTTTAGAGCATTTGAAGCATACACCTTAGCACCTTAGCCGAGAGGGTAATCTCCCCCTTTTCTGCTTCTGTAAATCTGGGTCTGGTGCATTTGACACCATGCACCCCCTCAGTTCTTGCACCTATACTTACACTTGAGTTCCTGGCAGATGCTCCCCCTAGATGCACGAGCCTAGAGCTTCTGTAGTCTTCATTCCTCATAGTTTAGCATCCCCAATTCAGTTTTGAAGAGACTGAACTTGGCCTCATCTAAGGGCTTTGTGAAAATGTCTGCAATCTGCTTGTCTGTGGGGACATAGTAGAGAGAGATGTCCTTGTTCTCCACGTGCTCCCGAATGAAGTGGTAGCGCACTTCAATATGCTTCGTTCTGCTGTGCGATACCGGATTGTTGGCAATAGCAATTGCACTGGAGGAGTCGCAGTATATTGGTACTTCCTTGAACTGAAGGTCATAGTCTGCTAACTGATTTCTGATCCATAGGAGTTGTGCGCAACAGCTGCCAGCCGAGATGTACTCAGACTCTGCTGTGGAGGTTGCTACACAATTCTGCTTCTTGCTATTTCATGAGATGAGCCTTCTTTCGAGGAATTGACACGTCCCGGAAATGCTTTTCCTGTCATCCCTACTCCCTGCAAAATCAGCATCTGAAAAACCTATTAGCTCGACATCATTATTTCTCGGGTACCACAAGCCAAGATTAGGGGTACCTTTAAGGTATCTAAGAATTCGCTTTGCAGCGACATAATGAGATTCCTTAGTGTTCACCTGATATCTGGCACAAACACATGTGGAGAACATGATATCCGGTCTACTTGCAGTAAGGTAGAGCAGGGATCCAATGATGCTTCTGTATTTGGTTTCATCAAAAGGTTTCCCTTTCTCATCCTTATCCAGAGACATGGTGGATCCCATTGGAGTCCTCATCGAGGTTGCATTCTCCATTCCGAATTTCTTGAGGAGTTCATTGGTGAACTTTGTCTGAGAAATGAAAATTCCTTCCTCAGACTGTTTCACTTGAAGTCCCAAGAAATACTTCAGCTCTCCCATACTGCTCATTTCAAACTTTCCTTGCATAAGTTTAGAAAACTTTTTGCAGAGATTGTTGTCCGTTGACCCGAATATAATGTCATCGACATAGATTTGCACCAGCAAGATCTTGCCTTTGACTTCCCTAAGAAACAATGTCTTGTCTATTTTTCCTCTAGAGAACTTGTTCTCAAGAAGAAAACTAGACAAGGTCTCATACCAAGCTCGAGGAGCTTGTTTTAAGCCATATAGAGCTTTATTGAGAAAGTAGACATGATTAGGATAAGTAGTGAAAGTGAGGGTAAGATCTATCTCAACTCTAGAGGGGGGTGAATAGAGTTTATTCAAATAAGTTTCACAGCTTTAAAAATATCAACACATATAAAATTTAATTTACACTATAGTGTAGAGTGCTAGAAAATAATTAAAGAAGTAAGAAACTAAGAGCACAGCACACAGCAACAATCAAACAAACAATCCAGAAGACACAAGGAAATATAGTGGTTCCCCAAAAACCTGGGTACATCCACTCTTCTACCACCCTTGGTAGGAATCCACTCAGGATGAGTTGATCAGGTATCCTGACACCAATGAGCTTTTGTTAAGGTGCTCAAAAACCAAAACTGGATTTTTTGATAAGGTGTCTTGCCACCACTGAGTTTTGACAAGGTTCTCAGAACCAGACAGAACTTTTTAAGGGAGTTCAAGAACCCTTTCACAGCAGGAAAATAAAAAAGGAAAAGGAAATGAAGTTGTCTTCTCTGTTCTCAAATCAAATGAGAGAAGACTTAGTGGATCTTTGTTGTCAAAGCTCCCCCTGAGATGTAGACTGGTTCAGGAAGGGAAGCTTTGCTCTAGGGTGATAGGTCTTCAGAACTTTGATCTCCAGCAAAAGATTGTTTCAGCAAGAGGACTGAGAGATGAGGTGTCTGGAGTTCTTTTGATGAAGTTGTGAACGCTTGTTAGTAAGCAAGAAGATTGTTCTTCTAATTCTTGACCACTTGTTATCTGTTACACCTTTTTCTTATGATTCTCTGAGAAGAATTCTTTGTCCAAAGTAGCCGTTGGCAGTCATAAAAGTCTTCCATAAAGAGTCTTGTCTTATAGAGGAAAGTCCAGCAAACATTCTCTGAATAATATCTTGAAACTTGCTCCAGAATAAAGACAAACGGCTGGCAGATCTTCTTATCATAAATGCTGATAATATTCAAAAACATTCCAAAGAATAACAGCATTTGAATCCTTAAAAGCGTCGATCTCTCAGAAGAAACGTCGATCTGAGCTCTACGATCGTCGAACTGAGCTCAGAGATAGAATGAGATCAAGCAGACAGAAAACGTCGAACTGAGCTCGAAGATCGTCGACCCGAGCTCAGTGACCTGAAGAATAACTGAAGAGAGATCGTCGATCTGAGCTCGAAGATCGTCGACCAGAGTTCGACGCTTTATCAAGTTGAGCTCAGAGAGCGTCGAACCGAGTTCGACGTTTCGTCGACCTGAGCTCGACGAGAATTGCCTTAGACTAAGCTCTTCAACCTTGATCTTTGAATGGTCATGGGGGCAGCTTCAACCCTAAGTTCTAAGCCCTAGACTCATTCTAATGTTGACCTTTACAACTATACAACTAGGTCAACCTGGTTTCCTAAGACAAACATAGTGATCCTTACCCAAATTAGTAATAGGGTGTTCCAACAATCTCCCCCTATTTGGGTTAGGATTACTATTTACAAACAGGATATGGAAAAGAATAAGCATACATTCAAAACAGGAGCTAACTAAGCAAAGATATAGCAGCAAGCAGATCACAGATAAAATAGCAGCAATTATCCAGAGATGGATGAAATATTAGCTTACACAATTTACTTCTTCTCAGTTCCCTTTTTAAACAAAATTTCTCTGTTAGGATTCAGGGTTTCTTTCTTTGATCTTCTGTCATCCTCTGCACCTAGAGAAGTTTGAGATCTTGGCCTTGGAACTACAGCCTCTGGGTGCAGCTTCATGTAGTCTTCTGGGTTGAAAAACTTTCTTGAAGCATATCTTTCCAATTCTTTCTTCCTTTGATCTGATAAAGTTGTTATATTGGAGATGTCCATGCCTTGCTCTCTGGCTTTCTTTAGTTGATCAAGAGCAGCTAGCTCTTTCATTCTTGCTTTCCAGGATAGAGGATTGTTCTCAGGATCCTCAAAAGGAACAGGAGGTTCATACCTGTTGAGAGATTCAGAAGCAGGAGGAGTCCTGGAAACAACTGTGTCTTTTAGCCTATAGGGGAAAGGACCTGAAGTAGAGTCAGTGTGGCCTTGTCCTTCCCTTTGATAAGATCTTTGTCCTCTCTGATTTCCTCTGTAATGACCCCTTCTGGATTGATATCCTCTTTGATGTTGTCCCCTTTGATAGTATCTTGGATAAGATTGGGAGGAGCTTTGCCTTGAAGCTGGAGCTTGAGGGGCTGAGCCTGATCCAGAATCTGGAGGAGGAGGAGGAGGCTGATATTGTGAAGATCCTTTTTCATATTTATCAATCTTCCTTCTCTTCCTTATAGCTTTCAGTTGATTCTTGGAGTATTGCATCCATGGCTCAGAAATGGGGCAATCATGCAAAATGTAGTAGGGAATATCATTGGAGTCTTTTGCTTTAGCTGGAGGAACTGACATCATGGCTTTGCTTCTAGCTTTCCTCTTCTTGGCAATGGTATTGGCAGAGTCATCTGATTCAGTCTGGAATTGGTCACTATCTGAGCTTTGTGGTCTGTCATATAGATCATCAATGCTTTTCAAGTACTTTTCTTGTAGCTTTGACTGATCAGAAGTTAGAGCAGGAACAACAGCAGCAGTAGACACTTGAGCAGGAGCAGGCATAGGAGTAGGTGTGGGATCTTCTAGGTAGGAAGCAAGTTCTTCATCAGCAGCAGTTACTGGAATCATCTCTATATCTTCAGCAGCAGCAGCAGCAGTTTCAACAACAGGAGGCACAATGGCCTTAGTAGCAGCATCAGGAATATCCACAGCCTTCCAGGAATTGATATAGGATTCAATGTGGCTGGGATCACAAACAGATACAGGCACAATGGCCTTAGACAGATCTTCAGTGAGAGGTACTGGCAGAAAGCTGAAATGAATTGTATCAAATTGAGATAGCAGGCTCTGAAGATTTAGAGCAAAAACAGGAGCATCCACTGGCACATCCACTTCTTCATAAAGCATCTCCCCCTGCCTTGGTTCAAGGAAAGCTGAATCAAGGCACCCAGTAGAAGGGATTGCCTGGGAGGAGGAAAAGGAGGAAAGCTTGGTAGACAGCTCCTGAACTTATTTCAGGAGTGGAGCCTGGGAAGTCTCCAACAGAGATGTCAGCCTGGGAGCTAGCAACTCATAAAGTCTGTCTGCCAATCTTGGAAGATCTACATGCTCAAGTGGGGCTTGAGCAGAGGTAGGAGTAAAGGTAGATGGAGGGATGTTGGCTGGAGCTGAAGGTGTGGAGGTAGGAATGGATGGCTCTGAGGATGGAATTGTGGAGATAGAAGAGGTTGAGGTGGAGATAAGTGAAGTAAGAGAGGGTGTGAAGGATGGTTTGGAGAGGATGTCATGAAGCATTTGTTGAAAAGAGGAGGTAGAGGGTGGCTCAGGAGGAGAGGAAGGAGAATCATCCATGAAGGAATC
Organism: Platanthera zijinensis; assembly: GCA_039513925.1. NCBI lineage: Eukaryota > Viridiplantae > Streptophyta > Magnoliopsida > Asparagales > Orchidaceae > Platanthera > Platanthera zijinensis. Next base: position 129,083,200 of record CM077089.1, on the reverse strand, counting down.
ATCTACAAGGGAAAAGGATGGTAGGGTGAAGGTTGAATAAGAGAAGAGAGGATGGAATTCCTCTGAGGTGGATACTGGAGGGGATGAAACTGGTGAGGAAATGGTAATTGGGGATGATATGGTTATGGTTGTGACTGGAGGAGAGGAGGAAATGGCTAGGGTAGATACAGCTGGAGGAGGAAGAGAGGCAGGCAACACTTCTGCTGGTGGAGTGACTGAAGCAGTCCTTGTGCCTGAAGGAAGTGGTGCAGTAGCTCTTATAGGGTTGATGATTTGCCTGTCCCATTTGCTGAATAGGGCACATGAGAGCCTATTGGATGCATTGATGAACATCCCAGAGGAGGTTAACAGCTCAGGGCATCTGTAGTGCAGATAGACCCCTAAGATTCTCCCAAAACTCACAGCAGTCTTATTGATCTTCTTCTTAATTAAGTTGAAGAAGATTGATCCCCAGTTCAGATGTTTCTTATCCAGCAGAGCTCCCATCAGACAAAACTGATATCTTGATATTGTATCATGGGCAGAGTGCTTGGCCAGCAGCACTTTCCCAACTACATCAGCCAAAAACTGAAATTCCAACCACAGATTTTTCTTTAAAACTTTATTAGGGTTCACAGCATTGTGACCCATGCTATCAAGCATTGAATCATAATCTTCTCCAGATAATTCAATAGAATCTTCTCCAGTACTAAGATGAAACACTTCAGTTAAGAGAGCCGGGGACAGTTGTACCTGGGTCCCTCTTATGAAGCCGATGACAGAATTCTCATTCTCATCTGTCGCTGAATAGCACCATTCTTTTATTTCATCTGAAGCAATTTTCATTCTGGTAGTCATTATTTCCAACAGCTGCTGATCTCTGAACAGATTGAGAATATCCTTGAAGCGCTGATCGCTTCCATCAAACGAGGTTATGTCTATATCAAATCCTGTATCAAATTTCATTTTCGAAAGGGCGGCAACAGTTGAAGCCATCTGTACCTGCAAAGATTGAACAAACACGACCAAGTGTAGAAGGTTTGGAGGGAAAAAGAATTTGCAGAGAGTATGAAGGCGTAAACGACGAGCGGCGGCCAAAAAATGATTTTATATTAGGGTTCGACGCGAAAAAGGAAAATCGTAGTGCTCAGTTCGACAGTACGTCGATCTCAGCTCGACGATTTGGGCTACAGAGGGAATTTGAAGAGACGCCAATAGCGTTGAACTCCATTTGACGTTATTGAGAGCGTCGAGCTCCGCTCGACGACCAAGGAGCAGACAGAAGGAAAGCCTAGAACGGCGGCGCTGAACTCAGATCGACGCTTCAAGAACCGTCGATCTCCGGTCGACGATTTATGGGAAATCGTCGATCTCCATTCGACGTTTTCTGGGAAAACGTCGAGCTCAGTTCAGAGACAGAACTTATTCTGAAGACACAAAAAGAATTGATTTTTAAGCCTAGTCTTGGTCTGTTTTATCTTTTCAAAATCTTGTAATTTAATTTAGGCTTCCTCCATCTAACATGCCTAACTGATTTAGGAAGAAACTGTGTTTCTTTTCATCCAAAGGTTTGGTGAAAATATCTCCCCTTTGCAAATCAGTAGGAATATATTGAAGTTCAATTTTATTTTTCTCTACATTCTCTTAGAAAGTGATGCCTAATTTCTATGTGTTTTGTCCTACTATGGAGGACTGGATTTTGTGCTATAGAGATAGCACTAGTATTATCACAGAAAATTTTAGACTTCTCTAAGTTGTAGCCAAAGTCTAAGAGCTGATTTTGTATCCACAATATTTGTGAACAGCAACTGCCTGCAGCCATATACTCAGCTTCAGCAGTTGAGGTTGACACAGATGTTTGCTTCTTACAAAACCAGGAGACAAGTCTGTCACCAAGGAACTGACATGTTCCACTGGTTCTTTTCCTGTCTATTCTGCATCCAGCATAATCAGCATCTGAAAATCCAGTTAAATCAAATGCTGAATCTTTTGGATACCAGAGACCTAGATTTGGACAACTTTTAACATACCTAAGAATCCTTTTAACTAGAGTTAGGTGTGACTCTCTAGGGCTAACTTGGAATCTAGCATATATGCATGTAGCAAACATTATATCTGGCCTACTGGCTGTAAGGTACAATAGAGAGCCAATCATTGCTCTATATGTTGTCTGATCAACTGGTTTCCCATGTTCATCAGCATCCAATACAACATTGGTAGGCATGGGTGTTTTCATACAAGATGCCTCAGACATACCAAATCTCTTAACCAATTCTTTAGCATACTTGGTTTGGGAAATAAATATGCCCTCAGCATGTTGTTTTACTTGCAATCCTAAGAAGAAGGACAACTCACCCATGCTACTCATTTCAAATTTAGAATGCATAAGCTTGGAAATTTTTTTGCACAAGTTTGAATCAGTAGAACCAAAAATAATGTCATCTACATAAATTTGCACTAGTAGGGTATGGGACTTATGGGTTCTAATAAAAAGAGTTTGGTCTACTCTTCCCCTAACAAAATCATTTTCCAGAAGAAAGCATGCTAGGGTCTCATACCATGCTCTAGGAGCTTGCTTGAGACCATATAATGCTTTATGCAATTTGAAAACATAATCAGGGTGAGTTAGAGAGATAAAACCTGGAGGTTGTCTAACATAGACTTCCTCTTTGATGTCCCCATTGAGAAATGCACTCTTTACATCCATCTGGTATACTTTGAAACTTTTGTGGGCAGCATAAGCTAGGAATATTCTGATGGCCTCTAACCTTGCAACTGGTGCAAAGGTCTGATCATAGTCTATTCCTTCTTGTTTAGAGTACCCTTGAGCAACTAGCCTTGCCTTGTTTCTGACTATGACTCCTTGATCATCCAGCTTATTTTTGAAGACCCACTTTGTTCCAACAATGGGATGATCTTTTGGCTTAGGCACTAGTTCCCAAACCTTGTTCCTTTCAAATTTATGCAGCTCCTCTTGCATTGCAATGATCCAGTGTGGATCTTGCTCTGCATCTTGAATGGATTGAGGCTCAATTTGAGATAGGAAGCAAGTGTGCATCAGGTTCTGGTTGACCTGATTTCTGGTTTGCACACCAGCTGAGATCTCTCCAATTACTTGGGTGATTGGATGATCTCTTGTTATTACTAAATCAACTGGGGGTGTTGATTGTTCACCAACCTGTGTTGTTGTCTCCTCTAGTGGAACAACAACCGGCTCTTCAGGATGATTTTCTTCAAGATGTTGCACTTCTTCATCATCACTGCTTTCATTCTTTTGCTGAATAGGTTGAGAGGTTGTGTCCTCTTCTTTAACCTGTAATCTGTCCATACTTTCTGATATAGATTGTACCTGCAAAGGTTCTTTGGTAGAAGTGGACTTCTCCTTATAACACATGTTAGTTTCATCAAAAGTGATATGAACAGACTCTTCAATTTTACAAGATGATTTATTATATACCCTATAAGACTTGCTGATCATGGAGTATCCCAGAAACACTCCTTCATCAGCTTTAGCTTGGAATTTTGCTAGATGTTTCTTGTTATTATTATGAATATAACAAATACAGCCAAAAATTTTAAAATAATTTACCTTAGGTTTCTTCCCTTTGAGCAATTCATAGGGAGTCTTGCCCTTTAGTTTATGTATCAGGCTTCTATTTAATACATGGTTGGAGGTGTTCACTGCCTCAGCCCAAAAGGATAGAGGTAGGTGAGCATCTGTCAACAATGTAGTAGCAGATTCAATTAGGGTTCTATTTTTCCTTTCAGCTACCCCATTTTGTTGAGGAGTTCTAGGAGTTGAGAAAGTATGCCTGATCCCTTCACTTTGACAGAACTCTTGCATAAGAAGAGAATCAAACTCTGTCCCATGATCACTTCTGATCAGGGCAATGTGAGTGTTGAACTCAATCTGTATGCATTTGAGAAACTCTGTCAAACATTTAAAGTTATCAGACTTCTTCCTCAGAAAGAATACCCATGTGAATCTTGAGAAGTCATCTACAACTACTAAAGTATAGGACTTCCCTCCTAGGCTTTGTACTGATATGGGTCCAAAAAGATCCATGTGCAACAAATACAAGACCCTTGGTGAATCACTCTTATTAAGTGACTTAAAGCTACTTTTAGTTTGCTTGCCTAATTGACAAGCCTTGTAGAGTCCTTCCTTCTTGTAGGGGCCAGAAGGTAGTCCTCTAACAAGGTTGTCCTTGGAGAGCCTAGCAATGGTTCTAAGGTTTAGATGTCCTAGTCTCTTATGCCACAAAATATTAGGCTTAGATATGGAATTGAATAAACAGATATCTACTTTAGATGAAAGAAAGTCTACTAAGTAAATGTTACCTGTCCTTTTACCTGTTAACAAAGTTGTGTTATTCTCTGACTTGATCTTGCACAGGGATTTGTTGAAGGTCACCTTGTATCCTTCATCACATAGTTAACTGATACTTATCAGATTGTGCTTCAGTCCTTCCACATATGCCACCTTCTTAAAAGTGACTGAGCCTATTTGAGCAGCACCATATCCTTTGGTTTGACCAAAATTTGAATCACCAAAAATCACCTTGGGTCCAAGTTTGGTTATGAAGGATGATAGGTTCTCCTTGTTCCCTGTCATGTGCTTTGAGCACCCACTATCCAGATACCATTGTTGGTTAGATACTGGATAGGTCTTCACCTGCACATAAACAGCTTATTTGTTTTTGACCCAGTTAACCTTGGGTCTAGGTTGATATCCCTTAAATTCTGAAATAAAAGACATCCCAGGTTGATCCTTATAACCTTCAGGATGGTATCTCCTAGGAGGTACTATCCATTCAGTATAGGGGTTAAAGCCTTGGGATGTGGGACCTCTAGGATTGAATCTAGTTGTGCCATTGAAGGAATGTTCACAGACCTGATCTCTGTTCGACGATCGTCGTGCTGAGGTCGACGATCTTGGGTCAGATCGTCGAGCTCTGTTCGAAGATCGATTATACTGAAGTTCAGAGTTTGGATATCGTCGAGCTGAGGTCGACGATCTGTGGTTAGATCGTCGAGCTCTGTTCGACGATCGTCGAGCTCTGCTCGACGCAATCTGTTGAACTGAATTTTTCTCTGACAGATCTGCATTCTTCCTAGCTACCTCTATTACTCCCTTTCCTTTGTCAGAGACAAATTTGATTGGAGTTGTTAATATTATAGGTTGGCTGGATGAGGCACCCAAGCCCAGCGTACTGTTGAATCTAGAGTTCACTGTGCTTGTAATGTCCATCAGTCTGATACTTCTCCCATTTAGGGATTCTTCAAACTCTTTAGCTCTTGACAGTTCACTTTTCAGTGAAGCTATCTCTTCCCTACAACATTCTAACTTCTCAGAGAGTTTGAGGTTATTTGAGTTTAGGACACTGTATTCAGATAATTTGTTTCTGAGAGAGATTATCTCTTTTTCAGATCTTAGTAAATCCAAGCACAATGTTTTAAATTCATTTTTGAAGTCCTCAGAATTAAAATCAAAAGAGCTAATTACCTGATCTTCCTCTGGTTGATTTTCTGAATCTGAATCTGATTCTTCATCAGAGTTTTGCTGTGAGGCATTGATAGCCATCATGCAGAATTCTTTCTCATCAGCATCATCTTCATCATCACTGGAGCTAGATGAAGTTTCAGAATCTTCTTCTGTCTCACTCCATGTCTCAGCAACAAAACCCTTCCTTGTATTTTTGTTCCTGCTAGAAGAGGCTTTGTCTGAGCTGTTCTTTTTGAAATCTTTTTCTTTTCTTCTTTCTCTTCTATCCTTTCTGTCCTTGTTCTTGTTCTCTGGACAGTCAGGCACAATGTGGCCTGGTTTCCTGCAACCAAAGCATATGATTTCTTTGTTATTATTATTTGACTTATCATACCTTGGTTTGTCATGTCCTTTGTATGGCCTTTTTCTGAAGTCCTTTCTGGCTAGCTTGTAAAATCTTTTGGCCAGTAGGCTGACCAATTCCTCATTGCCTGTGAGTTTTTCTTCAGGCTGATCTTCAATAGCTTTGAAAGCTATTGATTTCTCTTTACTTGAGGCTGGTGAAGCAGCCTTCTGTTCTTCCTCTCTGTTCTTGATAAGCAGCTCATAAGATTTGAGCTTGCCTAGGAGAGTTTCAGTAGTGATTTCATTTAGACTTCTGGCATCTTTGATTGGCTAGATTCTTGAATCCCAGGTACTGGGGAAGCACATTAGGATCTTGTCATTAAGCTCAGTCAATGAGATTTCTTTATCCAAGGTCCTTAGCTCATTGACAATCAGACTCAATCTGTTGTACATATCTGCTACTGACTCAGTCTCTCCTTTATTGAAATTCTCATATTGGGTTATGAGGTGAGATCTCCTGTCTTTCCTTTCATCAGCAGACCCTGAGACAATTTCAGAGAGCTTGTCCCAAATTCCTTTGGCTGAGTTGCAGTCTGCTACTTTCTGAAATATCTCATCAGACATTGTCTGAGCTAAGATGTTCATGGCCTTTGCATCTGCAGTTTTCCATTTCTTTATGTCTGCATCTGTTCTTGAGGGAGGTGGAACAACATTTGTGCTTGAGCTTGCTGGTGGACTTGGGCAAACTGTCAAGACAGAATTGAAAATATCTTCATCAATAGAGTTCATGTATAATTTAATCCTTGCCTTCCAAAGTGCAAACTTAGATAGATTGCACACTGGAGGTCTGGTGCTTGCATAATCCTTGTTCTGTGCCATGTCTTAGAGTAATATATATATATAAGAAGAAATAACCCTCTGAAAAGATAGATTTTACCAAGGATCACTTGGTTCAGGTGTTAGCCTGTATGAGCAACCAACCTGCCTCTGATACCAATTGAAAGTGAGGGTAAGATCTATCTCAACTCTAGAGGGGGGGTGAATAGAGTTTATTCAAATAAGTTTCACAGCTTTAAAAATATCAACACATATAAAATTTAATTTACACTATAGTGTAGAGTGCTAGAAAATAATTAAAGAAGCAAGAAACTAAGAGCACAACACACAACAACAATCAAACAAACAATCCAGAAGACACAAGGAAATATAGTGGTTCCCCAAAAACCTGGGTACATCCACTCTTCTACCACCCTTGGTAGGAATCCACTCAGGATGAGTTGATCAGGTCTCCTGACACCAATGAGCTTTTGTTAAGGTGCTCAAAAACCAAAACTGGATTTTTTGATAAGGTGTCTTGCCACCACTGAGTTTTGACAAGGTTCTCAGAACCAGACAGAACTTTTGAAGGGAGTTCAAGAACCCTTTCACAGCAGGAAAATAAAAAAGGAAAAGGAAATGAAGTTGTCTTCTCTGTTCTCAAATCAAATGAGAGAAGACTTAGTGGATCTTTGTTGTCAAAGCTCCCCCTGAGATGTAGACTGGTTTAGGAAGGGAAGCTTTGCTCTAGGGTGATAGGTCTTCAGAACTTTGATCTCCAGCAAAAGATTGTTTCAGCAAGAGGACTGAGAGATGAGGTGTCTGGAGTTCTTTTGATGAAGTTGTGAACGCTTGTTAGTAAGCAAGAAGATTGTTCTTCTAATTCTTGACCACTTGTTATCTGTCACACCTTTTTCTTATGATTCTCTGAGAAGAATTCTTTGTCCAAAGTAGCCATTGGCAGTCATAAAAGTCTTCCATAAAGAGTCTTGTCTTCTAGAGGAAAGTCTAGCAAACATTCTCTGAATAATACCTTGAAACTTGCTCCAGAATAAAGACAAACGACTGGCAGATCTTCTTGTCATAAATGCTGATAATATTCAAAAACATTCCAAAGAATAACAGCATTTAAATCCTTAAAAGCGTCGATCTCTCAGAAGAAACATCGATCTGAGCTCTACGATCGTCGAACTGAGCTCAGAGATAGAATGAGATCAAGCAGACAGAAAACATCGAACTGAGCTCGAAGATCGTCGACCCGAGCTCAGCGACCTGAAGAATAACTGAAGAGAGATCGTCGATCTGAGCTCGAAGATCGTCGACCGGAGTTCGACGCTTTATCAAGTTGAGCTCAGAGAGCGTCGAACCGAGTTCGACGTTTCGTCGACCTGAGCTCGACGAGAATTGCCTTAGACTAAGCTCTTCAACCTTGATCTTGGAATGGTCCTGGGGGCAGCTTCAACCCTAAGTTCTAAGCCCTAGACTCATTCTAATGTTGACCTTTACAACTATACAACTAGGTCAACCTAGTTTCCTAAGACAAACATAGTGATCCTTACCCAAATTAGTAATAGGGTGTTCCAACAAGTAGGATTGACAAAACTTGGAGGTTGAGCGACGTATACTTCCTCTTTCAAGTCTCCATTCAAAAATGCCGATTTCACGTCCATCTGATAGACAGTGAATCCTTTATGAGAGGCATAGGCTAGGAACAGACGGATTGCCTCGATCCGTGCAACTGGCGCAAACGTCTGGTCGAAGTCAATCCCCTCCTCCTATCTGTATCCTTGAGCCACCAGCCTGGCCTTATTCTTTATGATGACACCATGTTCATCCAGTTTGTTTCTGAAGATCCACTTGGTGCCGATCACGTTCTGCCCCTTTGGTCTGGGAACCAGCGTCCAGACGTTGCATCTTTCAAATTGATGTAGTTCAACTTGCATGGCCAATATCCATGCTGCATCTTTGTTCGCCTCGTCGAACTTCTTTGGCTCAACCTGTGATAGGAAACTAAGATGCAAAATCTCATTAATAGTACCTCTTCGAGTTCTGACACCGTCGCGAGGATCTCCGATGATCTGATCTCTAGGATGATCCCTCACGTGTCAGAGCTCTAGAAGTCTTGCATCAGGAGCTCTAGCAATTTCTGGGGCTCCTTCCTCTTCAGGGAGGACTGCTCCATCCTGATTGTCATCCTCTCCGATTGGCGTTGAGGTAGAGACCTTGACGTATTTTGGAGTTACATCTTTCTCGGGCTCATCCAGGTGTAGCTTTTCGAGTCTGGCACCTGCATCTTCAAGAAGACCACTAGAAGACTTGCAATTAAGCAAACTTCCTTCATCAAATACAACATTTATTGATTCCTCTACCACTAGGGTTTTCTTGTTGAAAACTCTATAAGCCCGGCTATGGCTACTATAGCCCATGAATATGCCTTCGAAGCATTTTTCACCAAACTTAGTACGCGGGTACTTCCCATTATTCAGTACATAACATCTGCAACCAAAGATCCTCAAATAGGACATGGTTGGTTTCCTGCCTTTCAGTAGCTCGTAGGGCGTCTTACGATGAATTTTGTTGATCAACGCCCGGTTTTGAACATGACAAGCCGTATTGACAGCCTCGGCCCAGAAGTATTCTGGGAGTGAAGCGTCATTCAACATTGTCGTGCAGGCTTCAATGAGTGTTCTATTTCTCCTCTCCGCAACTCCGTTTTGTTGAGGAGTGCACGGGGAGGAAAACTCATGAAAGATACCAAGTTCTTCACAAAACTCTATCATAGCACCAGACTCGAACTCTGTTCCATGGTCACTTCTGATTTTGACCACTGAGCAGTTAAGTTCATTCTGAATCTGCTTGACAAAGCTGGTGAAGATGTCAAACGTATCAGACTTGCGTTTTAAAAAGAACACCCAAGTAAACCGAGAGTGATCATCTACAATCACTAGCGTATAAGACTTCCCTCCTAAGCTATGAACTTGCATTGGACCAAACAAGTCCATGTGTAGAAGATAAAGACATCTGGAGGAGTCTTTGTCTGGGATGCCCTTAAAGGTAGCCCGAGTCTGCTTGCCCATCTGGCATGCAAGACAGGGACTATCTTTAATGCACTTAATAATGGGAGCATCCCTTACTAAGTCTTTGGAAAACAGCATATTAATTGTCTTATAATTAATATGTGTCAATCTCTTGTGTCATTGTTCACAAAGAGATGCACTGTCTTTAGCAACGAGGCATACTGGGGTAGAAGAATCTAGACTGAGAAAATCTAAGCAGAAAATATTTCTGCTCCTAATGCCAGTTAATACTATCTCCGAAGAGGCACATGATATTATCAGGCATTTATCCTTGCAGAACTTAACGTCATACCCTTTATCACATAACTGGCTTACACTGATCAAGTTATGATTTAACCCCTCAATATAAGCTACGTTAGTGATAGAGAGTATACCGTTGGAAATCGTACCGTAACCTCTGGTGACTCCCCGATCAGATCCCCCAAATATAACTTTGGGTCCATTGTCGACTGGAGAGTACTCCCGCAGCAGGCTTCTTATCCCAGTCATATGACGGGAGCATCCACTGTCCAAATACCAAATGGGAGTTTTGTTGGCCTTTGGACATTCCTGCAAAACAGAATTAATTTGCCTTAGGAACCCAATCGAACTTGGGTCCTAGATTCCTCGTTAGCATACTCCCCCTCGATTGGTTAGCCCTACGAGTGGTCAGCCTCGCATTGCCAATATGAGGAGTCTCGTTATTCCTTGGATTAAACCAGCAATCCATGGCAAAGCGACCAACTTTGCCACAGCACCAGCAATCAAACCTGTTATACCTCCTCTTAGGCGCCTACTTCACCTTTGGAACGTGGAGTTCAACCGGGGCCGTGGACCTGGAGGTGGAGGCATCATGATGACCACAGTCACATGATTTCTTCACCTCTTGGCTTTTCAGTGTGACAGGCTTGGCCTTAGGTGCCTGCTTCCGATTATGACCGCTAGAGAAGTGACCATAATTTTCCACGTGGAATTCCTCAAAAGGTTCCTCGAAGACACTCTCACTGAAGTTGCGGGGAAAGGTCCAACCATCATACCGGCTCTTTGGCTTTGCAACCGAGGGCCTGAAGTGATGGCCATATGTTGACTCAAAGTCATGTTGGTTACAGGGAAAGCTGGGCTTTCTGAACTCAACAGGACTGAGTGGGGCCTTTCCCTTTTCAGCAGCAGAGGCCTTCTTAGCAGCCTTATTCTTCCTCTGGTTCCTGTTTCTCCTGGAAGAGGAACGAGGTGCCCCTACGTGCCCCAAACCAGCTCCTTTGGTCTGAGCAGTGAAGGTATCAACTAGTGGAAGAACTATCTTAGGCATAGAGAAGCTCTTAACGATCTTCTTTTCTGCCGCAAGTTGTTCTTCCAACTTGTCGATTTCCTCTTGCTTAAGATCGAGGAGCTTAAGGGACTCTGAATGCTTTGAAGTTAGGTCCAAGTGCTCCTGTCGTAGGGAGATCAAACTGGTGATCTCTTCCCTCAGGGATACACTCTCACCTTTAAGTAATTTAACTTCCTTTTTCTCAGCCCTCAGTCTCTTTCGACATTCCTCGAATGTATTGAGCAGAAGCTCATACTTATCGAGGAGATCAGCTTCACGGGCCGAAGGGCTATCCTCAGGGTCATCATCCTGAGACTCAGGATCAGAGTCAGAATCGGAGAGAGGGGTGTGAGCTTTTACTTTTCCAGTAAATGGGTGGCAATCTCCTTCTGAGTCATAGTGACCCATTATCCTAAAGTAGGCTTCCTTGTTATCGCTGGTGTCTGACGTGTCAGATTCACTCAGCGTCTTTGGCTTCTTCGCGATGTAACTCCTCTCCTTCTTCTTGTCTTTTGAGGACCTGTGCTCCTCTCCCTTTCCCTTCTCCCTCTTGCCTTGATGGCAGTCGTCCATGACGTGTCCTGGCTTATTGCATCCAAAACAGATGATGTCAGTATTACGATGTTTGTTCGGTTTTGATTCATACCTGTCAGAAGAATAATTCTTCTTCTGAAATCTGGAGGAGGAGCCGTCTCTCTTTCTTTGATTCCTCATCTTGAGGAACTTCTTGAATTCTCGGGTGATGAGGGAGAAATCTTCTTCAGACAATTCTGAGCCGGAGGAGCATGACTTGGAGTCTTCCTCCTCATCCTTCTTCCACGCACGGGAAGAAGCAACACCCTTGCCCTTTCTGGAATGGATGGCTTTTAGGGCCACAATCTTTTCTTTGGCTGCGGCTTTCTCCGCTTCCTCTTCAGCTTTCCTTGTATTGATTTGAAGCTCATAGGACATGAGCTTCCCGAACAGAATTTGAGGGTCGGTTTCAGCAAGTCTGCCAAACTCTCGGATGGCGCAGATCTTTGTGTCCCATTCCTTAGTAAGGGACCTAAGGAATTTATCATTGAGTTCACCGTCAGTGAACACTCTTCCATATCCCTTGAGTGCATTGACGATCTTGAGGAAGTTTTCGAAGGTAACTCCGATCTCCTCCTTGGGCCCTTGCCTGAAGGCCTCATATTTCTGGTTGAGGAGGGATCTCCGATCATCCCTCACTTCGTCTGTGCCCTCCATCAGGATAATCAGGCTGTGCCAGATATCCTTAGCTGTCCTGTAGTTGCAGAAGTTCTGCATCATGGAGTCATTGACTGCACTGATCAGTATGTTCTGTGCCTTCTTATCAAGTCCGACCAGCACCATCTCCTCCTTGTCCATTTCAGAAAGCGTCTTTGGCACCATTTTGGTAGCGTCAATGGTGGAGGCCTTAGTGGGAATATAAGGTCCCTCCTCCATGACCATGAAGAGTCGAGGGTCGACTGCTTCCATGTAAAATCTAATCCTTTCCTTCCAGATAGGAAAGTTTAGCTTGGTGCATACTGGGATCTTGCCGGAGTACTTGAGTCCGTCCATGGAAGATATCTGTCTTCTTCTTGACACTGGTGGCAGGATTCTACTCAAGGTGTGAACCTTTTTGATGAGCAACCTGGCTCTGATACCACTTGAAAGTCCACCTAGTGCCAACTAGCTTCACCTATGGGGGGGGGGGGATAGGTGTCTTGTGGGGTTTTTGCAGAATTAAAAATTGTACCTGCACAAGTAAATCAAACAACACAACACAGAAAAGAACACAGGCAAATTATAGTGGTTCCCTGATTTGGGTACGTCCACTCTCCCCCTACGACCTATCTCCCAACCAGGGACGACTCGGTCACTTCACCAACAGGATTGAAATCCAATCCTTGCACTAACGGAAGGAACCCTTCCTCACGTAGGAGTTACCACTCCCACAACACGGGTTGCACCCAACCCTTACAACTAGGAACCAATCGTTCCTTTACAAAGAAATTGAAACTAGATTGTATTAGAAATACAAACGACTTATGGAGATTAAGGTGTTCCTCTTCGTTCGACGACGTGTTCTTGAAGTCAACCAAGAGTCTACAACCTTAGATCTCTCTTGGAATGAACCTTCCCGAAACCGGCGGTGGCTTGGAGCGGCGGCTTGGAGCGGCGGCTAGGTACTCGGAATAAGCGGCAGCGACGGAGAGTTGCTACAGTGCTATGGGGATTCAAACTTCATAGCAAAGGAAGCAAGGTCTTCCAACGGTCACACTAGGATCGGTCGTCTCGATCGATTCGGAAGGGGAAGGTTTTTCCCGATCAACGAATCAAGAGACAAGGGATCTCTGGTTAGACGCGTGAGACGCTATGCTAGCCTAAGCTTCTGTCGCCGGAGATCTGGAAGAACTTGAGATCAACAGCGGCGACAACTGCACGAACGATGGAGGCGGTCAGCAGAGCAAGATCGCGCGTTAGGGCTCGACGGCGGCTTGTCTTTTGAATTCGCGTATCTCGTCCTAGTTTCGCTCATGCATACGGAGGTATATATACCTTAGGTCAAGCACATGACCGTTGTGGGCCCCACCCACAAGAAGACCTAAGTCCGGTTCGAAATACCGCAGGTAATATGGACCGGTCCAGAAAGAATCAGAAAATTTCCCAAGTCAAATTCGGCGAGAATCATAGGTGATTCTCGACGAATCGGCGAGAATCACCTACGATTCTCGCCGAATTCTACTTAGCCGAATTCTGGCTGCACTGATATAGAAGCTGGGGAGAATCGGCGGGAGTCACACTTAATTCTCGCCGGATCGTCGAGAATGCAAAGTCATTCTCGACGAATCGGCGAGAATCACTTAGTGATTCTCGACGATTCTGCCTTAGAGAAATTTATGGCGCCGTTGAGACTGCCGGCTCCAACCGGCGAGAATCAGCTAGTGATTCTCGATGATTTGGACTTAGACGATTTCTCGTCTTTCCACCCGTGAGCTGGTCTTTGGCCCATCCTTGCTCCTTGTCTGCTCTTGATCTTTCATGACCCTGTGCTTGGAAATAAGTACACTCCAATAGAGAGAGTACACGTAAGCCAACACACTGATCTGCTCAACGAGGGATTATGTTGTGTAGACCCGTGTATATTGACCTACTGCACCCTGACATTGGTGTGTACTTAGCAATGAATAGCTGCAAGCACAACTAGAAGGATTTCATCAAATACATAGTCAATTCACCTTAGCTTGTTCAGGGGCTTCTTCAAATCAGGTACATTGTGGATACAATACCCAACAATAGTTCCTTGTGCATCTAACTTGTTCCTGAAGACCCATTTGGTTCCAATGACTGGATTGTTTTTGAGTCTTGGATCTAAATCCCAAACTTTGCATCTCTCAAATTGTTTGAGCTTCTCTTGCATTGCAATAATCCAGTGTGGATCTTGCTCAACATCTTTAATGTATTGGAGCTCAAATTGAGATAAGAAGCAGGCATGCATCAAGTCTTGGTTTAGTTGATTCCTTGTCTGCACACTAGCTGATATGTCTCCAATCACTTGAGATGTAGGGTGATCTCAAAGTATGACAAGTTCAGTTGGTGGAGTTGGTTCAGCAACAGCTTGGGGAAATAATTCCTCTTGTGGAAATATATTAGCTGTTGGAGGAAGTTCAGCCACTTCCAAATTTCCTTCTTCACTTTCTTCATCAACTTGTGAGGAGGAATGAGATGTTACCTTTTGAGTAAGGTTGGGATCATCCAATTTTTCACAAAGTTGGGGTACCTGCAAAGAGTTAATGGTATAAGCTTTCTTCTCCTTATAAAACATATTAGCTTCATCAAAAGAAATATGAACTGACTCTTACATTTTCAAGGTTGATTTATTGAATACCCTATATGCCTTGCTATTTTGGGAATATCCTAGAAAAATTCCCATTGCATCTTTGGCTTCAAACTTTCTAAGATGTTTCTTGTTATTGTTGTGAATATAACAAATGCAACCAAATATTCTAAAATAATCTATTTTAGGTTTCTTCCCTTTGAGCAATTCATTGGGAGTCTTACCATTATGTTTGTGTATCAAACTTCTGTTCAAGACATAGTTTGTTGTGCTCACAGCCTCTGCCCAATAGGATAGTGGCATGAAAGCATCAGCAAGTAATGTACCTGCAGCTTCAATGAGTGTTCTATTCTTCCTTTCAACTACTCCATTTTGTTGAGGAGATCTAGGAGTAGAGAAATAATGCTTAATACCTTCCATCTCATAGAATCTTTGCATGGGAAGAGATTCAAACTCAGTACCATCATCACTTCTGATCAAAATAACTGGAGTAGAATACTTAATCCTTATGCCTTTAAGAAAGTCTGTAAGAACTTTGAAGTTATCAGTCGTGTGTCTCAAGAAGAAAACCCAAGTGAACCTTGAGAAGTCATCTAAAATAACTAAAGTATAGAACTTCCCTCCTAAGCTCTGTACAGCAATGAGTCCAAAAAGATCCATATGAAGCAAATACAGAATCCTAGGTGAATCGTTCTTATTAACAGATTTAAAACTATTTTTTTTGTTTGCTTGCCTTCTTGACAAGTCATGCACAGGCTTTCCTTCTTGTAGGGGCAAGATGGCAATCCTCTAACAAGTTGTCCCTAGATAATTTAGAAATATTTTTAAGGTTTATATGTCCTAGCCTTTTATTCCATAATATATTATTATTGCTAATTTGATTGAATAAGCAAATTTCTGAGCAAGCAGAATTAAAATTTACTAAATAAATGTTACCTTGTCAAAATCCTGTTAGAACAGTTTGGCTGTTTAAATAAATAATACATTGGGATTCAGAAAAGCTAACCTGATAGCCTACATCACATATCTGGCTTATTGATATGAGGTTATGTCTCAAACCACTCACATAAACTACCTTGCTGAATGTAACAGCTCCAATGTAGAAATCCCCATATCCTTCTGTCTGACCAAAGATGGAATCACCAAAGATTACCTTTGGACCTAGCTTGGACTTATAATTTATTAGCTTGTCCTTGCTTCCTGTCATGTTCTTTGAGAACCCACTATCTAGATACCACTTATCCTGTGCGGTAGGATAGTTCTTCACCTGATCATAGTCTGAGTCTTCTCCTGAATCTTCTGCTTCTAATCTAGGGCTTGAATCATTGATGGTCATTAGACATAATTCTCTGGCCTTAGTTTCTTCCTCATCCTCACTGGAGCTGGAAGAGGAAGATTTTTCTTCTACCTAACTCCAGGTGTCAGCTACAAAGCCCTTTTCTTTCCTCTTATGCTTGCTGGAGGATGGCTTGTTGAAGTGTTTCCTGGATTCCTTTTCTTTTCTCCTTTCTTTATGTTGTTTCTCTGGACACTCTAGTAGAATGTGTCAAGACTTCCTGCAACCAAAGCATATAATTTCTTTAGTTGGACTTTAATCATACCTTGGCTTGTCTTCAGTCCTGGATGAATTCCTCCTAAAGTCTTTTCTGCCCATTTTGAAGAATCGTTTGGCAAACAGACTCATCAGTTCTTCATTTGAGGGTGTTGCTTATAATTATTCAGAGGCTTTGAAGGCTATGCTTTGTTCCTTCCTAGCTGGTGTAGGAGTCTTCTGTTCATTTGACTCTCTTGTCTTTAGGAGCTGCTCATAGGACTTGAGCTTTCCTAATAGAGATTTAGTGGAAATTTCATTTAGACTCCTGCCTTCTTTGATTGGCCAGATTCTGGAATCCTATGAGCTAGGGAAGTACATGAGAATTTTGTCATTAATATCAGTTAGTGAGATGTCCTTGTCTAAGGTTTTCTGTACATTTACAATTATACTGAGTCTATTTTACATCGCAGCTACGGGCTCAGTTTCAACTTTCTTGAAGTTTTCATACTGAGAGATAAGATGAGCTCTCCTATCTTTTCTTTCATCTGCAGATATAGCGACCATCTAGTTTAAGGAATCCCAGATGGCCTTGGCTGAAGTGCATTCAGTAACCTTCTGGAAGATTTCATCTGACATGGTTTGGGCCAGAATGTTCATGGCTCTTACATCAGAAATATTTGCCTTTTTCTGTGCATCAATATTGTCTGGAGGAGGAACAACATTCAAGCTTATTGATGTTGTTGAAGTAGTTGCCACTGGAGCTGGTGGACCTGTCAAAATGGAGTTGAAAATATCCTCATCAATAAAATTCATATATAGTTTGATTCTTGCCTTCCATATAGCAAACTTATTCAAGTTACAGACTGGAGTTCTAGTGCTTGCATAATCTTTATTCTGTGTAATGAAAAAAGAGAGAGAGAGGAAGAGATCTATCAAGGATCTTTAGGTTTAGGTGTTAGCTTGTACAACCAAGAGAAAACTCACCCTCTGATACAAATTAAAAGTGAGGGGATAGATCTGATTTACTCTAGAGGGGGGGGGGGGTGAATAGCGTATTAAAAACTTTCAATAAATTTTTATAGCGGAATTAAGATAAGTGTTATTTATAAGTAAGAGAAGAAAATAAATCACAAGCAAACACAGCACAACAAAAATAAAGAAAGATGAGTAACCAGACGACACAATAAAATTATAATGGTTCCCCAAATCTGGGTACATCGACTCTTCTACCACCCTGGTGGGAATTCACTTAGGTTTTTGATCAGGTGCCCTATCACCACATGATCTGCTTCAGGTAGATCTAGAGACCCTTCTGTCTTTTGATAAGGTGCCTAAAAACCAATAGGTTTTTGATCAGGTGCCCTATCACCAATAAGTTCACTTTTGAAGAGAGTAATAACCATGTACAAGAAAAGATAAAAGAAAAGTTGATGCCAGTCTTCTCTTTCTCAAAGCAAATGAGAAGACTAAGTGGATTTTTATGATGCCAAAGCTCCCCCTGAGATATTGAGTAGGTTCAGGAAGATGGAAGCTTTGTCCAGGGTGTAGGTCTTCAGAGTACTGGAATTCTTGCTCTTCAGAATCTATAAATTGATGTTGGTTATCTGTCTCTGTAGTTTTTCTTAAAATGAAGACTGTAGAAGACTCAACACAGAGGTTTGATGTTCTTCTTCTGTTTCCTAAGAGCAATGAAAAATTCTGAGAGCTGAGAGAAATCTACAAGAGAGATTTTTTTGGGATGTAGTAGGAATGTTCTCTCTGTGTGTATTTCTCTGTATCTTGATCAGTCTAAATGTCTGTCTCTTTTGTCCTTGAAGAATAAAATGAAAACTCTCTCTTTTGAAATTCAAAGACATTCCTTAAATTACTGTAGAAATCGAGGAGAGAAACGGCTACAATTTCTGGCATTTAATTGTCTCCCCAACTGTCTTGGCAAATAAGTCAAAATAATAACTCTATGAATACCATAGTTAATGCTGTAAAGAATTGACTATATGCCTTGAGAATATTAGCATTAACTACCATAGATTATTTGACAAAAATAGAATCAATAAAATAGGAATTAAATATTCAAGACAACTGCTAAAAATAAGTAGTCGGACACAAAATATGATCGTCGATCTGAGCTGGGAGATCATCGAGTTGAGATCAGCTATCTTCAATCTAAGAATACTGTGAATAGATTGTGAATCGTCGACCTGAGCTCATAGATCGTCGAGCTCAGTTCAGAGACTAAACTCTGAGATCGTCGATCGGAGATCAACGATCGTCGAGCCGAGTTTGACAAAACTCAAACTGATATGTATTTCACAGATTTCTTCTAAGTCTGAGTCCTTGAGTGAAATCCAATGTTGGTCTTGTGAAGTCTGACCTATAAAGACTAACTTAGACCTTGACCCTTGCTATACATGTGGGTCAACAACCTAAGAGTGGACCTAGCCCAAATCCAATCAAGGGTTCCAACACGGTCTTCTACAATAATATAGTGGAATGCTTTGTCTCCTTCAGGTGAAGTGTGTAAACGACTCCTCTGAGTCCAGTGGTGCTTTTAAAAGAGTGAAATGGGGGAGAGGAGGGGCCAAGTACCAATGTCCATTAATGACCATCAATGGAGTTTTCGGCCAAGTGGTGGAAGGGGTGAACCTGGCTTAGTGCGACAAAAAAATGGCTGGAAACACCTCTTCCCCAGAGGAGTTGAATCCAACCATTAAGGGTGGCCCTGGCTTCCCTATGCCATGAATGGCTTTCTTCCTCCCCTTTCTCTCTCCTCCATTAAAGGGTAAGGTGGAGTTTTCTCTCTCCTAGTCATCAAGGCTGAACTTGCTCATCCCCTTAGACGATTTGCAGCCCAATAATTCATACCATCATATAATTAGGAGGTGGTTAGCCCAAATGGAAAAAGGGCTTGAGCTTGGGTTAGCTCATTTGAGCTAAGTTTGACCTAACCTAGACTAGGGTTGACCTTGGTCAATTTGACCTTTTGGGTTGACCCCAATGGGTCCTTGGTGACCCCTTGGCTTCCCCTAAGGTCTAGGAAGGGTTGTGTAGGGTTAACTTTGCACTCTGAAGGTCACCTGCACGTTAATTAGGGCACTTTGACCACTTTAGGGCTAGGTTTGACATGGGTTAACCCAGGCTCTAAGGCTACCCCCAATGGATCTTTGGTGACCCATTGACTTCACCTTAGGTCTAGGAAGACTAATATAGGGTTGGTTCGCCATAGTAGGGGAACATTGCCCTTATTTAGGGTACCTTGCCCAATTTAGGACTAGGATGATCCTAGGTCAACTTGTCCACCCAGAGTTGACTCCAATGGACCCTTAGAGCCTTTCAATAGATTGGTGAGGTTATTGTATTGTCTTGGAGTCATGGTGAAGCCCCATGATCATCTAAACCTTGTGTTTAGAATTCTACTATTTGCAGGTCATAGTGATCTCACCTACATTCCTAGGTCCACTTAGTCTTCCTAGGGTTTTGTCATGACCTAGTCATGACAAAACCACTCCTAGGGGTCTAGCTGTCTGAGGGATGTTACAAATCCCAGTACATAAACAAAAAATTTCATCCTCGAAATTCGAGTTAGGCCTACGGGGTTTCAAGTATGAAAAATAAAATGTAACATCCCGAGAGGTTGTAAGGAATACCTGTCTGAAAAGCTCCGGGTACTTTTGTTACATCAAGTCCTATGGCTCCCATGTGTACTCCTCCTCCCCATGATTCCTCCACAAGACCTTGACCAACAGAACCTTCTTCCGTCGCAAGACCCGCATCCCAGTATCCTCTATCCGGATCTGCTCCAGTTGCACCGATCGGTCAGACACTATAGGCCGATCTGTAGTCGTAATCTGCAACTCCGGCCGAAGTAGAGGTCTCCTCAGGGAGGAGACGTGGAAGACGTCATGCAAACCTACAAGCTCTAGTGACAGCTCTTGTCTATAAGCCAAGGGGCCAATCCATTCCAGGATCCTGTAAGGCCCCATGTATCTCGGACTGAGCTTCTTCCGACCACGCACCCATGAAACTCCATGCATCGGTCGAATCTTCAAGAATACCCGGTCTCCTACCTGAAACTCTACCTGATGATGTCGAGCATCGTAATACTTAGCCTGCCTGCTCTAGGCCTCCAATATCCTGTCCCGTATCATCGCACCTAAGCATCCGTATCCTCGACAAACCCTGAGCCCAATGCCTTCGAATCCTTATCCTAGATCCAAGACAAAGGATTCATGCATCTCCGCTCGTATAAAGCATCATAAGGGGCCATGCCGATGCTGGACAGGTGGATGTTGTTGTACGAGAAATCGATCAACGGTAGCTTCCTCTCCCACGTCTCTCCGCGGTCCAGTATGCAAAGACTCAATAAATCCTCCAAGGTCTGATTGGTGCGCTCTTTCTGTCCATCCGTCTGAGGGTGGAAGGAGGTACTAAATGTCAGATATGACTCCAAATAAGCCTGAACCGCCCTCCATTCCTTAAACGTGAAACGTCCATCTCGATAGGACACTATCATCCTTGGCAATCCATGATATCGAACGAACTGCTCCACAAACTTCCGTACCAAGTCACCCACTAGAGCGTCCTTACTGATCAGTAAAAACCTGGCCACCTTCGTCAATCGGTCAACGATCACCCATATCGAGTCATTCCCCGCATATGACCAAGGAAGACCATGCATGAAGTCCATGGAGATGTCGTCAAACTTCCACTCCGGCATCAGAAGTGGCTGTAATAATTCGGTCGGGTTCCTACACTCCGCCTTCACCATCTGACAAGCCTCGTAGTGGGTCACGAAGTAGGTGATATACCTCTTCATGCCCGGCAAGTACATTTTTTTATTCAGGTTTGTCGTCATCTTGGTGATTCCTGGGTGCACTGAGTACCTGTTGTAGTGAGCCTTAGTCATGATGTCCTCCCGAATTCTGCCCCCAGCCGGTATGTACACTCTGCCTCTGAAGCATATTAGTCCGTCTCTCTCTGTATATTCCCCAGCCATGCCTGCCTCTAAGAACCTGAATACTGGCTCCAGCTTGTCATCCCTCCTCTGATCGGCTCTGATATAGTCCTGAATGTCGTCGATGACAACCAACGATGATAGGTACTCCCAGTATAACTCTGGGTGATCCTCGGACACCAGAGATATCTGCATCTTTTCGAACATCTGCACCAACTCTATGGCCATCAGCTGAGGTCCTGCTCCCTAGGTTGTAGCCTTCCGACTCAGCATGTCCGCCACCACATTCGCCTTTCCTGGGTGATAGTTTATCGTGTGCTCATAATCAGAAAGGAACTCCACCCATTGTCTTTAGCGAACGTTCAACTACTTCTGCGTATCAATATATTTCAGATTCTTGTGATCTCAAAATATGTCGCAGTGCACTCCATAGAGGTAATGCCTCCAAATCATCAGTGCGAACACTAATGCTCCCATCTCCAAGTCATGAATATGATAGTTCTGCTCATTCTTCTTCAGCTATCGTGAGGCGTATGCTATGACATGACCATGCTGCATCAGTACAACACCCATCCCCTGAAAAGACGCATCCACATACACCTAGAAACCCTCCTTCCCAGATGGAAGGGCAAGGATAGGGGCCAACGTAAGCCATCTCTTCAACTGCTGGAAGGCCGCCTCACACCGCAGCGTCCAAACAAACGGAGTGTCCTTCGTCAAGGAAGTGAGTGGGAGGGCTATCTGAGAAAATCCCTACGCAAACTTCTGGTAGTATCCGGCCAATCCTAGGAAACTTTGGACATCCATGGCCATCTTCAACTGAGGCCAGTCTTGCACTGCCTAAATCTTTGCGGGGTCCACTGCCAGTCCCGCTCCATTGATAATATGGCCTAAAAAGTCCACCACTGCCAGCCAAAACTGGAACATACTGAACTCGGCATATAGCTGGTGCTCCCTGAACTTCCCCAGAGTCAAGGCCAAATGATTTGTATGCTCCTCCTTTATCCTTAAATAGATGAGGATGTCATCTATGAATACTATGATGAACCGGTCGAGGTACGGCTCGAACACCCGGTTCATCAAGCTCATGAAAGCTGATGGTGCATTCGTGAGCTTGAAGGGCATCACGGTAAACTCATACAGCCCGTATCTACTGTTGAAGGCTTTCTTCAGGATATACTCCTTATGAATGTGCAGCTGGTAGTAGCCTGACCTCAGATCAAACTTTGAGAACTAGTGCGCTCCCTCCAATTGGTCAAATAGCTCATCAATCCTCCGCAGTGGATATGTGTTCCGACCGTTAGATTATTCAGAGCCCTGTAGTCGATGAATAATCGGAGCGACCCATCCTTCTTCTTGACGAATAACACCAGAGCTCCCCAAGGAGAGGAACTCGGTCTAACAAACCCAGCCTCCACCAGCTCCTTCAACTGACTCCTAAACTCCACCAGCTCCTTTGGAGCCATCCGTTAGGGAGCCCTCGATACTGGTTTAGCCCCCGACACGAGCTATATCTGGAAGTCCTTGTCTCGATGCGGGGGTAGCCCTGACAGCTTCTCTGGAAACACATAAGCAAAATACCGCACCATCGGGATACTAGAGATGGAATATTTGGCCTCGACCATCTCAAATAGCACTTGATATACCTTTTCTCCCTACAGGTGGGCCTTGACGGCTTATACAGATGATAACAAGAGAGGGGTGGTAGATCTAATACCTTCGATGATGACATAGGAATCCCCATGCCTTAAGGTGATCCTATTTGATAGGCAGTCGATCTGGGCATGGTTCCAATACAACCACGTCATGCCAGGATAAGATCGAATGTTGGCATCCTTAGAATCGTCGCTGGTGCTTCGAATGCCTTTCCGCCGATCTCCGCCTCCATGTTGTAGTGGGCAGAGGTTAATAGCTCTGATCCGTCGGGTAAACGCACCCTCCTGGTCAAGCTAGTGAATTGCTCCATGCCTTCTAGTCCTTCCATGAAGGCTTCCGACACAAATGAGTGCAAAGCACCTATATCGAACAGCGTATAAGCTGGTTTGCCGCTGATGATGACTATACCTGGGGTAGTTAATTATCTTAGAAGTCTAGTTATGGTTTTCCTTCCTAGTTCTACCAATTCTATATCCATGAGTCTAGGTTTTAGGAAAGAAAAGTACTCAAAATAACTAGCGTACCTGTTATCACTTGCTACAGGCTCCGAGTTTGAGCCAAATCAAGGGCATACACTTGCTCCCTATCCTGCCTGCGGTCTCCGCCCTGGAATCCATGTCCTCGGCCGCATCCGCGGCCTCCAAACTACTGAGCAGGCGGGGCAGCCGGTGGTGCTGGTAGTGGTGCCCCCCTCATGGGGCAGTTTCTCCAGATATGCCTTACCTGGTGACAGTTGTAGCACTCGAGAGGGGGAAATCCCATACCTCTGAGTCTCTGTACCTCCCGTATCTGAATAGGTTGAGGAGCCATTACCACCGACTCCTGTCTCACCTCTTGACGAGGTTGGTCCTCTTCCCTTCTACCCTCTCTCCCATTAACAATGTGGCCCCTTCGTTGATCATTTCTGGCTCCCCGGCCCTGATCCTCAGTTGGCCTCTTCCGGCCTCGAGTCATGTGTCAATCTGCCTCAATCCTATTTGCCATCTCCAATATCCGAAGTATAGGCCCGTCGGATACGAACAAAAGAGCCTCTCTCAAATCCTCTCACAGGACCTTATAGAACCTATTTGTGTATACTGCCTCATCGAGCTGATAGGAGTCCACAAACTGGGCTAAATGATTGAACTCCCGGTGGTACTCCACCACCGTCTTGTTGCCCTACCTCAACTGCAGGAACCTATCTTCCAGCTCATCTCTTGCCGACTATGGAACAAAGTGCTCCAATAATGCGGCCCTAAACTCCTCCCCAGTAATGTGAGCAACCTCCCTATCTACAAATGTCGTGTCCAGCAGTGTCTTCCACCATCTTTTGGCATGGGACTCCAAGCAAGAGACAACTAAAGGCACCCTCTCCTCTCATGGGCATCATATCCCGGTCAACATCTCGTACATGATGTCAAGCCAATCCTCTGTCCGTATAGCGACCTCTGTCCCCAAGTAAGATGGGGGGGGAAGTCCTTAGAAGAGGCTCAACCAATTGGCCCCT
This sequence comes from Platanthera zijinensis, assembly GCA_039513925.1. NCBI lineage: Eukaryota > Viridiplantae > Streptophyta > Magnoliopsida > Asparagales > Orchidaceae > Platanthera > Platanthera zijinensis. The sequence continues at coordinate 129,058,757 of CM077089.1, read as the reverse complement.
GGGTTTGGCTGCGTAGCCGAAACCTGCTAGGCCTTGAAAGCCTCCAGAATGACTATCAGGATTTGCCCCATCTCCGACTATAGAAACAGAGTGGGAGCTGGAGGAGGTGGTGAAACATTTGGAGTTTGCTGTACTCCGCCCTGTGGTGTCGGTTGTATCGGAGGCTGTGTAACAAAGACCATTTTATAAGTAATATACCCAAACCTAATTAAAAGTGAAAAATTTACATGTGATCGCCCATATGGGCACACCACTACTTCCGCTACTTAGTTTGTCCTCAACCTAAACTCGTGCGGGGGTGACCCAGGGTTTGTGGACTGCTACTTTTTTGATCGAGGTCTCATCTACCCCCCTACCTTTTTAACCGCGCGGTCTTAGGCCAAGAACCGCCGCTTTGTGGTAACACCTTCATGCCCGGGAAGGTCGTCGACACAAAACGCAGATCCTGCATGCCATATCGATCATAAAATAGTAGAAAAATAGGAGAGTACATAAAAGTAGAACTCTAACACATATCCAATTCAATCACATATAAAATAATAAATCTCCATGAAGGGAGAGTCCACATCAGTAATAACAAAAGTACTGGAAATAGGGCTGAAGCCCAATACATCAAGTCCTCACTAAAGTTCACTCATCGCGGAAGCAAAACTAAAACAACTACTAACGATCGGGACTCATTGTCCCTGCTGTCTGAACTCCGGTACTAGACTATCCCGTCTCCAAGCGTGCCGACCTCCAAGGCTTCACCTCCGTGCTGGGCTCTACGATCCCCTAAAATAATTTGGTCTGAAAACCGTTAGTCTAAAATACTAAGTCTTATCATCCCCTACCCCTCCCCCCATAGAACTTAGGCACTGAGCGGGGAGAAGGAAAGGGAAGGTAATGATATTGGAGAATAACAAGTAGCAGGTGGCGGCGGAACTAATCTAGCAGTTCTATGAAAATAAGTAGCGGTAATGAAAGTATGAAAGACAGATCATGAAATAAGTAACCTTAACTTATATAAATGCCCACAATAACACATAAGCTAAGGGATCTTTTGCAAGGATCCTATCGTATAAATAGTCCCGTACAAATTTATACAATAGGGTGTCGATTTTCAAGCAATCATTACATATATCCACAGAAAAAAAACCTTAACTTATAAGCACGCTCATGCGAGCTCATAGACCAAGGGGTCATTTTGCAGGGCCTATTGTATAAAGAGTCTCATACCAGTTTATACAATAGGTGTCAAGGGTTATATGTAATGGTTATGCTATATATGTTATGTAAGTATGTTATGATGTGAATCATGCAAGTGCAACACACCCACTCGACTCTGTGCACACAGACCTTTAGTTCCCCCTTTCTGGAGCCAAACCTCACAGGATACCTCCATAGTGGAAAACAGAAGCTGTGGGTTGGGCCTAGCCCACTCTAAACCGGTAACTGCACTACCAGTTAGACCTATCGTATGCCTCGATGCTGGTGCACTAAGCGGAGCTACTACATACTCTTTGTCGGCTGATCCACCGGACTTCATTTGGCAAAATGCTAAACTACACTTATCGAGTCAACGAATTAGCGTCAGTGCATCGACCCTCCAACACCAAAGACCCACCACATTATAATTTATGCACATGCAACCTTATTCTATCAGCCACAGAGCCAAAGCCCCCCGGACTAACCCGACCGTCACAACCAACAACCGAGCCAAAGCTCCCCGGACTAACCCGTCCGTCACAACTATCTACCGAGCCTTCAGCTCGCCGGGCTACCCTTCGTATTTCCACAACCATCGAGCCTACCGCCCGTGTGACCCAACCTAACTTCCCGATACACTGGGGTGTGAGAAAGTGAACCCCTAGTTATTCTAGTTGCTCTTGAATTTTATTATGCCTACATTTTAGGTTAGCTCAGGACTGCCCAAGGCATACCCCATAAAGGGCTCTCGAGGGCACTAGGAACTACGATGGGCATATCCGATTCCCGATCCCTTTAATATTACTCTGGATCTAACCCTAGTGTGTTTTGACCCTCTCTCTCCCTTTACAGGAAAGACGATCTTTGTCGATTCCGAGCACCACTTTATCCTAGTCATCCTAACATTCTACTCATCCCAACTTCCATTGATGTACTCATTTTTACTTTAGCCAAACCAGCAAACCACTAACCCCAATCCATATGCCCAATTCAAATGCTATCAGACGCTCTGTAGATTTACTACATGCAGACCACCCTATGTTATATAATGTACATGATAAGAGGTACTCCAAATCTTCATCCAAAAAACCTAAGATAATTAATGGGGGTCTATCATGACATATTTAGCCTAAATCCAGAAACTTGGAACTTTCCTAATTAACTGATATTTTATTTATTTCCCTAAAAATCCAAATGCCCTAGTTTGAATATGAAGTGGCTTTCACAGTCATGCAAAATACTCCACAAAATTATGATAAATTCTATGAAGCTAATTGATAGTAAATTCAAGTCTCCCATTTTTTCTTGCAAGGTTAGGCCTTTGATCCAAAATTTTATATGTAAACCCATAAATATGAATTAAAGAAACAAGTGCTACAAATAGACTTCCAAAAATTATGAGAAAATTCAAGCATAACTAAAATGTCTTATAAACAATATTGACCAAGTTTCCAAATTTTCCAGTGAATAATGAACTCTAATTTTAATTTTGAACAATGTTCCTCTTTTATAAATTAATGAAATAAATACAGAAATAATAATTCTAAAAATTTTGATAAAATTTCTTATGGGCATATTGACCTAATAATACCACTAAATAAGTTTCACAATTTTCTAACAAGCATTGAGCTCTAAATCCATTATTGAACATGTTTGCATATTTATAAGCTTGTGAGTTAAGTACTGAAAATATACATCTAAAAATTATAATAAAATTCAGATATGAGCATAATTACCTAAAACTTCCTCTCCCCAACTTACATAATTTTCTAGTGAATAGTGAGATCATAAAAAATAAATGACTATCATGGACTAACCCATGTATTGCAAAGTACTAAAATTATTATTCGAAAATTTTCAATAAAATTCCCATAGTCTCATGTTAACCCTATGATTACACTACCCAAGTTTCACAACTTTTTACAGAGTTTTGATGGCCTAACATACATGTATAATATTTGTGCCTAAAACTAGGGTTCGGGTTTTGGGGGTTAACAACCTCTAAATCCAATAATATATTTACCAGAGGACCTTCACTATCCTAGAGTCCTCTCCACCAAATTTCAAGTCTTTTCAAGGTCACATGACCCCATGACCTTCAAACCCTAGGTTAGCACACATAGGACTTATCCTAGAGTTCTAGGGATCCACCTTTCAACTTCCACCCAATATACGTGGAGGGTGTATTTTATGTGCTAAAAAGGCTGAGTGCCAAGTTCCTTCACCTTTGGATGAGGTTGGCCAACTCAAGAGCACTTAGCCCTAATTTGACCTAAAATGGTCAATCTTTGCCTACACAAATATCCTATCAAATCAAACCCAATAGGGGCGAAATTTTTATCAGAGCCTTATAAAATCCCCCAAGATCACCCACCAAAATTTTGGGGGTTTTTGATGTGTTTAAGCCACCTAATTAAATTTTACATGGTTTATTAAATTTTTCCAAAAACTATAGAACCAGTATCTTCTAAAATTCCCATTTTTAGACAAGACCTAGGTATAGGTTAGAATGACTCCCTGTCCAAATTTCAGGTCATTTGGACATGAGATGAAGTAGGGGAACTCATTTTAGTCTCTGACTAATCCTAGGTATAGACCCCACCAAAATGAGTGCTTTGGTCAAACAGACATCCAAATTGGTTCAAACATATTTCAAATTAAAGTACACTCATAGGGATACAACCTTGGTTTTTACCATTTTTTGACTAGAGGTATCTAGTTATCTTTAATAATTAATTTAAAATGACTGAAAATAGGAAGCAAAAAATCATTAAATAAAATAAAACATTTGATCTGCACATGTCTTGACGCATAATCGAACGACGCATGGATCGTCTTCAACCTCCAGCCGACGGTCCTGATTCCTTCTTCCTGGTCCAACTTCAAGCCGCCGCTGCCGGCCACCCAACCACCTCCCTGGCCGGCCACCACCTCCACCACCTCCATTGAGGTGGTGGCACTCGATTGGCGGCAGCACAACCGCTAGAGGGGCCATCTCCGGTGATCCCGTAAGGTGGTTTTTTCATGGAAAAATCAAGAAAACACCTTTCCTGATCGGGCTCAATTGAGCCTGATTCACATCCCTAAAGATCCCTATGATCTACCCACAGATAGAAGAGAAGGGGAGGACCTTATTGGAGGCTTGGAGTCGCGTCGATCGCCGGGTTGCCATGGTGGTGGTGCTGCTGGCCGTGTTTCTGCAACAACACAATGGAATGCCTTGTCTACTTCAGGTGAAGTGTGTAAATGGCTCCCCTCAGTCCAGTGGTTATTTTAAAAAAGTGAAATGGGGGAGAGGAGGGGCCAAGCACCAATGGCCATTTATGTCCATCAATGGAGTTTTTGGCCAAGTGGTGGAGGGGGTGAATCTGGCTTAGTGTTGCTAGAAAATGGCTGGAAACTCCTCCTCTTCCCCAGAGGAGTTGAATCCATCCATTATGGGTGGCCCTTGGCTTCCCTATGCCATAAATTGCTTTCTTCCTCTCCCTTTCTCTCTCCTTCATTAAAGGGTACGGTGGAGTTTCTCTCTCTTAGTCATCAAGGCTGAACTTACTCATCCACTTAGCCTATTTACAGCCTAATAATTCATACCATCATATAATTAGGAGGTGGTTAGCCCAAATGGAATAAGGGCTTGAGCTTGGGTCCCATTTGAGTTAAGTTAGACCTAACCTAGACTAGGGTTGACCTTGGTCAATTGACCTTTTGGGTTGACCTCAATGGGTCCTTGGTGACCCCTTGACTTCCCCTAAGGTCTAGGAAGGGTTGTGTAGGGTTAACTTTTCACTCTAAAGGTCACTTGCCCCTTAGTTAGGGCACTTTGACCACTTTAGGGGTAGGGTTGACTTGGGTCAACCAAGGCTCTAAGGCTGCCCCTAATGGATCTTTGGTGACACATTGACCTCACCTTAGGTCTAGGAAGACCCAGATAGGGTTGGTTGGGCACAGTAGGGGCACAATGCCTTGTGTTAGGGTACCCTGCCCAATTTAGGACTAGGATGATCCTAGGTCAACTTGGTCACCACGAGTTGACTCCAATGGACCCTTAGGGCCTTTCAATAGATTGGTGAGGTTGTGATGGGGTCTTGGAGTAATGGTGAAGCCCCATGATCATCCCAACCTAGTTTTTAGAAGTCTACTTTTTGCAGGGCATAGTGATCTCACCTACATTCCTAAGTCCACTTGATTTTCCTAGGGTTTTGTCATGACCTAGTCATGACAAAATCACTCCTAGGGGTCTAGCTGTCTTAGGGATGTTAGAGTGCGCGGCACTGGAAAATGGTGGTGTTGAAACGTCGGCGTATGCACGAGTGGGGGAGGCGGTGTGCCGCCCGTGTCGGCGCCCATGCGCCTGTGACCGGCATCTGCATGCATAGAGGGCGTATGCGTGCAGTTTGTGCGAGCCATTGTGCTTGGTAGCGTGTGCGGCACGCTGTGCACATGGGTGCATCATTTGTTCATTCTTATCTTTGGGCCTATCACTTAGATGTATTTTTTCTTGGCGGTCACGACCTGTTTTGGTGTTGAGGTTAAGGTTCCACCCATACTAACTTGGGTTAAGTTAGGAGAATTTCATCAAATGTGCTCAAATTTTTTCTAGTCGTGATTTACAAATATTCAAGCGCATAATTTTTTGCTGCTAACACTATAATCTTAAGCCTTGGATTTTGAAAAAACTAATACATGCGTCGGACAAGTTATCATCCATTTGCGAAATGATATTAAAAATATTCTTTCTTAAAATCCTAGGATTCACTACAGGTTTATTAAAAAATTCCCTTATTTTTATGAGATATCAGAGTTAATTGAGATTAGGGAATCTTTCCTCTTTTAAAACTGAAATAATTAGTAGCATATTCTTCCACTTCGGTCGTACTTAAAAATGTGGGCGAAGAGCTAGATTTTATTAAGGCTGGGTTTGGGGGGACTTATTTTCACCGGTCAAGCGGTTACAATCGCATGAACCAGACCATAATTAAGACCTGATTCATGCGGCCGTAACCGCTTGACCGGTGAAAATAAGTCCTCCCAAACGAAGCCTAATTCTAGAGGTTCTCTTCGGTTAGAACATATGTATGTGCAGTTAACTTTGTGAAGGCACACCTCGTGTTGTTTGTGGTTGGGTTTGGATAACCACAGGCTATGCGGATTGTTAGAATATATATTTGTGCGGTTACCCTTGAGTAACCACACCTTGTGATTATCCTAGTTATTATTGGTTAACCGCAAGTGGTGCTGACGAAGACTAGCGATACATCCATGTTGTCTACTATACTTGGATGTTGCTAGGTCTTGGCTCCACCTCCCTTCCGTTATATTGGCTGGTCTTTAAAATCAATCATGCCTTGCTTTGGTGAAACCAGAAGGAGGCCAGTGATTGGTTTTTTGAGTAGGAATCCCTTGAGATAGAGAACACGCTCCTACAATTTCAAGAATCATGGGCCTCTTGACTGCTACGTTGGCTACTCTTTGTGCAAAAGTAAGTTCCTTTGGACAACTGGTTCATTTATAGGAATGGTTGTAAGAGAATAAATCTAAGCTAAAATACCTACTTCATGAGGGAGTCCAACACCGCCTTTTACCATAGAGTTGTGGTGCTATGACACCGATGAAACTCAATTTTGCACTTTTTTACTGTCTAACTCGACATCCCAGTCAGGCCGGAAGAACCTGGACCATCTTAGCTCTCAGAACGGTCGAGCGCACACATAGTCAATAGAGTAGGTTGATTATACACAAGCAGTTTTAACGTGGAAAAACCGCTTAACTGGGTAAAAAATAACGTGACCGGGTCTGTGCCGGTCAAAGTCCACTATTCTCTGGTTGTTACAGCTTATTTTTGAAGTCAAGGGTGACAGACCACTTCTCGTTACAGATTTGGGGTGAGAGAACACTTGGCATACGGCGGATGACAAGCCGTCGCGCCGCGGGCTTTTACAAATTGTGTTTCACGCTGGTGGTCTTCGGTTAGCAGCTTGCTGATTTTGGATGCGGAGCGGAGCAACTGGACTTACGGTTTGGGGGGCCACTTGGGATTTGAGAGATTTGGCTTCGTCAAGTGGCATTGACTTGACTCGCTCGTGGCTCGGGTGCGGCTTGGGTGTTGCTCGTAGGAGGAGTTAGGCAGAGCTTCAGTCTGAGGAAGAAGAAAACTCGGAGGAAAAAAGATAAGAAATGAGGAAACCTGAGGCTTCTTTTATAGGCTCTGGGTGGTGGTTATGGTGGTTACACGGCTATCCGCACATCATAACCACCATCATAATTATTTTTAGTATAGTTTAAATGCGCGTATTTCGGTATTTAGAGATATTTTAAATAAATTATAAAATATTAATTAAACTCAATTTTCGACAACTGGTTCATTTATAGGAATGGTTGTAAGAGAATAAATCTAAGCTAAAATACCTACTTCATGAGGGAGTCCAACACCGCCTTTTACCATAGAGTTGTGGTGCTATGACACCGATGAAACTCAATTTTGCACTTTTTTGCTGTCTAACTCGACATCCCAGTCGGGCCGGAAGAACCTGGACCATCTTAGCTCTCAGAACGGTCGAGCGCGCACATAGTTAATAGAGTAGGTTGATTATACACAAACAGTTTTAACGTGGAAAAACCGCTTAACTGGGTAAAAAATCACGTGACCGGGTCTGTGCCGGTCAAAGTCCACTATTCTCTAGTTGTTACAGCTTATTTTTGAAGTCGAGGGTGACAGACCACCTCTCGTTACAGATTTGGGGTGAGAGAACACTTGGCATACGGCGGATGACAAGCCATCGCACCGCGGGCTTTTACAAATTGTGTTTCACGCTGGTGGTCTTCGGTTAGCAGCTTGCTGATTTTGGATGTGGAGCGGAGCAACTGGACTTACGGTTTGGGGGGCCACTTGGGACTTGAGAGATTTGGCTTCGTCAAGTGGCATTGACTTGACTCGCTCGTGGCTCGGGTGCGGCTTGGGTGTTGCTCGTAGGAGGAGTTAGGCAGAGCTTCAGTCTGAGGAAGAAGAAAACTCGGAGGAAAAAAGATAAGAAATGAGGAAACCTGAGGCTTCTTTTATAGGCTCTGGGTGGTGGTTATGGTGGTTACACGGCTATCCGCACATCATAACCACCATCATAATTATGTTTAGTATAGTTTAAATGCGCGTATTTCGGTATTTAGAGACATTTTAAATAAATTATAAAATATTAATTAAATCCCCCACCACCCACCCACCCACCCCACCCCCCCCCACCCCCCACCCCCCCGCGCGCACTAACCCGATGGTTAGTGGGTGGTTACACGTAAATCGGACTGCCGGGAATGCTCCCTATCGATCGGATGACGGGAGCGGGACTCCGCAGGCGACCGACAAACATGTCGCCAAGTTTGCCGGTGAGGGGGGGACCGCCGACGACGGCAGGGGCAGAGCGGTCGCTCCCCTTGGTTGTGCGCCGATGGCCGAGGGAGGGGGCGGCCCGAGCGGCCGCCCCCTCGGCCGCGCGGGCGGCCATGCAAGGGGACGGCCTGGTCGGCCGCCCCCTTGGCCGTATGAGCGGCCGAGAAAGGGGGCGGCCCGGGCGGCCTCCCCCTTGGCCTCGCCGGAAGCCGAGGGAGGCGCGGCCCGGGCGGTCGCTTCCTCGGCTACGGCCGTGGCCGGCGTGGCAAGAGAGGGAAGCCGGCTGACGGATGAGGAGGAGGTTGGCTGCCCACCGCCGGCGAGATGGGGCTCGCGGCGGTTTGCCCATTACGCTTAATGGGATTGGTGCGCGGGGGATCGGGCGTGGTGATCGCCCGCGCGGTCAATCCAGTGTTCCCACTTCTTGTGAGGTGAGGATCATGGATGTGTGATTATGTGTACACCCAATTTCTTAAAAATGAGAGTCATCCCCAACACACCTCATGGGGGAGGATGGTAAGGTGATCATGGACTCCACCATTCAGGAAAATATATTGCTCTAACTTTAATACCATTTTAAGCTATAAAAAACAAGATAGGCACTTTGACCTACCAGTGCTTTCTCGACACATTATTCTCGATGAAAATGTTTGGCTTGTATTGGAAGTCACAGTTTAGGATAATGAAGTCTATGATTTTTGATTACCCACTCACAATGCTCATGGGGTCTTTGGCTTCAATGACATCCATAACTTGTTCAATTACAATATTGTATGGCAGAAGGACATTATTATGGTGGTCCAAACATTCTTTACTTCAAGTATCACTTAGAGTGGAAGAAGATCAGGGTTATGCTTATCCTCCATAATCCTCACACTAGCAAACCTAAGAACTATTGTCCCATCAACTTATATAATACTTTATATAAGGAGTTGGATATGATTTTCATGTCCTATCAGAATGTGTTACTACATAGAATTATATCAAATTAGTGAGAAGCTTTATGGGTCGTTGAAACATCTCAGACAATCTCTTCACGGCCCAAGAAATTCACTATTCTCTAAAACATGCATGTCGATCCAATGGGTTACTATTGGTGAAGCTTGAACTTGGGCTGGCTTATGATTGTTTGCTTTACTGTGACTAGAGAAATGGTGGATAACACATTTTCTATTTGGTAGGTGCTTGAAGAGTACTATTGCGGCCAAACTCGACGCCCCGGACAAACCGCATTAACTTTGACCGTCTTAGCCCACAGAGTGATCGAGCGCGCGCACAGTCACAAAGAAAAAAAAGCTGATAAGGCAATTTTTTTAACGTGGAAAACTTGACAACTGGATGAAAAACCATGTGGTCGGATCTGTGCTAGACAAAGCTCCACAAGATCTGAGTGTTGTTACAGAGCTTTTCCAAGAACTTGAGGTTGACAGTCCGCCTATCGTTATAATTTTTGGGGAGAAAGAAAAGAGCTCGGTGGATGACAAACCACCATTCACAGAGCTAACAATTTCTTCTTGTGATGCGGGGAGCTATACACTATGTATTATGGAGTCCTCTGATAGTTCTTGAAAAGCGGGAGCAGCTTATTGCACTTGTTCTGATGTCTGGGACTTGGAATCTAGTGCGACGCGCTGAGCGCATCCTATCCACTGTGGATTGTCTCTTGTTGTATTCAGAGGAGACGAGAATTGCTGACTTGCTGACGCTTGGTGGGCTTGTTGCTGAGCTGAAGGTGTTGAATACTTGCAGCAATTATGATATAGGAACACACGGAGGTGCGTTTGGAGCAGACTTGATGGCAGAGCGTGCGGAGAGCTTGTTGATGGATGTTGAAAATGGTGAAGTGAAAGTGGGGGATTGGGCAACCCGGGCGACCTATCCGCGCGGTCTATGCAGACAGGACAGGCGGTTAGCCATGTCGGCAGAGCTATTGCAGACGGCTTGTTTTTTGGCAGCATGGGATGTCTATTCCCCCAGACTGTGCAAACAGAGACGGCGGCCAGCCAGGCCGGCATATGCTCAGTAGTCAGTTTGATCCTAGAAGGTAATAGGGCGAATAGCTTCCCTATCCGTGGTGTCCGGCAAGACACGAACTGGGCTGGAGCTCGACAGACCAGCATGGAAGATGTCGGGGTCTAGCTCTGGTGGTGCGGCTTGAGGAAGCTGTAGAATTCGCCGGTTAGAGCAGACAGGTGCTGGAGTTCACCAGGATTGACAGACGGATACCAGTGTCCACTAGTAAGCATGGACTGGCCCTTATAACTTGTGGTGTGGACTTGGTTGGTTCTGAACCAAGTCCAGGTTTGGCTTAGTCCGGGGAGATCACACAGTTAAGCGCGGACTGCTTCCCAATACTCCAAGCTCGGCAACAGTTATCCTGTGCCTTGGTTGCGAGCTTGGGGAATGCGGATTGGAGTTGAGTCTGCAAGGCGTACGGACTGGTGAAGTATCCGCCAAGTTGGGCAGCTTGGTTGTTGTGCCTTGGATGCTAACTTGGGTGTGCAGACTGGTGCTGTGTCTGCATGGCGCGCGAACTAGAGTGGTGTCCGATAATAGGAGGACACAGTGTTGTTGTGGAGTTCTGCTGGTGGCGGCGTCCTTGCTTGGGCTTTTGCAATAAGGCGGATAGAGGTTGCTATCCGACCTTGGTGATGCTCTTGGTGGGCTGGATATCCGGCATAGGTCGTGGTGGACTGGCTGTGTATCTGCGGCCTGCGGATGCACTTGGTTCTTGCAGCATTATATGGCGGTTATCCTATCAGCTAGGGCGGTGACCACACTCCTCACTGTGCTTATTAATAAGACCCCTGTCACATCAATTAAGAACTGAATGAACAGTAAGTGAACTCGTGGACAATTTCTGCAGACTGGATTTTGTATCCGTGCGGTTGGAAGATTGACCGGGTTGGGCTGTGCAGGTTGTGCAGATAGCGCTGGAAGCAAGGAATTGGTTCTGACTGCGGTTAGGAACAGTGCGGACTCTACGAATAGCAACTAGCGGTTAACAACACGTCGCGGGTTACGGTTAGGAGGTCTCTCTTCTGCAACTAGTTTCCCGGTTCAATAAGCTATCCGCTTTTGGCGGTCTGTTCAGTTAGGCAGCAGCAGATCGCGTGGTCAGGCGGCTAGGCGACCTTGCGGTTTGGCGGCTTGTATATCGGTGAGTAGATTTCCTTCTTGCATTAGAATAGCGGGCAGTCCGCATAGCTTGGTTTGCGATCTGGCGACCTAGCAATTTGTGCGGACTCTATAGTGTAGCAGTATAGCCTTCGGCTAACTCTTTGAGTCCGTGCAGTTAGGTTTTGTCTTATAACTGTTTCGGATTTCCCTTTGGTTACTTTGGCAAATCATGTCTCGCCATGTAAATATTATTTAGTATAAGATTCTTGCACTTTTGATTTGCATCTTGTTTATTTGGGCTCGGAATTGGTTGAGTGTTCCTGCGCCTGGTTTGCCGTTTTACGCTATATAAAATTTTAACAATGGAGAGCACGTGGGGCACTTACTGGAGGAGAGCACGCAGGGCCCTTATTAGAGGAGAGCGCGTGGGGCGCTTGTTGGCAGAGAGTGTGTGAAGTGCTTGTTGGTAGAGAGTGCATTGGGTGCTTGTTGGAGAAGAGCACGTGGAGCGCTTGTAGGAGGTGAGTGCGCGGGGCACTTGTCGCCAAGAGCTCATGGGGGGCTTATTGTAGGAGAGCGTGCGGAGCGCTTACTGTTAGAAAGTGGGCGGGATGCTTCTTGGTAGAGCGTGCGCAGAGCGCTTGTTGTAAAGAGTGTGTGGGCGCTTGTTAGAGGAGAGTGTGTGGAGCGCTTGTAGTAGGTGAGTGCGCTGGGTGCTTGTCGGTAGTGAGTGCGCTGGGCGCTTATTAGGGGAGAGCGCACAAAACGCTTGCAGGAGCTGAGCACGTCGGGTTCTTGTTAGTAGAGAGCATGTGGTGCGCTTGCTGGTCGAGAGTGCACAGGGCACTTTCAGAGGAAAGTGTGTGGAGTGCTTGCTGGAGGTGAGTGTGCGGGGCTCTTATCTTGTGAGCTCACTGAAGGGGAGCGAGTGGAGTGCGGAGAGAAGAAGCGCATATAAGGAAGTGGCATACGCAAGAGCTCACGAGAAGGCAGAGCGTGCGGGTGTATGCGAGGAAAAGACGCGCACATGAGCGCGCAAGGAAAAGGCGGGTGCACGCAAGGAAACAATGAGCATGAGAGCATGCAAGGAGGCGGAGCACGCGAGTGTTTGTTAGGAGGCAGAGCTTGCTGGGGCGTTCTAAGAAAAGATGCGCCTGAGTGCGCGCAAGGAGGCAGAACACGCGGGAGCGCGCAAGGAAGAGACGCACAGAAAAGAGAACAAGGAGGTACGCAAGTAAGAGATGCATTCAATAGTGCGCAAGGAGGCAATACGGGAAAGAGATGCGTGCAAGGAGGCGGTACGCACAATAGCGCGAAAGGAAGAGATGTACTCGAGAGTATGCAAGGACGAAGCGCGCGCGGGATTGCACAAGGAAGAGAAGAAGAGAGAGAAATTTTGGGCAGAGAAGAGAGATGAAGATCTTCGAAGGGAGCTTCGAAAACGAAGGAGATCTTCAAGGAGTCCTTGAAGATCTTCGAAGGGAGAGAAGAATATGAAGAAGATGAAGGAGGAAGGAGAGAGAAAATCTGTAGGAGGATTTTTCGATTCAGAAAAGTATGAGAATTAAAGAGGATCTGGGAGCCCATTTATAGGCATCATGGTTGATTATGGCGGTTATGCGGCTATCCACAGCCCATAACCATCATGATCATTATTTATAAGTCGATTTCATGACGCATTTATGTGCATATTATTTTACAATTTTAGTAGACTCAACCCAATTCTATTTTTGGCTATGCATTTCCCCCACTACGCTAGGCCATGTAGGCGGTTACATGGGTGGTTAACCATGTAACCGATGACGGTGATGGCTAGAGCATGATCAGATCGTAGAGAATTGACGATGACCAAGAATCCGGGCGGTGGAGGTCGGCCGGAGACGGAATCCTATCAGCGGCGGCAGCGACGTCTGAGGAAGAGAGGAATGACAACGGCGGCGGCCACGGGAGAGAGGAGTGACGGCAGCGGCGCCCGAGAAATAGAGGAGAAATGATGGCGGCATCTACGGGAGAGAGGAGTGACAATCGCTGCAGTAGAAGGAGAGAGGAGCGACGAAGACGGCGGCGGTGGATGAGAAAAGTAAGGGCAGTGGTTGTCGTGACGATGGCGGTGAAGACCGCGGTGATGAAGATGATGACAGCGATGACGACGGTCGTCGCGGCGATGATGGCGATTGCCACGTCGATGGTGGCGGTTACCGCGGTGATTGTGGCAGTTGCTGCAGCGATTGTGGAGGTTGCCGCGGTGACGGTGATGATAATGAAGATGATGGCGGCAGTTGCCACGACGATGACGGCGACAGCGGCGATAGTGATGGCGACGGGGGAAGAGAAAGGTGATGATGATGACATCAGTGGATGAGAAAGTCGGCGACAGCCCCGTCGGTGAATGAGAAGAGAAATGACGGTGGTTTACACGATGATGGCAGCAATGGTTGCGGTGATGAAGATGATGATGGCGATGATGGCGGTTGTTGGGACGATAGTGGCGGTTTGCCGCGGTGATGAAGGTTGTTTCTATGGTGACGGTGGAGATGGAGATCGTGATGAACATGATGGCAGTGACGACTGCGGTTGCCTTGACGATGGCGGTGATGACGGAGACGACGATGGTGATGTAGACAATGATGGTGATGGAAGCGGTTGCCACGACAATGGAGGTGATGGTGGCTATGGTTTCGATGCTAGTGGGGTTGCCTTTGACAACCTCACTTCCTCCCTTAAAGGAGGTGGGTAGTTTGGCTACCCGCAACCAGGATCATTTTAGGAGGACCCTATCATTTTCCCCTCAATTCCTTGCAGCTTCGAGCCGTAGCGAATCAAGAGTGGGGACTTATATTCGAAAGCTTGTCTTGGTGATTAACGGTTTGCAGCGGCATGTGCATGCGCAAGATGCACATGAGGTATGAAGGGTAGAGTGTGTGAAGGGCTCTTTATATGTTAGGAGTGGCATGCATAATTGGATCAGCGTGCGTGAAGCGCACGTTGGACGTAATATGTATGGGGCATAGAGTGTGCACTTGTGGAGTTTGTGCAATGAGTGTGTAGAGCACAATGTGTGTAGTGTACGCGTGGGGCGCAATGTATATGATGTGCACGCAAGGCGCAATGTACACTATGTGTATAAGGTGTTGCATGAGGTATGTTTTGTGCATTCATCGCTTTATATTAACGAAGATTTTAGTGAATGGTTGGTCTAACATTTAGCGAGATATTTCTCGTAGGGAAGGCTGATGTAGTGGCAGTCCCTGTCGATTGTGGAGTAGGGTTATATTTGAAGGGGAGGTATGAGATACCTACAAGATTAGAGATGATGATATTGCACATGGTGTTGCATATGCATTTTTGTGGAATAGTCGAATTTCGTAGTTGAGATCTCCTCGATCATGCAAGCGGGGACTCTGACGTCGGCGTAGATAGGTCGTAGCTATACCTTTGTTGTACAAATGCTAGTATCTTGTAGAATGTAGGTCAGTAGCCTTGTCGGAGATTGTGACGACTAAATCTGATAGTCTGAGAGTGTAAGGATTCAATCTGAGGTTAGATAATGTAATAATTCGATCCTACTACGGGGCCGAGCATTGCTATCAGAGGATTACCGGAGAATGTACGTATTCAATCCGGGTGTTGGAGAATGTAAGGATTCAATTCGACTGTGCAACCATGAGGGGGAATGCCATGGAGATGGCGGAGCGTAAGCTTGTAGTAGCGTTGAGCGTGCTGCTCGGAGTCAAGTGGTGTAATGAGCAAGTGAAAAAATGAGAAGAAAAACGATCAAGTGGTAAATAATCGCAAATTTTATTGCTCAAAAAAGTAAGTAATACATAGGTGTGCCCCCTTATTTATAGAAAATAGGGGAGATTTGAGAGTACAATACACAATGTGGGACTAAATACAAGTCGGGCGGACTGAGCGGTTTGACATACCCAAACAGCTCACTATACAAGCCATAACCTTACAACCTCAGGACACAAGTGAAAGGCCGCCAGTCAAGCCGCTAAGCCGCACCTGCGGATAGCCAACAATTCGTAGTGCGGTAAACCATTATGCTGAAGCTGCGGCTTGACACCAGACCGCCTACCGCGGGTTTCCACCGGACCGCTGAGAGGATAAGCCTTGGACTAGAGCTTCACGACTAAACAAGACCTCCGCGGCTTCCACTAAAACAACATCCAAACAATCCGCTGAGGACTTCCACTAGAAGTCTGGCAGAACAGGCCACAGTGGCTAGTTCGGCTAACCGCCCGAACTGATTTCTAATATAAACAGTCCGCATAGGCTACCTGCTAAAAGACTTGCTGGACAGACTGCAGTGGCTAATTCGGCTAACCGGCCGAACTAAGTTCCAACACTCCCCCTCAAGCTAGAGCATATATGTCAACCATGCCCAGCTTGCCACAAACCTCTGTGAACGAAGAAACCAGTTTTGTGAAGTAATTTGCCAGCTCTTTATCTAAAGTAACGAAAGGAGTGCATATCTGATTCTTCAGAATGTCTTCTCTAATAAAGTGGCAATCAACCTCGATATGCTTCGTTCTCTCATGAAAGATCGGATTCTTCGAAATGTATATAGTTGTTTTATTGTCACAGAACATAGGTAGGGGGTGATCATAAAACTCTCCCAAATCCAGTAAGAGAGTTTGGAGCCATTTGAGCTCATAAGCAGTCAAAGCCATGCTTTTATATTTGTCTTCTGCACTCGATCTGGCAAACACAGCCTGCTTCTTACTCTTCCAACTTACTAGATTTCCTCCAACAAAGGTGCATAAACCTGACGTTGACTTCCTGTCACTCTTATCATCTGCGTAGCTTGCGTCAGAATAAGCCTCTACTTTTAAATGTCCTCTTTTCAGGAACAAGAGCCCTTTACCTGGTGCACCTTTCACGTATTCGAGAATCTTCAGAGTTGACTGCATATGACAATCTCTATGGGCTTGCATAAAATAGCTTTCTTTTCAAACTACATTGCAGATGTCTGGTCTAGTAACTATTAGATAGATGAGTTTACCAACAAGACGTGTGTACCTCGTGACATCTTCAAGAAGAGGATAAGACTCACTTCAGCTTTTGTCATCTCCAATAACTATAGGATACCGAGCAGGTTTAGTTCCAAGAAGACCTGTCTCTTGTAAAAGATCCATAACATACTTCCTCTGTGAGAGAACGATAGAACCAGGTTTCTGAGATATCTCAATCCCCAGGAAGTACTTAGGAGACCCCATATCCTTGGTAACAAAATGTCAGAGCAGATGCTTCTTTGTTATATCAACACCTTTCCTATCATCCCCAGTAAGAAGTATATCATCCACATACACTACAAGAATAACCAGCCCAGACGAAGTTTTCAGAATAAACAAAGAGTGATCTGCAGCGCTCCGAACAAATCCAACAACAAAAATGACCTCATTAAACTTTTCAAACCAAGCACTCGGACTTTGTTTCAGACCATAGATGGCTTTCTTCAACTTACACACCTGAGACTCCCCCTGAGCAACATACCCAGGAGGTTGCTCCATATAGACTGTCTCATTCAAATCTCCATAAAGAAAGGCATTCTTGACATCTAACTGAGACATTTACAAATCTCTATTCACAGCCACAGAGAAGAGAACGTAGATCGTAGTAATCTGGGCAATAGGAGAGAACGTATCAAATAAATCCACACCATAAGTCTACGTAAATTCTTTGGCCACTAGACGTGCTTTGTAACGATCAACAGTACCATCAGGAAGGTACTTGATGACAAAGACCCAACGATATCTAACCACATCAGCACAAGGAGGAGTAGGCACAAGTGACCAAGTGCCCCATTCTGTCAAAGTTTTCATCTCCTTATCCATAGCAGCTTTCCAATATGGAATAACCAAAGCATCATGATAAGACGCTGGAAGAACAGTAGCCGAGAGGGCAGAAGCAAAACTCTACACCCGAGGAGACAATCTAATCTAGTGTAAGACACCACACCAGCAAGAGGATGTTGAGTGCATGATCGAACACCATTTCTGAGAGCAATAGGAAGATCAAGGTCAGCCACATCTACTTGTGTAGGTCTAGCCGAAGGAGAGGTAGGAAAACAAGGAACCATGTGTAGCAGCTCAACAGCGGAAGAAGGAAGAGCAGGAGAGTCACAAGAAGAAGAAGAAAGAATAGCAGGCTCCGAGCAAGGTACAAAAATAAGAGGAGAGGGAACTGAAACATCAGAAGGAGGAAGAATGGAGGAGGATGGAGAAAAGTATGGAACAGTCTCAAAGAAGGTGACATCAGCAGAGACATACTATCGACGAAGAATAAGATCATAACACTGATATCCTTTCTGAGTCGGATAATAGCCCATAAAGATACATTTAACGGAGCGAGGTGACAACTTGTCATGAGTAGAAGAAGGGGAATGAACAAAGGCAGTACATCCATAAACACGAGGTGGCAAAGGAAAAGGATTCGCATCAGGATGCAGGATAGAAAAGGGAGTCTTCCCACCAACAATAGAGGAGGGAACATGATTAATAAGAAAGAAAGAGAGAAGAACCGCATGTCCCCAATAAGACTTGGGAACATGCATCTGACTTAGAAGGCTCCGATCTACATCAAGCAGATGACGATTCTTCCGTTCAGTAATGCCATTTTGTTGCGACGTATAATGACAAGTGGTTTTATGAACAATGCCATGATCAATACAAAACAACGTAAACTGGTGACTAAGGTACTCCTTAGCATTATCAGACCGAAGGATTTTAATAGAAGTAGCAAACTGTATATGAATCTCATTATAAAAAGCAGTGAAATAGAATAAAGTTCAGAACATTCACGCAACAAATATAACCAAGTACAGCGGGAAAAATCATCAATAAATGTCACAAAATATAAGCTACCCCTACCAACAGTCTGAGTAGGAGTAGGGCCCCATATATCAGAATGGATAATATCAGACGGACAAGAAGAACTGCGTCCTTTGCTGGCAGGAAAAGTAGAACGATGATGTTTCCCAAAGTGGCAAGCATCATAGTGAAGAGAAGAATCGCCCAGAGGTAAATTAGGCAGTAACTGATAGAGGATCCGAGGAGGAGGATGTCCAGGACAAAGATGCCACTGAAGGAGAAAAGAGGAGGCAGAGAAAGCAAAACAAGTATCAAGATAGAACAAGCCACCGCTTTCAGTCCGAGTAGTTATCATATCCTTGGACTGAGGAACCTGAAAGGCATAAGTAGAAGCAGTAAAAATCGCTCCACAACCGGATTTCTCACTTGGAATGGATCTTGTCAAGATTGGCGGCAGCAAGCAAGTGCGGCGGCGATACTTTGCAAATCCAAACTTCTTGACGAAGCAAGCTAGGTCTTCGAACGATCTCAGTCGGATCAAACGTCTCAACCGATTCGGAAGGGAGAACAAGTCTCGTTCAACGAATCAGAAGACAAGAGATCTCGAGAGAGACACGTGAGACCGGATGCTTGCCTCGGTGCTGTCATCGAGCGATAAGAGACAAGCTGAGATCAGCGACGGTGACAACTTTCGATCGGCGACGTGCGTGCGGGCGGAGCTCGCGATGCGCTAGGTCACATCGTCGGCTTCTCGTTTCGTATTTTGGTGTATACTGTAGACAACGGGAATAACATCGTATTTATACCTAAAGACAAACCCTAAAAGACCATTGTGGGGCCCACCTCGAAAATTTCGAGTTTTGGCCGAAATGAGCATGGCGGCCTGGACTTGTCCAGTGAGCGGCGAAATCTGCCTAAGGCAAAATCGGCGGGAGTCATTGGTGATTCCCGTCGATGTCGGCGGGAATCACTCCCGACTCCCGTCGATTCTGCCTTGGCAGAATTTCTGACTTTGCCGGCCGGAAGTAGTCGGCGGGAGTCACTTAGTGATTCCTGTCGAATTCGGCAGGAATCACTAACGACTCCCATCAATTCTTACTTGGAAGAATTTTCCTCCTTCCTTCTTTTGATAGCTTGGTCTTTGACCCATCCTTGCTCCTTCTTCTGCTCTTGATCTACCTTGACCCTGTACTTGAAAATAAGTACACTCCAATAGAGAGAGCACACGTGAATCAACACACTGATCTACACAACGAGGGATTACGTTGTGCAGAACCGTGTATATTGACCCACTGCACTCTGACATTGGGGTGTACTTAGCATGGAATAGCTGCAAGCACAACTTGATAGAATTGTCAAATACATTGTCAATTCAACTTAGCTTGTTCAGGCTCTTCTTCAAATCAGGTCTATTATGGATGCAATACCCAACAATCTCCCCCTGTTTGAAGAAGCCTAAACCCTACAAGCTAAGGTGAATAGAACAGATGGAAATGAAAATCATAAAATGAAAATTCAGTTGAGTGTGGAATTGATTACCATTTTCCTGAGAGCAACATAGCCTTAACTGAGGTGATATCCCCTTATATGAGAGCAACATAGCCTTTGTGGCCTACTTAGCATTAGCGGCCACCTTAGCCTTGGTCGAGAGGGTAATCTCCCCCTTTTTGTCTTTTGCAAACCTGGGACTTCACTTGGAGCAAAATGCTCCACCTCAGTTCTTGCATCCATGCCCGATCTTGAGTTCCTAGCAGATGCTTCCCCTTGATCCAAGAGCCTTGAGCCTTTCAGTCTGCAATATTCAAAGTTCAGCATGCCGAGTTCAGTTTTGAAGAAATTGAACTTGTCCTCGTCTAGTGGCTTCGTGAAGATATCTGCAATCTGCTTATCCGTGGGGACATAGCAGAGAGATATATCTTTGTTCTCTGTATGCTCCCGAATGAAGTGGTAGCGCACTTGAATATGCTTTGTTCTACTGTGCGACACTGGATTTTTCATAATTACAATTACGCTCGAGGAGTCGTAATATATGGGAACTTCTCTGAACTGCAAGTCATAATCTTCGAGTTGATTTCTGATCCATAGAAGTTGTGCGCAATAGCTGCCTGCTGAGATGTACTCAGATTCAGTCATAGAGGTTGCGACACAGTTTTGCTTTTTTACTGCTCCACGATATAAGCCTTCTTCCGAGGAATTGGCACGTCCCGGAAGTGCTTTTCCTATCATCCCTGCTTCCTGCAAAGTCAGCATCTGAAAAGCCTATCAGCTCAACATCATTGTTTCTTAGGTACCACAAGCCAAGATTTGGTGCACCTTTAAGGTATCTAAGAATCCGCTTTGCAGCGACATAATGAGATTCTTTAGTGTTCACCTAATATCTGGCACAAACGCATGCATAAAACATAATATCCGGTCTACTAGCAGTAAGGTAGAGCAGGGATCCAATTATGCTTCTGTACTTCGTTTCATCAAAAGGTTTCCCTTTCTCATCCTTGTCCAGAGACACAGTGGATCCCATTGGAGTCCTCATAGAGGTTGCACTCTCCATTTCAAATTTCTTGAGGAGTTCATTTGTGAACTTAGTCTGAGAGATGAAAATTCCATCCTCAGACTGTTTCACTTGAAGTCCTAAAAAATATTTCAACTCTCCCATACCGCTCATTTAAAACTTCTTTTGCATAAGTTTTGAAAACTTCTTGCACAGGTTATTGTCCGTTGAGCCGAATATTATGTCATCGACATATATTTGCACTAGCAAAATCTTGCTTTTGACTTCCCTAAGAAACAATGTCTTATCGATTTTTCCTCTCGAGAACTTGTTCTCAAGAAGAAAACTAGACAGAGTCTCATACCAAGCTCGAGGAGCTTGTTTTAAGCCATATAATGCTTTATTAAGAAAGTAAACATGATCAGGGAGAGTTGGATTAACAAAACATGGGGGTTGCGTGATGTATACTTCCTCTTTTAAATCTCTATTCATGAAAGCAAACTTCACGTCCATCTGATAGACAGTGAATCCTTTGTGAGAGGCATACGCCAGGAACAACCTGATCTCCTCGAGCCTTGTAACTGGTGCAAAGGTTTGGTCAAAGTCAATCCCCTCCTCATGTATGTATCCTTGAGCCACCAGTCTGGCTTTATTCTTGATGATGACACCATGTTCATCAAGTTTGTTTCAGAAGATCCACTTAGTGCAATCACATTCTGTTTCTTTTGTCTGGGAACTAGCGTCCAGACGTTGCATCGTTCGAATTGATGAAGTTCATCTTGCATGGCCAATATCCACAACGCATCTTTGTTTGCTTCGTCGAACTTCTTTGGCTCAACCTGTGACAAGAAAACTAAGGTGCAGAATCTCGTTAATTGTACCTCTGCGAGTTCTGACACCGTCCCGAGGATCTCCTATGATCTGATCTCTTGGGTGATCCCTCACATGTCTGAGCTCTAAGAGTCTGGCATCTGGAGCTCCTACAGCTTCTCGGGCTCCTCCCTCTTCTGGGAGAATCTCCCCATCCTGACCGTCATCTTCTCCAGTTGGTGTTGAGGTGGATACCACTACGTACTTGGGAGCTTCATTTTTAGCAGTCTCATCTAGACTTAGTTGTTCAAACCTTGCACCTGCATCTTCAAGAATGGCACTAGAAGAATTGCTGTGAAGCAAGCTTCCTTCATCAAATACAACAATAATTGACTCTTCTATCACTAGGGTTTTCTTATTGAAAACCCTATATGCCCGACTATGGCTATTATAGCCCACAAAGATGCCTTCGAAGCATTTTTCTCCGAATTTAGTACGTGGGTACTTCCCATTATTGAGTACATAACATCTGGGATTACCAAGATGATCATTCGGATCCACTATTTGGATCACAAAGAGTGTCATGTACATGAAGGACACTGTAGTTAACATTATATCTTTTTCCATGTTCCTTGTTCTAGAACAAGCCTGGAACATCTCTTGTCCAAGTCCCATTATGTTCATGGGTACTTAGACTATCCTGCAAAATAAAATTACCTTACCTTAGGAACCCAATAGGTATTGGGTCCTAGGTTATTATCAGTATAAAATACAGCATGCCTTCCGACAGGATCTCTGACAGGAAGGTTGTCTCTTGCCGGAGGATGTGGACATACCCTTGCCCTTGACACGGAAGGATTGTGCCAACAGTCTATGGCAAAGTGACCCACTCTGCCATAGCACCAACACTCATGGATATTGTACCTCCTTTTCTAATCGGATCTACTAATGGAGTTAGTCACGATCCTAGGTCTATAAGGGGAAAAGCTATTTCTACTCTCAGATTTTCCCTTTCCACCGAGACTCGAGGTGGGTCTGAAGGTGAACATGTGGGGAGTATCATGAGACCTGGGAGGTGGTGCTTTCTTTTCAGCAAGCACACATCCGGGGGCCCCAGTGATGCTTGCTACAGGTTTGCCAACTCCCTTTCCATTTGTACTAGGGTGGGAAGATATCCTGTGAGAGCTGGTTCCTGCAATATCATGAAGTGTGGGGGCTGAGGCCGTAAATACAAACGATTCATGATGAGTCGTGTGTATTTTATCACAGGTAGCCATAACAACACTTGCACTATGGGTGTTTTCACATGAGGGTCGACCATTCTTGCAGTGACCATAGTTATTCTTATGGTCATACCTGAAGGAATGATGTGTACCCTTCCTACTCAGTATGGGGGGGGGGGGTCTGTAAACAGATTCCCCATTTCTCCACGAATTTATAATTCACGAGATCCACCCATTTTCTTCCTTTCTCTTAATAGCATCTACCTTGGAAAAATTAGATTCTATCCTCTTCTCGGTCTCTAGATAAAACTCTAGATCCGAGATCTTTGATTCTTTCACCTTGATGGATTCAAATTGGAGGTCCATCATGGTCCTCAACTGAGCAATTTCCTTAGATTGTTTCTCAACAAGCAAGTTGCTCTCCTGAAGGGCACTTCGAAGGGGATCTAGAGTTTCAATCTGTTGATCGAAGCTGTCAATATACCTGGCATCAACTGATGGACAATCCTCCGAACTTCTCCTGTCTTCAGGAGATACATGTGGGAAAGAGAAAGAGGAGGAAGACACCTGGTCCTGATTGGGCTGATCAGGGTTAGAGTTATGGTCTGCAGAAGCTGATGTTTCCTCTTCATCACAAATGCATTCCTCAATCTCTTCTTCAGTCTCTGATAGAGAAATGGGAGCCCTGATTTTGAAAGGTTGTTCTTGACTTTCATCTTTAGAGATGAGGACCCACATGTATGCTTCATCTTCTTGCTGGCATTCAGTCCAGGCAGTCTTCTTTCCCTCCATGAGGTCAGAGATTGTTTCCCACATGGACTTTGCAGTCTTACACTTATCCAACCTTGTAAGAGATGATTCTGACCAAATATCAGAAATGATCTGTCGAACCAGCTTGTCCAAGTTGAATAGTGAGAACTCAGTTTAAGACATCTCTACGGGACTCTTTGGGATTTGGAGATCTTCTCTAGAGTCTGAAGCCTTTATGGGAATGAAGGGATCGTCTTCCATAATGTATAAAGCACGAGGGTCAATTGCTTCCAGATGAAACTGAAATCTCATTTTCCAGATGGGAAAATATTCTTTTGTGCATGCAGGCAGTCTCAGGGGAGAGACATCTATGTATAGCTCCATGCTTGAATCTTGTTTTCTTCTCGACACTAGACACAGGATCTTACTCAAGGTGTTAACCTTATTAATGAGTAACCTCCCTCTGATACCACTTGAAAGTATCTAGTATCAACCTAATCAACCTATAAGGGGGGGGGGGAATAGGTGTCGTGCAGTCTTTTGCAGAATTAAACTAACCTGCACAAGTAAGCAAACAAAACACAGAAAACACACAAAGAATTATAGTGGTTCCCCGATTTGGGTACGTCCACTTTCCCCCTTCGACCTATCTCCCACCAAGGGAAGACTCGGTCACTTCTCCAAACAGATTGAAATCCAATCCTCACACAAGGAGCAACGCTCCCCTAACCATGGAAGGAACCCTTCCAACAATGGAGTCATAACTCCACCACAACGGGTTACACCCAACCCTTACAAAGAGGAATGAAAATTACTTTACAACAAAATTGAATGTAAATAAAATACAAACAATGCTTTATGGAGATTCTGATGTCCTTCTTCATTCATTGAAGCTTGCACGAAAAGTACGAAGAGTCCACAACTGGATTTCTCACTTGGAATGGATCTTGTCAAGATCGGCGGCGGCAAGCAAGTGCAGCGGCGATGCTTTGCAAATCCAAACTTCTTGATGAAGCAAGCTAGGTCTTCAAATGATCTCAGTCGGATCAAACTTCTCAACTGATTCAGAAGGGAGAACAAGTCTCATTCAATGAATCGGAAGATAAGAGATCTTGAGAGAGACACGTGAGACCGGCTGCTTGCCTCGGTGCTGTCGTCGAGCGATCAGAGACAAGCTGAGATCAGCGGTGGCGATAACTTTCGATCGGCGACATGCGTGCGGGCGGAGCTCGCGATGCGCTAGGTCACGGCGTTGGCTTCTCGTTTCATATTTTGGTGTGTACTGTAGACAACGGGAATAACATCGTATTTATACCCAAAGACAAACCCTAAAAGACCGTTGTGGGGCCCACCTCGGAAATTCCGAGTTTTGTCCGAAATGAGCAAGGCGGCCTGGACCGGTCCAGCGAGCGGCGAAATCTGCCTAAGGCAAAATCGGCGGGAGTCATTGGTGATTCCCGTCGATGTCAGCGGGAATCACTCCCGACTCCCGTCGATTTTGCCTTGGCAGAATTTCTAACTTTGCCGACCGGAAGTAGTCGGCGGGAGTCACTTAGTGATTCCCGTCGAAGTCGGCGGGAATCACAAACGAATCCCGTTGATTCTTACTTGGAAGAATTTTCCTCCTTCCTTCTTTTGATAGCTTGGTCTTTGACCCATCCTTGCTCCTTCTTCTACTCTTGATCTACCTTGACCATGTACTTGAAAATAAGTACACTCCAATAGAGAGAGCACACGTGGATCAATACACTGATCTACACAATGAGGGATTACGTTGCGCAGACCCGTGTATATTGACCCACTGCACTCTGACATTGGTGTGTACTTAGCATGGAATAGCTGCAAGCACAACTTGATAGAATTATCAAATACATTATCAATTCAACTTAGCTTGTTCAGGCTCTTCTTCAAATCTGGTCTATTGTGGATGCAATACCCAACAAGAAGTATCAAGATAGAACAAGCCGCCGCTTTCAGTCCGAGTAGTTATCATCTTCTTGGACTGAGGAACCTGAAAGGCATTAGTAGAAGCAGTAAAAATCGCTTCACAGTCGAACTGCTTACAAAGAGTAGTAATAGAGAGGAGATTGCAGGGAATGTTGGGAGAAGATGAAATCACTGATGTTCAAATATAAAATAGTATATTAATTATTAAATATAATATAATATATTTAATTCTTTAGTACGCTTCTTTTGAACCACATAAATGAGGTCCTTAGGGGATGAACCATAAAACATGCCCAATATGAAAATGATAGCCCTGTGAGTCTAATTTAATTAGAAATTAAAATCAGCTCATTTGGAGCATAGTAGCTCCTTGTCGGGCAATTCATGTTGGACTGCTCCTTAGGATAGGATAGTCACTATTTCCTTAATAACTTTTTTTTGGCTAAGAGTATTGACATGAAATTTGGGGGATGTAAGAATCTACGATAGATACACCTACAGTCCAAAATGGGAAATTTTGGACATGTTCCTATCGCTTTAGGAAAAATTTGAGTTTTCATAAAACTAAAATATTTTGGTGAAAAAAATTTATTTTAAACCCAAAGTTTGGTGCGAGGTTCATTAGGGAGGTATAAGGCTTTGATAAAAATTTCAGGTCCTTTGGACCCCCTGTAGGTTGATGAATCCCACTTGCAAGTTTTCATGTTGTATGTGTTGTGATGTGCATTTAGCCAAAAGGTGTATCTTGTGAATTTAGCAAGATTGGCTTGGTCAAATCCAGTGAAATTTTATACATATAATTATTTAGTGAAAGTATACCTCTTCATGAAGTTTTAGAACATTTGGAGTTGATTTGCTTAGCAAGTGAATTAATTAGTTTTTTTGTTATGCATGTGTATAAGTGGAATTAGGGTGACTAAAATAGTTGCAAATATTATGAAACCTTGCCAAGAGCAATTATTTAGTACGATAAACACTGGATAAATTAATTGGAATTTTTGAAAGTCAGAATCTTAGGGTTGCAATTATAATTATCAATTTTCTGCCTCTATATTATTGAGTTATTTATGCACAAATTGAGTTATAAAATTATACATTTTTGGAATGACTAATTATTTATAATTTTTAACCTCTAATAATTGTTCTAGTGTTATTTGATGAATATTTATAGTACTTCATATGTAGCGTGACCTAATGGATCAGATTTTTTTGTAATTAGAAATTAAATATCAAATATTTTTGTAATGATGTGAAATTTGGTCATGAGACATTATTACTCAAGATGAGGTTAGAATAATTTTATCTTGCTGGTTTGATATCAGAAAGTGACACTTCATGTTCAAAATCACATGTAGCAATAATTTTGGAAAATTATAATAATTGTTGATTATTTTAGGAAAATTATAATCTCTGGAATCAGGTCTAAGATGTCATGATAGGTCTCAGAAAATATTCTTAGATCCTTGGGTCAAGTGTTTGGTGGATTCCTATTCATACACACATACAAGATCATATGGTCTGCATTTAATAATTTTGAAAAATTAGTGTTTTCAGCAGTTTATACTTTGGAGAGGTCACACACTTTATAACCCTGGGAGTGAATTTTGTTATGGGTAGTATAACTCTACTAAGTGCCTCAAGGAAGGGAACAATGGTGTTCAGCCCATCACAGTTCCTAGTACCGCTGCGAGCCCCTCATAGGGTAAACCTCGGGAAGTCCAAGGTTAACCATAAATCGTTAAGTAAGATGGAAGTTAGACTATAACAGTTTGATAGTATTAAGGAATGTTATAACGATCTCACCCATATATGGTTTGGAGTGATATAGGGCTTGCTAGTCCTACGAGCTGGTGGCTCTAGTTATTGATCTATATCAGGACGGGTTAGTCCTATAAGCTAGAGGCTCGGGAGGGTGTTGTTATACCTGGTTTGTGTTTATGTGGTTGGTCACTCAGTATTGGTTCGGTCGCTGCACCGACAGAAGTATGATGACTCTGGTGCGGAGTGTAGACCTTTGGGGAGACCGGTAGAATGTTTATACCGAGGCTTGGAAGACTATTTCCCCTAAGAGTGAACCTAACCATAGAAGACTGGTAGTTGCCACCAAGAGTACGCAGGGGCTCTGATATTTTGTTATTAGCGTTGAGGCATTCGAGAGGTCTAGGACTAGTAGTGTGCCTACCTTCCTAGGAGTGGAGATACCTGCTCCACTACCATCGTGAGCCACAACGGTTGGTACTTGAGAGGTTGGCTCCCTCCAAAAAGTGGGGATGCATGAAAGGTCTGTGCATAAAGTTGTGTGTGTGAGTTACATAATCATTACATTATATAGCTGACATAACATATGCACTTGTAGATCCTCATCATATAAACTAATATGGGCTCTTTTATAAGATGAGTTACTATTTCGAAAACCTTAACTTATATGTTTGTATAGACATTCATATAAGTTAGGGCATGCTTCTATGATGGTAGTGTAGTTGCTTTACTTTACTAGCTTTACTTAGCTCCTCTTACTATATTTTTATACTGTATTAGTTGTTGCTCTTCTTTACTGCTCATATTGATATTAAACTGCTAGACAATTATCTATTTATACCAATATCACCTGCTTGTACATTCTGTTATTATTGGTCCTTCATTTTTCTTCCTCCCACGTGGTGCCTAGGAGTCTCGGGGGTAAGGTGGGGACAAAGCAGCTGGTTGACTGACGGTCGTTTGACCACATCATTTTAGGGACCTATGGAGACGACGCCGTAGTTCGACAAGGCGGAGTTAGAGATTAAGACACCAGGATCTGAGGAGTCGGAGCCACGCACTACCACTACTACCCGACTTTTGTTTTATGATCATATGGTTTAGCTTCCGCATTGTTAGTTGAGAGAGAGTGTGTGATATTTTCTGATGTTTATGTACTAGGCATAAGTCCTTTTCCTTGTACTTTTTTATTATCTTAGGTGGACTTTTCTTAGATATTAATATATCTTTGTTATAGTATGTGGGCTTGTTTTACTTCTTCATTCATTGGTTATGAATGATCGTGTTTGCCGGCAGGGTCGCTGTCTTGTGGCGGCAACTAACCTGTAGTTGGTGTTATTATAAGGCGATGGTTCTGGGCATAAAATCCCTCCTTGCTCGTGCCCAATTCCCTGGAGGAAGGAATTTATAGTTGGTATCATCGTACCACGATCATATGCGAAGGTAGTCCACAAACCATTGAGTCACCCCGCTCCAGCTTCAATTTTCGGACAAACTAAGCAGCATAAGTTATGATGTGCCCATGTGAGAAAATCAAATCTTTTGTCCACATAAATGAGATGAGGTGAAAGTATTTGATTACAAGGGTAGCTAATCATTTAGAGGGGCGTGAATAGGTTATTGCAGTCTTTTAAGGTTCTTTAAAATCTTCTATGACTTATGTCCTACTGTGTATACTTAATTTAGCTTTCAAGAACACAATACTTAGCAAAACAAAACGCAATACATAGCACACCCGATTTTTATAGTGGTTCCCCAGTATATGGGTACATCCACTGTCCCTCTCTGCCTTTCTAATAATATATTATACAAGGCTCTTCTCCAAAAACTATGGCTCCTCAGAGATTACAACACGATCCCACCCGATCAGTCAATCTCCACTGAGACTTATAACACTGGCTCACAACACTCCACACAATAAACTCCTGACAACCAAACACAGGCAGAAATTCCCTTTACATAGGCTGGGAGAAACAGCCCCACACTGATCCACACAGGGTTTCAATCATAGGCCCACTACCCTAACACATATCTCACATATCCTTCTCACAGCCTTTATAATTTAGGCTTTATAATAAGATCTTACAGATCTCTCACACAACCTAATCAATCTAGGCCTCAACAAAGATCTATCATATATCCACTGATTTTGAAAGAGTTATTGATTTGACACAAGATAAATTATTCTCTGAGTAAATTTCTTCCTGGGCTAAGTAAATCTCAGCCCTATCTTCTTCACAGCAACAAGAATAACAATCTTCGACTATCCTTAGCTTGTGTTGGAAGTTCCTCAGGACCTTGATTGTGTTCTTTTTGATGAAGGGGGAAGATTAAGAATGAATGTCTTCAATCAACTAATCTTTATTGGCAGGAAATGAATTGCTCTGCCTCTCCTTTTGTCCAGAGAAAACTCTATACATATATCTTCTTCTTCTTCAATGATCCAGAGAAAGATCTTTCGATTTCGATCGTCTTGGATCGTGAATCAACTTCAGCTAGGGCTTGCCTAGAATACTTCGTCTTCCTCAAAGAGATCCTCTATACTTATTGTAGAAGATGTTGATTGCACCAGTGAACTCAGAAACCCTTCAGATTTATCAATTTGAAGTTCTTGGTTCTGTTACAATGGCGGATGAAGACAACAAACTCCTGCTTCTCGTTTTTAGAATGTTAATAAGAAAGATTTGAGTTCTGTTCCACGAACTCAAATCTTAGTTCGATGAACCCAGAGCTCAGCTCGACAAAATTAAGCATCATTCCATAAATCCTCAGGTCGATGAACAAGTGAAAGCTGAGTTCGACGAACTCTGAACTCTGTTTGACAAACTCAAAGCTCAGCTCGACGAAAAGTGGATAAGCGATACTCAACAATACGGGACTTAGAATTTTCTTCAGCTCTGCTAGGTGTTGAGTGGCTTGAGTGAATAGGTCATACTCAACGAATCTGAACTTGGAAATATTTAAGCTATGCTAGTCGTTGAGAGTGTTGAGTGTATATGCCTCACTCAACGCTTTTTTCCTTGACCACATTCTTCTATCTGCTTAAAAGCATTGAGAGTGTTGTGTGTATATGCCTCACTCAACGCTTTATTACTTAGACATATTCTTCAACTTTCTGCCGGATGGCGTTGAGAGCGTTGAGTGTATAAGCTTCACTCAACGCTTTTATACTTCGCCTGAATTTCTTCAATCTTGCCTTCTTATTGAAGTTTTGTGTTGACAGACTGAGCATGAAGTTGAGTGATGAAGCTTCACTCAATACTTCTTGACTTAGTAAATTTTCTGGCTTCCACTACTTAGGCTTTGACATGATATCCTTGACTCAACGATTCTGGCCATATGGCATTGACTGAGTTGAGCTCATTAAATGCCTGTGGACTTCGCCACATTTCTGCCTTTTAAATACTGTAAGCTTTTACTATCAGCCTTCACTTTGTGTCCACCTGTCATTGTCTCTTGAACTATATGTCCAATCATTGTGACAAAGACCAACCTGTATGCATGAATTTAAACATACATCAAATATAACTATGCATATACCATTGACCTGTTTGACTTTTTACAAATCTAGGACATTGGAATCAATGGACCTAACAATCTCCCCCTATTTGAAGAAGTCAAAACACCACTTGAGAATTCTTTGTCAATGATATACACTAACATAAGCATCAAAAATATTAATATTATATTAATCTTACAGCAACAAGAGTGACCACATTGAGTGTATATGCCTCACTCAATGCTTTTTGCCTTGGCCACATTCTTATAACTGCTTAAAGGCATTGAGAGCGTTGAGTGTATATGCCTCACTCAATGCTTTTTTCCTTAGCCATATTCTTCAGCTTTCTGCCTGATGGCGTTTAGAGCGTTGAGTTTATAAGCTTCACTCAACGCTTTTATACTTAGCCTGAATTTCTGCAATCTTTCCTTCTTACTGAAGTTTGGTGTTGACACACTGAGCATGGCATTGAGTGATGAGCTTCACTCAACGACTCTGGACTTAGTCGATATTCTGGCTTCCAATGCTTAGGCTATGACATGATATCCTAGACTCAACGATTCTGGCCATATGGCATTGACTGAGTTGAGCTCATTCAATGCCTGTGGACTTAGCCATATTTCTGCCTTTTCAATACTGTAAGCTTTGACTGCCAGCCTTCACTTTGAGTCCACCTGTCATTGTCTCTTGAACTATATGTCCAATCATTGTGATAAAGATCAACCTATATGCACGGATTTAAACATACATCAAATATAACTATGTGTATACCATTGACCTGTTTGACTTTTTACAAATCTAGGACATTGGGATCAATAGACCTAACAATCTCCCCCTATTTGAAGAAGTCAAAACACCACTTGAGAATTCTTTGTCAATGATATACACTAACATAAGCAGCAAAAAATATTTATATTGTATTAATCTAACAGCAGTAAGAGTGACCACATTGAGTTACCACATTTTCCCTTATTCTCCCCCTGCTTTGCTGCATCCTGCTGCTACAAGTTGTTTCACATGTGAAGCCTTTCCCGTAGCTGCTACTTTATTGTTGTAACTCCCCCTTTCTACTTTGTTCTTATACTACGTCTCCCCCTTTTGACTTCTATGAAATATCTTAGGAGCAGCATGCTATCTACTCCCCCTATTTGAGAGCAGAGAAACACCTAGAGCTGAACTTGCTCCCCCTCAATAAGAACAACTGAAGCTATACCAAATTCAATATACCTAATTAAAATTTGAAGGTGTTAAACTTTGCTACATATAGTGGCTTGGTGAAAATATCAGCCAATTGCTTGTCTGTTGGGACAAACTCAAGACTAATTTCCTCACATTCAACATTCTCTCTTATAAAATAATATCTAATCTCTATGTGCTTAGTCCTTCTATGTGATACAAGATTCCTAGCTATAGAGATTGCACTTGTAGAATCAGAAAAAAAGGGCTTTTACTTATCTGGAGGTTATAATCCTGGAGTTGATGCTGAATCTATAGCAATTGTGCACAGCAGCTTCCTACAACTATGTATTCAAATTCTGCAGTAGAAATAGATACACTAGTCTGGTTCTTGCTGCTCCAGAACACTAGCCTTCTACCCAGAAACTGACAGGAACCTGATGTACTTTTCTTGTCCTCTCTAAAGCCTGCAAAGTGTGCATCTGAATAACCAATTTGCTCATAATCCTTATTCCTAGGGTACCATAGGCCAAGATCTGGTGTGCCCTTTAGATATCTCAAAATTCTCTTAGTAGTCAAGAAATGAGTCTCTTTAGGGCATGCCTGATATCTAGCACAGATAAATGTAGCATACATGATGCCTGACCTACTAGTAGTGAGGTATAAAAGAGAACCAATTATCCCTCTATACAAAGTTTGAACAACAGGTTTCCCTACCTCATCTTTGTTTAATGACATATTTTATCTCATGGTAGTTTTCATGGTGGAAGCATTCTCCATCCCAAATTTCTTAACTAACTCCATGGTAAACTTAGACTGTGATATGGATATTCCATTTTTAGTTTGTCTTACTTGGAGACCCAAGAAGAACTTAAGTTCACCCATGCTACTCATCTCAAACTTCCCTTGCATAAGTTTGGCAAACTTCCTGCAAAGTTTGGCAAACTTCCTGCATAGTTTGGCAACCTTCCTCAAAAGTTTATCATTAGTAGATCCAAAGATAATGTCACCAACATATATCTGGACTAGGATTATCTTGCCCTTATATTCTCTAATGAATACGGTTTGTACCCCTGATCCACCAGTCTAGCTTTATTCTTAACTATAATGCCATTTTCATCAAGTTTATTTTTGTAGATCCCCTTAGTTCCAATGACATTATGTCCTTGAGGTCTGGGAACCAGCTGCCATACCTTACATCTTTTAAACTGGTTCAATTCCTCTTGAATAGCTCCAATCCAAAACTGGTCTTGGTTAGCCTCTTCAAATTTCTTTGGTTCTACCTGTGATATGAAGCAAGAGTACATTGTTGTGTTGAGACATCTGCTCCTTGTCACTACTCCTTGTCATTCATCACCAATAATTCGATGGTCTGGATGATCTCTTAGATGTCTTACTGTTGGAGGCAGTATTGCTTCAACATCATGTTCTTCATGATGTAGATCTTCATCCACTTCTTGTGATCCTTGTGCTTCCTATAGAATGCACACACCCTCTACTTGGTCTTGTATTATTGGAGCATCTTCTCGATTTCTCTTGAGAGTGAGCTTTTTCAACACTAGTTCAGTACTTATAGAACTAGACGAAGAGCTTGACAGCTCATTGTAAATCATACTTTTTTCATCAAACACTACATTACCCGACTCCTCTATAACTTGACTTGTCAAGTTGTAGATCCTATAAGCCTTACTATGATTGTTTTACCCAATAAATATCCCCTCATAAGCCTTGGCAGCAAACTTAGTTTAATAGGATTTCCCATTATTTAGCACAAAGCACCTACTCCCAAAAATTCTGAGATATGTAAGGTTTGGTTTCCTACCCTTCATAATCTCATAGGGAGTCTTATTGTGGCTCTTGGTGATAGAATCCCTGTTAAGGACATGACAAGCTGTATTTATAGCCTCAACCCAAAAATATTCTGGGAGAGAAGTGTCATTTAGTAATATTTTACCAGCCTCTATGAGAGTTCTATTCTTCCACTCAGCTATCCAATTTTGCTGGGGTGTTCTTGAGGAGGAAAAGTACTCTTGCTAAATCCCATGATGCTCACAGATTATTATCATGCATTCAGACTGAAACTCAATCCCATGGTCACTTCTAATTTTGACCATAGTACTGTTCAACTCATTATGTATTTGCACCACAAATGTCTTGAAGACATTTGGGGTTTCAGACTTTTTCTTCAAAAAGAATACCCAAACAAATCTGGAAAAATCATCAACCACAAGGTGTATACCTTCCTACCTAGACTATGAACTGGCATTGGCCAAACAAGTCCATATGAAAGAGGTATAAACACCTCATAGAATCTTTAGTCTCAATGCTTTTGAAGGAAGCTTTTGTCTGCTTACCCTTTTGGCATGCAGAGCAAATACCTTCCTTAGAGCATTTCATGTTAGGACCATTCCTAACTAACTATTTACTATAGAGCTTTCCTATAGTCTTATAATTCAAATGAGCTAGACTCTTGTGCCATTTGGCACAATATGAGGCTTTCTTATTTGCAACTAGGCATATGGGAGAGTTTGATGATAAACAAAAAAAATTAAGACAAAATACATTCTCACTCCTAGTACCAGTCAAAGTGACCTCTTGGTCACTTGATCTTCTTATATGGCACTTATCCTTGTGGAAACAAATGGCATAGCCAAGATCACATAATTGACTTTTGCTTATAAGGTTGTGTTGCAACCCTTCCACATAAGCCACTTTTGTGAAAGTGATTAAACCATTAGTGATCTTACCATAATATTTGGTGATCCCTTTATCTGATCCACCAAATATCACCTTAGGCCCATCCTTTACTAGAATGAAATCCTTCAGGATGCACTTTGATCCAGTCATGTGCATGGAACAACCACTGTCCAAGTATTATATAGGGGTATGGCAACTTGGAATCATCTACAAGAAATAAATCATTAAATTTTAGGACCCCATTTCTTATTGGTCCCTAGGTGCATGTTAGGCTGAAAATGAATATGCCTGCATGCAGCTCTTCTGACAGGTAAGACGGCATTAGCTCTCTGTACACTATTATTGTGTCAGCAATCAATGGCATAGTGGCCCACTTTACAACAACACCAGCACTCATAGATGTTGTACCTTCTTTTAAGGGCTAGTTTAACAACATTGCTGTTAGTAGCTCTCAGTCCAGCAGGTATAACATCAGCCTTTTTCTTGAGTGTTGGGGCTGGTACACTAAACACAAATGGTCCAGGATGGGCCATTTGGACCTCTTCATGGGATGCCTTATAGGCACTAGCACCCTTGTCATTCCTACCACCATACTTCCAGTGACCAAAGATGCTCTCTTGGTCATACCTATTAGATGGTAGCAGCACTTTCCTGAAAGGAATAGGAGGCTTGGAGGCTAGTGGCTGCACAAAAGCTTTTCCCTTCCTTTTGAAATTACAATCTCTAGTGTTCCTTTTGAAGCCTTTCCCTTTCTTATCCTTTTAGGAGGAGAAGAAATCTATTAAGGGCAACGCCGTACATGGCTTTAAAAACTTAGCCACTTGCTCCTTCTTTTAGAGTTTACCGAGATTCCTAATATGATCATTCTTAAAAGTTATGGTGCTCATCTGAATAATAGTAATGTTCTTCAGCGGGCTAACTTCCCTATTTTTTTTCTCTAGCTAAGTTACTATTTCAGAATGCTGGGAAGTAGCAAGCTTCAGAGATGCAATCTACTGAGCCTGCTGTTTGGTCAGCAGCTTACTCCTTCTGAATGCTTCCAGAAGTTCACCATATCTTTCAATCATTAGAATTTTGTCTTCCTCTAACTCAGAGCCATCTTCATCTCTTGATGAAGAAGCACTTGAATCTGGACCAGTGTATGGATTAAAAGTTGGATGAAGAGTGTACCTTAGATGGTCTAGGCTGATCCTGGCAAGATTCCTCATGTGATCTTGCAATCAGCCCAATGTAGGCTTCATCATCCTCTTCTGATTCTGATGAGGAAGACTCAGTCCAACTTTTCTCCCTCTTCGTAATGAAGGTTTTCTCCTTCTTGCTTCTCTTGTGGTGATGATTCTTTTCACTAGCTTCTTTCTTCTCATGACAATCAATCACAACATGACCTGGTTTACTAGGTTTTGGATCATACCTACCTCTTTGGAGGGTTTCTTCTGATTTTTGTAGTAGTCCTTGAAAGTTGAGGCTAAGATCTATCTCAACTCTAGAGGGGGGGTGAATAGAGTATTTTAAAATAATTTTTCACAGTTAAAAAAAATAGCACATATAAAATTCAATTTATGATATAGTGTAAGGTGCTAGTAAGAAGTTAAAAACTAAGAAATAAAAAGCACAGCACACAGCAAACAAATCACACAAACAGACCAGAAGACACAAGGAATTATAGTGGTTCCCCAAAAACCTGGGTACATCCACTCTTCTACCACCCTTGGTAGGAATCCACTCAGGATGAGTTGATCAGGTGTCCTGACACCAATGAGCTTTTGATAAGGTGCCCAAAAACCAAAACTAGATTTTTTTGATAAGGTGTCTTGCCACCACTGAGTTTTGACAAGGCTCTCAGAACCAGACAGAACTTTTGAAGGGAGTTCAAGAACCCTTTTACAGCAGGAAAAGAAAAATAAGAGTGAAGGGTGTCTTCTCTGTTCTCAATCAAATGAGAGAAGCACAAGTGGATTGATGATGTCAAAGCTCCCCTGAGATGTAGAAAGGTTCAGGAAAAGAAGCTTTGCTCTAGGGTGATAGGTCTTCAGAACTTTGATCTCCAGCACAGGATGGTTTCAGCAAGAAGGCTGAAGGTAAGGTGTCTGGAGTTCTGAGATGAGATTGTGAACACTTTTCAGTCAGCAAGAAGATGTTTTGAGTCACAGTTCTTCTGTTGTTCTTCTGCTATTAGTATTCTCTATTCAGTGTGTTCACTTTTCTTTCTTGTATCAATCTCTGTGTACTTCTTGTGTATTCTATATTTTTTTAATGACACAGAAGAAAGGAATAAATATTTTCTGACGTTTCCTTGTCCAAAATTAGCCGTTGGGAGTCATAAATGTCTTCCAAAAATAGTCTTGTCTTCTAGAGGAAAGTCCAGCAAACATTCTCAGAATAATTCCTTGAAACTTGCTCCAGAAATAAAGACAAACGGCTAGGAGATCTTCTGACATAAATGCTGATAATTATTCAAAAACATTCCAAAGAACAGCAGCATTTGAATTCCTGAAAGCGTCGATCTCTCCAAAGAAAACGTCGATCTGAGCTCTACGATCGTCGAACTGAGCTCAGAGATTAAATGGACAAGCAGACAGAAAACATCGATCTGAGCTCGAAGATAGTCGAGGGGAGTTCGACGACTCAGCAGAAGCTAGCCAAAAGCAGATAGTCGATCTGAGCTCGAAGATCGTCGACCGGAGTTCGACGTTTTATAAAAGATGAGCTCAGAGAGCGTCGAACGGAGTTCGACGATTCGTCGACCTGAGCTCGACGAAAAATGCCTTAGACCAAGCTCTTTTGCCTTGATCTTGGAATGGTCCTGGGGGCAGCTTCAAACCTAAGTTCTAAGCCCTAGACTCATTCTATTGTTGACCTTTTCAACTATACAACTAGGTCAACTGGGATCCCTAAGACAGCATAGTGATCCTTACCCAAATTAGTAATAGGGTGTTCCAACAATCTCCCCCTATTTGGGTTAGGATTACTATTTACAGACAATCAGGAAATAAAAAGAATACAACAAAACATAAGCTAATACAAAATGACAGAACAAAACAGATCACAGATAAATAACAGCAGATATTCAAAGGTGGATGAAATGTTTGGCTTACACAGTTTACTTCCTTTCAGATCCCTTTTTAAATAAAATTTCTCTATTTGGATTCTGACTTTTCTTCTTTGACCTTCTGTCATCCTCTGCACCTAGAGAAGTTTGAGATTTGGGCCTTGGAACAACAGCCTCTGGGTGCAGCTTCATATAGTCTTCTGGATTGAAAAATTTTCTTGATGCATATCTTTCCAGTTCTTTCTTTCTCTGCTCTGATAAGGTAGTTATGTTTGAAGTATCTTTGCCTTGTTCTCTGGCCTTTTTTATTTGATCAAGGGCAGCCAATTCTTTCATTCTGGCTGTCCAGGATACAGGGTTGTTCTCAGGATCTTCAAAAGGAATAGGAGGTTCATATCTGTTGATGATTTCAGAGACAGTAGAAGGAGTCCTGGAAACAATTGTGTCTTTCAGCTTGTAAGGAAAAGGACCTAAAGAAGGGTCAGGATGACTTTGTCCTTCCCTTTGATAGGATCTTTGTTCTCTTTGATTTCCTCTGTAATTACCCCTTCTGGGTTGATATCCTCTTTGATGCTGTCCCCTTTGATATGATCTTTGATAATACTGGGAAGAACTGTGCCTGGAGACTGGAGCTTGAGGGGCTGAACCTGAGCCAGAATCTGGAGGAGGAGGAGGAGGAGGCTGATATTGAGAAGATCCTTTTTCATATTTGTCAAGCTTCCTCTTCTTCTTCATAGCTTTCAGTTGATTTTTGGAATATTGCATCCAAGGCTCAGAGATGGGGCAGTCATGCAGGATGTAGTATGGAATATCATTTGAGTCTTTGGCTTTGGCAGGAGGGACTGACATCATTGCTTTACTTCTGGCTTTCCTCTTCTTGGCAATAGTTCTAGCAGAATCATCAGATTCAGTCCTGTATTGGTCACTCTCAGAACTTTGATGTTGATCATACAGATCATCAATTATTCTGATAAGCTCTTCTTGAGCTGTAAGCTTTGCAGAAACATCAGGAGCAGGAAGAGAGAGAGCAACAGCAGAGCAGGCAGAAACAGAGACAGCAGGAGCAGGAACAGCAATTTCACCAGCATCAGTTGCTGGAATCATTTCTATGTCAGCAGTAGCAGCAGCAGCAATTTCAACAGAAAGAGGCACAGTGGCCTTAGTAGCAATTGAAAGAGGCACAGTGGCCTTAGTATCAGCATCAGAGATATCCACAGCCTTCCAGGATTTGATGTAGGAATCAATATGGCTTGGATCACAGGTAGCTATAGGCACAATGGCCTTAGACAAATCTTCAGCAGAAGTTGCAGGCAGACAACTGAAATGGACTGTATCAAATATAGATAGCAGCCTCTGCAGATTCAGTGCAAAAACACATCCAAGAGCTGGAGCTGAAGCAGGCATAATATCAGCAGCTGGCACATCCACTTCTTCATAAGGCATCTCCCCCTACCTTGGTTCAGAGAGAGATGAATCAAGGCACACAGAAGATGTGATAGCCAGGGAGGAGGAAAAGGAGGCAAGCTTGGTAGACAGCTCCTGTACTTGCTTCAGGAGTGGAGCCAGGGAAGACTCCAGTAGAGATGTCAGCTTGGGAGCTAGCAACTCATACAGCCTGTCTGCCAAGCTAGGAAGATCTACATGCTCAAGTGGGGCTTGAGCAGAGGTAGAGGCAAAGGTGGATGGAGGGATGGTGGCTGAAGCTGAAAATGTTGAGAAAGGTGGAGAGGGAATGGTTGGTTCAGAAGATGGAATAATGGAGATAGAGGAGGTTGAGGTGGAGATAGGGGAAGTAAGAGATGGTGTGAAGGAGGGTTGAGAGAGAATGTCATGGAGCATTTGTTGAAAGGAGGAAGTTGAGGGTGGCTCAGGAGGAGTAGAGGGTGAATCATCCATGAAGGAATCATCTGTAAGAGAGAAGGAAGGTAGGGTGAAGGTTGAATAGGAAAATAGAGGATGAAATTCCTCTGAGGTGGATAAAGGAGGGGATGACATAGGTGAAGAAATGGTAATTGGGGATGAGATGATTCTGGTGGTGACTATTGGTGAGGAGGTGACGACTTGGGTGGATATGGCTGGAGGAGGGGAAGAAGCAGGCATCTCTTCTGCTGAAGGAGTGACTGAAATCGTCCTTGTGCCTGAAAGAAGTGTTGCAGCAGCCCTGGAGGGGTTTATGATCTGCCTGTCCCATTTACTGAAGAGGGCACAGGAAAGCCTCTTGGATGCATTGATGAACATGCCAGAGGAGGTTAATAGATCAGGGCACCGATTGTGCAGAAAGACCCCTAAGATTCTCCCATAACTAACTGCATTCTTGTTGATCTTCTTCTTAATCAGAGTGAAGAAGATGGAGCCCCAGTCCAGGTGTTTCTTATCTAATAAGGCTCCCATCAAGCAGAACTGATATCTGGAAATGGTGTCATGGGCTGAATGCTTGGCCAACAGCACCTTCCCAACTACATCAGCCAGGAATTGATATTCTATAGCCAGATTTTTCTTCAGTAGCTTATTAGGGTTTACTGCATTGTGACCCATCCTATCTAGCATGATGTCAAACTCTTCTCCAGACAGTTTAATGGAGTCTTCTCCAGTACTGAGTTGAAAGACTTCTGTTAAAAGAGCCGGGGATAGAAATACCTGAGTCCCCTTAATGGTGCCGACAACAGAATTCTCAGACTCGTCTGTTGCGGTAAAACACCACTCTTTAATTTCTTCTGAGGCGATCTTCATCCTTGTAGTCATTATTGGAGTCAGCTGTTGTTCTCTAAATAAGTTTAGGATGTCCTTGAAGCGCTGGTCGCTTCCGTCGAAAGAGTTTATGTCGATGTCAAAACCTGTGTCGAACTTCATCTTAGCAATAGCAGCACTTGAGTCAGCCATATTCACCTGCAACAGAAAACCAAAAACGACCAAGCGTAGAGAATTTGGAGGGAAAAGAAAGAGAGTTGCAGAGTATGAAAGCGCAAAGGGAGAACGACGGCTGAAAGAAAGATTTTATATTAGGGTTCGACGCGAAAAAGGAAAATCGTGGAGCTTAGTTCGAAGAAGCGTCGAACTCAGCTCGACGATTTGGGCTACAGAGGAAAATGAAGAGACGCCAATAGCGTCGAACTCCGTTCGACGATATTGAGAGCGTCGAGCTCCGCTCGACGACCAAAGATCAGACAGAAGGAAAGCCTAGAAAAAGCGGCGGCGCTGAACTCAGATCGACGCCTCAAGAACCGTCGATCTCCGGTCGACGTTTTCTGGGAAAACGTCGAGCTCAGTTCAGAGCCAGAACTTATTCTTCAGACACAAAAAGAGAGGAAATTTTTGGCCTAGTCTTGGTCTGTTTTAGCTTTTCAAAATCTTGTAATTTAATTAAGGCTTCCTCCATCTAACATGCCTAACTGATTTAGGAAGAAACTGTGTTTCTTTTCATCCAAAGGTTTGGTGAAAATATCTCCCCTTTGCAAATCAGTAGGAATATATTGAAGTTCAATTTTATTTTTCTCGACATTATCTCTTAGAAAATGATGCCTAATTTCTATGTGTTTTGTCCTACTATGGAGGACTGGATTTTGTGCTATAGAGATAGCACTGGTATTGTCACAGAAAATTTTTGACTTCTCTAAGTTGTAGCCATAGTCTAGAAGCTGATTCTGTATCCACAATATTTGTGAACAGCAACTGCCTGCAGCCATATACTCAGCTTCAGCAGTTGAGGTTGACACAGATGTTTGCTTCTTACAGAACCAAGAGACAAGTCTATCACCAAGGAACTGACAAGTTCCACTGGTGCTTTTCCTGTCTATTCTGCATCCAGCATAATCAGCATCTGAGAATCCAGTTAAATCAAATGCTGAGTCTTTTGGATACCAGAGACCTAGATTTGGACAACTTTTTACATACCTAAGAATTCTCTTAACTAAGATTAAATGTGACTCTCTAGGGCTAACTTGGAATCTAGCACAAATACATGTGGCAAACATTATATCAGGCCTACTAGCTGTAAGGTACAATAAAGAGCCAATTATTACTCTATATGTTGTCTGATCAACAGGTTTCCCATGTTCATCAGCATCTACTACAGCATTTGAGGGCATGGGTGTTTTCATACATGATGCATCAGACATACCAAATTTCTTAACCAGCTCTTTTGCATACTTGGTTTGAGAAATAAATATGCCTTCAGCATGTTGCTTGACTTGCAGTCCTAAGAAGAAGGACAGCTCACCCATGCTACTCATTTCAAATTTAGAGTGCATAAGCTTGGAAAACTTTTTGCACAATTTTGAATCAGTAGAACCAAAAATAATGTCATCTACATAAATTTGCACTAGCAGGGTATGGGACTTATGGGTTCTAATAAAAAGAGTTTGGTCTACTCTCCCCCTAACAAAATCATTTTCCAGAAGAAAGCATGCTAGGGTCTCATACCATGCTCTAGGGGCTTGCTTGAGACCATATAATGCTTTATGCAATTTGTAAACATAATCAGGGTGAGTTAGAGAGATAAAACCTGGAGGTTGTCTAACATAGACTTCTTCTTTGATGTCCCCATTGAGAAATGCACTTTTTACATCCATTTGATACACTTTGAAACCTTTGTGAGCAGCATAGGCTAGGAATATCCTGATGGCTTCCAGCCTTGCAACTGGTGCAAATGTCTGATCATAGTCTATTCCTTCTTGTTGAGAGTACCCTTGAGTAACTAGCCTTGCCTTGTTTCTGACTATAACTCCTTGATCATCCAGCTTGTTCCTGAATACCCACTTTGTTCCAACAATGGGATGATCCTTTGACTTAGGCACTAGTTCCCAAACCTTGTTCCTTTCAAATTGATGCAACTCCTCTTGCATTGCAATGATCCATTGTGGATCTTGCTCTGCATCTTGAATGGATTGAGGCTCAATTTGAGATAGGAAGCAAGTGTGCATCAGGTTTTGGTTGACCTGACTTCTAGTTTGCACCCCAGCTGAGATCTCTCCAATTATCTGGGTGATTGGATGATCTCTTGTTGTTACTAAGTCAACAGGGAGTGTTGACTGTTCACCAACCTGTGTTGTTGTCTCCTCTAGTGGAGCAGCAACTGGCTCTTCAGGATGATTTTCTTCAAGATGTTGAACTTCTTCTTCATCATCACTGCTCTCATTCTTTTCAGCAACTTGCAGTTTGTTCAAGTCTTCAGCTAGAGAATGTACCTGCAGAGGTTCTATGGTAGAGGCATTCTTCTCCTTGAAAGACATGTTAGCTTCATCAAAAATAATATGAACAGATTCTTCAATTTTACAGGAAGATTTATTATAAACCCTATAGGCCTTGCTGATCATGGAGTATCCCAGAAACACTCCTTCATCAGCTTTAGCTTGGAATTTTGCTAGATATTTCTTGTCATTATTATGAATAAAACAAGTGCAACCAAAAACCTTGAAATAGCCTATTTTAGGTTTCTTCCCTTTGAGCAATTCATAAGGAGTCTTGCCCTTCAGCTTGTGTATCAGGCTTCTGTTCAACACATAGTTGGAGGTGTTCACTGCCTCAGCCCAAAAGGACAGAGGTAAGTGAGCATCTGCCAATAATGTAGTTGCAGATTCAATGAGTGTTCTATTTTTCCTTTCAGCTACCCCATTTTGTTGAGGAGTTCTAGGAGCTGAGAAAGTGTGCCTAATCCCTTCACTCTGATAGAACTCTTGCATGAGAAGAGAATCAAACTCTGTCCCATGATCACTTCTGATCAGGGCAATGTGAGTGTTGAACTCAATCTGAATGCATTTGAGAAAATCTGTCAAACACTTGAAGTTATCAGACTTCTTCCTCAGAAAGAATACCCAAGTGAATCTTGAGAAGTCATCTACAACCACTAAAGTATAGGACTTCCCTCCTAGGCTTTGCACAGATATGGGTCCAAAAAGATCCATGTGCAACAGGTACAAAATCCTAGGTGAATCACTCTTATTAATTGATTTAAAACTACTTTTAGTTTGCTTGCCTAATTGACAAGCCTTGCAAAGTCCTTCCTTCTTGTAGGGACCAGAAGGTAGTCCTTTAACAAGGTTGTCTTTAGATAGCTTAGCAATGGTTCTAAGGTTAATATGCCCTAGTCTCTTATGCCATAAAAC
This sequence comes from Platanthera zijinensis, assembly GCA_039513925.1. Lineage (NCBI taxonomy): Eukaryota > Viridiplantae > Streptophyta > Magnoliopsida > Asparagales > Orchidaceae > Platanthera > Platanthera zijinensis. The sequence continues at coordinate 129,014,758 of CM077089.1, read as the reverse complement.
ATTAGATTTTGAAATGGAATTAAACAGGCAAATATCTACCACTGGTGAATGAAAATCCACTAAGTAAATGTTACCTCTTCTGTTACCTGTCAACACAGTTGTGTTGTCCACTGACTTGACTTTGCATATGGCTTTGTTGAAGGTCACTTGATATCCTTCATCACACAGTTGACTGATACTTATCAAGTTGTGCTTGAGTCCTTCAACATATGCCACCTTCTTGAATGTGACTGGGCCAATTTTGACTGCACCATATCCTTTTGTAGTTCCAAAGCTTGAGTCTCCAAAATTACTTTGGGTCCAAGCTTGGCTTTGAAGGAAGTGAAGTTGTCCTTGTCCCCTGTCATGTGCTTTGAGCACCCACTATCCAGATACCATTGATGGTTTGATGCTGGATAGGTCTTCACCTACACAAAAACAGCTTATTTGTTTTTGACCCAGTTAACCTTGGGCCTAAGTTGATATCCCTTGAATTCTGAAATAAAGGACATCCCAGGTTGATCCTTATAACCTTCAGGATGGTATCTCCTAGGAGGTACTATCCATTCAGTATAGGGATTAAAGCCTTGGGATGTGGAGCTTCTAGGATTGAATCTGAATGTGCCATTGAAGAAGTGTTCACAAGCCTGAACTCTATTCGACGATCGTCGAACTGAGGTCGACGATCTTGGGTCAGATCGTCGATCTCCGTTCGAAGATCGATTATGCTGAGGTTCAGAGTTTGGGTATCGTCGAGCTGAGGTCGACGATCTGTAGTTAGATCGTCGAGCTCTGTTCGACGATCGTCGAGCTCTGCTCGACGCCATCTGTTGAACTGAGTTCTTCTCTGACAGATCTGCATTCTTCCTGGGTACCTCTATTACTCCCTTTCCTTTGTCAGAGACAAACTTGATTGGAGTTGTCAAAATTATAGGTTGGCTGGATGAAGCACCCAAGCCCAGTGTGCTATTGAATCTAGAGTTCACTGTGCTTGTGATGTCCATCAGTCTGATACTTCTCCCATTTAGGGATTCTTCAAACTTTTTGGCCTTTGATAGTTCATTCTTCAGTGAAGCTATCTCCTCCCTACAGCATTCTAACTCCTCAGAGAGTTTGAGGTTCTTTGAGTTTAGGACACTGTGCTCAGATAATTGATTCCTGAGAGAGATTATCTCCTTCTCAGATTTTAATAGATCTAGACACAGTGTCTTAAATTCATCTTTGAAGTCCTCAGAATTAAAATCAAAAGAATTGATTACCTGATCCTCATCTGGTTGACTTTCTGAATCTGAATCTGATTCTTCATCAGAGTTTTGCTGTGATGCATTTATAGCCATCATGCAAAATTCTTTTTCATCTGCATCATCCTCATCATCACTGGAGCTGGATGAGGCTTCAGATTCCTCTTCAGTCTCACTCCATGTCTCAGCAACAAAGCCCTTCCTTGTATGTTTGTTCTTGCTGGAGGAGGCTTTGTCTGAGCTATTCTTCTTGTAATCTTTTTCTTTTCTTCTTTCTCTCCTTTCCCTTTTGTCCTTATTCTTGTGTTCTGGACAGTCAGGCACAATGTGGCCTGGTTTCCTGCAACCAAAGCATATGATTTCTTTATTGTTATTTGATTTATCATACCTTGGTTTATCATGACCCTTGTATGGTCTCTTTCTGAAGTCTTTTTTGGCCATCTTGTAGAATCTTTTGGCCAGTAGACTTATGAGCTCATCATTTCCTGTAGCTTTATCTTCAGGCTCCTCTTCTACAGCTTTGAAGGCTATGGTCTTTTCTTTCCTTGCAGCTGGAGAGATAGCCTTTTGTTCTTCTTCTCTATTTTTAATGAGCAGCTCATAGGATTTGAGCTTGCCCAGGAGAGCTTCAGTAGTAATCTCATTTAAACTTCTGGCATCCTTAATTGGCCAGATTCTTGAATCCCAAGTGCTGGGGAAGCACATCAGGATTTTATCATTCAGCTCAGTCAGTGAGATTTCTTTGTCTAGGGTTTTTAGCTCATTGACAATTAGACTTAGTCTATTGTACATGTCAGCCACTGATTCAGCTTCTCCCTTTTTGAAGTTCTCATATTGGCTTATCAGATGAGATCTTCTATCTTTCCTTTCATCAGCAGATCCTGAGACAATTTCAGAGAGTTTGTCCCAAATTTCTTTGGCTGAGTGGCATTCAGCTACCTTCTGAAAGATTTCATCAGACATTGTTTGGGCTAAGATGTTCATAGCCTTAGCATCTGCAGTCTTCCACTTCTTTATATCTGCATCTGTTCCAGAAGGAGGTGGGACAGCATTTGTACTTGAGCTTGCTGGTGGAGTTGGACAAACTGTCAAGACAGAATTGAAAATGTCTTCATCAATAGAATTCATGTATAATCTAATCCTTGCCTTCCAGAGTGCAAACTTAGAAAGGTTGCACACTGGTGGTCTGGAGCTTGCATAATCTTTGTTCTGTGCCATGTCTTTAAATAAAAAAGAAGATGTAGAGAAAATAATCCCCTTAAGAGATTGATCTTATCAAGGATCTTTTGGTTCAGGTGTTAGCCTGTATGAGCAACCAACCTGCCTCTGATACCAATTGAAAGTTGAGGCTAAGATCTATCTCAACTCTAGAGGGGGGGTGAATAGAGTATTTTAAAATAATTTTTCACAGTTAAAAAAAATAGCACATATAAAATTCAATTTATGATATAGTGTAAGGTGCTAGTAAGAAGTTAAAAACTAAGAAATAAAAAGCACAGCACACAGCAAACAAATCACACAAACAGACCAGAAGACACAAGTAATTATAGTGGTTCCCCAAAAACCTGGGTACATCCACTCTTCTACCACCCTTGGTAGGAATCCACTCAGGATGAGTTGATCAGGTGTCCTGACACCAATGAGCTTTTGATAAGGTGCCCAAAAACCAAAACTAGATTTTTTTGATAAGGTGTCTTGCCACCACTGAGTTTTGACAAGGCTCTCAGAACCAGACAGAACTTTTGAAGGGAGTTCAAGAACCCTTTTACAGCAGGAAAAGAAAAATAAGAGTGAAGGGTGTCTTCTCTGTTCTCAATCAAATGAGAGAAGCACAAGTGGATTGATGATGTCAAAGCTCCCCCTGAGATGTAGAAAGGTTCAGGAAAAGAAGCTTTGCTCTAGGGTGATAGGTCTTCAGAACTTTGATCTCCAGCACAGGATGGTTTCAGCAAGAAGGCTGAAGGTAAGGTGTCTGGAGTTCTGAGATGAGATTGTGAACACTTTTCAGTCAGCAAGAAGATGTTTTGAGTCACAGTTCTTCTATTGTTCTTCTGCTATTAGTATTCTCTATTCAGTGTGTTCACTTTTCTTTCTTGTATCAATCTCTGTGTACTTCTTGTGTATTCTATATTTTTTTTAATGACACAGAAGAAAGGAATAAATATTTTCTGACGTTTCCTTGTCCAAAATTAGCCGTTGGGAGTCATAAATGTCTTCCAAAAATAGTCTTGTCTTCTAGAGGAAAGTCCAGCAAACATTCTCAGAATAATTCCTTGAAACTTGCTCCAGAAATAAAGACAAACGGCTGGGAGATCTTCTGACATAAATGCTGATAATTATTCAAAAACATTCCAAAGAATAGCAGCATTTGAATTCCTGAAAGCGTCGATCTCTCCAAAGAAAACGTCGATCTGAGCTCTACGATCGTCGAACTGAGCTCAGAGATTAAATGGACAAGCAGACAGAAAACATCGATCTGAGCTCGAAGATAGTCGAGGGGAGTTCGACGACTCAGCAGAAGCTAGCCAAAAGCAGATAGTCGATCTGAGCTCGAAGATCGTCGACCGGAGTTCGACGTTTTATAAAAGATGAGCTCAGAGAGCGTCGAACGGAGTTCGACGATTCGTCGACCTGAGCTCGACGAAAAATGCCTTAGACCAAGCTCTTTTGCCTTGATCTTGGAATGGTCCTGGGGGCAGCTTCAAACCTAAGTTCTAAGCCCTAGACTCATTCTAATGTTGACCTTTTCAACTATACAACTAGGTCAACTGGGATCCCTAAGACAGCATAGTGATCCTTACCCAAATTAGTAATAGGGTGTTCCAACAGTCCTCTTTGTACTTGAACGGAGAGGTAGTTTTGCTCCTCCACCCCTTCTTTTTCATCAGTTTCATAAACTGCTTTGAGAAAGCAGCAAACTCCTCATCAGACATATTACAACCTTATTCCTCTTGAACTGAATCTTCATACTCAACTGGCCTTCTTAGGGGAGAAGGATCTTTTCCTTGCTCCTCTTGTAGCTATCTGCCTTGAAGGCCATAATAGTTTCTTTGGCTTGGCCTCTGCTAGTCTTCTCTTCCTCATTCCTTGCTGTCAGCTGCATCTCATATGAAAGCAGCTTACAAAATAGTATGGATAGTGGAGTAAGAGACCTAAAAAACTTATCATTAATCTCATAATTACTAAAGATCCTATCATAGGTCTTTAGCTCATTAACTGTCCTGAAGAACCTTTCATAACAGCTAGTTATGGTCTCCTCCCTGATCTGTCTGAAAGCTTCATACTCTTGATTTAGCATTGACTTTCTAACATCTCTCACTTCCTCAGTACCTTCCATATACATTATCAAGGTGTCAAACATTTCCTTTGAGGTCTTGCAGTGCACCAGGTTTTGAAAGATGGAGTCATCTATGGCACTAACTATGATGTTTTGTGCCCTCTTATCAATTGTTGATAAGATGACTTCATCCTTAGTTATTTCAGTGCACTTCTTTGGAGTCTGAAGATTTGCATCAAGGACAGATGTCTTCATTGGGATGAAGGGTCCTTCTTGAACTATGATATAGATTCTAGGATCAGATGCTTCCATAAACAATCTGACCCTTTCCTTCCATATGCCAAAATTCTTCTTCCTACAAAGAGGAAGTTTCATGGATCCAAGCTCTTTGTGATTCTCTCCTGAACCCATCTTAACCTTCTGATAGCTACCCTAGAGATCTCCTCAGACTGTTAAGTCTTTTCTTGAGTAACCTCCCTCTGATACCACTTGAAAGTCTTTCATTAAAAGGATAGCTAAGGTGGGGGGGGGGGATGAATAGGTTATTATAGTCTTTTAAGGTTCTTTAAAATCTTCTATAACTTATGTCCTACTGTGTATACTTAATTTAGCTTTCAAGAACACAACACTCAGCACAACAAAACACAAGACACAGTACACCAGATTTTTATAGTGGTTCCCCAATGTATGGGTACATCTACTGTCCTTCTCTGCCTTTCTTACAGTATGTTTGACAAGGCACCTCACCAAAAAACTATGGCTCCTCAAAGATTACAGCACGATCCCACCGGATCAGTCAGTCACCACTGAGACTTAAAACATTGTCTCACAATCCTCCATACAGTAATCTCATGACAACCAAACACAGGCAAAAATTCCCTTTATACAGGCTGGGAGATATTGCCCCCCACCAATCCACACAGGGTTCTAATCATAGACCCATGGCCCTAACACAGATCTCACAGATCCTTCTCATAGCCTTTATAATTTAGGCTTTACAATAAGATCTCACAGATCTCTCACACATCCTAATCAATCTAGGCCTCAACACAGATCTATCACAGATCCACTGATTTTGAAAGAGTTATTGATTTGAATCAAGAGAAATTATTCTCTGAGTCAATTTATTTCTGGGTTAAGCAAATCTCAGCCCTATCTGCTTTCAAGCAACAAGAATAACAATCTTCGACTATCTGCGGCTTGTGCTGGACGTTCCTCAGTACCTTGATCATATTCTTGCTAATGAAGGGGGAAGATTAAGAATGAATGTCTTCAATAAGCTAACCTTTATTGGCAGGAAATGAATTGCTCTGCCTCTCCTTCTATCCATTGAAAACTTTGTACAGATATCTTCTTCTTCTTCAATGATCCAGAGAAAATCTTAAAATTTTGCTCGTCTTGGATCGTGAATCAACTTCACCTAAGGCTTGCCTATACTGATTCGTCTTCCTTAGAGAGATCCTCTGTACCTGCTGTAGCAGATGTTGATTGCACCAGTGAACTCAAAAACACCTCAAATTTATCAATTTAAAGTTCTTGGTTCTGTAATAATGGAGGATGAAGACGATGAACTCCCGCTTCTCGTTTTTTGAATGTTAATCAGAAAAATTAATTTGATCTCAATCTCAGGTGCTATTTATAATCCCGTCGATTTGTGGGAAGATTTACACGTGTCATAATTTTAACGGTGGTTAAAACCTCAGCTTAATCAAATTGAGATTCATTGTAGACTGATGATGACGTTAATGTCGATTTGCAGCATTTAAATAACAAATCTAAAATTCATTTACTTGTTGACTTTGCTGACGTCAGCATCATTTTGGACATAGAAAAATCAAGCATCATTTCAGAAATCCTCAGTACGACGAACTCAAAACTCAGTTTGACAAACCTAGAGCTTAGCTCGACGAAATCAAGCATTATTTCAGAAATCCTCAGTTCAACAAACTCAATACTAAGTTCAACGAACCCAAAGCTCAGCCCGAAGAAATCAAGCATCATTCTAGAAATCCTCCGGTCGACGAACAAGTGAAAGCTGAGTTCGATGAACGCTGAACTCAGCTCAACGAACTCAAAGTTCAGCTCGATGAAAAGTGGATAAGCAATAATAAACGATTCTGGACTTAGAATTTTATTCAGCTCTGCTAGGCATCGAGTGTATATGTCTCACTCAACGCTTTTTGCCTTGGCCACATTCTTCTGTCTGCTTAAAAGCATTGAGAGCGTTGAGTGTATATGTCTCACTCAACACATTTTGCATTAGCCATATTCTTTAGCTTTCTTCCTAATGGCGTTGAGAGCGTTGAGTGTATAAGCTTCACTCAACACTTTTATACTTAGCCTGAATTTCTGCAATCTTGCCTTCTTGCTGAAATTTGGCGTTGAGAGACTCAGCATGGCGTTGAGTGATGATGTTTCACTCAACGCTTCTAGACTTAGTTGATTTTTGGGCTTCCACTGCTTAGGATTTGATATGATATCCTAGACTCAACGATTCTGGCCATATGGCATTGAGTGAGTTGAGCTCATTCAACGTCTGTGGACTTAACCACATTTCTTCCTTTTCAATACTATAAGCTTTGACTGTCAGCCTTCACTTTGAGTCCACCTGTCATTGTCTCTTGAACTATATGTCCAATCATTATGATAAAGACCAACCTGTATGCATGAAATTAAACATACATCAAATATAACTATGTGTATACCATTGACCTGTTTGAATTCTTTCAAATCTAGGACATTGGGATCAATGGACCCAACATGAGGCCAACCTTATTTAACTATTAAAGTGTTTCAAACTGCAGGCTACAATTTTCCCTTTGGCAGCTGTTGTTCCTTTTTAGTAGTCAGATTTGGGCCAAACTCTCACAACCATCCTAGATGCCTTTATAGCTCAGCAGGTTCCGACAATGCAGCCGAACCCGAGCTCAAACTGGCATACTAACTTCCGAGGCCTTTCCCCTCTGACTTACTATGGGATAGAGACGGTAGACAAGACGAAGGAGTGGTTGGACACTATCTAGGAGATGCTAGTAGGGATTCTTTGCCTGGTCAACTAGGCAGTATCCTTAGCAGTTTCGACACTGGCAGGTCCTGCCAAGAGGTGGTGGAAGTACCTCATGGACTCCACCTTTGCTGATTATGAGTATTCACAAATCAACTAGAACTAGTTTAAATAGTCCTTGTTGGAGCATTTTATATCTCAAACAGACAGAGATGCGCTGGAGGATCGGTTTCTTCACTTCAGGCAGCTAATCCAGTCGGTGCTGGAGTTCCAACGGGAGTTTTCACATTTGGCAGGATTCACTAGTCCTCTGAGTGAGAAAGACTATGCAAAGAAATTTTATAGAGGACTTCTGGGCTCGCTCAGGAATGATTTTCTATTCATCTCAAAGGCCAGTTTGGCAAAGATTATCGAGATGGAGAAGAAGTAGGAGGCGGATCATCTGATGGTGCAGGTAAGAGGAAAGAGACAAGCTGAGGAGATGTATCATTGTGGGAGTAGTAGAGGGCCACAGTGGGGAAGGTTCATGAGGCACATGAGAGTTAGAGGACATCCTCATCCTAGTGTCATGCAAGAGAAGCAACCTCCCACAATGTCAGCCCCACCAACACACATTTAGGAGCCATGGAGATTTTATGACAGATGACGTCCTCTTGTGGTATGCTTGGATGCCACCAGCCTGGGCACATCAGAGCCCACTGCCTACATCTCTTTCCTCCACCTCCTCCACCTCCATAATTCCCTCTGGTATAATGGGGTAGAGGTCAAGGACGAGGTCGTGGACGAGGATCTCACAGTGGAGGCCGAAGGCCGAAGCAGATGCATGCGCTTGATCTTGCCCAGCGTAGGAACCCTGAGTTGGTCATCACAGGTACTTTACAAGTTTATACTTTTAATTGTTTGTATAGTACCTTAGCAACCCTCTATATAGATAGTTGATAAAAATCGAAACAAACAACCTCAGCCATAATACATGTGTGCGGTAAGCCCTCCCTCACCATATTTGACATGGGAGCATCACACTCTTTTGTCTCGAAAGACTTTGCGAAGGATTTGGATGGATGTTAACATTTCCCCAGACTCCTCAAGATAGTCCAGCTTCTAGACGGATCGGAGGTGCAGTCTACTACAAAGTTATTTGATACGCTAGCTACGATTTTACCGCTACCATGAAATGATCCAATTCTTGGCATGATATGGCTACATTGGCACCATGCCAAGATGGACTGCCCATCTGGGAGGATCACATTGAAACACGGAAACTCGGAGGTGGTCTTTGAAGGTATTTTTCCTATCTCCCGTTTATTTTTAACATCTTACAGGCCATTAAGACCCATGAGCAGGGAGATGAGGTATACATGATCTGTTTTGAGTGGCAGAGGAGGAGGCCTCCCTTTGTGATATTCCAGTAGTTCAGAATTTCCCCGACGTATTTTCGGAGAAGTCTCTCGGACTACCCCCGCATAGAGTGTAAGAACCCTTTTTTTTCTTTTAAAACATGGGGTCTTAGGCCAGGAACCTCCACTTTGTGGTGACACCATCACGCCTGGGAAGGTCATCACTACAAAATGCCGATCCTGCCAGCCATATCAATCACAGAATAGTAGCAAAAGTATGAGAGTACATGAAATGAGAACTCTAACACATGTCCACAAAAATCACATATTTAGTAATAATTCTCCACGAAGGGAGAGTCCACAGCAATAATAATAATAGTATTGGAAATATGGCTCATGCCCGATACATCAAATTCCTAACTAAAAATCACTCATCGCGGAAGAAAATCTATAATAACTACTAGTGAACGGGACTCACTGTCCCAGCTATCTGAACTCTAGTACTAGACTGTCTCGTCTCCAAGCGTGCTGACCTTCGGGGCTGCACCTCCAAGATGGTCTCCATAATCCCCTAAAATGATTTGGTTCGAAAATCATTAGTCTAAAATACTAAGTCCTATCATCCCCCACCCCTCCCCCATGGCTCCTAGGCACCGAGCAGGGAGAAGGAAAGTAAAGGTAATGAAGGTGGAGAATAACAAAAGTAATAGGTGGTGGCGGAACTAGTCTAGCAGTTCTATATAAATAGGAAGCAATAACAAAAGTATGCAGACAAATTATGAAATATGTAATCTTAACTTATATGTATGCACATACAAACACATAAGCTAAGCGGTCTTCTGTAAGGCTCCTATCGTATAAAAATTCTCATACCAATTTATACGATAGGGTGTCGGTTTTCAAGTAAGCAATATATAATATCCATAGAATAATAACCTTAGCTTATAAGCATGCTCACGTAAACTTATAAACTAAGGGGTCGTTTTGCAGGGCCTATTTTATAAAGAGTCCCATACAAATTTATACAATAGGTGTCAAGGGTAATATGCAACGTTTATGTTATGTCTTGCAAGTATGCCATGAAATGATCACGCAAATGTAACACACCCATCCGACTCTGTGCACACAGACCTTTATTTACCCCTTTCTGGAGCCAAACCTCCCAGGATACCTCCGTAGTGGAAAAGGGAAGCGGTGGGTTGGGCCTCGCCCACCTCTAAACCTGTAATTGCACTACCAGTCAGACCTATCATATGCCTCAATGCTAGTGCACTAAGAGGAGCTCCTGCGCACTCTTTACTGACTATTCCACTGGACTAAATTTGGCAAAGTGCTAAACCACACTTGCCGAGTCAACGTATTGGCGTCGGTGCATCGACCCTCCAACACCGAAGACCCACCATGTTAGAATTTATGTACATGTAATCTTGATGTATCAACCACCGAGTCAAAGCTCCCTGGACTAACCCGTCCATCACAACCAACAACTGAGCAGAAGCTCCCCGGAATATCCCGTCCATCACAATTATCTACCAAGCCATCGGCTCGCCGCACTATCATGTCCGTCACCAAAACCAATGAGCCTACCGCCCGTGTGACCCAACCTAACTTCCCGAAATACCAGGGTTTGTGAAAGTGAACCCCTAGTTATACTAGTTACTCTTAAACATTGAATATTCTTACGTCTTACGTTAACCTTGGACTTCCCAGGACATTCCCCATGAAGGGCTCTCGAGGGCACTATGAACTACAATGGGCTGAAGCCCAAAGCTCCCTTTCGCAAGGCACTTACTATTATTGGTTAATACTCGATTCTCGATCCCTTTTAATATTATTCTGGATCTAACCCTAGTGTGTTTTGACCCTCTCTCTCTCTCAACAGGAAAGACGATCTTTCGTCGATCACGAGCACCGCCTAATCCTAGTGGACCCAGCATTCTACTCATCCCAACTTCCAATGATGAACTCAATTTCATTTTACCCAAATCAACAAACTATTAACCCCAAGCCATATGCCCAATTCAAAGTTTTCACATTTTCTGCAGTTTTACTATATGCTGAGCAACCTATATTATATGTCGTACATGATAGGATGTACTCCAAATTCTCATCCAAATGCCCTAAAATATTTAATGGAGGTCTATCATGACATGATTAGCCTAAATCCAGAAACTTATAATTTTCCTAATTAAATTGGTATTTAATTAATTTTTCCCAAAGTTAGGCCATGGGTAATTTGAACATGAAGTATAATATTTTCTCAAGTAATGGCCACCCAAAATTTATGAACACTAGATAACAGAGGAATAACAGTAAATACCCAATTTATGATTTTCAAAAAATGATTTGGCCTCTAATTAATTAATCCAATAATAAGCCATTAATTAATCTCAAGGATGACCCGAAAGGGCCTCTAACCAAAAATCATATTTTATTAAGCTTAGTAAGTACCAAAATAAATTCAATTACTTTTACTTAGAAAATAGCTCCTTGTGAAAAAACCCATATAGATAGACTTCCAAAAATTCCATAAAAATTCAAAGAGCTTTAAAATGTCAATGAAGGTATACTTACAAAATTTCATAAGTTGCCATTGAGTGATTTGTTCAAATGAAATATCTAAGTAGAAGGTGCAACTAGATGGGTTGTGAATGAAGTACCCCATTTAATGATCTAAAATTCATATTAAAAATCCTTAAGGCTTGCTATAGTCTTAAAACATAGCTTGACTAAATATCATCCAAACCTAAGGTTAGGAAGTCACATAATAAATTCTTCAAGACAAGTTATGATAGTGCACTTTTCAATGGAACCCACTTGTATTCTCATCCAAAGCATATGTAGTATATTTCAGTAGATAATATGGTTATGAAAATGACCTCTACCAAAATTTCATGCAATTCCAAGGTCATATGAGCCACTAGATATTCCCTAAGGTGTATGGACCATAAAACTTACCATGTGGTTTAAGTGGGGTGCATGTGTCCAAATCCCACCATATCCCTCCCTAGGGCTTATCACCACCCTAGGATCACATGGACTAAGCACCAAGTCCATACAAGGGCATTTCACCACATGCCCTTCACAAATCCCTAAAGTCCAACCTTAGGGTTTGAACTTGGGTCCTAGAGCAAATCTACCCCAATCCACCCCAAATTCCATGTTAGGGTGTCTAGCATCATACCAAACTAATGGCCAAAGTTTAATCCTCTGTTGAGGTGATTTGACCACTCAAACCAACGAGGAACACTTTAACCTAAATCCCCCTTTAGGCCAAGGCTAGGGTTTACAAAAATTCAACCCAAATCATCTCCAAATGAGATGAAATTTTATCCAGAGCCTAAACATGACACCAAAGACCACTCACCAAAATTTGGGAGGGTTTGGAGGTCATTAGGTCCCCTAATTAAATTACCCTAGGATTATTAAATAATTTAAAAAAATATAAAAATATTATCTCAAAAAATTCCCATTTTTGGACATTACTTAGATATAGGGAAGATTGACTCCCTGTCCAAATTTTAGATCATTTGGACATGTGGTAAAGTGGGGGCACACATTTAAATCTCTGACTAGCCCTAGGCATAGACCCCACAAAAATGAGTGTCTTGGTCAAACCAGATATCCAAATTGGTTCAAATAAATTTTAAAATAAACTAGACATCCAGATCTGCAAACTTTATGTTGACTTTTTTCTTTGTACCAGCCTCTAGGTATTTTTAATAAATAGAAACATTAACTGTATAATCTGTGACAGGAAATCATATGATATGAAATATTTAAAAATAAGATTAAAAGTAAAGCAGCACGAATCTTGGCTCAAAAGGACGATATCTGTTCATCTTCAGCTCCAGCCGACGGCCAGGAATCATTCTTCCTGGAGATTAATCCATCCCCATTTCCCGGCCACCCGGCTACCTCCCTGGCCGGCCACCGCCACCGCCACCACCACCTCCGTCGAGGTGGTGGCTATCTCCAAGCGGCGGCACAGCCGCCGGAGCAGTGGATTCCGGCAATCCCACAACCATGATTTTCTCGGAAAAACCAGGAAAATGAAGTCTTTGATCGGGATCAATTGAGCCCGATTCTCAATCTAAATAAATCCTAGGATCTATCTATAGAAGAAGGAGCAAGGGAGGACTTGAGTTGTTGTCTGTGAGCGGGTGACGTGCCTCCTTGCCATTTTTAGCTGCCGATTTGGGCTTTTCTGCAACCTCCACAGCAAAAGCAAGGAAATTAAAATTGGAACGGGGGAAACGCCTGTTCTTATCCTAGTAAAGGTTCTTGAAGAAGGAGTTGGGGAGAGGAGGCTTGTAACTCCCCAATTCATCAAAGCACCATTAATGGCCATTAACCTAATTTTTGGTTTTAGCCAAATTGAGGGGGCTGAGCTGTAAGACCCCCCTCCCGGAACACAACACACGGCACGAGGGGAGTCTTATGCCCGAAATAGCCGCCTTGCGGTAGCACTAACACACGGGTTAGCCTTTACCACAAGACGCCTATTCCGCTGGCTACAATCCATATCACAACAATTATGCCAACCCAACCATAACAGAAAAGTAAAAACAAAAGCAGTTCAGTTCACAGCTAAGTTTAAGTCCAAAAGATAGCGGAAGATAACAAGCACAACAGGCTTGTACAAAAGAACAAGAGTCTAGAAATGTTTTGCCAAACGGCTACATGAAAACACTCACGACTGTCACTGACGGTGCCGATGGCACCACCACCTCAGGTCCTATCATCCGGGCCTGGCTGTCCTGCTGCATAGTCCGTAGCTGCTCTACCTGCGGGGTTTCCTCCTAAAAAGGAAGACGTAGCAACCGTTAGTCATAAGACTAAGTGGCTTCACATCCGCTCCCCTGGCGACTCCTCGGCACCGGGCGGAGAAAGGAACAAGGTACAATATGTATATATATAAGCAAGTAAACAAGCAGGTGACTGTAAATATAGTGGAGTATAAACTACGCTACACAACTAGCAGTTCTACAAATATCAATAATATATGACAGCAGGTATAATTAATCAGAATAGTAACTTAACTTATAAGAGTGCCCATACAAACTTATAAGTTAAGGATCGGCTTAACAGTAAAGTATCTCATCGTATAGGAGTGCCCATACAAACTTATACGATGAGGATCTTCTGTATGCAATGAATGACATGATATGAATGTTATGCTATGATCGAATCATGCGCACGCACATGCAAGTTGCTATGTCGACACAGACTTGAAGTTCCCACTTTTCGAGCAGGTAGCTAACCTCTCAGGCGTCGTCCGTCGTGGCCAGACGGCGATAGTGGAGCGGGCGTCTCCACTACTAGGTGGTATCACACTACCTATCCTAGGCCCCCGTACGCCTCAACGCTAAGAACACAACAACGGAGCTCACATGCGTACTACGGCTCAGAAGGGGTCTTGGGTAAATGTGCACCAAGAACACAGCCCAACCTGGCCTTTGATTTCGAACTGGATGGAACCTCGGAAACGCACGAGGTGCAAGCCCAACCGTTCTCATGGCGCGGAGGAGATCTCGGTTTATGGACACCAAGTATCTAACCCTACCGCCCAAGGTCTACCCATTGGCTCCCATCGGTGTGACGACTGGCGAACCCGTAGACCTGCCACAGTCATTATCTCAATATCGCGACACGATGAATCGTCGCACATTACATACCCCAAAACAACTCACTCGATGCTACCCGTAGGGAGACTTCAACTCTAAGCATCGGTTATTAATAACCCCTTGGGCTCGGATTACGGTTACAAAATACTCCTCACATAGTGTTCATCATTTTCACGCCCACCTATTCAATAAATTCACCTCAACACTACGCATAATAGATATGTTCAACACCAAATTGTATAAATATATCCTATACCGATCTCAACTCCTAATATCTAGCCTTCCCATCCAATCCATTTCTCTACCAATACATGGTTATACCTTATTACACAACCAAATGAGTAACCATGCTAAATTATAGTAACAACAACATTATAGATATATGGGAGCAAGACATCAAATGAGCAAATCACAATCATTGCAAGAGTGCTAACATTATAAATTAACAAGTGCATTAACATAGGATAGCCCAATACTAAAACTGGGATTCCCTGAGCTACAGGAATCCGATCACAATGCACAACCGCTCGTTGGAAAGGTATTCGCGAGGGCTACGACTTTCGTGTTGAGACGATTGCCCAGATCTGGTCGCAACATACCAGAAATTCAACTCGAATACGTACAGGAAACAGTTTCCTGTACAGGAATTTTCCCGAACGCAGCGGACTCGAACCAGTTTTCCCGTGGCTACAGGTATCGCATGGAAACGAGCAACCACTCGTTGGAAAGGTAATTTCAAGGGCTACGACTTTCGTGTTGAGTCGTTCACCCAGATCTGGCCAGAACACCTCCGAAATTGGCCACGAAGGTCGCTGCGTGCAGAAATCAGATTTCTGCACGCATCTTAAGGCGAGATGAACGGCATCCGTTCATCTTCTTCCTTGCGACGACCTCGCATAAACTTCTCCAGAAATCACACCCAACCTTATTTCTCCTTTCAAAGCCAAACCCTCAACGAAAACCCCTCTCATCTCCACTTTGAATGATGAGAAGGTTGAGGGAGACTAAGCCTATAAAACCTAGGCATGGCTTATCCTAAGAACTCTCCTCCTCACCATCAAGACTCTATGGAGTCGATGTCTCTCCTAAAATAGCTATAGATCTAGCACCAAGGGAGAGGGGAGGAAGCTCACCTCAAGTCCAGCGGTACCACCATGGCCGGCCATGAGCCTCGCACTCCTTCGCGGCGGCATTGTTTTTCCCTTGACGGTGGCGGCGTTTTGATTCCTCCAAGGATGGCTCCGGCAAGCTCTTCCTCCTCCTCCAGCCAAGAACTCTCTCAGAAATTTCGGGGCAGAAGAAAGGGGAATGAATGCTAGGGTTTCACAACTTTTTCCTTTTTATACACCGCAGACACGGGTAGGCACACGGCCGTGTTCCTACCCGTGTGCAGGTGACACGGCCGTGTTGCCTGCCGTGTTCAAGGCCGTGTTCATCCCAGAACAACTTTCTGCCGGGTCGGGGTTGCGGCACACGGGTAGAGACACGGCCGTGTCTCGGCCCGTGTCCTCGGCACACGGGTAGGGACACGCCCGTGTCCCAATACCCGTGTACCTCTCTGACTGGAAGCCTAATTTTATGAGGCACACGGGTATGGACACGGCCGTGTCCATACCCGTGTCAGCCAGAAATGCCATTTTGCCTTGTTTTCCTCATTTCCCGTACGTTCGCACCTGCTCCCCCCACACCCCCATTGGGCTCACCACAGCCCCCTTGACTCAAATACGCAATCAAGGGGCCTAGCGCGAATTGGGACGTTACAAATCCTATAAACAAAATAAAAGATTTCGTCCCCGAAATCAGGGTAAGGCTATGGGAGTGAAACACAAAAAAGGGAACTATGCTTTCAAATAAAATTCTTACCTGGAGTAAACAACTCCGGGTAGCGCCCTTGCATTAAGTCCTTTGGCTCCCATGTGAACTCCTCCTTCCCATGATTAGACCATAGCACTTTCATCAAGGGAACACTTTTGCGGCGCAAGGTTCTTGTCTCGTTATCAACGATCCGCACTGGCTCCAGTCGCACAGACCGATCAGACGCCACGGCACCATCCGCCGTGGGGATATACTGTTCAGGCCGCAACAAAGCCTTCCGAAGCGATGATACATAGAACACGTCGTGAAGGTTCTACAGCTTCGGTGGTAACTCCAATCGATAGGCCAGAGGGCCAATCCTTTCCACTACGACATAGGGCCCGACATACCTTGGGCTGAGCTTCTTGACTCCACGTACCCGCGACACTCCGTGCATCGGTCGAATCTTCAGGAACACCTTATCACCCACTTGAAACTCCACCATACGGTGCCTTGCGTTGTAATATTTCGCCTGTCGGCTTTGAGCCTCTAGCATTCGATCCCGGATCAACCTAACCACCGCGTCCGTGTCATCAATATACTCATTTCCCAATGTCTTCGGATCTTCGTCTTGCACCCAGGACAAGGGTGTTTTACACCTCCTTCCATACAAAGCTTCATGAGGTGCCATTCCAATACTGGCTTGATGACTGTTATTATAAGAGAACTCCACGAGAGGTAAGAGTCTCTCCCATGGTTCTCCTTTATCTAGCACACACAACCTCAGAAGGTCCTCCAATGTTCGGATGGTTCGTTCAGATTGCCCGTCCGTTTGAGGGTGAAAGGCTGTGCTAAAGGCGAGGCGCGAGCCCAAATAAGCCTGTACAGCCCTCCATTCTCTTGAAGTAAACCGACCATCCCGATCGGAGACGATCGTCTTCGGCACACCATGGTACCGCACAAATTGCTCCACAAAGAGACGCACTAGGACGCCCACCTGCGCCTCCTTCATTGGGATAAATCGGGCTACTTTGGTCAACCGGTCAACTATCACCCACACAGAATCATTCCCCGAGCGCGAGCGAGGTAACCCGTGGACGAAGTCCATGGAGATGTCCTCAAATTTCCATTCGGGGATGGGCAACGACTGTAGCATTCCACCGGGGCTTCTGCACTCCGCCTTCACCATTTGGCAGGCCACACAATGAGTAACAAAGTATTTGACATCCCTCTTCATGCCCGGCCAACACATTGTTTTTCTCAAATCGGCGTACATCTTCGCGATCCCCGGGTGCACCGAGTACTTGGAGCAATGGGCCTCCTTTAAAATATCCTCCCGAATGTTGTCACCTTCGGGGATGTAAAGCCGGCCACGAAAATGGACGAGGCCGTCTTTTAGGGAGTACTCTTCCGTAGTCCCATCCTCCATTGACTTGAAAGCCGGGGTTAAAGCCGCATCCTTCTTTTGTTCCGTCCGGATCCGGTCTCGTATGTTGCAAACTATACTCATCGCGGCCAAATATTCCGTATACTCTTCCGATTGATTCTTAAAGACCAAAGTGACTTCCATCTCTTGCAGTGTCTGGATTAACTCCATCCTCATCAAGTGGGATTCCGTGCTCGTTCCCGGTGCCTTTCGGCTCAAGGCATCAGCTACGGAATTAACCTTCCCGGGGTGGTAGTTCAAGGTGAATTCATAGTCGCACAAGAACTCCAACCACCGCCGCTGTCTCAAGTTTAACTCCTTTTGGGTGTGAACGTACTTCAGATTTTTGTGATCCGAGTAGATCTCGCAGTGGACGCCATATAAATAATGCCTCCAAATCTTCAAGGCGAACACCACCGCTCCCAACTCTAGATCATGCACCGGGTAGCTGGCTTCATGCTTCTTCAACTGTCTTGAAGCATAAGCGATCACATGCCCATTCTGCATCAACACAGCTCCCATCCCTTGATACGACGCATCCGTGTAAACTTGAAAGCCCTCCTTCCCAGATGGAAGAGCTAGGATGGGTGCAGTCGTCAATCTGTCCTTCAGCTCTTGGAGTAGACTAGGATATCATCGATGAACACGATGACAAAGATGTCCAAATAAGGGCTGAACACCTTGTTCATCAAGCTCATAAAGGCGGAAGGGGCGTTTGTGAGCCCAAACGGCATCACGGTGAATTCATACAAACCATATCTCGAACTGAACGCCGTCTTCTGAATGTCATCTTTTTGTATCCTCAGCTGATAATATCCCGAACGCAGATCTAACTTGGAGAACCAATACGATCCCACCAATTGATCAAATAACTCATCAATGCGCGGTAGGGGATAGGTGTTCCGCACCGTTAACCGGTTCAACTCTCGATAATCAATGCACAACCGCAGGGTGCCATCCTTCTTTTTGACGAACAAAACGGGCGCTCCCCAAGGCGACGAGCTTGGGCGAACGAACCCTGCTTCCACCAATTCCTGAAGCTGGACTCTAAACTCTGCAAGTTCCTTCGGAGCCATTCGGTATGGAGCTCGCGAGACGGGCTTGGCACCCGGAATTAGCTTGATTTGGAAGTCCACTTCCCTATGCGGGGGTAGTCCCGGCAATTTCTCGGGAAATACCTCGGGAAATTCTCGCACCACCCGCACATCCTTGACCTTTAATGTCAATTTCTTCAACTCGAAGCAAATTACATAGACCTCGTCCCCTTCCATATGAGATTTCATAACTTGGATTGAAGATAATAATTTACGGGGTGCGAATTTAATACCTTGGAAGATGACTTCCGAGTCTCCATTCCTCAACATAACTTGCTTCTCCGCACAATTGATCCTGGCGTGGTGCCAGTCCAACCACTTCATGCCCAGGATGAGATCGAACTCCGGGATTCTTAACACTGTAGCCGGAGTTTCAAAGAACTTTCCTCCAATAAGGGTGTCGAAATCGCAACTTGCTGACGACGTCATCTCAGAGCCGTCCGGAAGGTGCACCCTTTGAGTAATGCCCGTGAAGTGTTGCACTCCCTCCAAGTCCTTCACGAAGTCCTCCGAAATGAACGAGTGAGACGCACCCGTGTCAAATAACGTATAGGCGGGTCTCCCGCTAACCACGACAGTGCCTAGGTTCCAAAAGGGTAATCACTATTCAGAATAGCGCGTATCATTTGTATCATAAATCTAACAAGTCATATAATATTAATAAATTTTGCACGTACCGGTGATGACTTCCTGCGGATTTCTCTCCTGAGTCATATCCAATGCGAATACATGCTCCCGTGCATGTCCTTGATTTCTCCCTGGTGGTCCTCTTCCTCGGCCACGCATGTGCCCTCGCCCCCGTGGAGCTACTGGAGGGGGAGCAATAGGAGCATCCCCGATCAATCGCGGGCAAACTCGTCGGACATGCCCCGGTTGGTTGCACTCAAAACATATCACCTCACGTCGGCCCCCAGGTTGTTGATAATATTGCTGCTGCGGTGGTGGAGGTAAAGCTAGTGGTTGCGGAATTGGGTACTCCACCCGATAGTTCCGGTTGACCCACCGACCGCCTCTGTGGTTTCCCCTTCCTCTGCCATGA
Source organism: Platanthera zijinensis (assembly GCA_039513925.1). Classification (NCBI taxonomy): domain Eukaryota; kingdom Viridiplantae; phylum Streptophyta; class Magnoliopsida; order Asparagales; family Orchidaceae; genus Platanthera; species Platanthera zijinensis. The sequence continues at coordinate 128,994,940 of CM077089.1, read as the reverse complement.
TCATTCCGCCTTCTATTACTAGGGCCGACTTCAATTACTCCTTCCGCGGGTCTCTTGCCACATCCCATGTGGTCCGCCTCCAGTCTCTTTGCCATGTCGATGATTTCTGCCAGGCTTCCATCGGCTATAAACAAAAGGGCCTGCCTCAGGGGGTCCCTCAACCCTTTGTAGAAGCGCTTCGCGTAGCCTCTATCGTCCAACTCATAGGAATCGGCAAACCTAGCGAGGTGTTGGAACTCCCTCTGGTACTCCGTTACCGAATTCGATCCCTGCTTCAGCTGCAGAAATTTTTCTTCAAGTCCATCCCGAGCAGAAGAAGGGATGAAGTGATCCAGAAAAGCCTCGGTGAACTCATTCCAACTGATGTCCGTGTACAACCGCCCTTGGAAGATGGAGCCCATGAGGGACTTCCACCACCTTTTGGCGTGCAGCTCTAGCAGCGTCACTACCAATGTCACCGCCATGTTGTTCGGACATCTATGCCCGCCATCAATTCCTGTACGGTATCAAGCCATTCCTCGGTGCGCACCGGCGATTCTGTCCCAAGATAGGCAGGAGGGGACAGGGCACGGAAGGTGCTCAACCAGTTGGAGCTTGGCGCTTGTTGTTGCACCGGAGCTTGCTGGGCTTTAAATGCATCCAATATGGCTGACAGCGTTTGTCCCAGTTCCGACTGCTGGAATTGTGAAGGGACGGAAGGGGTAGGAGTGCCCCCAACCGGCTCCACCTGCGCTGGGACCTGTACGCAAGGTACAAACTAGGGTCGGGTTGGCTAAAACTAATGTCAAAGTTGGACAACTTAGTGTGAATTACATATGGGCACACCACTGCTTCCGCTAAGTCGGTTTGTCCCCAAACCGACTAATCGAACGGGAGTGGCCCATTGTTACCTGACTGCTGTAGGTGAAGATCGGCTAAGTCTGATACCATTTGTAAGACCCCCCTCCCGGAACACAACACACGGCACGAGGGGAGTCTTATGCCCGAAATAGCCGCCTTGCGGTAGCACTAACACACGGGTTAGCCTTTACCACAAGACGCCTATTCCGCCGGCTACAATCCATATCACAATAATTATGCCAACCCAACCATAACAGAAAAGTAAAAGCAAAAGCAGTTCAGTTCACAGCTAAGTTTAAGTCCAAAAGATAGCGGAAGATAACAAGCACAACAGGCTTGTACAAAAGAACAAGAGTCTAGAAATGTTTTGCCAAACGGCTACATGAAAACACTCACGACTGTCACTGACGGTGCCGATGGCACCACCACCTCAGGTCCTATAATCCGGGCCTGGCTGTCCTGCTGCATAGTCCGTAGCTGCTCTACCTGCGGGGTTTCCTCCTAAAAAGGAAGACGTAGCAACCGTTAGTCATAAGACTAAGTGGCTTCACATCCGCTCCCCCGGCGACTCCTCGGCACCGGGCGGAGAAAGGAACAAGGTACAATATGTATATATATAAGCAAGTAAACAAGCAGGTGACTGTAAATATAGTGGAGTATAAACTACGCTACACAACTAGCAGTTCTACAAATATTAATAATATATGACAGCAGGTATAATTAATCAGAATAGTAACTTAACTTATAAGAGTGCCCATACAAACTTATAAGTTAAGGATCGGCTTAACAGTAAAGTAACTCATCGTATAGGAGTGCCCATACAAACTTATACGATGAGGATCTTGTGTATGCAATGAATGACATGATATGAATGTTATGCTATGATCGAATCATGCGCACGCACATGCAAGTTGCTATGTCGACACAGACTTGAAGTTCCCACTTTTCGAGCAGGTAGCTAACCTCTCAGGCGTCGTCCGTCGTGGCCAGACGGCGACAGTGGAGCGGGCGTCTCCACTACTAGGTGGTATCACACTACCTATCCTAGGCCCCCGTACGCCTCAACGCTAAGAACACAACAGCGGAGCTCACATGCGTACTACGGCTCAAAAGGGGTCTTGGGTAAATGTGCACCAAGAACACAGCCCAACCTGGCCTTTGATTTCGAACCGGATGGAACCTCGGAAACGCACGAGGTGCAAGCCCAACCGTTCTCATGGCGCGGAGGAGATCTCGGTTTATGGACACCAAGTATCTAACCCTACCGCCCAAGGTCTACCCATTGGCTCCCATCGGTGTGACGACTGGCGAACCCGTAGACCTGCCACAGTCATTATCTCAATATCGCGACACGATGAATCGTCGCACATTACATGCCCCAAAATAACTCACTCGATGCTACCCGTAGGGAGACTTCAACTCTAAGCATCGGTTATTAATAACCCCTTGGGCTCGGATTACGGTTACAAAATACTCCTCACATAGTGTTCATCATTTTCACGCCCACCTATTCAATAAATTCACCTCAACACTACGCATAATAGATATGTTCAACACCAAATTGTATAAATATATCCTATACCGATCTCAACTCCTAATATCTAGCCTTCCCATCCAATCCATTTCTCTACCAATACATGGTTATACCTTATTACACAACCAAATGAGTAACCATGCTAAATTATAGTAACAACAACATTATAGATATATGGGAGCAAGACATCAAATGAGCAAATCACAATCATTGCAAGAGTGCTAACATTATAAATTAACAAGTGCATTAACATAGGATAGCCCAATACTAAAACTGGGATTCCCGGAGCTACAGGAATCCGATCACAATGCACAACCCCTCATTGGAAAGGTATTCGCGAGGGCTACGACTTTCGTGTTGAGTCGATCGCCCAGATCTGGTCGCAACATACCAGAAATTCAACTCGAATACGTACAGGAAACAGTTTCCTGTACAGGAATTTTCCCGAACGCAGCGGACTCGAACCAGCTTTCCCGTGGCTACAGGTATTGCATGGAAACGAGCAACCACTCGTTGGAAAGGTAATTTCAAGGGCTACGACTTTTGTGTTGAGTCGTTCACCCAAATCTGGCCAGAACACCTCCGAAATTGGCCACGAAGGTCGCTGCGTGCAGAAATCAGATTTCTGCACGCATCTTAAGGCGAGATGAACGGCATCCGTTCATCTTCTTCCTTGCGACGACCTCGCATAAACTTCTCCAGAAATCACACCCAACCTTATTTCTCCTTTCAAAGCCAAACCCTCAACGAAAACCCCTCTCATCTCCACTTTGAATGATGAGAAGGTTGAGGGAGACTAAGCCTAGAAAACCTAGGCATGGCTTATCCTAAGAACTCTCCTCCTCACCATCAAGACTCTATGGAGTCGATGTCTCTCCTAAAATAGCTATAGATCTAGCACCAAGGGAGAGAGGAGGAAGCTCACCTCAAGTCCAGCGGTACCACCATGGCCGGCCATGAGCCTCGCACTCCTTCGCGGCGGCATTGTTTTTCCCTTGACGGTGGCGGCGTTTTGATTCCTCCAAGGATGGCTCCGGCAAGCTCTTCCTCCTCCTCCAGCCAAGAACTCTCTCAGAAATTTCGGGGCATAAGAAAGGGGAATGAATGCTAGGGTTTCACAACTTTTTCCTTTTTATACACCGCATACACGGGTAGGCACACAGCCGTGTTCCTACCCGTGTGCAGGTGACACGGCCGTGTTGCCTGCCGTGTTCAAGGCCGTGTTCATCCCAGAACAACTTTCTGCCGGGTCGGGGTTGCGGCACACGGGTAGAGACACGGCCGTGTCTCGACCCGTGTCCTCGGCACACGGGTAGGGACACGCCCGTGTCCCAATACCCGTGTACCTCTCTGACTGGAAGCCTAATTTTATGAGGCACACGGGTATGGACACGGCCGTGTCCATACCCGTGTCAGCCAGAAATGCCATTTTGCCTTGTTTTCCTCATTTCCCGTACGTTCGCACCTGCTCCCCCCACACCCCCATTGGGCTCACCACAGCCCCCTTGACTCAAATACGCAATCAAGGGGCCTAGCGCGAATTGGGACGTTACATGAGCAACCCCACTGGCCGGCCACCTCCTGGAAACTCTTCCCCTCCCTCCAAGGAGTAAAAGCCCCATCAAAGTGAGGGGTTATGAAACCTCTATGGACATGATTGCCATTAAGCCCCCATTTTCTCTCTCCGCCAAAGTGGGTAACTCCTTCCTCTCTCTCCTAATCATCACTCTCTGAATTTGGTGGACCCAAAATGTGTCTCTCCACTCCTTAGACTAATGGGCCACACCACTTGGGCTTAGCCAATTTGAATTGGGCTAGGTTAACCTAAGTTGACCACTTTGATCCATGAGTTGACTTTGGTCAACATGACCATTTGTATTGACCCCAAGGGGTCCTTGGTGACCCCTTGGCTTCCCCTAAGATCTCGGAAGGGTTGTGTAGGATTAACATGGCACCTTGGTGGTCACTTGCCCCTTAGTAAGGGCACTTTGACCACTTTAGGGTTAGGGTTGACTTTGGTCAATTCAGCATATAAGGTTGACCCCAATGGGTCTTTGGTGACCTATTGACTTCACCTTAGGTCTAGGAAGACCTTGGTAGGGTTGGTTGGGCAAATTAGGGGCACATTTCCCTTTGTTAGGGCACTTGACCCAGTTTAGGACTAGGATGATCCTAGGTCAACTTGGCCACCCTAGATTGAGTCTAATGGACCCTTAGGGCTCTAATTAACCATCCAATAGGTTGGTGAGGTTGTGGTGGGGTCTTGGAGTCATGGTGAATCCCTATGATCATCCTAAACAAGTGTTTAGAAATCTACTATTTACAAACCATAGTGATCTCTCCTACATTCCTAGGTCCACTTGGTCTTCTTGGGCTTCCTAGGGTTTTGTCATGACCTAGTCATGAGAAAACCATTCCTAAGGGTCTAGTTGTCTGAGGGATGTTACAAATCCCAAGTCATAAACAAAAAAAATTTCATCCTCGAAATTTAAGTTAGGCATACGGGGTTTAGAGTATGAGAAATAAAATGTAACATCCCGAGAGGTTGTAATGAATAACTGACTGAAAAGCTCTGGGTACTTTTGTCGTATCAAATCCTGTGGTTCCCCTATGTGCTCCTCTTGACCATTATTCCTCCATAAGACCTTGACCAACGGGATCTTCTTGCATCTCAAGACCCGCATCCCAGTATCGTCTATCTGGATCGGCTCTAGGTGCACGAATCAATCAGAAGAAAAAGGCCCATCTGTAGTCGTAATTTGTTGCTCCGACCGAAGTAGAGCTCTCCTCAGGGAGGAGACGTGAAATACATAGTGTAAACCCGCTAGCTCTGGCAGCAGCTCCAGCCGATAATCCAAGGGGCCGATTTGTTCCAAGATCCTATAAGGCCCCATGTATCTCGGACTGAGCTTCTTCCGACTACGCCCTCGTGAGACTCCATGCATCGGTAGGATCTTCAAGAATACTTGGTCTCCAACCTAAAACTCTATCTGACGATGTTGAGCATCATAATACTTAGCCTGCCTGCTCTGGGCCTCCAACATCCTTTCTATATCAATCGCACCTGAGCATCTGTATCCTTGAAAAACTCTAAGCCCAGTGCCTTTTGATCCTCATACTGGATCCAAGATAAAGGATTCCCTCATCTCTGCCCGTATAAGCCTCATAAGGGGCCATGTCGTTGCTGGACTGGTGGTTATTATTGTACGAGAACACGATCAATGGTAGCTGCCACTCCCATGGATCTCCGCGGTCCAGTATGCAAAGACATAGTAAATCCTCCAAGGTCCGATTGGTGCGCTCTGTCTGTCAATCCGTCTGAGGATGGTAGGCGGTACTAAAATTAAGTCGTGACCCCAAATAAGCCTGGACTGATCTCTATTCCTTAGACGTTAATCGTCCATCACAATCAGACACTATTGTCCTCGACACTCCATGATATCGAACAAACTACTCCACAAACTTCCGCACCAAGTCACCCACCGGAGCGTCCTTCCTGATCGGTAGAAACCTGGCCACCTTCGTCAGTCGGTCGAATATCACCCATATCGAGTCATTCCCTACACGTGACCGAGGAAGACCATGTATGAAGTCCATGGTGATATCGTCGAACTTTCACTTCGACACCGAAAGTGGCTGAAATAATCTAGTCGGGTTCCTACACTACGTGTTCACTAACTGACAAGCCTCACAGTGGGTCATGAAGTAGGTGATATCCCTCTTCATGCCTGGCCAGTACATTGTCTTCTTCAGGTCGGCCGTTATCTTGGTCATTCATGGGTGCACCGAATACCTGATGTAGTGAGCCTCAGTCATGATGTCCTCCCGAATTATGCCCCCATCCGGTATGTACACTCTGCCTCTAAAGCATAGTAGCCTGTCTCTCTCTGTATATTCCCCAGCCATGCCTGCCTCCAAGGTCCTGAATAATGGCTCTAGCTTGTCATCCCTTCTCTGCTCAGCTCTGATACGATCCTGAATGTCGTCGGTGGCAACCAACGATGACAGATACTAACGATATAACTCTGGGTGATCCTCAAACACCAAAGATATCTGCATGTTCTCCAACATCTGCACCAACTCCATGGACTTCAGTTGAGGTCTTACTCCTTAGGTAGTGGCCTTCTATCTTAGCGCATCAGCCACCACATTCGCCTTCCCATGGTGATAGTGTATCGTGTACTCATAATCAAATAGTAACTCCACCCATCGTCTCTAGCAAACGTTCAACTCCTTTTGTGTATCAACATATTCCAGATTCTTGTGATCCGAAAATATGTCGCAGTGCACACCATAGAGGTAATGCCACAAAATATTCAAAGAGAACACTACTGCTCCCATCTCCAAGTCATGAACATGGTAGTTCTGCTCATGCTTCTTCTGCTTCCGTGAGACGTATGCTATCACATGACCATGTTGCATAAGTACAGCACCCATCCCCTGAAAAGACGCATCAACATACACCTAGAATCCCTCCTTCCCACATGGAAGGGCGAGGATAGGGGCCAATGTAAGCCGACTCTTCAACTCCTGGAAGGCCGCCTCACACCCCGACGTCCAAATTAATGGAGCGTCCTTCTTCATCAAAGAAATGAGTGGGAGGGCTATCTAAAAAAACCCCTCCACAAACTTCGTGTAGTATCCAGCCAATCCCAGGAAACTTCGGACATTCGTGGCCTTCTTCAACTGAGGCCAGTCTCGCACTACCTAAATCTTTGCGGGGTCAACTGGAAGTCTCGCTCCACTGATAATCTGCCCTAAAAAGGCCACCTCTGTCATCCAAAACTTGCACTTGCTGAACTTGGCATATAACTGGTGATCCCTGAGTTTCTCTAGAGTCAAGGCCAGATGTTGTGTATGCTCCTCCTTCTTCCTTCAATAGATGAGGATGTCATCTATGAATACTATGACAAACCGGTCGAGGTACGGCTCGAACACCCGGTTCATCAAGCTCATGAAAGTCGATGGCACATTCATGAGCCCGAAGGGCATCATGGTAAACTCATACAACCCATATCTACTGCTGAAGGCTGTCTTCGGGATATCCTCCTCCTTAATGCGCAGCTGGTAGTAATCTGACCTCGAATCCAACTTTGAGAACCAGTGGGCTCCCTCCAACTGGTCAAATAGCTCGTCAATCCTCGGCAGAGGGTACGTATTCTCGAACATCAGCCTATTCAGAGAACTATAATCGATGCATAATTCGAGCATCCCATCCTTCTTCTTGACGAACAGCACCGGAGCTCCCCATGGTGAAGAGCTTGGTCGGACAAATCAGGCTTCCACTAGCTCCTACAGCTTGCTTCGAAACTCCACCAACTCCTTTGGGGCCATCCGGTAAGTAGTTTTAAATGCCGGCTTAGCCCCCGACACGAGCTGTATCTGGAAGTCCTTCTCCAGATGCGGGGATAGCCCTGACAGCTTCTCTAGAAATATGTCAGCAAAATCTCGTACCACCGGGATATTAGGGACGGAATCCTTGGCCTCGGCCATCTCAAACAGCACTTGATATACCTCGTCTCCCTGTAGGCGGGCCTTGACAGACTGTACGGATGATAACAAAAGAGGGGCGGTAGGTCTAATACCTTCGATGATGATATAGGAATCCCCATGCCTCAAGGTGATCCTCTTTGACAGGTAGTCGATTTGGGCTTGGTTACAATGCAACCATATCATGCCCAGGATCAGATCATAGGCTGGCATCCTTAGGATCTTTGCTGGTACTTCAAATGTCGTTTCACCGATCTCTGTCTCCATGTTGTAGTGGGCAGAGGTGAATAGCTCTGATCCGTCGGGTAGACGCACCCTCATGGTCAAGCCCGTGAATCGCTCCACGCCTTCTAGTCCTTCCACGAAGGCTTCCGAGGCAAATGAGTGTGAAGCACCCATATCAAATAGCGTATAAGTGGGCTTGCCGCCGATGAAGACTATGTCTGGGGTAATTAAATATCTTAGAAGTCTAGTTATGGTTTTCCTTCATAGTTCTAACAATTTTATATCCATGAGCATAGATTTTTAGGAAAGAAAAGAACTTAAAATTACTTGCGTACTTATTATCACTTGCTCCGGGTTTCGAGGTTAAGCCAGATCTAGGGAATACACTTGCTCTCTATCCTGCCTGCGGTATTCACCTTGGAATCCACGTCCTCGGCCGCATCCTCGACCTCCAAACTACTGAGAAGGTGGGGCAACCTGTGGTGCTGGTAGGGGTGCCCCCCTCATGGGGCAGTTTCTCCGGATATGCCCTACCTACTGATAGTTGTAGCACTTGGGCGGGGGATATGCCATACCCCCGGGTCTCTATATCTCCTACATCTGGAGAGGTTGAAGAGCCATTACAACCAGCTCCCTCGACTCCTGTCTCACCTCTTTACGAGGTTGGTCCTCTACCCTTCACCCATCTCTCCCATCAGCAATGCGGCCCCTTCGTTGATCATTTCTAGCACGTCAGCCCCGATCCTCAGTTGGCCTCTTCCGACCTCGATTCGTGTGATAATCTACCTCAAACCTCTTTATCATCTCCAATATCTAAGGTATAAGCCCGTCGGACATGAACAAAACAGCCTCTCCTAGATCCTTTCACAGGCCCTTATAGAAACTTTTAATGTATCCTGCCTCATCCAACTGAAAGGAGTCCGCAAACTGGGCTAAATGATTGAACTCCTGGTGATACTCCACCAACGTCTTGTTGCCCGGCCTAAACTACAGGAACATGTCTTCCAGCTCATCTCTTGTCGACTATGGAACGAAGTGCTCCAACATTGCGGCCCTGAACTCCTCCCAAGTAATGTCAGCAACCTCCTTTTTCGCAAATGTCGTGTCCAACAGTGTCATCCACCATCTCTTGGCATGGGACTCCAAGCAAGAGACCACCAAAGGCACCCACTCTTCCTATGGGCACCGTATCCCGGTCAGCATCTCGTATATGATGTCAAGCCACTTCTCTATCCATACAACTGACTCTTTCCCCAAGTAAGATGGGGGAGAAAGTCCTCGGAAGATGCTCAACCAATTGGCCCCCAGGTTTGGCTGCGGAGCCGGAACCTACTGGGCCCTGAAAGCCTCTAGAATGGCTGTCAGAGTCTGCCCCACCTCCGACTATAGAAATGGAATGGGAGCTAGGGGAGGTGGTGCAACATTCAGAGTTTGCTGGACTCCGCCGTGTGGTGTGGGATGTGGTGGAGGCTGCATAACAAAGACCATGTGAGAAATTGACCCTAACCTAGTTAAAAGTGGACAATTACATGTGATCCCCCATGTGGGCATACCACTGCTTCCACTGCTTAGTTTGTCCCCAAACTAAACTCGAGCGGGGGTGACCTAGGGTTAGTGGACTGCTACTTTTTCAATTGAGGTCTCCTCTGATAGCACTTGTAAGACCCCATTTTTTTCTTTAAAACCATGGGGTCTTAGGCCCAGAACCACCGCTTTATGGTGACACCATCACGCCCGGGAAGGTCATCACTACAAAACACCGATCCTCCCGGCCAAATCGATCACAAAATAGTAGTAAAAGTATGAGAGTACATGAAATGAGAACTCTAACACATGTCTACAATAATCATATATATAGTAATAATTCTCCACGAAGGGAGTGTCCACAACAATAATAATAATGGTACGGGAAATAGGGCTCATGCCTTATACATCAAAGTCCTCACTATAATTCACTCATTGCGAAAACAAATCTATAACAACTACTAGCCAACGGGACTCACTGTCCTAGCTGTCTGAACTCCGGTACTAGACTGTCCCATCTCCAAGTGTGCCAACTTCCGGGGATACAACTCCAAGCTGGGCTCCACGATCCCCTAAAATTATTTGGTCCGAAAACCGTTAGTCTAAAAGACTAAGTCCTATCATCCCCCACCCCTCCCCCATATCTCCTAGGCATCGAGCGGGGAGAAGGAAAGGAAAGTTAATGAAGGTGGAGAATAACAAAGGTAACATGTTGCGGCGGAACTAGTCTAACAGTTCTATATAAACATGAAGCGGTAACAAAAGTATGCAGACAAATTATGAAATATGTAACCTTAACTTATATGAATGCTCATACAAACACATAAGCAAAGGGGTCTTCTACAAGGCTCCTATTGTATAAAAAGTCTCATTCCAATTTATACGATAGGGTGTCAGTTTTCAAGCAAGCAATATATAATATCCATAGAATAATAATCTTAGCTTATAAGAACGCTCACGAAAACTTATAAACGAAGGGGTCGTTTTGCAGGGCCTATTGTATAAAGAGTCTCATACCAATTTATACAATAGGTGTCATGTATTATATGCAATGGTTATGCTATATCTTGCAAGTATGCCATGGTATGATCATGCAAATGCAACACACCCACCCATCTCTGTGCACACAGACCTTTAGTTCCCCCTTTCTGGAGCATAACCTCCCAGGATACCTCGGTAGTGGCAAACGGAAGCGGTGGGTTGGGCCTCACCAACCTCTAAACTTGTAATTACACTACCATTCAGACCTATCGTACGCCTCAACGTTGGTGCACTATATGGAGCTCCTGCGTACTCTTTGCAGGATGGTCCATCAGACTAAATTTGGCGAAGTGCTAAACCACACTTGCCGAGTTAATGTATTGGCGTCAGTGCATCGACCATCCAACACCGAAGACCCACCACCTTAGAATTTATGTACATGCAATCTTGATTTATCAACCACCGAGTCAAAGATCCCCGGACTAACCCGTCCGTCACAACCAACAACTGAGCAGAAGCTCCCCAGACTATCCTGTCTGTCACAATTATCTACCAAACCATTGGCTCGTCGGACTATCCTGTCCGTCACCAAAACTAACGAGCCTACCGCATGTGTGAACAAACCTAACTTCCCAAGACACCATGGTGTGTGAAAGTGAACCCCTAGTTATACTAGTTACTCTTAAACATTGATTATTCTTACGACTTACATTAACCTTTGACTGCCCAGGACATTCCCCGTAAAGGGCTCACGAGGGCACTAGGAACTACGATGGGTTGAAGCCCAAATCTCCCTTTTTCAAGGCACATACTATTATTGGTTAATACCTGAATCCCGATCCCTTTTAATATTATTCTGTATCTAACCCTAGTGTGTTTTGACCCTCTCTCTCTCTCCACAGGAAAGACGATCTTTTGTCGATCCCGAGCACCGCCTAATCCTAGTCAACTCAGCATTCTACTCATCCCAACTTCCAATGATGAACTAAATTTCATTTTACCAAAACCAGCAAACTATTAACCCCAATCCATATGCCCAATTCAAAGTTATCACATTTTCTGCAGTTTTACTATTTGTAGACCAACTTATACTATATGTCGTACATTATAGGAGATACTCCAAATTCTCATACAAATTCCCTAAAATATTTAATGGGGGTCTATCATGACATGATTAGCCTAAATCCAGAAACTTATAATTTTCCTAATTAAATTGGTATTTAATTATTTTTTCCCAAAGTTAGGCCATGGGTAATTTGAACATGAAGTATAATATTTTCTCAGGTAATGGCCACCCAAAAATTATGAACAATAGATAACAGAGGAATAACGTTAAATACCATATTTCATGATTTTCCAATAATGATTTGGCCTCTAATTAATTAATCCAATAATAAGCCATTAATTATGGGTAAAGAAGAAAGTACTAAAGTTCATCATCAAAAAAATGTATAAAAATTACTGAATCTCAATGATAACCAAAAAGAGCCTCTGACCAAAAATCATAGTTTATTAAGCTTACTAAGTACCAAAATAAATTCAATTACTTTTACTTACAAAATAGAGACTTGTGAAACAACCCCTATAGATAGACTTCTAAAAATTCTATAAAATTTCTCAGAGCTTTAAAATGTCAAGAAAGGTTTACTTACAAAAATTTATAAGTTTCCATTGAGTGGTTTGTTCAAAAACAATATCTAAGTAGAAGGTGCAACTTGATGGGCTGTGAATGAAGTACCTCATTTAATGATCTAAAATTTATATTAAAAATTCCTAAGGCTTGCTATAGTCTTAAAACATAGCCTGACTAAATATCATTCAAACCCAAAGTTAGGAAGTCACATTATAAAATTCTTCAAGACAACTTATGATAGTGCACTTTTCAGAGGATTCCACTTGTAATCTCATCCAAACTATATGTAGTCTATTTCAGTGGATAATATGGTTATGAAAATGACCTCTACCAAAATATCATGCAATTCCAAGGTCATATGGGCCACTAGACATTCCCTAAGGTGTATGGATCCAAAAACTTACCCTGTGGTTTAAGTGGTGTGCATATGTCTAAATCCCACCATATCCCTCCCCAGGGCTTATCACAACCCTAGGATCACATGGACTAAACACCAAGTCCATACAAGGGCATTTCACCCCATGCCCTTCACAAATCCCCAAAGTCTAACCTTAGGGTTTGAACTTGGGTCCTAGGGCAAATCTACCCCAATCCACACCAAATTCCATGTAAGGGTGTCTAGCATCATGCCAAACTAATGGTCCAAGTTTCAGCCTCTATTGAGGTGATTTGATAACTCAAACCCACTAGGAACACTTTAACCTAAATACCCCCTTTAGGCCAAGGCTAGGGTTTACAAAAATTAAACCCAAATCATCTCGAAATGAGATAAAATTTTATCCAGAGCCTAAGATGATCCCAAGGATCACTCACCAAAATTTGAGAGGGTTTGGAGGTCATTAGGTCTCCTAATTAAATTACCCTAGGATTATTAAATAATTTCAAAAACTATAGAAAAATTATCTCAAAAATTCCCATTATTGGACATGACCTAGATAAAGGTAAGATTGACTCTCTGTCCAAATTTCAGATCATTTGGTCATGTGGTGAAGTGGAGGCACACATTTAAATCTCTGACTAGCCTTAGGTATAGACCCCACCAAAATGAGTGCCCTTGTCAAAACAAATATCCAAATTGGTTCAAATAAATTTTAAAATAAACTAAACATCCATACTTACAAACTTCATGTTGACCATTTTCTCTGTACTATCCTCTAGGTATTTTTAATAAATAGAAACATTAACTGTATAATCTGTGACAGAAAATCATATGACATGAAATATTTAAAAATAAGATTAAAAATAAAGCAGCACGAATCTTGGCGCAAAAGGATGGCATCTGTTCATCTTCAAGCTCCAACTGATGTCCAGGATTCATTCTTCCTAGAGCTTATTCCATCCCCATTTCCCGGCCACCCGTCCACCTCCCTGGCCGGCCACTGCCACCACCACCTCCATCGAGGTGGTGGCTATCGCCAGGCGGCCGCACAGCCGCCCGAGGGGCGGATTTCGGCGATCCAACAACCATGTTTTTCTCGAAAAAACTAGGAAAATGAAGGCTTTGATCGGGCTCAATTGAGCCTGATTCTCATTCTAAATGAATCCTAGGATCTACCCATAGATGAAGGAGCAAGTGAGGACCTAAGTTGCGGCCTGTGAGTGGATGACGTGCCTCCTTACCATTTCCAGCTGCCAATTTGGGCTTTTCTGCAACCTCCATAACAATAATAAGGAAATTGAAATTGGAATGGGGAAACGCCTGCTCTTGTCCTGGTGAAGGTTCTTGAAGAAGGAATTGTGGAGAGTAGGCTTGTAACTCCCCAATTCATCAAAGCACCATTAATGGTCATTAACCTAATTTTTGGTTTCAGCCAAATTGAGGGGTCTGAGCCACCCCATTGGCCGGCCACCTCCTTGAAACTCTTCCCCTGCCTCCAAGGAGTAAAAGCCCCATCAAAGTGAGGGGTTATGAAACCTCTATGGCCATGATAGCCATTAATCCCCCATTTTCTCTCTCCTCCAAAGTGGGTAACTCCTTCCTCTCTCTCATAGTCATCGCTCTCTGAATTTGGTGGGCCCAAAATGTGTCTCTCCACTCCTTAGACTAATGGGCCACACCACTTGGGCTTATCCCACTTGAATTAGGCTAGGTTAACCTAAGTTGACCACTTTGACCCATGAGTTAACTTTGGTCAACATGACCATTTGGGTTGACCCCAAGGGGTCCTTGGTGACCCATTGGCTTCCCCTAAGGTCTAGGAAGGGTTGTGTAGGGTTAACTTGGCACCTTGGTGGTCACTTACCCCTTAGTTAGGGCACTTTGACCATTTTATGGCTAGGGTTGACTTGGGTCAATTCAGCCTCTAAGGTTGACCCCAATGGGTCTTTGGTGACCTATGTACTTCACCTTAGGTCTAGGAAGACCTAGATAGGGTTGTTTGGGCACATTAGGGGCATATTTCCTTTAGTTAGGGCACCTTGCCCAGTTTAGGACTAGGATGATCCTAGGTCAACTTGGCCACCTTGGGTTGACTCTAATAGACCCTTAGTGCTCTAATAGACCTTCCAATAGGTTGGTGAGGTTTTGGTGGGGTCTTGGAGTCATGGTAAAGCCCCATGATCATCCTAAACTAGTGTTTAGAAACCTACTATTTGCAGACCATAGTGATCACTCCTACATTCCTAGGTCCACTTGGTCTTCTTGGGCTTCCTAGGGTTTTGTCATGACCTAGTCATGACAAATCCATTCCTAGGGGTCTAGTTATTTGAGGGATGTTACATAGAGGGGTAGACTTCAAAATACACCTAGTACCAGGTGTGAGTCCCATCTCTCGGGCACCTTACCGGATGGCACCAAAGGAGCTTATAGAGTACTGGACTCAGCTACGGGAGCGAGTTCCAAACTTAGCTACGGGAGCTGGTGGAGGCAGGGTTTGTTGGACCAAGTTCTTCACCATGGGGAGCTCCTGTCTTGTTCATAAAGTAGAAGGACGGATCGCTCCGACATTATATTGATTATTTGGAGCTCAACCAACTAACGGTGGTAATTACTTACCCTTTACCAAGGATCGATGAGCTATTTGATCAACTAGAGGGAGCACGCTGGTTCTCTAAGCTTGACCTAAGGTCGCGATACTATCAGCAGCGGATTCAGGATGAGGATATACCAAAGACGGCATTCAGCTCATGCAACGGCTTGTTTGAGTTCACAGTGCTGCCCTTTGGGCTTATGAATGCCCCCTCTGCATTTATAAGTTTGATGAACCAGGTGTTTGAGCCGTTCCTAGATGAGTTTGTCATAGTTTTTATAGAAGATATTTTTGTCTACTCAGGGACAAAGGAGGACCATACCCGTCACTTTGCATTAGTCTTGGGTAAGCTGCGGAAGCACCAGCTATATGCGAAGTTTTCGAAGTGCTAATTTTGGCTGCAAGAGGCGACATTCCTCGAGCACATTATCTATGGAGCTGTGTTGGCAGTGGACCCAACCAAGGTGCAGGTAGTAAAGGATTGTCCGCAGCCAAAGTCGGCTTCGGATATTTGTAGCTTGCTTGGACTTGCAAGATCTTACAATAAGTTTGTGCAGGGGTTTTTGAAGATGGCACTTCCCCTCACTTCTTTGACGAAAAAGGATACGACGTTCACTTGAGCCCGCATTTCAAGAGCTGAAGGGTAGACTCACCTCGGCTCCCATCATTGACCTTCCTTCCGGAAAGGAAGGATTCCACATTTATACGGATGTGTCATACCAGGGCATGTGTGTTGTGTTGATGCAGCACGAGCATGTTATAACGTATGCTTCCAGGCAGCTAAAGAAGCATGAGCAGAACTACCCAGCATGTGATTTGGAGCTCGAGGCTGTATTCTTCACCTTGAAGGTCTATAGGAACTACCTATATAGGGTTCATTGTGAGATCTTCTCAGATCACAAGAAACTCAAGTACATTATCACGCAGAAGGACCTGAATCTATGCCAACAGAGATGGTTAGAGTTCCTTTACGACTACGATTATAACATGAACTATCAACTAGGGAAGGAGAACACCGTAGCGGATGCTTTGAGCAGGAGAGCTGACACAACTAGACTGAAGTCCCAAGTGATGGCCATAGAGATAGTGCGGATGATGGAAGGCATGCAGATTATTATGGTGTCAAGGGCTGATCCAGAGGTTTATGCGCTGTACTTGGCAGCTCAAAGCATGGAGTTCGATATCAGAGACCGCATTAGGGCAGAGCAGAGACAGGATGCAACACTAAAGCCTATATTTAGAGCCTTGGGAGAGAGCAAGTAAGAGGATTATTCACTATATGGTGACCTCGTTCATTTCTGGGGCCGTATTTAAATACCCGCAAGAGGTGGGATCCAGGGAGAAATACTTAGGGAGGCATATTGCACATGGTATTCAGTGCACCCCGGGATCACCAAGAAGATGGAGGATCTATGGAAGTGCATGTATTATCCCAGGATGAAGAGGGATATCGATGATTTTGTAACACAGTGTAAGCTCCCCACCCAACCTTAGACCGGGTCGGGCCGGAGGGGATCTTACGTGCCCAAGGCATCCACCTAGTGCTCCTTTAAGGGGTAGCAACCCACTCTAATAAGAACTAGGTGGCTGCCTTGCTGGGCTAGAATCATAACATTCATAATACATCAGAGATACGTGAAAGCATTAACATGAAACCACTAAGATGTATATATATAATACCAAATATATTTACAAGAGTACTAGGGTCGTAGCCTAAGTTCTTATATAAGCCTGTAGGATGTACAAGTTCTACTTATAGTATCTCCCTCTCACTCTCCATCCTGCTCACTGGTACTCACGTCTCGGAACTCCTCAGACATTAGTGGTGCTTCTGCTCGGGTAGTCCTAACCACTGGCACGTTCTCCTGTGGCAGGGGGTCATTACGGTGCTCTGCTTCATGTGATTGGTCATTTAAATAACTGTTAGTCACAGGGCTAAGTAGAAACAAATCCCCTCCCCGAATCCATATCTTGGGGACGATCACACATACACCCAGTAGTATAAGATTGTCGAAGCATGAGAGGGTTAGCACAATATTTAATCAAGGAGAATAAATAAAAGAAAGGTAGAATAATTGAAATGACAGCAATATTAACATCAGTTATGAAAAGGGCTCTACTAGTATACCAGATATACACCTTCTGTATCCTATCACAGGCATTCACAGCCGCGCACACACATCCTATGTCGATATAGTATGGATCGCTTATGTTAAAGCAGGGTAGCGAGCCTCGCGGCCTCACCGATGTGGCCATCGGTGATAGTAGCTATTCTTGACACTTCTGGGGGTAGTCGTACTGCACAGCCCCAGACCCCAACATACAACCTCGTATACTATTTGATGTGAGTGACATCCGACGATATGACATTTTTGCTGACTAGTGGAGGAAAACCCAATAGGGAAAGAAAACGGCCGATCACCTGTGGTACCCATCTCTTCTGTCACCTTGAGTCATAAACCTTCCCGCACCGGTATGAATGGTCTGCGGAAGGGACCAACCCACCACAATTCACCGCAAGAAATTTACAAGCAATAGAACAGATAATTTTATTAGTACATACTGGGTCTGCGGCGGCCTGCCCTACTATGTTTTGAATTTTGAGTGGCGCCGCTCAGCTCAACTTTCGATAAGGAGCCTTGGATCTCTTTATTTGAGGCTAAACCTAGAGGAATACCTCAACTCTGGTTATCCTCATCTAAGACTCGACCTTAGTAGGCAATTGCTCGTTAGAGAAGGACCCGGCTTATAATAGTAAATTGCAGAAATAAAAAGCGGTAATTAAAACTACTGATTTATAAAGCTACATAATTTGAGTGCTGGAATGACCAGAACGAGACTGGAATAGTACTGAATTGAAAGTATCGAATTGAAGTTGACCAGTACGAGACTGGAATTGAATTGAAAGTACTGAACCAAACTTGACCAGAATGAGACTGGAGTTGAATTGAAAGTACTGAAATGACTTGACCAGTACACGAATGGAATTGTAAGTGCTGAAATGAACTTGACCAGTATGAGACTAGAATTGAAAGTACTGAAATGAACTTGACCAGTACAAGACTGGAAATGAAATTACTGAAATGAACTTGACCAGTACGAGATAGGAATTGAAAGTACTGAAATGAATTAGACTAGTACGAGACTGGAATTGAAGTATTGAAATGAACTTGACCAGTACGAGACTGGAATTGAAATTACTGAAATGAACTTGACCAGTACGAGACTGGAATTGAAAGTACTGAATTGAGCTTGACCAGTATGAGACTGAAATTAAAAGTACTGAATTGAACTTGACTAGTACGAGACTGGAATTGAAAGTACTGAATTGAGCTTGACCAGTACGAGACTGGAATTGAAAGTATAGAATTGAGCTTGACCAGTACGAGACTGGAATTGTAACTGAAAGTACTAAAATGAACTTGATATTTAAATCAGGTGGGATAGTCACGCGTTCCAATTTTCATTTTCGGAGAAAGTGAGTGAAATAAATCCCAAAGGCGACCATAAGCTCTAAAAATTTGAGAAAAATACCAATTCTTACCATCAAGCCCCAAAATTTTAATTCAACCTCTAATGGGGTATAATTTAATCTTAAAATTTTTTCGTAATTTTTCAAGTCACTTTGGGCCTTTATTTTGGCCAAACAAGTTTTGTTTAGGCTTTTAAAAATACCAAATTATTTTAAACAATTCTCCAAATTTTTGTTGAGATAGTCCTCATTAAGAGGAGCATTTTTCATTTTGACCATTTTGCCCCCTGGGGTCTTGATTTGGCCCAAACAAATCCACAAATTCTTGTGTATTTTTGGTTTGCAAATAGCAAATCAACGAAATTACACGGCTGAGATTGAGCAGGATGGTACTTTGTGACGTTATATCCCCCCAACAGATCAGCCGCGGATTCGCTGTGGGGAGCACTGAAACAGAGTCGGGGGGGGGGGAGGAAATCCCTTTTGTCTATCTAATTGCCGAGGATGGATGACAGCGATTTCATCCGTCAATGTTTAAGGCGGTGGCCTTCTACCACCGCCAGCCAGCCACTGTTGGAAGCCAGCTCCGCCCCCAATCGGTTCGTGGGCCGACGAGTCCTTTGGTGGTGGCCCGACGACCTGCCACCTCCTGAGTGGGTTAACCCGAGAGTAGGGTGGCGGTGGCTCTGCTCCCAGCAGAGAGGGCAAGGCCCTTCTCCGGTGGTGGCCTGGCAACCAAACGCCGTCGGAGATAAAACAAAGAAAAATTCTGTTTTCTCTAGTGCCGCCGAAGCGCTATTTTCCGGTGGCACCCCGACCTTCCTCCACTAGGTAATGTCCTCCCCAGTTTTTAGCCCCCATCTAGCGCCACCACCGACACTGGGAGGGGCCAGCCTGCTGCGGCGATCATCCCACCTAAAACTTGGCTCGAGTGGTGCCAACGGCGCTCTGACCGCTAGGAGGAGCATGCAACACGTTTGGGGGATAGATAATGGGAAGAGGAAGAGCATCCACCTATATTGGTGGGGCTCGGGAGTGGCTGGCTTGGTTGTCCATGCAAGTTAGCGGGGTGGTGGAGCTCAGGTTAGTCCTTTTCAAGCGACCTGAGCTCTGACAGAGCAGGGGCAAGGGTGGGGGAGATGCTCACTGAGCTGAGTGTGTGAGAACAAGGGATGGGGGCCTTTATATAGGCTGGAGGGAAGGAATTCTCCTCCACTTACCCAATGTAGGATTAATCCCTCCTTAGGGAGGTATTAATCTCCACCCTCTAGCTATCCAAGGACAGCTGGAGGCTCTAAGGATTTCCTCCATGTGGGGAAATGGATTTTCCCTCATGGGGGTCTTTCAAAGAGGAGGAAGAGAGGGGTATTGGACGGGGAATTTAGTTGGTGGGCCTCTACTTGCCCCATGAAAGGACTTGTTTGTTGGGGGCCCAAGGTGGGTTTAGGGGGCAAGGCCCTAGCTATTAAAGAAGAGGGGGGAGGGGAGTGAACACCTATTTTGAAGAAAAATCCAAAAAATTGACTTTTGGGAAGGTTTGACAAAAGTCAACTCCCGGGTGGGTCCCTCTTGCTGGTCAAAGTCAAGGTGGATCTAAGATACCGGGAGTCGGGTCAAAGTCGGGGTGTTACGTCATAATTTATGCGTGCACGTTTTTCAGTGCACGAGTATGCTTGATTTGACCATGGGTTGACTACTCGTGTCGGAATTTGTCCTCGTGTCAGAATTTGACCTAGGCAAATTCGGTTGACTTCGTATTAACCATACGAGTCCAATGTCACTGACTAGGCTCGAATCAGAGTTCATTTGCTAAATAGTCAAAATCTACGCGTCGTAGTGCGCTAAAACGGTCAAAATGCGTATATTCGTCGTTAGACTTTAGATCGTAATGCAAAGAGCTCTAATGCATCTGTATCGGCTATACGAAGCCATATGAACTGTCAGAACACAAATCAGAGCTCTCTAGCTCAATATCTAAAAATCTCGTTTTTACGACATTTTGCGGGGTTACGGTCATATCTACTATATGACTTTGTAATTCACCAGAATGAGTTTCAATACACTTGTATTAACTATACGAGGCCACAGAGGCTGATAGAACTCAAATCGGAGTTATTCTAACTTGGTATCCCTGTCTAGGGTTACCTCCTACATTGGTAGTGGACATGGGTAGAGGTTCTGGTCACTTTTTTGGGCCCACTAAGGTTCTGGTGGCCCAATAAAAGGCGGGATGTTACAATCCAATAAAAAACAAATGATTTTCGTCTCTGAAAATTTGCTTGAAGTAGGGGGGAAGGGAGTGAAATACCTGGGGAAAGAGCCCTGGGTGTTTTTCGCGGACGAGTGCCTCCAGTTCCCAAGTATACTCTTCCCGTCTGTGATTCTACAACAGTATCTTGACCATTGGGAGACTTTGTTACGCAGATTCTTCACTTTATGATCTTCGACCCTAATTGGTTCAAGATGGACAGATCTATTCTGAATGTAGTTGCACTGGTGGTGTAGGTAGATGCTGCTCTTGTTGCCAGAGAACTCGTCTCAAGGATGAAACATGGAACACATTATGAAGATTTCCCAGTTCTGGAGGCAAGGCTAATCGATAGGCAATAGGGCCAACACATTCTATTACCTGATAGGGGCATAAATAACGGGGATCTAGCTTCTTCTACTTTCTCAACTTGGAGACACCATGCATGGGCTTAATTTTTAGGAACACCATCTCCCCCATGCGAAACTCTACCGGTCGGTTTCACGCATCATAATACTTGGCTTGTCGGCTTTGTGCCTCCCGCATCCGTTCCTGGCTTAGCCGTATCGCTGCCGTAATGTCATCAATATAAGACACTCCTAAGGCTTCCGGGTCCTCTTCCTGAGCCAATATCAATGGGTTTCCGGAATGCCTCCCCAATAATGCTTCATACAGAGCCATCTTGATGCTAGCTTGGTAGCTGTTATTGTAAGAGAACTCGACTAGAAGTAACAACAGCTCCCAAGGCTCATTGTGTTCCACTATACAAAGTCGAAGTAGATCCTCAATCGTTCTATTTGTCCTTTCCGTTTGTCCATCTGTCTGTGGGTGGAAGGCAGTACTAAAGGCCATTTTTGTTAATGCAAGAATTGTGCCTTCCAGTTAACGGGGTGTTCGATCTCACAAGCTAAGGATGAAGGAAAAAGGATTGCGGGGATATATGAGAGGTGTGCTCGAGAGCAGCCGGGAAGCCTGCTTGAGCAAGGGAGAAGCTTGCTTGAGCAAGTGAGAAGCTGGATCAGGGGATGTTGAGCAGATGTTACTTTGGCAGTTGGGTTTGCAGGTTGAGGTCGAGAGAAGAGAATAGAAGAGGGTGCCGCTAGCAGCGGCAACAGCAGACTTCGCCCACCGTAGCCTGAATGCCACTCTTGCGGCGGGCTTTTCCTTGATTAGAAAGCAGTATTACAACTTGCTATTGCACCTTCACAAGAGAAAGCAATAAAGGGTACAATGGGAGAAGCTGGCGGCTAGGGAAGGAATTGCTAGAGACTAAGTAAAAGAGGTTGCAGAGGACTGGAGAACTGAGGCTGCAGATCTTGCTCAAGCTGTCTGCTAAGGGTAGAAAAAACTAAGTCTATATTCCTCGACGACCTGGGAGAACTGGAAATCGGAGGCTGCAGAGGATTCTCAAACTGCCTGCTGAGGGCAAAAAAAACTAAGTTCACAGTCCTCGACGACCTGCGCGGACTGGAGATTTGAGTCCGCCGACCTTGCTTGATCAAGCTTTGACAGACTGGAAAATTGAGGCCGCAGACCTTGATCAAGCTGGCAGTTATCCTCTCACCCGTCAAGAATAAGAGGCCTTGGGGGCTATTTATAGGCCCGAGGAGAATCTTCTAGAAGCGGGGCCCAATGACGTCATCATGGAGGACTGGGCGGACTCGTCGGACTGAGAAAATCAGTACGTTCGGCTGGAAGAGCTGGTCGCTGACCTGGGTGGACTCGGCGGACTGGCGGTAGGCAGACTGCAGGCTTCGCTGTGGAGGACTGAGAAATCTGAGTCCACAAGCCTCGCTAGATCAACTGTGGAGGACTGGGAGGACTAAGAAAATCAGTTTGCCCGACTAGAAGAGCTGGTCGCTGACCTGGGCGGACTCGGCGGACTGGCGGAGGGCAGACCCCAGGCTTCGCTTGGTCAACTGTGGAGGACTGAGAAATCCGAGTTCGCAGGCCTTGCTAGATCAACTGTGGAGGACTGAGAAATCTGAGTCTGCAGGCCTCGCTGGATCAACTGTGGAGGACTGAGAAATTCTGTCCGCCCGGCTAGAAGATCTTGTCGCCGACCTGGGCGGACTCAGCAGACTGGCATTTTCTCTGCTGGAGCAGACTTCTGGTTGGCAGCTAGAAGAGGGCAAACTACACCTGAGCGGGCTTAAGAGGGCAGGCTGCCCCTAAACTAAAGGCCACCCCTGGGGGAGGCCTGGCACCTGGAGGCCGCCTGGGGGAGGCCTAGACACAGGAGGCCGCCCAGGCGGGCGGCCTGGCCAAAGGAGGCCGCCCAGGCGGGCATCCTTGCCACAGGAGGCCGTCTAGGCGGGCGTCCTGGCCTCAGGAGGCCGCCCAGGCGGGCGGCCTGGCAAAGGGAGGCCGCCCAGGAGGGCGGCCTGGCAAAGGGAGGCCGCCCAGGCGGGCGGCCTAGCCAAAAGAGGCCGCCCAGGCGGGCAGCCTGGCCTCAGGAGGCCGCCCAGGCAGGCAGCCTGGCCAAGGGAGGCTGCCCAGGCGGGCAGCCTAGGCGGGCAGCGGCAGGAGGTCATGCCCCTAGCGAGCTGGAGGCTGCGTGAGGAGCAGGCCACCTTCATGGGGGGGGGGAAACTTATGGCGAGCCGGAGAATGAGCTTGCCGAGCCCGCGATGGTTGCGTTGGTCTAAGGTTGACGCCGATTGGGAGACCTGGCGATCTAAAGGAGTAGATCACATAGATCATCCTCGTTACCTCATATTCCTCCTGCAAGGAAGAATGTTGCACGGTTAGCAGGCCTAACCGCGTGGCCTGTGAGGGGGAGCTATGGGAGCAGCCCGCCATCCCGCATCGCACGCATTAGCTATGCGACAAGGGCAGTTAGACCGGGGAAACCGTCCTAACCGTACCGCCTGAGTGAATAGGAGAAGGGAGTCTGCTTGGCCCAAAAAAGGAAGGCTGAGGCAGATTGCGACCCTTGGGGGTACCCCCAAGTGGGCTGCGACTTGCGAGCTAGAGACCTTGGGAGAGATCGCTTATTTTGGGGTTAACATAATACCCGCACTTTTTTAAGTTCCGAGGGGAACTTCGAAAAAGTAAGAGACCCACGAAAATCATGATCTTTATCTCGAGAAAAGAAAAGGGGAAAACAAGAGACTGGAAGAGATAGAACCAAATGTATCTCCTCAGAAAAAAATCTGTCAATGTTTATCTTTCCCATGCGAAGAGAAAGTCAATGTAAGCAAAAAGAGGTACATCTTATGTGTACCTGAGCTTCTTTGGTAAATGATGAAGACAGATAACTGTCTTCCATTAAGCTCTGCAAAAGTACAGATGAGAGAAAATATAAAAGGATAGTAATTTGCAAGTACCTGAAAGGGACTTGCTAGTATCTGCCAGTTTCTGCAAAAGTACAGTGAGCAAGCGAATATGAAGGAAAATTAAGCTGCAAGTACCTGAAGGGGACTTGCTAATATCTGCTTGTCTCTACAAAAGTAAAGTGAGCAAGCAGATATGAAGGAAAATTAAACTACAAGTACCTTATAGGGACTTGCTAATATCGGCTAGTCTCTGCAAAAGTAAAGTGAGCATGCAGATATGAAGGAAAATTAAGCTGCAAGTACCTGAAGGGGACTTGCTAATATCTGCTAGTCTCTCCAAAAGTAAAGTGAGCAAGCGGATATGAAGGAAAATTAAGCTGTAAGTACCTGAGGGGACTTGCTAATATTTGCTAGTCTCTTCAAAAGTAAAGTGAGCAAGCAGATATAAAGGAAAATTAAGCTGCAAATACCTGAATGGAACTTGCTAATATCTGCTAGTCTCTACAAAAGTAGAGTGAGCAAGCAAATATGAAGGAAAATCAAGCTGCAAGTACCTGAATGGGACTTGCTAATATCTGCTAGTCTCTGCAAAAGTAGAGTGAGCAAGCAGATATGAAGGAAAATCAAGCTACAAGTACCTGAAGAGGACTTGCTAATATCTGCTAGTCTCTGCAAAAGTAGAGTGAGCAAGCAGATATGAAGGAAAATCAAGCTGCAAGTACCTGAATGGGACTTGTTAATATCTGCTAGTCTTTGCAAAAGTAGAGTGAGCAAGCAAATATGAAGGAAAATCAAGCTGCAAGTACCTGAATGGGACTTGCTAATATCTACTAGTCTTTGCAAAAGTAGAGTGAGCAAACATATATGGTAGAAAGCCAAATCGCAAGTACTTGGAGGGAACCTGCGAATGTCTGCTAATCTCTACAAAAGAAGAGTTAGCAAATAGATATGAAATCGCAAGTACCTGGAGGGAACCTGCCAATGTCTGCTAATCTCTGCAAAAGAAGAGTTAGCAAACAGATATGATAGAAAACTAGATCGCAAGTACCTGGAGGGAACCTGCAAATGTTGATTGTTGGTAAGATAAGATTTAATAGAAGACATATCCAGCAGACTTTGCTATTTACTGAATAGAGATCAAAATGTGATAATGACCATCTCACGTGATCAGATATAATGTTGACATGAAATCCAGATCAGCAAGATGAAACCATCTCAATTTAGAATCGTAATTGCATGGCTTGTTAGTTAAGAAGGACCATATATTCTGATCAATGATTTGTGCAAGAAATATCTGATAAGAGTAGTAGAGAATTTGTATATCATCATCTAATAGAGCTTCATATAAGCAATGCATATAAGATGAACATAAGCCAAAAGATACAGGGGGTCCCTTAGATAGGTCGGACATAACCTGTTAACCTGTAAGAAGACAAAAGCACAAAGGAGGGCTATACCCCAAGGATGAGCTAAAAAAGGTTGAATGCAGCCACAGGAGAGCACCCGTGGGCCTTATGCATCACTTGCCTAAAAGTCATCCAGGGCGTAGTCCTACCTAAAGCGGGCTGGACGCATTCCCTTGAAAGAGCACAAATGGGAAACACGCGCAAAATCCTAAGAAGGGAGCGATAGATACACTGCTCTCTTGCCTCGGGTTACAAACATTGTTGATCCGTTCTACCAGGTGTGCCAAATGGTCTACAACATTACTCATTTTTGAATAGATCAACAACGTTGTGGGTCCCGCAAAAGCACGGATTAAGAGTACCAATGAGTGTTCGGCCATCACAATTGTGAGATGATCGAAGAGACAAGGCTACACTTGATCGCCATTGCTTATCATGCAAAGATCATCGTAACTGTAATGTATCCTTTAGCGAAGCACACTAGAGCTAACACATGGGTCCTCCCTTGAAACGCACTCTGTGTTAGATGCCGGCCAAAATCCGAAGTCCCTTCATCCTCCGCACGAGAGTTCAACGACCCCCACTGCACATATGCGAAAACTCCCCGCGATATGTGGTCGTTGTGGTCTTACGCCAGAGGACAACCTCGAGGGGGCCCTGAGAAAGACTTGGCGATATCTCGGTGGTTCAGTGATCTCTTTGGCAAAAAGAAAAAATAGAGGAGGAAGCACTCCACAAAGGGGAAAGTGTCAGTATGGGATCTCTGACGTAAACTTTATTTAGAAGAAAGTAAAACACTTAAAAGTGTTCAAAAATAGAATGAAGAGTAAAGTAAAAGCAACCAGTCGTGATTATGAGGGGCTTTGAGGACTATCATGTCGTTATTGCTTTTGAATTGGTCTCCAAGGGTGCCCACGTCATCATCATCGAGGGTCTCACCTATAGCAAGGCCATGATATGTGTTGATTTGATTCACTCCCTTTGAGCTGCAAGGAATGTCCGCTACTTCTTTTCCTTTTGAGGTTGACGGATCGGAGTGGTCATCCTTCGGGAACAGACCGCGCATCTTACCCTGCCTCAACAATTTTTGCACCAGTTGATGAAGCGCTCGACAGTTTTCAGTCAAATGTCTGCTGTCTTTATAGAACTCGCAGAACGGATCTGAATCCTTTGATTTTTTACTTGCCGGCTAGTAAGGCCTTTTTGAATTTTCCCTATCTTTCATCATTTGGTATACTTCTAACATGGTCTCATTAAGTCAAGAATATGACAAGTCATCATCTTGCGGCTGATGAACTGAAGCTATTTGCGGAGGTGGGGCTGATGGTAGTAATCGTTCTTGGGCACGATCATGGCCCGGGAAGAGGCGTTGATGATGGTGTTAGAATCTTTTTGTTTTTCTTGAGTGGGATGAAAAGTCTTTCCGAGGAGACCTCGGAGGCTGCTAGTAAGAAGAAGGATTTTTCTCTGACATAAGCTTGGAGACGAAGCTGGGGTTGCTCTTCTCACCGCAGATGTATGAGTTGGCTAAGGCAATCAGCTCTTGATATGTCTTTAGTGCACGGACATTGGCCTCAAACTTGAGTGGTCCCTATTGCAAACCATTAACGAGAGCCACTCGATACATCTCCTGGTAAACGATCTCAATGTCCAATATTTCCCTCTGAAAACGATCCAAAAAATGAGACCAAGTCTTATTCTCTCACTGCCTGATCTCAAAGAGGGCTTCTGGACCGCCCTTCCTTTTTAAAGAGGTGAAAAATCTGAGCAAAAACTCCCTTCCCAACTCAGCGAAGGAAGAGATGGACTGAGGACGTAGTCCATAGAACCAATCCCTCACTTGCCCATCGAAGGATGTCACAAAGAGCTTGCATTTAATTTCATCTGAGAGGGACTTGAGAGCCATGGCTGATTCGAAGGCTTGAAGATGTTTAATTGGACCAGTCTCTCCAGTATAAACGGGTAATCGAGGCTTTCTGAAATTGACTGGAGTTAGTTCATGCCGAACATTCTCTATAAATGGCGATGGCACTTCTTGTTCTGCTGCATATGGATAATAAGGAGCATGAGTTGTAGCTGCAGAAGGGGCAGGAGGATAGTAGAAAAAAGTTATTGCGGGAGGGGCAAAGGCAGGAGCTGAAGAGAAGGGATGACTTCCTTAAAAGTTCAGAAATCTAGCTGGACTTCCCCGGGCAGCTTCACGGAAGAAATTTTGATGAGCTGCAAACTCATCATCATGAGATCGCAAAAGGGCTGCTGGCCCTTGCGGAATGGTTGGAGTGTAAAGAAGAGGATAGACCGGCGGATAGGTCGGTGGATAGACTTGAGGAGTCTCGGATGCTGGTGTTCGATTCATTAGAGGAGCTGGCGCTGCTAAAGATTGAGTGGCCAACTTCTTCGCAATAGTTACTAGAGTACGGTTGATCGCTTTAAACTATTCTGTAGTATCTCTGCGAGATTGCTCGAAGGCCTCCCAAAGAGAATCATTACTGGGACTTGGAGCAAGGCTCTCGGCTAGTTGATGGTCTGTCATGAGTAACTGCTGATTTCACTATCTATTCGAGATCTGAAGTCCGCGTGTTAACTGTTGATGCAAGAATTGCGCCTTCCAGTTTACGGGATGTTCGATCTCACAAGCTAAGGATGAAGGAAAAAGGATTATGGGGATAGAGGAGAGGTTTGATCGAGAGCAGCCGGGAAGCCTGCTTGAGCAAGGGAGAAGCTTGCTTAAGTAAGCGAGAAGCTGGATCAGGGGCTGTCGAGTAGACGTTACTTTGGCGGTTGGGTTTGTAGGTTGAGATCGAGAGAAGAGAATAGAAGAGGGGGCTGCTAGTAGCGGCAACAGTAGACTTCGCACACCGCAGCCTGAATGCCACTCTTACGGCGGGCTTTTCCTTGATTAGAAAGCAGTATTACAACTTGCTATTGCACCTTCACAAGAGAAAGCAATAAATGGTCCAATGGGAGAAGCTGGCGGCTAGGGAAGGAATTTTCAGAGACTAAGTAAAAGAGGCTGCAGAGGACTGGAGAACTGAGGCTACAGATCTTGCTCAAGCTGCCTGCTAAGGGCAGAAAAAAGTAAGTCCACAGTCCTCGATGACCTAGGAGAACTGGAAATTGGAGGCTGTAGAGGCTGCTTAAACTGCCGACTGAGGGCAGAAAAAACTAAGTCCACAGTCCTCGACAACCTGCGCGGACTGGAGATTTGAGTCCGCCGACCTTTGCTTGATCAAGCTTTGATGGACTGGAAAATTAAGGCCACAGACCTTGATCAAGCTGGCAGTTATCCTCTCGCCTGTCCAAAATGAGAGTCCTTGGGGGCAATTTATAGGCCCGGGGAGAATCTTCTAGAAGCGGGGCCCAGTGACGTCATCATGGAGGACTGGGCGGACTCGACGGACTGAGAAAATCAGTCCCTCCAGCTAGAAGAGTTGGTCTCCTACCTGGGTGGACTCGGTGGACTGGCGACAGGCAGACTGCAGGCTTTGCTGGGTCAATTGTGGAGGACTGAGAAATCTGAGTCCATAGGCCTCGCTGGATCAACTGTGGAGGACTGGGAGGACTGAGAAAATAAGTCTGCCCGGCTGGAAGAGCTGGTCGTCGACCTGGCCGGACTCGGCGGACTGGCGGCAGGCAGACTGCAAGCTTCGCTGGGTCAACTGTGGAGGAGTGAGAAATCTTAGTCCGCAGGCCTCACTGGATCAACTATGGAGGACTGAGAAATCTGAGTCGGCATGCCTCGCTTGATCAACTGTGGAGGACTGGGAGGACTGAAAAAATCAGTCTGCCCGACTGGAAGAGCTGGTCGCCGACCTGGGAGGACTCAGCAGACTGGCGTTTTCTCTGCTGGAGCAGACTTCTGGTTGGCAGCTAGAAGAGGGCAAACTGCACCTGAGAGGGCTGAAGAGGGCAGGTTGCCCCTAAACTTGAGGCCGCCCCTGAGGGGCGGCCTGGGCACAGGAGGCCGCCCACACGGGCGGCCTGGCCAAAGGAGGCCGCCCAGGGGGGTGGCCTGGGCACAGGAGGCCGCCCACACGGGCGGCCTGACCAAAGGAGGCCGCCCAGGCGGGCGGCCTAGCCACAGGAGGCCGCCCAGGCGGGCGGCCTGGCCACAGGAGGCCGCCCAGGCGGGCAGCCTGGCCTCAGGAGGCTGCCCAGGAAGGAGGCCTGGCCAAGGGAGGCCGCCCAAGCCGGCAGCCTGGCCACAAGAGGACGCACAGGCGAGCGGCCTGGCCTTAGGAGGCTGCTAAGGCAGGCGTCCTGGCCAAGGGAGGCCGCCCAGGCAGGCGGCCTAGGTGGGCAGCGGCAGGAGGCCGTGCCCCTAGCGAACTGGAGGCGGCGTGAGGAGCAGGCTACCTTCATGAGGGGAAAACTGATGGCGAGCCAGAGAATGAGCTTGCCGAGCCCGCGAGGGTTGCATTGGTCTAGGGTTGACACCGATTAGGCGACCTGACGGTCTAAAGGAGTAGATCGCATAGATCGTCCTCATTACCTCATATTGCCTCCTGTAAGGAAGAATGTTGCACGGTTAGCAGGCCTAACTGCATGGCCTGCGACGGTGAGCTATGGGAGCAGCCCGCCGTCCTGCATGGCACGCAGTAGCTATACGACCGGGGCGGTTAGACCGGGGAAACCGTCCTAACCGCACGACCTGAGCGAATAGGAGGAGGGAGTCTGCTTGGCCCAAAAAGTAAGGCTGAGGCAGATCGCGACCATCGGGGGGTACCCCTGAGTGGGCCGCGACTTGTGAGCTTGATTTTGGGGTTAACAAACTTTTTCCACAAGTATGTCTGCACCCGTCTCTTTTCCTTGGATGTGAATTGCCCATCACGATCTGACACAATGAACTTTTGCACTATGAAAGAGAGGGGATATATCAAATGTACTCTAGAGGGGGGGGGGGGTAAATAGAGTATTAAAAACTTCTAATTAATTTTTATAGCGGAATTAAAATAGGTGTTACCTATAAGTATATGAGAATTAAAAACAAAAGCAAACACAGTATAGTAGGAATAAAGAAAGATGAGCAACCAGACGACACAAGAAAATTATAGTGGTTTCCCAAATTTGGGTACAACCACTCTTCTACCACCCTGGTAGGAGACCATTTAGTTTTTTGATCAGGTGCCCTATCACCACAAGATTTGCTTCAGGTAGATCTAGAAACCCTTCAGGCTTTTGATCAGGTGCCTAAAAACTAATAGGTTTTTGATAAGGTGCCCTATCACCAAAGAGTTCACTTTTGAAGGGAGTAATAACCCTGTACAAGAGAGGTTAAAGAAAATAGATGGCAGTCTTCTCTTTCTCAAAGAAAATGAGAAGCCTATGTGGACTTGATGATGTCAAAGCTCCCCCTAAGATATTGAGTAGATTCAGGAAGATGGAAGCTTAGTCCAGGGTCTAGGTTTTCAATAAACTGGTGTTCTTGCTCTTCAGAATCTGTAGAATGATGTTGATTTTCTGTCTTTGTAGATTCCTGAAGATAGAACTGAAGAATAAGACTCAAGATGAAATTTTTTTGTTCTTCTTCTGTTTTTTGAGAGTAGAATGGAGAAATCTGAGAGCTATTGCAGAAGAATGCTTATCTTCTCTAAGAGACTATTTCTGAATTTGCTTGTCTGTCAATTAACCAGTCTGAATATCTCCTTTTGAGATTCAAAAAGATTCCTTAAATTACTGCAGAAAACGAGGAGAGAAACGACTACGAATTCTAGCAATTAATTTTCTCCACAACTATCTTGACAAATAAGTCAGAATAATAACTCTCTGAAATACCATAGTTAATGCTATGAAGAAACGACTATATGCCTTGAGAATGTCAGTATTAACTACCAGAGATTATTTGACATAAAAAGAATCAATGAATTGGGAAATAAATCTTCAAGACAGTTGCTAAAAATAAAAGGAATCGGACACAGAGAATGATCGTTGATCTGAGCTAAAAGATTGTCGAGCTGTGATCAACTACCTGCGATCTGAGACTTCTGTGAACAAAAAAGAAAATGTCAACCTGAGCTCGTAGATCGTCGAGCTCAGTTCAGAGACTAATCTCTGAGATCATTGATCGGAGATCGACGATCATCAAGCTGAGTTCGACGAAAGTCAAACTAATATGAAATCCACAGATTTTTTCTGAGTCTGAGATCTATGAGAGAAATCCAAAGCTGGTCTTGCGAATTCTGACCTGTAGAGACTAATGTAGACCTATACCTTAACCCTGGCTATACATATGGGTCAAAATCCTAAGAGTGGGCCAAGCCCAAATCAAACAAGGGTTCCAACAATCTCACCCTATTTGGGTGAGGTCACTCAAAGTAAAAAGAAACTAAAAATATAAGGCCAAACATATCTGATAAAATTTAAATTATCAACAGATATAACATAGCAATGTACTGTACATTCAGTTCAGAGAAAATAGTAAAACAGTAAAGAAATAAAGTAATAGCAGTTTAGAGAAAAACTTAAGAATTAGCAGGAGGAGGAGCAGAAGAAGTTTTGGTAAAAGCAATCTTCCTAGTCTGGTCTTCTGCTTCCTTCTTTGACATCTTTAAGTCTTGCTCACCAAGGGTTTTCTAAGAGGTGGCTCCGGGTACAACTACTTCTGGATGAAGTGGCATATATTCAGCAGGATTGAATACTTTCTTACTTACTTGCAGCCTTTCAAGTTCTTTTTCTCTGTAAGAGGACATAGTAGTAAACTGTGAGTGATCTTGTCCTTATTTTCTTGCTTTGTTAATCTGAGACAATCCAATTAGCTCATTAAGTCTGTCCATCCTGAAGTTAGATCAAGTTCTGGATTAGTAGGAGGAGAGGAAGGTTTCTCTAGATCATCATCCTGTGATGGTTTCTAAGATAAGCTTCTAAATTGGGTAAATTGAGCTTGAAAGCTTGTTGATACAAGATTTTGTTGTTGTTTACTGGAGTAAAGAGAACTTGGAGGAGGAGCTTGACTGAACTTGCCTTTGGACTTAGAATATTGAGAAGAGGAATGCCTTTGAGATCTAGAAGGAGCTTGCTTTTGATGCTGAGAAGGAGCTGGTTTTGAAGACTTAGAGGATATTTGAACTTCTAGTTACATTGCTTGAAGCTCCTACAGAAGGAGGAGGAGGAGGAGGACCTCTCCTGAACTTTTGATGAGGAGGAGAGTACCTTCTTCTCTTCTTCCTAGCCCATTGCTCATTCTTGAACAGCCACATCCACTGTGACATTCCTTGATAAGGAGTAATCTTCTGAAGTATGTAGTATGAAGTGTCATTATGAGGATTTGATTTTGGAACTGCCTTAGGTGGAGCTTTCCTTTATATAGACACTTTCTTTTTGCTGTCATAAAAATCTGGATTATCATCTTAATCATCATCAGATGAGCCTTAGGGATTATCATAGAGTGCATCAATCTCTCTAATTACTTCCTTTGGAACTTCTTTATGAGCTGGAGGAAGGATAACTTCAGCAAGAACTGCTTCAGTTTCCATAGCAATATCTAGAGCAATGAGATCATCGAGACTTGGAATGGGGCTATCATCCAAAACATATGATGTCCCAGGAGATCTTGACATCTGATCATCAGACTTTTCTGCTAGAGGAACTACAAAAAATGCCTTTAGTTGTCTGACAACTTCATGACTTATTGAGGGAGTACAACACACAATAGCCAAAGAAGATGGCTTAAAACTTGGAAGACAATTTAGAAAGAGTGTACAGAAGGAACTCAACAACCCAAAGATATCTACTATGGGATTGATGCAACAATCACCAACAGTCAAAACTTTTGCAAGAACTATTTCTTTTGTATCAGTATCAATGTCAATAATTTCAGTATATAAAGCCATCTGATCATCTGAGGAGACATCTTCCTACATATCTGTTGAAACTGCTGCTGCTGGAGAAAGCATAGGAGCTTCTTCATTGGATATCTCCCCCTGCCTGGCTGTAGAGGCATCTGTAGCTAGGCCCCCAGAAGAGGGGATGGAGGAGAGGTTAGCAACTCTATGGGTAAGAGTGTTGATGGATGTAGTTAGAGGAGTTATAGCTTGTGCTATAAGATGCTCTAAGGAGGGAGAAATGAATTGCAGAAGATCTTTAGCTATATCTGAGAAATTTAGGTAAAGGGGTTCAGGCTCAGAGGAGGTGTAAGGAGTTTGATGTCCACAATTTGAGCAAACTAAGAATGTAAAAGGGAAATCTGTATGGGTGAACTCAGGAAAAGAGGAGGATAAAGGAACATCATAGGGAAGAGATGATCATGGAACATCCATTTGGATGGGCTCAGAGGGAATCTGAGAGTATAATGATGGAGAAATGATGGGAGAAGCAATGTGCCGAGGAGATTCATGATGATATGTATGAGGAGATGCAGGATGATCTGGGGAGTTCTGAATTTGGATAGGTGAAGCAGGAGGTGGAGGTGAAAGAATTGGAGAGGATTGGATTTGGGAGGCACGGGCTGAGGTTGAGGCAGAGAGAGGAACATCTTCTGGGGTTGGGGAAGTAGCTGCATCAGCTCTTGTATCCTCAGAAGTCCTGGAGGCACTGGAAGGCTAAGGAATGGTCCTCTCCCTCTTTCCAAATAGAGAGGAGTCCAACCTCTTACTGGCATTTATGAATTGGGTCTGGGAGACCAGCAATTCAGGAGCTTTAGCAAGGAGAAATATTCCTAATATTCTCTCAAAACAAACCTCTTTCTTAGACCCTTCTAATCAACTCAAGGAAAAGAGCTGCCCAGTTTATAGATTTCCTATTAACTAGAGTAGACATCACAGAGAACTACTGCTTGTTAATGTTATCATGAGCTGTATGCTTGCCCATCAGAACTTTACCAACAACATCTGCCATGAATTTAAATTCTACAGATAGATTTTTCTTAAGCAGTTTTGATGGTGTTCCTTCTGGATGACACATTCTTATCAGAATTGAATTATACTCAGAGGTATCTAGTTCTAAAGCATCTTCTTTATTTACTAATTCAAAAATTTCAGAAGGTATAGTTTGAGTGAGAATAACCTAGGTTCTAGAAATAGTTCCAACCATAGTCGATTCATCTGGACATGTTGAAGAATAAACCCATTCTTTAATTTCAGATGCTAGAAGCTTGATCCTGGTTGACATTATCTTCTTCAGATTCTGTTCTTTGAAGAGATTCAGTATATCTAAGAAGATTTGATTGCAGTGGTTGAAGGAATCCATGTCAATGTCTAAACCTGTGTCGAACTTTATCGAAGTAAGAACGGCCGCTGAAATCGCCATTAGAGTCCTACAAAGAAAAGAAAGATCAAGTGCAAAAGAACTTGGAAGGCGCGGGATAGAGCATGACGAGAAACCTTAATATAGGTTTTTCTTTTGGAATATGAAAGGTCAGGCTCTGTCCTACGATAAGATAAGAAAACTTTGATCTTAGGTCGACGACGTATTTATAGACAAATATTATCGTCGGCCTCTGAATGAAGAGGGAAAATAGATCGTCGATCTCAGGTCGACGATTTATTTTCTGAAGAAAAAAGTCGTCTAACTCTGGTTGACGATTTTAGCTTCACACAGAACTGTCGTTGATCTCAGGTCGACGATAGAGCTCAAGATGAGTTCGCCGATCGTCGATCTCCGATCGACAATTTGTGAAAAGATCTTCGAACATAGATAAAAAATAAATTAATCCACTCCATTTATCATTCCAAGTTGATTTAAGAAGAATAGATGTTTCTTTTAATCTAAAGGCTTGGTGAAGATATCTACTCTTTGAAAATCAGTGGAGATAAAGTTAAAATTAATTTTCTTTTTGTCTACACTATTTCTAATGAAATGATGCCTTATTTCTATATGCTTAGTTCTAGAATGATGAACTGGATTCTGAGCAATAGAAATTGCACTAGTACTATCACAAAATATAATTGAATTATTTAGATTGTATCCATAATCCAGTAATTGGTTTTGAATCCACATTATCTGTGAGCAAAACCTGCTAGCTGTAATGTATTCAGCCTCTACAGTTAAAGTGGACACTGATGTTTGCTTCTTACAAAACCAAGACACAAGCCTATCACCAAGAAACTAGCATGTTCCTAATATGCTTTTTCTATCTACTCTACATCCAGCACAGTCAGCATCTGAGTATCCAGTTAACTCAAACTCTGACTCTGTTGGATACCAAGTCCTAGATTAAGGAAACCCTTTATATATCTCAAAATTCTTTTTAGCAAAATTAGATGAGATTCTTTAGGGTTCACTTGGAACCTAGCACAAAGACATGTAGAGAACACGATGTCTTGTCTACTTGCTGTGAGGTATAATAGGGATCCAACAATAGCCCTATAAGTTTTCTGATCAACAGGTTTCCATTTTTCATCAGAATCAACCACAACATTGGAAGCCATGGGTGTTTTCATTACTGAGGCATCAACCATCCCAAACCTTTTTACTAATTCCTTAGCATACTTGGACTGAGATAAGAAGATGTCATCAAGTGATTGCTTCACTTAGAGACCAAGTAAGTAAGAGAGTTCACCCATGCTACTCATTTCAAACTTAGAATGCATCAGGTCAGAGAACCTTTTGCATAGTTTGGAATTAGTAGAACCAAAAATAATATCATCTACATAAATTTGTACTAAAAAGATTCTATCATGATGATGTCTAATAAATAAAGTTCTATCTACTATGCCTCTAGAAAATTTATGCTCTAAGAGAAAGTTAGCTAAGGTTTCATACCAAGCTCTTGGAGCTTACTTTAGAGCATAGAGAGCTTTATGCAATCTAAAAACATAGGAGAGATGGGTTGAAGAGATAAAACCTGGAGGTTGTTCAACATAAACCTCTTCCTTTAGTACTCCATTGAGAAAGACACTCTTGACATCCATTTGATATACCTTGTACTTCTTATATGCAGCAAAAGCAAGAAATATGTTGATTGCTTCTAGCCTTGCAACAGAAGTAAAGGTCTGATGATAGTCAATTCCTTCCTCTTGCCTATAGCCTTGATCTACAAGTCTTGCTTTGTTCCTTTTGATTTATCCATGGGCATCAAGCTTATTCCTGAAAACCAACTTAGTTCCAATGACTGGTTAGTCTTTGGGTCTTGGAACTAAGTCCCAAACTCTATATCTCTCAACTTGGTTGAGCTCCTCTTGCATTGTAATAATCCAGTGTGGATCTTGCTCAGCATCTTTAATGGATTGGGGCTCAATTTGAGATAAGAAGCAAACATGCATCAATTCTCGATTGAGTTGATGCCTTGTCTGCACACCAGCTATTATGTCTCTAATCACTTGAGATGTAGGGTGATCTCTAAGTGTGACAAGTTCAGGTGGTGGAGTTGGTTCAGCAACAGCTTGGGGAAATAATTCCTCTTATGGAATTGAGTTAGCTGTTGGAGGAAGTTCAGCCACTTCCAAAGTTTCTTCTTCACTTTCTTCATCAACTTGTGAGGAGGAATGTGATGTAACCTTTTGAGTAAGGTTGAGATCATCTAATTTTTCACAAAGTTGGGGTACCTGCAAAGAGTTACTTGTAGAAGCTTCCCTCTCCTTGTAAAATATATTAGCTTCATCAAAAGTAATATGAACAGATTCTTTAATTTTCAAAGATGATTTATTGAAAACCTATATGCCTTGCTGACTTAGGAATATCCTAGAAAAATTCCCATTGCAACTTTGACTTCAAACTTTCTAAGATAAGTTTTGTTGTTATTATGAATGTAACAGATGCAACCAAATATTCTAAAATAATCTATTTTAGGTTACTTCCTTTTGAGTAGTGCATAGGGAGCCTTGCCCTTAAGTTTATGTATCAAGCTTCTGTTCATGTCATAAATTACTGTGCTTACTGCTTCTGCCCAATAGGATAGAGGCATGTGAGCATCTGCAAGTAATGTGCATACAACTTCAATGAGTGTTCTATTTTTCCTTTCTACTACCCCATTTTATTGAGGATTTCTAGGAGCAGAGAAACAGTACCTGATACCTTCTCTCTCACAGAATTCTTGCATGGGAAGAGACTCAAACTCAGTACCATGATCACTTCTGATCAAAACAACTGGATTAGAATACTCAATCCTTATGCATTTGAGAAAGTCTGTAAGAACTTTAAAGTTATCAGACTTGTGTCTCAAGAAGAAAACTCAAGTGAATCTGGAGAAGTCATCTACAATCACTAAAGTATAGAACTTCCCTCCTAAGCTCTTTACAAAAATTGGTCCAAAAAGGTCCAAATGAAGCAAGTACAGGATCCTAGGTGAATCATTCATATTTACTGATTTAAAACTATTTTTAGTTTGCTTGCTTAACTGACAAGCCCTGCAAAGGCTTTCCTTCTTGTCGGGGCAAGAGGGAAATTCTCTAACAAGGTTATCTTTAGATAACCTAGCAATGTTTCTAAGATTTACATGACCTAGTCTTTTATGCCAAAGGGTGTTGTTATTGCTAACTTGATTAAATAAACAAATTTCTGAACTAGCAGAATTAAAGTTAACCAAATATATATTACCTTGTCTAAAACCAGATAAAACAGTATTGCTATTTAAAGAGATATTACATTTGGATTCAGTGAAGCATACCTGATAACCTGCATCACATAACTAACTTATGGATATCAGATTATGTTTCAGACTATTTATATAAGCTACTTTGCTGAATGTGACAACTCCAATAGTAAAATTTCCATAGCATTTTGTCTGACCAAAGCTTGAATCTCAAAAGATCACCTTTGGACGTAGCTTGAACTTAAAATTAATTAGGTTGTCCCTATTCCCTGTCATGTGCTTTGAGTACTCACTATCCAATTACCACTTATCCTGTGTGGTAGGATAGGTCTTCACCTATAAGTGAACATACTAAATATTCTGGACTCAGGTGACCTTGGGTCCTTGTCTCTTTTCATACTTGAAACTGGAAATAAAGGAACATATAGGTTGGCATTTATAACCTAAGGGATGAAATTTTCTAGGTGGGATTATCCAGTTAGAAAAAGGGTTAACAGGTTTAGGGTTTCTATTAAAGTTTCTATTATAGTTAGAGTTTTTATAAAACTGATCCGGGTTCGACGATTTATGTTGAGATCGTCAATCTACATTCGACGACCAGTATTGATATCCTCGATCTCAGTTCACAAAATAATAGTTGCTACTATCTGTGTTCCACGATCGTCGATCTCTCGTCGACGACACATAATAATGTCGTTGATCCCCTTATGCTGAGTATTTAAGCCCAACCTCTAGGTTTAGAGATCGTCGATCGACGTTCGACGAATAATACTGAGATCGTCGATCTTGGTTCGACAATTTTGGTTGAGACTTAGCATTTTGTTTCTTTTTGTTAAGTTCAACTTACTCTAATGCTTTTTCACTTTTTCAATGTGTTCAGTGTTTTTCTTACCTTTTTCTGAAATTAAATTTACAGGTTTGGATAAGATAGTTTTCTGAATTAGAGAAGGTTCGCTAGGTGATGCACCTAATCCTAGTGTATTTTTGTTTAACCTAGTATTTAGTGTGTTATTGATTTCTACCATCTATAGGCTTCTGTCATTTAAAGTTTTTTCTAATTGTTTTGCTTTACTTAGTTCAGTTTTCAGAAATGTAATTTGTTCACTATACATATTCAATTCATTATTTAATTTGATATTTTCTGATACTAAGTTATCATATTCAAGTTGTTTATCTCTGAGAATTTTAATTTCCTTCTCAGATCTTATAAGATCATTACACATAGATTTAAAATCATTTTTAAAATCTTTAGAGGTAAAATCAAAAGATTCTATTACCTGATCATAGTCTGAATATTCTTCAGATTCTTCTACTTCTAATACATGACCTGAAGCATTGATAGCCATTAAGCATATTTCTTTGGCATTTGCTTCTTCGTCATCTTCACTAGAGCTAGAGGAGGATGATTCTTAAGTTTCACTCCAGGTTTCAGTAACAAAACCTTTCTCTTTCCTCTTGTGCTTGTGAGAGGATGATTTGCTATGATGTTTCCTAGAGTCCTTCTCTTTTCTTCTTTCTTTGTGTTTATTCTCTGGACATTCTGGTAGGATGTGTCCAGGTTTCCTGCAGCCAAAGCAAATGATCTCCTTAGTTGGAGTTTTGTCATACCTTAGTTTATCTTCATTTCTTGAGACTTCCTTCTAAAATCTTTTCTTCCCATATTGAAGAATCTCTTTGCAAAGAGACTCATCAGTTCTTCATTGGAAGGAGTTTGAAAGAGAGGGGATAGATCCAATATACTCTAGAGGGGGGTTAATAGAGTATTAAAAACTATTAATTAATTTTTATAGCAGAATCAAAATAGATGTTACTTATAAGTATAAGAGGATTAAAAACAAAAGCAAACATAGCACAATAGGAATAAAGAAAGATGAGCCACCAGACGATACAAGAAAATTATAGTGGTTTCCCAAATCTGGGGACATCCACTCTTCTACCACCCTGGTAGGAATCCACTTAGGTTTTTGATCAGGTGCTCTATCACAACAATATCTTCTTCAGGTAGATCTAGAAACCCTTCAGGCTTTTGTTAAGGTGCCTAAAAACTAATAGGTTTTTGATCAGGTGCCCTATCACAAAAGAGTTCACTTTTGAAGTAAGAAATAACCCTGTACAAGAGAGGTTAGAGAAAATAGATGGTCGTCTTCTCTTTCTCAAAACAAATAAGAAGACTACGTGGATTTGATGATGCCAAATCTCCCCCTGAGATAATGAGTTGATTCAGGAAGATGGAAGCTTAGTCCAGGGTATAGGTCTTCAATAGACTGGTGTTCTTATTCTTCAGAATCTGTAGAAATGATGTTGATTTTCTTTCTCTGTAGATTCCTGAAGATAGAACTGAGGAAGAAGACTCAAGATGAAAACTAGTTGTTGTTCTTTTGTATTCTGAGAGCAGAATGGAGAGTTCTGAAAGCTGTTGCAGACAAGAAAGCTTGTGATTTCTGAGAGAGATAGTTTATAAATGTACTTGTCTGACTATTAACCAGTATGAATATCTATTTTTGAGATTCAAAAATATTCCTTGAATTACTGCAGAAAAACGAGGAGAAAAACGGCTACAAATTCTGGCAATTAATTTTCTCCCCAACTATCTTGGCAAATAAGTCAGAATAATAACTCTGTGAAATACCAAAGTTAATGCTGTGAAAAAATGACTATATGCCTTGAGAATATCAGTATTAACTACTAGATATTATTTGACATAAACAAAATCAATGAATTAGGAAATAAATCTTCAAGACAGCTGCTGAAAATAAAAGAAATCAGACACAGAGAATGGTCGTCGATCTGGGCTAGAAGATCGTCGAGCTGAGATCAACTATCTGCGATCTGAGATATCAGAGAACAAGAGAAAAAGTCGACCTGAGCTCGTAGATCATCGAGCTCAGTTCAAAGATTAATCTCTGAGATCGTCGATCGGGGATCGACGATCGTCGAGCTGAGTTCGACGAAAGTCGAACTTATATGAATTCCACAGAATTCTTCTGAGTCTGAGATCTAAGAGAGAAATCCAAAGCTGGTCCTGAGAAGTCTAACCTGTAGAGACTAACTTAGACCTAGACCTTGACCCTAACAATATATATGGGTCAACATCCTAAGAGTGAACCTAGCCAAAATAAAACAAGGGTTCCAACAATCTCCCCCTATTTGGGTGAGGTCACTCAAAATAAAAGGAAAACTAAAAATACAAGGCCATACATATCTGATAAAATTTAAATTATCAACAGATATAATATAGCAATGTACTGCACAATTAGTTCAGGTAAAACAGTAAAACGGTAAGGTAAAAAAAATAGTTGAGAGAAAAACTTAAGAATGAGCAGGAGGAGGAGCACAAGAGGTTTTGGTAAAATCAATCTTCCTGGATGGGTCTTCTGCTTCCTTCTTTGACATCTTTAAGTCTTGCTCACCAAGAGTTTTCTAACAGGTGGCTCTGGGGACAACTGCTTCTGGATGAAGTGACATATATTCAGCAGGATTGAATACTTTCTTACTCATTTGCAGCCTTTCAAGTTCTTTTTCTCTGTAGGAGGACATTGTAGTAAATTGTGAGAGATCTTGTCCTTCTTTTCTGGCCTTATTAATCAGATATAATCCAATAAACTCATTGAGTCTGGCCATCGTGAAATTAGGATCAAGTTCCTGATCAACAATAGGAGAATCATCCTGAGGAGGCAATTTAGTGACAGATCTGAATTGAGTTTATTGAGCTTGAAATTTTGTCACTAAGGGATCATCTTGCTTTTGATCAGAATATAGAGATCTGGGAGGAGGAGCTTGACTGAATTTGCCTTTAGACTTAGAATATTGAGAGTAGGAATGCCTTTGAGAATAAGAGGGAGCTTGCTTCTGATGCTGAGAAGGAGCTTGCTTTTGAGACTTAGAGATATTTGAACTTTGAGTAACATTGCCTGAGGCTCCTATAGCAGGAGGAGGAGGAGGACCTCTCCTGAACTTTTGAGGAGGAGGAGAGTACCTTCTTCTCTTCTTCCAAGCCTTTTGCTCATTCTTAGACAACCACATCCACTGTTCCATTCCTTAATAAGGTGTAATCTTCTGTAGAACTTTGTAGGGAGTGTCATTAAGAGTATTTGGCTTTGGAACTGCCTTAGGAGGAGCTTTTATTTTCTTAGAGACTTTCTTCTTGCTGTTATCAGAATTAGAATTATCATCTTGATCATAATCAGATGAGCTTTGGGGAATAACTTACAGTGCATCAATCTCTCATATCACTTCCTTTGGAACTTCCTTATCAACTGGAGGAAGGATAACTTCAACAGGAACTACTTCAGTTTCCATAGCAATATCTTGAGCAATGAGATCATGAAGACTTGGAATGGGGCTATCATCCAAAACATAGGATGGCCCAGGAGATCTTGACATCTGATAATCAGACTGTTCTGTCAGAGGAACTACAAAACTTGCCTTTAGTTGTCTAAAAACTTCAGGACTTAGAGAGGGAGTACAACACACAATAGCCAAAGAGGATGGCTTAAAATTTGGAAGAGAATATAGAAAGAGTATGCAGAAGGAACTCAACAACTCAAAGATATCCACTATGGGATTGATGCAATAATCACCAACAGTCAAAACTTCTGGAAGAACTATTTTCTTCTGTATCAGTATCAATATCAATAATTTCTGTATCTAAGGCCATCTGATCATCTGAGGAGACATCCTCCTGCATATCTATTGAAATGCTTCTACTAGCATAGGAGCTTCTTTATTGGATATCTCCCCCTGCCAGGCTGTAGAGGCATCTATAGCCAAGCTGACAGAAGAAGGGATAGAGGAAAGGGAAGCAACTCAATGGGTAAGAGTGTTGATGGAGGCAGTTAGAGGAGTAATATCCTTTTCTATAAGAAGCTCTAAGGAAGGAGAAATGAATTGCAGAAGATCCTTGGCTATATCTGAGAAATTGAGGTAAAGGGGTTCAGGCTCAGAGGAGGTGTATGGAGTTTGATGACCATAATTTGAGCAAACTTGAGAATGTAGAAGGGAAATCTGTATTAGTGAATTCAGGAAAAGAATAGGATGGATGAGCATCAGAGGGAAGAGATGATGATGGAATATTCTTTTGGATGGGCTCAGAGGGAATCTAAGAGGATAATGATGGAGAAATTATAGGAGAAGCAGTGGTCTGAGGAGATACATGATGATCTGCATGAGGAGAAGCAGGATGAACTGGGGAGTTCTGAATTTGGAGAGGTAAAGCAGGAGGTGAAGGTGAAAGAACTGGAGATGATTGGATTTGGGAGGTAGGGACTGAGGGAACTGAGGGTGAGACAGAGAGAGGAACATCTGTTTGCATTTGGGAAGTAGATGCATCCGTTCTAGTATCCTTAGAAGTTCTTGAGGCACTGGAAGGCCTTGGAATTGTCCTCCCCCACTTTCCAAACAGTGAGGAGTCCATTCTCTTAATGGCATTTATGAATTGGGACTGGGAGACCAACAATTCAGAAGCTTTAGCCTGGAGAAATATTCCCAATATTCTCCCAAAAAAACCTCTTTCTTAGAGTTTTTCCTTCTAATCAACTCAAAGAAAAGACCTACCCAGTTTATAGATTTCCAATTAACTAGAGCAAACATCACAGAGAATTGTTGCTTGTTAATGTTGTCATGTGCTATGTGCTTGCACATCAGAACTTTACCAACTACATCTACCAAGAATTTAAATTCTACAGACAGATTTTTCTAAAGCAGTTTTGAAGGTGTTCCTTTTGGATGACCCATTCTTATCAGCATTGAACTGTATCGGAGGTATCTAGTTCTAGAACATCTTCTCCATTAACTAAATCAAAAATCTCAGAAAGTATAGCTGGAGTTAGAATAACCTGAGTTCCATAAATAGTTCCAACCATAGTAGATTCATCTGGACATGTTGAAGAGTAAACCCATTATTTAATTTCAGTAACTGGAAGCTTGATCCTGGTTATCATTATCTTCTTCAGATTCTATTCTTTGAAGAGATGCAATATATCCATGAAGATTGGATTGCATTGGTTGAAGGAATCCATGTCAATGTCGAAACCTGTGTCGAACTTCATCGCAGTAAGAACGGCCGCTGAAATTGCCATTAGTGTCCTGCAAAGAAAACAAAGATTAAGCGCAAGAGAACTAGAAAGGCGTGGGATAGAGCACGACGAGAAACCTTCATATAGGTTTTTCTTTTGGAAAACGAAAGGTCGGGCTCTGTCCTATGATAAGATAAGAAAACTTCAATCTTAGGTCGACGCCGTATTTATAGAAAAATATTATCGTCGGCCTCTGAATGAAGAAGGAAAACAAATCGTCGATCTCAGGTCGACGATTTATTTTCTGAAGAGAAAAGTCGTCTAACTCTGGTTGACGATTTTAGCTTCACACAGAGTTATCCTCGATCTCATGTCGACGAAAGAGCTCAAGATGAGTTCGACAATCGTCTATCTGCGTTCAATAATTTGTGAACAGATCTTCAAACACAGACAAAAAATAAATTAATCCACTCCATTTATCATTCCAAGCTGATTTAAGAAGAATAGATG
The DNA here is from genome assembly GCA_039513925.1 of Platanthera zijinensis. Classification (NCBI taxonomy): domain Eukaryota; kingdom Viridiplantae; phylum Streptophyta; class Magnoliopsida; order Asparagales; family Orchidaceae; genus Platanthera; species Platanthera zijinensis. The sequence continues at coordinate 128,950,350 of CM077089.1, read as the reverse complement.
TTTATTTTCATCCAAAGGCTTGGTGAAGATATCTGCTCTTTGAAAATTAGTGGAGATAAAGTTAAGATTAATTTTCTTTTTGTCTACACTATCTCTAATGAAATGATGTCTTATTTCTATATGCTTAGTTATAGAATGATGAACTGGATTCTGAGCAATAGAATTTGCCCTAGAACTATCACAAAATATAATTGAATTATTTAGATTATATCCATAATCCAGCAATTGGTTTTGAATCCACATTATCTATGAGCAGCAACTGCCAGCTGCAACGTATTCAGCCTCTAAAGTTGAAGTGGACACTGATGTTTGCTTCTTAAAAAACCAAGACATAAGCCTATCACAAAAAAACTGACATGTTCCTGATGTGCTTTTCGTGTCTACTCTGCATCCAGCATAGTCAGCATCTGAGCATCCATTTAACTCAAACTCGGACTCTGTTGGATATCAAAGTTCTAGATTAGGGAAACCCTTTATATATCTCAAAATCCTTTTTAGCAAAATTAGATGAGATTCTTTAGGGTTCACTTGGAACCTAGCACAAAGACATGTAGAGAACATGATGTCTGGTTTACTTGTTGTGAGGTATAATAGGGATCCAACAATAGCCCTATAAGTTTTCTGATCAACAGGTTTCCCTTTTTCATCAGAATCAATCATAATATTGGAAGCCATGAGTGTTTTCATTGCTGAGGCATCAGTCATCCCAAACCTTTTTACTAATTCCTTAGCATACTTGGACTGAGATAAGAAGATGTCATCAGGTGATTGCTTCACTTGGAGACCAATGAAGTAAGGGAGTTCACTCATGCTACTCTTTTCAAACTTAGAATGCATCAGGTCAGAGAACCTTTTGCATAGTTTGGAATCAGTAGAACCAAAAATAATATCATCTACATAAATTTGTACTAACATGTTTCTATCATGATGATGTTTAATAAATAAAGTTCTATCTACTATGCCTCTAGAAAACTTATGCTCTAAAAGAAAGCTAGCTAAGGTTTCATACCAAGCTCTTGGAGCTTACTTTAGACCATAGAGAGCTTTATGCAATCTAAAAACATAGGAAGGATGGGTTGAAGAGATAAAACCTGGAGGTTGTTCAACATAAACCTCTTCCTTTAGTTCTTTACATTGAGAAAGGCACTCTTGACATCCATTTGATATACTTTGAAATTCTTAAAAGCAGCATAAGCAAGAAATATCCTGATTGCTTCTAGCCTTGCAACAGGAGCTACGGTCTGATCATAATAAATTCCTTCTTCTTGTCTATAGCCTTGAGCTACAAGTCTTGCTTTGTTCCTTATGATTGATCCATGAGCATCAAGCTTATTCCTGAAAACCCACTTAGTTCCAATGACTAGGTAGTCTTTGGGTCTTGGAACCAAGTCCCAAACTCTGCATCTCTCAAATTGGTTGAGCTCCTCTTATATTGCGATAATCCAGTGTGGATCTTGCTCAGCATTTTTAATGGATTGGGGCTCAATTTTAGATAAGAAGCAGGCATGCATCAAGTCTTGGTTGATTTGATGCCTTGTCTCCACACCAGCTATTATGTCTCCCATCACTTGAGATGTAGGGTGATCTCTGAGTGTGGTAAGTATAGGTGGTGGAGTTTGTTCAGCAACAACTTGGGGTAACAATTTCTCTTGTGGAATTGAGTTAGTTGTTGGAGGAAGTTCAGACATTTCCAAAGTTTCTTCTTCACTTTCTTCATCAACTTGTAAGGAGGAATGTGATATAACCTTTTAAGTAAGGTTGAGATCATCTAATTTTTCACAAAGTTGGGGTACCTGCAAAGAGTTACTGGTAGAAGCTTCCTTCTCCTTATAAAACATATTAGCTTCATCAAAAGTAATATGGAAAGATTCTTCATTATTCAAAGATGATTTATTGAAAACCCTATATGCCTTGCTGACTTGGGAATATCCTAAAAAAATTCCCATCGCAGCTTTGGCTTCAAACTTTCTAAGATAAGTTTTTTTGTTATTATGAATGTAACATATGCCACCAAATATTCTAAAGTAATCTATTTTGATTTTCTTCCCTTTGAGTAGTTCATGGTAGTCTTGCCCTTAAGTTTATGTATCAAACTTCTGTTCAGGACATAGTTTGCTATGCTTACAGCTTCTGCCCAATAGGATAAAGGCATGTGAGCATCTGTAAGTAATGTGCCTGCAGCTTCAATGAGTGTTTTATTTTTCCTTTCTACTACCCCATTTTGTTGAGGAGTTCTTGGAGCAGAGAAACAGTGCCTGATACATTCTCTCTCATGGAATTTTTGCATGGGAAGAGATTCAAACTCAGTACCATGATCACTTCTGATCAAAACAACTGGAGTAGAGTACTCAATCCTTATGCATTTCAGAAAGTCTGTAAGAACATTAAAGTTACCAGACTTGTGTCTCAAGAAGAAAACTGAAGTGAACCTTGAGAAATCATCTTGAAAGTGAGGATAGATACAACTCTGGAGGGGGGGGGGTGAATAGAGTATTCAAAAATTATGACACCCTACTCAACTCCCTTAGACTTAATTTGCGGAATGATTTTATAGATATTTGAAAACCCTAAAGCCTAACACAAAGTGAAGCGCACTAGAGAAAGCTAACTGTAATTACAGTTGAACTTTGATCCTATCACAGCAACTAGCAATCCTAGTTATTTCTACTCACAGCCACAGTGCAATAAATTAATTAAGCAACACAGACGACACAAGAAGTTTATAGTGGTTCCCTCTAAATAGGTACATCCACTCTTCTACCACCCTGGTAGGAATCCACTACAGGTTTTTGTTTAGGTGCCCTGCCACCAACTGATCTGCTTCAGGTAGATCAAGTAGACCCTTTGAGCTTTTGATCAGGAGCTCAAAATCCAACATAGGTTTTTGATCAGGTTCCATGCCACAAAGGTTTACTTTTGAAGGGAGTAATAACCCTTTATACAGGAGGTTGACAGAGTTAAAGTTTCTTCTCTATTATTAAAATAGATTAGAGAAGCTAGTGGATTGCACAGAGCTAGAAATCTTTAAAGAATCAAGGCTCCCCCTGGCTTAGAGAATATCCAGGAAGAAGTCTTGCTTCAGGGTGCAGGAACTCTTCTGAACTTAAGACAAAGAACTGTCTTGAAGTTCTTGAAGGAGCAGCTTGAAGAAGACTCTTGATTGTAGAATGATTGTTCTTATTCTATAGCTTTTCTTTCTTCTTCTTCTTCTTGAGGCACTGAGTGAATGTTCCTTGCAGCAGGATGAACTCAGGATTGAAGAAGAGAGAGTTTGAAGAAGGATGATATTCTCAGTTGAATGTATTAATGATTGAGAGCTGTATCTCTTCTTGCTTTGAATCTGTATATCTTTCTATGTGTCGTATCTATGTGTTGTTGTTTTCTTGTGTGCATCTGCTGTCTTTTGAAAGCACTTTATATATTGGCCTTTGCAACGGCTCTAAACTTTGTTTGAATTTTGTCTTCTTCTGAGATCTACAATCTTGGCTGCAAATAGCATAAAACAAAACATATCATGCAGGCAGACATGCTATAAAGGGATAAAGAATTCAAAGAAGCTGCAAATCCAATCTGATAAGAGGAGTACTAAAGAAAGTCACATTAGACTAAACTCTTTACGGCCAAAGAAGGCTTTTGTGTCTAACGGATATAAAGGACAGCATGGCAGAATAAAGCAAAAAGATATTTCAACTAATAAGACAAAAAAAACTTTGTTAGATAAAGCTTGACTTATGCACAAAGGATGGGGCAAGGATTGCCTTGAGATGTATGCATAAAATCAATGAAATAATCTTTAATAAAATATGCTAAATAAACAGAAAATAAATCATAGAACAGAAGGAGTACAAAATTACTAAAGGCAGACAAAAGAACGTCGAACGACCCTCGGAGATCGTCGACCGAAACACAGAGATCGTCGACCTATCAGAACAGATAGTCGAACGACACAGATAGTCAAACTATCAAAGAAGATAGTCGAACTACCACAGCAGATAGTCGACCTATCAGAACAGATAGTCGAGCTATCAGATAGTCGACCTATCAAGACAGATAGTCGAACTATCAGATAGTTAAACTATCCAAGCAGATAGTCGAACTATAAAATAGAACAGATAGTCGACCTATCAAGACAGATAGTCGAACTATCAAGCAACACATATAGTCGACCTATCAAACAGATAGTCGAACTATCAAGCAAGACAGATAGTCGACCTATCAAACAGATAGTCGAACTATCAAATAGTTGAACTATCCAAGCAGATTGTCGAACTATCAAACAGAACAGATAGTCGACCTTTCAAGACAGATAGTCGAACTATCAAGCAACACAGATAGTCGACCTATCAAATAGATAGTCGAACTATCAAGCAAGACAGATAGTCGACCTATCAAACAGATAGTCGAACTATCAGATAGTTGAACTATCCAAGCAGATAGTTGAACTATCAAGAAATCTGTCTAGTCAAAAGAAGTTGAGCGGGGTTCGACGATCGACGAGGCAGATACCACAGAACGTCGAGCTAATAAGAGTTGAACTAACTCAGAGATAGACGATCTACTGACAGACAAACGTCGACCAACTGATAGACGATCATCGACCAGTCGATAGACGATAGTCGAGCGACGTTCGACCATAGTCGAACCAAAAACAACTTAACCAAATTTTCATCTGGATAAGTGATAACTCTACAACTAGAGCAATCTAACTAAACAACTAACCTTTGACCATAGATAAATCTTGGGTCAAGAGACTAAATGAGAAGACTAAACTCAAATCCAAACTAGTGTACCAACAATCTCCCCCTATTTGGGTTAAGTCTCTCAAAACAAAACAAAACAAACAAACTACTGGAAATAAATATAATACAGGAAAGGAAAAATCTAAGCAGCAAATAGTATCAATCAAAGAGACAAATAAACAACTGTCAATCAATGAAACTTAAGAAGCATCAGAATCTGGTTTAGATACAGAGGAACTAGGAAGAAAAGAAATTTTTCTGAAAGGATCTAAAGCTTCTTTCTTTGATATCTTTAAATCTTGTTCTCTAATAATTCTAGATTCTTCTGTTCTTGGTACTACTGCTTCAGGGTGCTTTCCTATATATTTTGAAGGATCAAAGACCTCAGGTCTAACCTGGAATTTATCTAGCTCCTTCTTTCTGAATTTAGACATAGTAGTTAAGCCTGTAATATCTTTTCCTTCTGCTTTGGCTTTTCTGATCTGGGCTGATCCAACTAGTTCAAGAAATCTAGCCATCCTTAAATCAGGATTAAGCTCTTGAATTTCATATTCATTTTCACAAGTTGAATCTAAAGGTTTTACAGCTTTGAATTTAGTAGATAGTTCTAACATGCTTGCAGCTGGCTCTCTATTTTCTTGAATAATTAGGGAAGAAGGAGGAGCAAACTCAGCATATTTCTTACTTGATTTCTCATAGAAAATAATCCTTTTACCTTTTGAATCAGTTTCCTTTTCTTGAGCTAGCTTTGAGGAAGATATGCTTTTGGTTTCTTTGGAAGGTGATGCTCTTCTCTTGGGAGAAGGAGGAGGAGAAAAAGTTGGCTTCTGATATACTACCTCCTTTACTTTCTCTCTTGTATCAGCATCTTGCCTTTGATATCCAGATTGGGATCTGCTTTGATATCCTGGATTGCTTTTTATTTGATGAGATTGAGATGGAGTGAATCTAGCAGAAGGGGCTGAAGGATTTGCATGTATATTACCAGAAGCTCCTGCACTGGGAGGTGGAGGAGGAGGACCTCTAGGGGTCCACTTTGGTGCTGGACTATCATATCTTTTGGATTTCTTTCTTTGCTTTTGCTGATTCTTGGAAAATCCCATCCAGTGCTGATATTCTTTGGACTTGGGATCTATTCCTTTCAGTATATAATAAGGAATATCATGATCAGGGTTAGGTGGAGGAGGAGCAGCAGCTTTCCTTTTCCTTTTAGCAGATTTCTTTTTCTTAGACTCTTCTAAATCATCAGAGTCATCCTCATCTTCAGAATGAGATGATGGAGGATGATCATAAGGATCAAAAGCTTCTTGCACAGCTTTTTCTTTGTCTTTTAAAGCAGCTTTTTCTTTCTCTTCTTCTAAGGCATCCTGTGCCAGAAGAGTATCTAGATCTAGTCCTGGGGTATCATCCCAGACTGTAGACTTTTCTTCTTGAATATCTGAAACTTTTTCTATCTCAACTGCAACTGTCATGAGGACCAGTTCATCATTCACAGCTACCTGAGCTGGAGGAGAAGATACAGGCTCTTGAATAGCAAGTTCTTGCACTGGTTCTTGAGCAGGTTGTTGAGCAGGTTCTGGAGCAGCTTGAACTACTTCCACTAGATCTGTAGTATCAGGAACACAGATTTTCTAAATGAAATTGAAACATCCCTTCTAGGTATTCACAGACTAGTATGTCAGTTAACATGTCAAGAAAATGATTAAATGAATTACCTTCAAGATTTTCTTCAGAATTTCCTAACTCCCACAAGTCATCTAGAAAGGAGGTAATGACTCCTTCTAGGAACAGAGCAACTAAGGGAGTAGAAGCTTCTTCAAGGCATACTTTGAACGCAAATTCTGCTTCCATTATGATATCGGAAGGCTTATAAACTGGTGCTGGAACTACAGAAGATGTTGCAATGTAAACTTGAGCTGCTGTTACTTCTTGAATCACAGCTTGGGGCTCTGCTGGATGAGAAACAAGGGGCAGTCCTGAGGCATCTTCCTCGAGCATCTCCCCCTGCCTGATTTCAGTAGAAACTGAAGTCAGGCCCCTAACTGAAGATGGCTCAGCAGACTTAGAGAGAGCTAAGATGGTGGATGACAAGGTAGAGATGGAAGAAACGATAGGAGCAATTGCTTCTTCAATCATGATTTTGATTGAAGGAGTAATTAGCTCCAATATGTTTGCAATGAAGGCTGGAGTGATTTCAAATGATGGTGGGGGAATCATAGTAGATGGATGATCATCAGGGATGGTGTTCTCCTGATGAGATGGAGAGTGAACTGGTGATTGATGGGTGGATGCATTAAGATCAATATGAACTGAATGAGGAATTGGTGACTGAGGAGGAGTGGATAGCTCAGAAACCAATAAATCAAAACTAGGATGAGAAATCCTAGCAAGATGAGAAGGGAGTGGAGATGCTGGTGGTGATGCATGGAGAATTGAGGAAGGGTCAAGAAGAAAAGAGGCAGTAGAAGGTACTTCAATTGAAGTAGATGGAACTTCAATTGAAGTAGATGGTAATGCAGATGTGGATGGCACTTCAGTAGAAGTGGATGGTAATGCAGAAGAAGTGGATGGAATGGAGAGAATGGATGAGCCTGCTTCATATAGATGGGGAGTGACTGAAACAGTCCTTGTGCTCTCAAACACAACTGGAGCTACCCCTGCTGGAGAAGGCTTCTGAAAGCTCCTTTTCCACTTAACAAACAAAGTTGGATCCATCTTCTTACTGACATTGATGGATGTTGAGACTGTAACCAACAGATGGGGATATTTCTCTCTTAGAAATATCCCAAGTACCCTACCCAGGGTTACTTCCTTCTTGCTATTCTTCTTTCTTATCAAATAAAACATAATTACTGCCCAATTTATCTGTTTCTTATTTACTATTGCACACATCAAGGCAAACTGTTGCCTGGTTATGTTATCATGAGCAGAGTGCTTGCCCAGAAGCACTTTTCCAACTAGTTCAGCCAATAAATTTATCCTTAACGGAAAATTAACCTTTAGCAATTTAGAAGGAATGCCTTCTGCATGTCCTAATTCAATCAACATCCTCCCAAACTCCGGAGTATCTTGTTCATATTCCTCTTCACCATTCAGTAATCCGAAAATATCAGTTAATACGGCGGGAGTCAGAATTACCTCTTCGCCGCCAATCGTTCCAGTCATAGATTCGTCACTAGAAGACGAAGTGAAGGCCCACTCTTTAATCTCTGGGATGTTTATCTTGATCCTTGTGTACATTAGTCATTCCAGTCCTTGTTCCTTGTAGAGCTGGAGGATTTCTACTATCTCAGAATCACAGGCGCTGAAGGAGTCAAAATCTACACTGAAGCCAGCGTCGAACTTCATCACTGACAAAAGGGCTGGAGCAATCACCATTGATTTGGTTGGAGAAGACGAGAGAGACGACGAAAGCGAAACGGCAGAGAGCGCGAGGCAGAGCTCAAGCAGAAAGACAAAAAATGAAAAGACGAGCTCCGTCGATGACAAAAAGAATGATCTCTTAACCTAGGTCGACCATCGGTTTTATATTAAAACAGCAATCGTCGATCTATTTTAACAGATACTGGAGACGATGGTCGAACGGTCGTTCGACGATCGTTTCCTGAAGCAGAGTAGTCGATCAATCGTTCGACTATTTCTGTCTTCACAAACAAATAAGTTGTCGTCGCCCGTAGGTCGACGATAGGCTCAACCTGTTCGACTATCGTCGAACGTCGTTCGACGATCTTCAAACAGATTTCAACAAAGGCAGAAGTCACACTTAGTCTTTTCCATTAATCATGTCTAGTTGAACCAAAAAGAACAGATGCTTCTGTTCATCTAAGGGCTTGGTGAAAATATCAACTCTCTGAAGGTCAGTGGATATGAACTCAAGGCTGATCTTGTTCTTTTCCACACAATCTCTCAGGAAATGGTGTCTAATCTCAATGTGCTTGGTTCTAGAGTGGTGCACAGGATTTTGTGCAATGGAGATAGCACTGGTACTGTCACACATGATTTTTGTGTTCTTGTGTGTGTACCCATAATCCAAAAGCTGGTTTTGAATCCACAGGATCTGTGAACAACAACTAGCAGCTGCTATATATTCAGCCTCTGCAGTTGAAGTTGAGACAGAAGCCTGTTTCTTACAGAACCAAGAGACCAATCTCTCTCCCAAGAACTGACAAGTTCCTGAGGTACTTTTCCTGTCAACTCTACAACCAGCATAGTCAGAATCAGAGTATCCAATTAACTCAAATTCTGATTCAGCTGGGTACCATATTCCTAAATTTGGACATCCCTTCAGGTATCTCAAAATTCTCTTGAGAAGAATCAAATGAGATTCCTTGGGGTTGACCTGGAATCTAGCACATAGGCATGTGACAAACATTATATCTGGTCTACTTGCAGTTAAATACAATAGGGAACCAACAATGGCCCTATAGTTTTTCTGATAACCTGGCTTACCCTGATCATCATAATCTATAACTACATTAGTAGCCATAGGTGTATGCATTGCTGAAGCATCAGCCATCCCAAACTTCTTTACTAATTCCTTGGCATATTTGGATTGGGAGATGAAGATGCCATCAACATCTTTCTTTACTTGGAGACCAAGAAAGTAAGACAGCTCACCCATACTACTCATCTCAAACTTAGAATGCATCAAGTCAGAGAACTTTTTGTACAGTTTGGGATCAGTGGTGTCAAAAATAATATCATCCACATACACTTGAACTAACAGGATTGTGTCCTTGTGGTGCTTAACGAAAAGGGTTCTATCAACTACTCCCCTAACAAAGTTGTGCTCTAACAGGAAACTAGCTAGAGTCTCATACCAGGCTCTGGGTGCTTGTTTAAGTCCATACAGTTCTTTTTGCAACTTGTACACAAATGAGGGCTAAGTTGAAGAGAAAAACCCAGGAGGTTGTTCAACAAACACCTCTTCCTTTAGCTCACCATTTAGGAAGGCACTCTTGACATCCATCTGAAAGACCTTAAACTTCATATAGGCTGCATAGGCTAGAAAGATCCTTATTGCCTCTAGCCTTGCAACAGGGGCAACGGTTTTGTCATAATCTATACCTTCCTCCTGTCTGTAGCCATGAGCTACAAGCCTAGCTTTGTTCCTTACAATAATTCCATTTACATCCAACTTGTTTCTAAACACCCACTTGGTGCCAATGATCAGTTAGCCTTTAGGTCTTGGAACCAAAGTCCATACTTTAAATCTTTTAAATTGATTAAGCTCCTCTTGCATAACAATGATCCAGTGGGGATCTAGCTCAGCATCTTTTATGGTGAAGGGCTCAATTTGTGAAAGGAAACAAGCATGCATCACATCCTATCTTAATTGATGTCTTGTTTGCACACCTACTGATATATCACCAATCAATTGAGATGTAGGATGATCTCTAAGTGTGACAAGATCAGTAGGTGGGATGTGATCTTCAGCAATAGTTGGGATTAATTCCTCAGGTGGAATTGGGTCAACTGTTGGTGGTACAGCAACTGCTTCCACAGTGTCTCCATCACTATCTGAATCAGTGATGTGGAGAGTTGAAAGAGGGAGAATCTCTTGGATAACATCTTTGCATGAGTCTAGTACCTGCAATGAGCTTGAGGAAGGGGAAGTTTCCTTCTCCTTGTAAAACATCTTTGACTGATCAAAAGAAACATGCACAGACTCCTCAATTTTAGAAGATGATTTATTAAATACCCTATAAGCTTTGCTTACTTGGGAATATCCAAGAAAAATTCCCATTGAAGCTTTTGCTTCAAACTTTCTAAGATATTCTTTATTGTTATTGTGAATATACACTACACAACCAAAGACTCTAAAATAATTAATTTTAGGTTTCTTTCCTTTAAGCAACTCATAAGGAGTTTTACTCTTAAGCTTGTATATAAGACATATGTTCAAGACATAATTAGCTGTGCTAACAGCTTCTGCCCAATAAGAAAGAGGCATGTTAGCATCTGCCAATAATGTACCAGCAGCTTCAATCAGGGTTCTATTCTTCCTTTCCACTACCCCATTTTGTTGGGGAGTTCTAGGAGTAGAGAAGCTATGTTTGATACCTTCTTTCTCACAGAATTCTTACATGAGAAGAGAATCAAACTAAGTACCATGATCACTTCTGATCAAGGCAAAATGAGTAGAATACTCAGTCTGCACACATAGTAGAAAGCCTGTAAGAACTTTGAAGTTATCAGCCTTAGTTCTCAAGAAGAACACCCAAGTGAACCTAGAGAAGTCGTCTACAATTACTAAAGTGTAATACTTCCCTCCTATACTCTGTACATTTATTGGGCCAAAAAGGTCCAAATGTAATAAATACAGGATTCTAGGTGAATCACTTTTATTTACAGATTTAAAGGAGTTTTTGGTTTGCTTGCCTAATTGACAAGCCTTGCATAGGCTCTCCTTCTTGTAGGGGCAAGAAGGTAAACCTCTAACAAGGTTGTATTTAGATAACCTAGATATGTTCTTAAGGTTAACATGGCTAAGCCTCCTATGCCATAAGGTGTTATTATTTGTTACTTCATTAAATAAGCAGATTTCAGAATGGGTTGAATTAAAATCTACTAAATAAATATTACCCTATCTAATACTTACTAACACAACATTAATATTTAAAGTAATATTACAGAGAGTGTTAGTGAAAGATACCTGATATCCTGCATCACATAACTGGCTTACTGAGATAAGGTTGTGCTTCAGTCCATTTACATATGCAACCGTTTTGAAAGTTACTGCTCCAATGGTAGTCCTACCATATCCTTCAGTTTGACCACAGCTGGAATCCCTAAAGATCACCTTTGGTCCAAGCTTGGCCTTGTATCTTGACAGATTTTCTTTGTTTCCTGTCATGTGTTTGGAACAGCCACTATCCAAATACCATTTATCTTTAGTAATTGGATAGGTCTTCACCTGCAAATTAAACAGTTAGACATTGTGGACCCAGACAACCTTGGGTCCATTATTCTTAACATAATGAAAACTTGAAATAAAAGAATAAGCAGGTTGGGGTTTATATCCTAAAGGGTAAGATCTTCTAGGTGGGATACTCCATACAGTTAATGGGTCCACAAACCTAGGATTTCTATTTATATTAGAGTTTCTAAGGTTCTGGTCTTAATTTTGAAAATCAAATTGAAATCGTCGATCAGCGTTCGACGATTGATGCTCATATCGTCGAGCTTCGTTCAACCATTGAGCCTTCGATCGTCGAGCAGCATTCGACGCTTTTTGTGGCTTTTTAAATTTTTGCTTTCTCTTCTCTCTCTTAGCTTTATTTAAGCCTTTGTTAACTTGGTTTACTTGCTCAGTATTCTTTATTCCATCAGCTGAAATAAAGTTTACTTGAGTTGAAAGATGATTTTTAAGAACCAAAGGGGGTTCACTTGATGAGGCTCCTAAGCCTAGCTTATTATTGCCTGACCTAGTGTTTGTCATGCTGGTGATTTCTAGCAGCTTAAGGCTTCTACCATTTAAAGATTCTTCTAATCTCTTGGACTTTGCTAGTTCATTTTTAAGAAACTTTATTTCTTCACTAGACTTAGTGAGTTCTGCTTCTAACCTAGCCTTTTCAATGGAAAAGATTTCTAATTCTGCTAACTTATTTCTAAGTTCCTTAATTTCCTTTTCTGAACTAATTAAATCTAAGCAAAGAGATTTAAATTCAAATTTAAATTCAGCAGAAGAAAAATCATATGAAGATAATACCTGATCTTCTGTAGGCATTTCTTCATCATCATCAGAACTCTCTGTAGTTGAGTGATTGCTGCAGGCATCAATTGCCATAAGGCAGATTTCCTTTGCCTTCTTCTCTTCCTCATCTTCACTTGAGCTTGAGGAGGAAGATTCCTCATCTGAATCACTCCAGGTCTCAGCAACAAATCCTTTCTCCTTCTTCTTATTTTTGTAGGAGGAGGACTTGGAGTGCTTCTTGTGATGTTCTTTTTCTTTTCTCTTTTCTTTGCTCTTTTCCTCTGGACACTCTGGTAGAATGTGTCCAGGTTTCCTGCAACCATAACAAATAATTTCTTTAGTAGGAGATCTGTCATACCTTGGTTTATCTTCATATCTTGAAGATTTCTTTCTAAAGTCTTTTCTTCCCATCTTGAGAAACCTTTTTGCAAAGAGTGCCATCAGCTCCTCATTGGATTGGCTTCCTTCAGAAGCATCAGCAGCTTTGAGAGCAAGAGTTTGCTCTTTCCTGGCTGGAGTTGGAGTCTTGGCTTCAGCCTCAGCTTCCCTGGTCTTTAGAACTTGCTCAAAAGATTTGAGCTTTCCAAGGAGGGCTTTAGTTGAGATCTCAGTAGTACTTCTGGCCTCCTTGATAGGCCAGATCCTGAGATCCCATATGCTGGGGAAGCACATCAGTATCTTATCATTGACCTCTGTCAGTGTTATCTCCTTATCAAGAGTTCTCAGCTCATTGATGATTGAGCTGAGCCTGGTATATATGGCTTCAACTGATTCAGCTTCAGTCTTCTTGAAGTTTTCATACTGAGATATAAGGTTGGACCTTCTGTCCTTCCTCTCATCAGCTGAACCAGCTACAATCTGGTTCAGTGAGTCCCATATGGCTTTTGCAGAGGTACAATCAGCCACTTTCTGGAAGATTTCATCAGACATAGTCTGAGCCAGAATGTTCATAGCTTTGGCATCAGCTATCTTTGCCTTCTTGTAGGCATCATTATAGTCTGGAGGAGGCACTGCACTGAGATTTGTAGATGTTGTAGCAGTGGCTGCAGTAGGAGGTGTTGGAGGTCCTGTCAAAATAGAAGAAAAAATGTCTTCATCAATAGAGTTCATATATAATTTGATTCTTTCCTTCCAGATGCTAAACTTAGCTAAGTTGCAAGCTGGAGGTCTGGTACTAGAGTAATCCTGGGGCTGGGCCATGAAGTGAATATCTATAATCTTGGTATCTATCAGGATCTTGTGACTCAGGTGTTAGCCTGTACAGTCAGCCAACCTCCCTCTGATACCAATTAAAAGTGAGGATAGATACAACTCTAGAGGGGGGGGTGAATAGAGTATTCAAAAATTATGACACCCTACTCAACTCCCTTAGAATTAATTTGCGGAATGAGTTTATAGATATTTGAAAATCCTAGAGCCTAACATAAAGTGAAGTGTACTAGAGAAAGCTAACTGTAATTACAGTTAAACTTTGATCCTATCACAACAACTAGCAATCCTAGTTAGTACTACTCACAGCCTCAGTGCAATAAATTAATTAAGCAACACAGACGATACAAGAAGTTTATAGTGGTTCCCTCTAAATAGGTACGTCCACTCTTCTACCACCCTGGTAGGAATCCACTACAGGTTTTTGTTCAGGTGCCCTTCCACCAACTGATCTGCTTCAAGTAGATCAAGTAGACCCTTTGAGCTTTTGATCAAGAGCTCAAAATCCAACACAGGTTTTTGATCAGGTGCCCTGCCACCAAGGTTTACTTTTGAAGGGAGTAATAACTCTTTATACAAGAGGTTGAGAGAATTAAAGTTTCTTCTCTATTGTTAAAACAGATTTGAGAAGCTAGTGGATTGCATAGAGCTAGAAAGCTATAAAGAATCAAGGCTCCCCTAGCTTAGAAAATATCCAGGAAGAAGTCTTGCTTCAGGGTGCAGGAACTCTTCTGAACTTGAGACAAAGAACTGTCTTGAAGTTCTTGAAGGAGCAGCTTGAAGAAGACTCTTGATTGTAGAATGATTGTTCTTCTTCTATAACATTTCTTTCTTCTTCTTCTTCTTCTTGAGGCACTGAGTGAATGTTCCTTGCAGCAGGATGAACTCAGGATTAAAGTAGAGAGAGTTTGAAGAAGGATGATCTTCTCAGTTGAATGTATCAATGACTGAGAGCTGTATCTCTTCTTGCTTTGAATCTGTATATCTCTCTATGTGTTGTATCTGTGTGTTGTTGTTTTCTTGTTGTGCATCTGCTGTCTTTTGAAAGCACTTTATATATTGGCCTTTGCAACGGCTCTAAACTTTGTTTGAATTTTGTCTTCTTTTGAGATCTGCAATCTGGGCTGCAAATAGCACAAAACAAAACATATCTTGCAGGAAGACATGCTATAAAGGGATAAAGCTTTCAAAGAAGCTGCAAATCCAATCTGATAAGAGGAGTACTAAAGAAAGTCACATCAGACTAAACTCTTTACGGCCAAAGAAGACTTTTGTGTCTAACGGCTATAAAAGACAGCATGGCAGAACAAAGCAAAAAGATATTTCAACTAATAAGACAAAAAAAACTTTGTCAGATAAAGCTTGACTTATGCACAAAGGATGGGGCAAGGATTGCCTTGAGATGTATGCATAAATTCAATGAAATAATCTTTAATAAAATATGCTAAATAAATAGGAAATAAATCATAGAACAGAAGGAGTACAAAATTACTAAAGGCAGACAAAAGAACGTCGAACGACCCTCGGAGATCGTCAACCAAATCACAGAGATCATCAACCTATCAGAACAGATAGTCGAACGACACAGATAGTCGAACTATCAAAGAAGATAGTCGAACTACCACAGCAGATAGTCGACCTATCAGAACAGATAGTCGAACTATCAGATAGTCGACCTATCAAGACAGATAGTCAAACTATCAGATAGTTGAACTATCCAAGAAGATAGTCGAACTATCAAACAGAACAGATAGTCGACCTATCAAGACAGATAGTCGAACTATTAAGCAACACAGATAGTCGACCTATCAAACAGATAGTCGAACTATCAAGCAAGACAGATAGTCGACCTATCAAATAGATAGTTGAACTATCAGATAGTTGAACTATCCAAGCAGATAGTCGAACTATCAAACAGAACAGATAGTCGACCTATCAAGAAAGATAGTCGAACTATCAAGCAACACAGATAGTTGACCTATCAAACAGATAGTCGAACTATCAAGCAAGACAGATAGTCGACCTATCAAACAGATAGTCGAATTATCAGATAGTTGAACTATCCAAGCAGATAGTTGAAATATCAAGAAATCTGTCTGGTCAAAAGAAGTCGAGCGGGGTTCGACGATCGACGAGGCAGATACCACAGAACGTCGAGCTAATAAGAGTTGAACTAACTTAGAGATAGACGATCTGCTGACAGACAAATGTCAACCAACTGATAGACGATCGTCGACCAGTCGATATACGATAGTCGAGCGGCGTTCGACCATAGTCGAAGCAATAACAACTTAACCAAATTTTCATCTGGATAAGTGATAACTCTACAACTAGAGTAATCTAACTAAACAACTAACCTTTGACCATAGATAAATCTTGGGTCAAGAGACTAAATGAGAAGACTAAACTCAAATCCAAACTAGGGTACCAACACATCTACAACAACTAAAGTATAGAACTTCCCTTCTAAGCTCTGTACAGCAATTGGTCCAAAAAGGTCCAAATGAAGCAAATACAAAATCCTAGGTGAATCACTCTTATTTACTGATTTAAAGGAGCATACTATCCTCTAACAAGGTTGTCTTTAGATAACCTAGCAATGTTTCTTAGATTTACATGGCCTAATCATTTATGCCAAAGGGTGTTATTTTTGCTAACTTGATTAAATAAACAGATTTCTGAACTAGCAGAATTAAAGTTAACCAAATATATATTACCTTGTCTAAAGCAAGATAAAACAATATTGTTATTTAAAGAGATATTGCATTTGGATTCAGTGAAGCATACCTGATAACCTGCGTCACATAACTGACTTGTGGACATCAGATTATGTTTCAGACCATTTACATAAGCTACTTTGTTGAATGTGACAGCTCCAATAGTAAAATTTCCATAGCCTTCTATCTGACCAAAGCATGAATCTCCAAAGATCACCTTTGGACCTAGCTTGAACTTGAAATTAGTTAGGTTATCTCTATTCCCTGTCATGTGCTTTGAGCACCAACTATCCAAATACCACTTATCCTGTGTGGTAGGATAGGTCTTCACCTGCAAGAGAACAGACTAAATATTCTGGACCAAGGTGACCTTGGGTCCTTGTCTCTTTTCATACTTGAAACATGAAATAAAGGAGCGTAATGGTTGTCATTTATAATGTAAGGGATGAAATTTTCTAGGTGGGATTATCCAGTTAGAAAAAGGGTTGACAGTTTTAGAGTTTTTATTGAAGTTTCTATTGTAGTTAGAGTTTTTATAAGACTGATTTGGGTTCGACATTTTATGTGGAGATCGTCGATCTGCGTCCGAACACCAGTGCTAATCTCGACGATCTCGGTTCACAGAATAATAGTTGCTACTATCTGTGTTCCACGATCATCGATCTCTGATCAACGATGTTTGATGATATCGTCGATCTTCCATTCCTAAGTAATTAAAACCAATCTCTGGGTTCAGAGATTGTCGATCAGTGTTCGACGAGAAGTACTGAGATCGTCGATCTTGGTTCGACAATTTTGGTTGAGACTTAGCTTTTTGTTTCTTTTTGTTAAGTTCAACTTGTTCTAAAACTTTGTTCACTTTTTCAATATATTCATTGTTTTTCTTACCTTTTTCTGAAATGAAATTTACAGGTTTGGATAAGATATTTTTCTGAATTAGAGGAGGTTCACTAGGTGATGCACCTAATCCTAGTTTACTTTTATTCAACCTAGCATTTAGTGTGCTAGTGATTTCTACCATCTGTAAGCTTCTGCCATTTAAAGTTTCTTCTAATTATTTTGCTTTACTTAGTTCATTTTTTAGAAATGTGATTTGTTCACTAGATATATTCAATTCATTATTTAATTTGATATTTTCTGATACTAAGTTATCATTTTCAAGTTGTCTATCACTAAGAAGTTTAATTTCCTTCTCAGATCTTATAAGATCATTAAACATAGATTTAAAATCCTTTTTAAAATCTTCAGAGGTAAAATCAAAAGATTCTATTACCTGATCACAGTCTAAATATTCTTTAGATTCTTCTACTTCTAATCCATGACCTGAAGCATTGATAGACATTAAGCATATTTTTTGACATTTGCTTCTTCATCATCTTCACTAGAGCTGGAGGAGGATGATTCTTCAGTTTCACTCCAAGTTTCGATAACAAACCTTTCTCTTTCCTCTTGTGCTTGTGAGAGGATGGTTTGCTGTGGTGTTTCCTAGAGTCTTTTTCCTTTCTTCTTTCCTTGTGTTTATTCTCTTGACATTCTGGTACGATGTGTCCAGGTTTCCCTCAGCCAAAGCAAATAATCTCCTTAGTTGGAGTCTTTTCATACCTTGGTTTATCTTCATTTCTTGTAGACTTCCTTCTGAATTTTTTTCTTCCTATCTTGAAGAATCTCTTTTCAAAGAGACTCATCGGTTCTTCATTGGAAGGAATTGCTTCTGATTCTTCGGAGGCTTTGAATGCTATATTTTGATCCTTCCTTGGAGGGGTAAAAATCTTCTTTTCTTCTTCTTCTCTTGTCTTGAGGAGCTGTTCATAGCTCTTGAGCTTGCCCAACAGAGATTCAGTTGTAATCTCATTGATGCTTCTGCCTTCTTTGATAGGCTAGATTCTGGAATCCCAAGACTGGGGAAAACACATGAGTATCTCGTCATTTAGCTCAGTTAGTGAGATGTCTTTGTCCAATGTTTTCAGCTCATTAACAATTATGCTGAGTCTATTATACATCTCAACTACTGGTTCAGTTTCTGCTTTCTTTAAGTTTTCATACTGAGAAAGAAGATGGGCTCTTCTATCTTTTCTCTCATCTGCAGATCCAACAACCATTTGGTTTAGTGAGTCCCAAATGGCTTTTGCTGAAGTGCATTTAGCAACCTTCTGAAAGATGTCATCAGACATAGTTTGAGCCAAGATGTTCATGGCTCAGGCATCAGCAATCCTAGCCCTTTTCTAAGCATCATTGTTGTCTGGAGGTGGAATAGCATTTAAGCGTGTAGATGTTGTTGAGGTAGTTGCCACTAGAGTTGGTGGACCTGTCAAAATAGAGTTGAAGATATCCTAATCAATAGAGTTCATATACAATTTGATTCTTGCCTTCCAGAGAGCAAACTTATTCAGGTTGCATACTGGAGGTCTGGTTCTTGCATAATCTTTATTTTGTGTCATGGTTTATAATAGAAGAAAGAAAGAGAAGAGGATCTATCAAGGATCTTCAGGTCAAGGCGTTAGCCTATTCAACCAATAGAAACAACCCTCTGATACCAATTGAAAGAGAGGGGATAGATCCAATATACTCTAGAGGGGTGGTGAATAGAGTATTAAAAATTTTATTTAATTTTTATAGCGAAATTAAAATAGATGTTACCTATAAGTATAAAAAGATTAAAAATAAGAGCAAACACAACACAACAGGAATAAAGAAAGATGAGCAACCAGCCGACACAAGAAAATTATAGTGGTTCCTAAAATCTGGGTACATCCACTCTTCTACCACCCTGGTAGGAATCCACTTAGGTTTTTGATCAGGTGCCCTATCACCACAAGATTTGCTTCAGGTAGATCTAGAAACCCTTCAGGCTTTTGATCATGTGCCTAAAAACCAATAGGTTTTTGATCAGGTGCCCTATCACCAAAGAGTTCACTTTTTAAGGGTAAAATAACCCTGTATAAGAGAGGTTAAAAAAATAGATGGTAGTCTTCTCTTTCTCAAAGCAAATGAGAAGAATATGTGGATTTGATGATGCCAAAGCTCCCCCTGTGATAATGAGTTGATTCAGGAAGATGGAAGCTTAGTCCATGGTGTAGGTCTTCAATAGATCAGTGTTCTTGTTCTTCAGAATCTGTAGAAATAATGTTGATTTTCTTTCTCTGTAGATTCTTGAAGATAGAACTGAGGAAGAAGACTCAAGATAAAAACTAGTTGTTCTTCTTCTGTATTCTGAGAGATGAATGGAGAGTTCTGAAAGCTATTGTAGAGAAGAATGCTTGTGATTTCTCAGAGAGAGTGTTGGAACACCCTAATTTGGATTTGGGTCAGGATCACTATGTCTTTAGGATTATTAGATTGACCCATCAATGTATAGCTAAGGGTCATAGGATGTGCTAAGTCAAAGGCTCTCAGAGTTTGAAGAAATCAGCCAAGAGAAATCAGTCAGAGAAGAATTCAGAATTCAACCTTGGCGTCGAGCTCAGATCGACGTTTTGAAGTTCAGGCATCGATCTGAGATCGATGATCTCTGAGCTCAGGTCTACGAGGCGTCGAACTCCGTTCTACGATCGCCGAGCTCAGATCGACATTTTCTGTTCCAGACTAGCTCCAACATCTTTGAGCTCAGATCGAAGATAGTTGAGCTCAGGTCGACGATCATCTTGTTCAGATCGACGATTTCTGCCATCACTCTGAACGCAAGTTCCCAAGCAGATTTTCAGGATATTCTTAGTCCAATCAATATGAGTCATTCATATTCCAACATAGCTTTATTACAGGACAGTTACAAGAATGTATTTATGGAGATTATAGCCGTTGGAGTAACTAAGAGGCAGCAATAATAAATGCAAGAATTCAAATGACCATTGGCCTCCTATCAGAATATATACACAGAACAACAGAGAGGAAATGCAGGTGAAAAAGAAGAGAATAAGAAGAAGATAGAGAATAAGAAGAAGAGAGAGAATAGTGGAAAGAAAAAAGTAGTACAGGAATTAGAGTTCCAGGAAGAACTCAACATCACCTGTACAGCCAGTGCTCTTCTCAGATCTGCTGTTCCAGGAAGCTTGAAGAGACAACTACTCTACATCAGTCTGAAGGCTTACTGGAAGATCAACATCATCAAGGCTTCATCATTCACACTCCAAGACAACTCACATTTCATCCCTTGCTGAAATCATCATTTGCTGGAGCAGTCTTTTATTAAAGACCTATCACCCTTTGCAAAGCTTCCACTCCTGAACCTCTGCTAATCTCAGGGGGAGCTTTGACAACATCATCAAAATCCACTTGTGCTTCTCTTTGATTGTTGAACAGAGAAGACAACATCAACTCTCCCTTCCCACCTGTAAAAGGGTTCTTGAACTCCCTTCAAAAGTTCTGCTTGGTTTCTGAGACCTTATCAAAACTCAGTGGTGGCAAGACACCTTATCAAAAAATCTAGTTTAGTTTTTGAGCACCTTGTCAAAAGCTCATTGGTGCCCAGGACACCTTATCAACTCTTCCTGTAGTGGATTCCTACCTAGGGTGGTAGAAGAGTGGATGTACCCAAGTTTAGGGGAACCACTATAAAATTCTTGTGTTGTCTGGTTTGCCTTTATTCCTTTTCTCTATTATTCTTGCTGTGTGTTTGCTCTAATCTCTAGGATAGATCTCCCTTTCAATTGGTATCAGAGGCAGTTTGGTTATTCAACAACTAGATCTTCACTAGTTTGGTTGTTTATACAGGCTAACACCTGAACCAAAAGATCTCTTTTGATCCATCCTAGTTAGATTAATCATTTTGTTTTTCACATAGCAAGAATACTGAATATTCTAGCACCAGACCTCCTAAGTGCAACATAAACAAATTTGCACTTTGGAAGACAAGAATTAAGTCATTTATGGATAATATTGATGAAGAAATATTTTATGCCATTATGATAGGTCTCCCAACCTCAGCAACAACAACTAAAAGAGCCAGACTAGCTGATGCTAGAGCCATGAATATCCTAACACAGTCATTATCTGATGACTTGTTCCAGGAAGTTTTTGAATGTTCAACATCTAAGGAGATATGGGATTCTCTTCATCAAATGGCTTCTGAACTAGTGGATGGAACAACAGAAAGAAGCTACAACATCTTATTTGAAGAAGGAGAATCAGCATCCCTAGATGTTATTTGGGATGTATCAGATGATGAATCATCATTTGAAGATGAAGAGGAGGAAGCAAGGGCCAAACAATTCTGCTTAATGGCCATCAATACTTCCTGCAGCAATTTAAAGTCTGAACAAATAGAAGGAAAATCAAAACCTGAAGAGGATCAGGTATTATCTAACTTTGTTTTCAGTTCAGTTAACTTAGAACTTCAATTTTGCTGCCAAGATTCAATAAAACCTGAGGATGAAACAAAACTTCTCAGAGGAATGTTTTTAGAATATATTCAAAGGAAAAAGAAACATTTTAATCAACGAAATGAGTTCAAATTGTCGAACTCAGATCGACGATCCTATATAAAATCGTCGAACTCAGATCGACGATCCTATATAAAATCGTCGAACTCAGTCTGCTTTTTCATAAATTTGATTTATAATTATAAGGATAAACTATTTAAATTATTTTCAAATCCTTTTTCTATTTGGAACAAATTTATTAGGAAACATCTTTTCTTAAGGGCTGCTTCTATCCTTTTGATATCTTGTTCAAAATAATGTTAGGATGTCTGTATGAGAATTCTCTGTCAGATAACTTTATATTTCTTATAGATCCTTTTCTAAATTCATCTAGATTGAGTCCTCTACTCTAGTTGTATTGGTCAGCAGTGATCATGGCACTGAGTTTGAATCTCTTCTGATGAAAAGAAATTCTATAGGAAGAAAGATATCAGACTTTGTTTTTCAGATTAAGAATCCTAATAAAATGTGCTAGACAAATATCATTTTTTATGCTAACATATTCTTTTCAAGGAGAGAGGAATCTCTACCATAGCCTTTTGCAGGTACCATCTATAAGAATTAGCTGGATGACTCAATCAAAATCCAATTTTCAAAGTCATCCCAGCCTCCTCCAGTCACAGTTACTGCATTAATATAGGGGGAGTTTTGTAAAGCCAGCAGCAGTCAGTTTTAATAGCAATAGAAGTCAGCTATGCAAAGCTTCTCTTTTTATATCTTATGCTTTGTAATATTAATTATAATATTTTTATGTAAATAGTAATCCTAACCCAAATAGGGGGAGATTGTTGGAACACCCTAATTTGGATTTGGGTCAGGATCACTATGTCTTTAGGATTATTAGATTGACCCATCAATGTATAGCTAAGGGTCATAGGACGTGCTAAGTCAAAGGCTCTCAGAGTTTGAAGAAATCAGCCAAGAGAAATTAGTCAGAGAAGAATTCAGAATTCAACCTTGACGTCGAGCTCAGATTGACGTTTTGAAGTTCAGGCGTCGAGCTGAGATCGACGATCTCTGAGCTCAGGTACATGAGGCATCGAACTCCGTTCGACGATCTCCGAGCTCAGATCGACGTTTTCTATTCCAGACCAGCTCCAACATCTCTGAGCTCAGATCGACGATAGTTGAGCTCAGGTCGACGATCATCTTGTTCAGATCGACGATTTCTGCCATCACTCTGAACGCAAGTTCCCAGGCAGATTTTTAGGATATTCTTAGCCCAATCAATGTGAGCCGTTCATATTCCAACACAGCTTTATTACTGGAAAGTTACAAGAATGTATTTATTGATATTTTAGCCGTTGGAGTAACAAAGAGGCAGCAATAATAAATGCAAGAATTTAAATGACCATTGGCCTCCTATCAGAATATATACACAGAACAACAGAGAAGAAATGCAGGTGAAAAAGAAGAGAATAAGAAGAAGATAGAGAATAAGAAGAAGAGAGAGAATAGTGGAAAGAAAAAAGTAGTACAGGAATCAGAGTTCCAAGAAGAACTCAACATCACTTGTACAGCCAGTGCTCTTCTCAGATCTGCTGTTCTAGGAAGCCTGAAGAGACAACTACTCTACATCAGTCTGAAGGCTTACTGGAAGATCAACATCATCAAGGCTTCGTCATTCACACTCCAAGACAACTCACATTTCAGCCTTTGCTGAAATCATCATTTGCTGGAGCAGTCTTTAATTAAAGACCTATCACCCTTTACAAAGCTTCCACTCCTGAACCTCTTCTAATCTCAGGGGGAGCTTTGAAAACATCATCAAAATCCACTTGTGCTTCTCTTTGATTGTTGAATAGAGAAGACAACATCAACTCTCCCTTCCCTCCTGTAAAAGGGTTCTTGAACTCCCTTCAAAAGTTCTGCTTGGTTTCTGAGACCTTATCAAAACTTAGTTGTGGCAAGACACCTTATCAAAAAATCTAGTTTGGTTTTTGAGCACCTTGTCAAAAGCTCATTGGTGCCCAGGACACCTTATCAACTCTTCCTGCAGTGGATTCCTACCTAGGGTGGTAGAAGAGTGGATGTACCCAAGTTTAAGGGAACCACTATAAAATTCTTGTGTTGTCTGGTTTTCCTTTATTCCTTTTCTCTATTATTCTTGCTGTGTGTTTGCTCTAATCTCTAGGATAGATCTCCCTTTCAGAGAGAGTTTTTGAATGTACTTGTCTGACTATTATCCAGTCTAAATATCTCTTTTTGAGATTCAAAAATATTCCTTGAATTACTACAGAAAATGAGGAGAAAAACGGCTATAAATTCTGGCAATTAATTTTCTCCCCAACTGTCTTGGCAAATAAGTCAGAATAATAACTCTGTGAAATAACATAATTAATGCTGTGAAGAAATGGTTATATGCCTTGATAATGTCAGCATTAACTACCAGAGATTATTTGACATAAATAGAATTAATGAATTAGGAAATAAATCTTCAAGACAGCCGCTGAAAATAAAAGGAATCGGAGATAGAGAATGATCATCGATCTGGGTTGGAAGATCGTCGAGCTGAGATCGACTATCTGCGATCTGAGATATCTGAGAACAAGACAAAAAGTCGACCTAAGCTCATAGATCGTCGAGCTCAGTTCAGAGATTAATCTCTGAGATCGTCAATCAGAGATCGACGATAGTCAAGCTGAGTTCGACGAAAGTAGAACTGATATGTATTCCACAAAATTCTTCTGAGTCTGAGATCTAAGAGAGAA
This sequence comes from Platanthera zijinensis, assembly GCA_039513925.1. NCBI lineage: Eukaryota > Viridiplantae > Streptophyta > Magnoliopsida > Asparagales > Orchidaceae > Platanthera > Platanthera zijinensis. The sequence goes on along the minus strand of CM077089.1, from coordinate 128,925,864 downwards.
ATCCAAAGCTGGTCCTTAGAATTCATACCTGTAGAGACAAACTTAGACCTAGACCTTGACCCTGGCTATACATATGGGTCAACGTCCTAAGAGCGAACCTAGCCCAAATAAAACAAGGGTTTCAACAGAGTTGCTTCTGATTCTTCAAAGGCTTTGAATGCTATATTTTTATCCTTCCTTGGAGGGGTAGAAATCTTCTGTTCTTCTTCTTATCTTGTCTTGAGGAGCTGCTCATAACTCTTGATCTCGCCCAATAGATATTCAGTTGTGATCTCATTGATGCTTCTGCCTTCTTTGATAGGCCAGATTCTGGAATCCCATGACTTGGGAAAGCACAAGAATATCTTGTCATTTAGCTCAGTCAGTGAGATGTCTGTCCAATGTTTTCAGCCCATTAACAATGATGCTGAGTCTATTATACATCTCAGCTACTGGTTCGGTTTCCACCTTCTTGAAGTTTTCATAGAGAGACAGAGGATGGGCACTTCTATCCTATCTCTCATCTTCAGATCCAGCAACCATTTGGTTTAGTGAGTCCCAAATGGCTTTTGCTGAGTTTCATTCAGCAACTTTCTGTAAGATTTCATCTGATATAGGTTGGGCAAGAATGTTCATGGCCCTTGCATCAGCAATCTTAGCCTTTTTCTTAGCATCATTGTAGTCTGGAGGAGGAACATCATTTAAGCTTGTTGAAGCTGTTGAGGTAGTTGCCACTGGAGCTGGTGGACCTGTCAAAATAGAGTTGAAGATATCCTCATCAATAGAATTCATGTACAATTTGATTCTTGCCTTCGAGAGAGCAACCTTATTAAGGTTGCATACTGGAAGTCTGGTGCTTACATAATCTTTATTTTGTTCCATGGTTTATAAAAAAGAAAGAAGGAGAGAAGAGGATCTTCAGGTTCAGGTGTTAGCCTGTACAACCAATAGAAATGATCCTCTAATACCAATTGAAAGAGAGGGGATAGATCAAATTTACTTTAGCGGGGGGGGGGGGGGGGTGAATAGAGTATTAAAAACTTTTAATTAATTTTTATAGTGGAATTAAAATAGGCGTTACTTATAAGTATAAGAGAATTAAAAACAAAAGCAAACACAGCACTGCAGGAATAAAGAAAGATGAGCAATCAGACGACACAAGAAAATTATAGTGGTTCCCCAAATCTGGGTACATCCACTCATCTACCACCCATGTAGGAATCCACTTAGGTTATTGATCAAGAGCCCTATCACCACAAGATCTGCTTCAAGTAGATCTAGAAACCCTTCAGGCTTTTGATCAGGTGCCTTAAAACCAATAGGTTTTTGATCAGGTGCCCTATCACCAAAGAATTCACTTTTGAAGGGAGTAATAACCTTGTACAAGAGAGGTTAAAGAAAATAGATAGCAGTCTTCTCTTTCTCAAAGCAAATGAGAAGACTATGTGGATTTGATGATGCCAAAGCTCCCCCTAAGATATTGAGTAGATTCAGGAAGATGGAAGCTTTGTCCAGGGTATAGGTGTTCAATATACTGGTGTTCTAGCTCTTTAGAATCTGTAGAATGATGTTGATTTTCTGTCTCTGTAGATTCCTGAAGATAGAACTGAAGAAGAAGACTCAAGATAAAAATTTGTTGTTCTTCTTCTGTTTTCTGAGAGCAGAATGGAGAAATCTGAGAGCTAATGCAGAAGAATGCTTGTCTTCTATAAAAAACTATTTCTGAATCTGCTTGTCTGTCAATTAACCAGTCTGAATATCTCCTTTTGATATTCAAAAAGATTCCTTAAGTTACTGCAGAAAACGAGGAGAAAAACGGCTACAAATTCTGACAATTAATTTTCTCTCCAACTATCTTGGCAAATATGTCAGAATAATAACTCTGTGAAATACCATATTTAATGCTGTGAAGAAATGGCTATATGCCTTAAGAATGTCAGCATTAACTTCCAGAGATTATTTGACATAAATAAAATCAATGAATTGGGAAATAAATCTTCAAGATAGCTACTAAAAATAAAAGGAATCGGACACAGAGAATGATCGTCGATCTGAGCTGGAAGATCGTCGAGTTGAGATCAACTATCTGCGATCTGAGACTTCTGTGAAAAAAAAGAGAAAATGTCGACCTGAGCTTGTAGATCGTCGAGCTCAGTTCAGAGACTAGTCTCTGAGATCGTCGATCAGAGATCGACGATCATCGAGCTGATTTCGACGAAAGTCAAACTGATATGAAATCCACAGATTTCTTCTGAGTCTGAGATCTATGAGAGAAATCCAAAGCTGGTCTTGAGAAGTCTGACCAATAGAGACTAACTAGACCTAGACCTTGACCCTGGTAATACATATGGGTCAACATCTAAAGAGTGGACCGAGCCCAATTCAAACAAGGATTCCAACACACTCCATAGAAATGAACTACTTGCTCTATGAATATCCTGGTCAATATATCAACTTCATCTCCCTGTGTGTTTGGAATGAACCATGCTACCTTGGTAAGTAGATCCACAACAACCCATATGGAGTCATTTCCAGCACGAGATCAAGGCAGGTCGTAGATAAAGTCCATGAAAATGTCATCAAATTTCCATTCAGGTATAGGCAGGGGCTGCATATGGCCCCCCGGGCTGCGACATTCAACTTTAACCCTTTGATAGGTCTGACATTGGGCTACGAAGTTGGTGACGTCTCTTTTCATTCTAGGCCAGTAGATGGTCCTGCGTAGATCCACATACATTTTTACCATACCAGGGTGGATGGAATACCTTGACTGGTGCGCTTCTTGCAGAATCTCTTCACGAATTCCCCGGTGGAGGGAATAAATACACGATGCCTAAACTGCAAGATCCCATCGTGTAGATTATAATCCTCCTATGCCCCATCTTGCCGAGATCGAATGATTGGGACTACCTCTAGTTAAATCTTTTGGGCTTCTTGTATCCGGTCCTGGATGTTGCATTGGATCTCCATCCAATACAACTGAGTATGATATTCCTCCGGGTCTCTTCGGGTAACTATGGTAATTTCCAGGTCTATTAAGGATTGAAACAACCTTTTTGGGATTTGCTTCATCCAACTCCCAGCTATCGAAGGCTGGCGGCTTAGAGCATTGACAACTCTCTTAGCCTTCCCGGGGTGATATTGGAGAGTGAAGTCATAAACGCACATGAATTCTAACCATCAGTGTTGTCAGTGGTTTAGCTCTTTCTTGGTGAATATGTATTTGAGGCTTTTGTGGTCGGAGAAGATCTCGCATTTTACCCCGTACAAGTAATGCCTCTAGATTTTGAGGGCAAAGACGACCGCGCCTATTTCTAGATCATGAGCTGCATATTTAAATTGTACGGCTTTACTGGCGAGATGTCAAGGCCACCACCTTGACGTGCTGTATTAGAAAAGCTCCTAATCCCTTCAGGGAGGCTTCAGTGTTGAACTTGAATCCCTCAGTCCCTGCTGAAATTGTAAGGACTGGTGCAGAGGTTAGCCGTTTCTTTAACTAGACGAACGCAATCTCATATTCTGGTGTCCATCAGAAGGTAACATCCTTCCTGGTAATGGCGGTAAGGGGTAAAGCAATCTTGGAGAATCCTTTCACGAACATCCGATAATACCCAGTAAGACAAAGAAACTTCGGATATCTGTCGCTGTCCTAAGCGATTACTAGTTTTGTACTGCCTGGATTTTGGCCTGATCCACTATTACTGCTTTCTTGTTTATAGTGTGTCCCAAGAATCTTACTTCTTCTAACCAGAACTCGTACTTACTTAATTTGGTGAAGAGGGAGTGCTCTTGAAGTTTCAATAGCACCATCTGCAGGTGTCTAGTATGATCTGCCTTGGTTCTTGAATATATCAAAATATCGTCAATGAAGAAAATCACGAAGTGATCTAGGATAGGCTTGAAGACTTTATTCTTTAAAGACATAAAGGCGGAGGGTACGTTGGTGAGCGCAAAGGGCATTACCAAGAACTCGTAGAGACCATAACGGGAGATGAAGGCAGTCTTGGGAATATCTTTCTCCCGGATTCAAAGCTGGTAGTAGCCCGATCTCAGGTCCATCTTGGAGGAAACAGATGCACCTTGTAACTGATCAAACAGTTCGTCGATCCTAGGAAGGGGGTATGTGTTTTGTATCGTAAGCTTATTTAGTTCCTGGTAGTCTATGCACAGACGTAATGTTCTGTCCTTCTTCTTTACGAATAGTACTGGTGCTCCACAGAGCGAGGAGCTGGGGCGAACAATTCCAGCATCTATTAGCTCCTGCCATTGAGTTTTTAACTCAGCTATTTCTCTTGGGGCCATCCGATAGGGTGCTCGGGACATTGGTCGAGCCCCGGTCATGAGCTCTATCTGAAAATAAACTTCTCGCTATGGTGGCAATCCTGGGAGGGACTCAGGGAAAATGTCTGGGAAATCGCGTACTATTGGGACCTTGGCGAGCACTTGAGTTTTTCCCTCCATTTTGAAGTTGATAAGGTACACCTCATACTTCTACCGGACCAATCTCATAATCTGTGTAAAAGTCAAAATAATACGAGAGATAGAGGGTACACCTGTTACCGTGATGTCCTAACCATTTGAGTTCTGCAGTCAGTTTTCTCGTGTTAAACTATTTATTTGAGCCTTGTGCCCGGCTAGCCAGTACATTCCTAGTATAATATCAAATCAAGTTATTACCAAGATTGTCGCATAGATATAAAATTCCACATCCCCTAGTATAACCTAAGTAGCAACATCTGACATATCTCTATTGCCTAATATATATACCTATCACTACATCGGGGGCCGACCCATACTGTAGATCAAGTGCATAGGCCTCCAGGGGTGCTGCTCAGCCCAGTTGGCCTCTCCTGTCAGCTCTTCCTTAGCGGCCTCTCTGACCCTATCCTCGTGCTGGCTACCCACCCTGTACAGCTCCTAGTCCTGGACTTCTCATAGCCTGTGGGCAGAAGGCCCTCATATTCCCTGGCTGCTGACACAAGAAGCAGTTCCCTACGAAGGGAACGTCACATCGGCTACTAGCGCGGGCTATGGTGCTGGAGCTTGTTTGATATCCTGCTGTAGTGCTGGGGGTTCTGGGGGTGTTGTGGGTGCTAGTGGGTGCCTATAAGGCTGTCTGCGGTGTCTCTACCTACGCTCTCTATCATGTCGGTGGGGAGTAGCTCCTCTGTCTCGTCTCTGACCACTAGGGTCCTCAGCCAATCCTCTACGATACTGGGCAACCATCCGCTATTCTAACTCCAATGCTGCTACTTGAGTAGCTATGGTGTGCAAGGTAGACTAAGAGATCATAATCAGGGCCTGCCTCAGGTCATCTCGCAGACCTCGGTAGAAATGAGAAGCTTTATCCCTGTCGGTGGCTTCTAAATTCCCGGCAAAGTGTGTCAGGTGTATGAACTCTCTCTCATACTCAGACACCGTCTGGTCACCCTATCGGATGTGAAGGAACCTCTCCTGCAAATAACTCGATATGCCTCTGTAATAAAGATCTCTAGTAGGGCCTCTGAGAACTCTCCCCAAAGGATAGCGCTTAACGACTGTCCTCTAAAAGTCAAGCGGCTGGCCGCTCTCCACCAATCCCTAGCATATCCCTCCAACAAGGTCACCATCAGTGAGATAACATCTAATGCTTGGCATATCTTTCCTACAAGCAGTTCCTCCACACGCTCCACCCACTCCTCTGCCAAGACGGCACTCTCTGTGCCTCTAAAAGCGGGAGGTCAAAAAGTCATCAATAAATCGGTATGTGTCATCATCTCTCGTGGTGGTTGTGCCAAGGCTGTCCGAAAGGTGGCCAGGATGGATGTCAATGTCTGCCCTAAGTCAGTCTCGGCAAATGGTACATCCGCGGAGGTGACCGGGTCTGGAGGTGGGGTGGGGGGAACATATTCTCTGGAAGAGGACCCCCCCCCCCCCCCTTACTGTACTCCGGTATCTAGAGAAGTAATAGGAAAGAGTGTCAGTACTTTTCAAAAGTAGGGAAAATTTGCAAAAAAGACTGACGAAGCGGAAACAACGGTTTATGGGCATACTAACATACAGTCTAAAATCCCTAAGCCTCTACACTAGGGTCCACCAGGCTTCCGCTGCAAGGTTCGTCCCGAATTGAGGAATGAAGCGAGGGACGTGGGGATCCTGAGACTGCTCCGCAAGGACGAATCGTGATCACTCGTATCCATTTGTAAGCTCCCCCCCCCAAACCTTAGACAGGGTCGGGCCGGAGGGGATCTTATGTGCCCAAGGTGTCCACCCAGTGCTCCTTTAAGGGGTAGTGACCCACTCTACTAAGCACTAGGTGGCCTCCTTGCTGGGCTAGAATCATAACATTCACAATACATTAGAGATACGCGGAAGCATTAACAGGAAAACACTAATATGTATATATATAATATCAAATATATTAACAAGAGTACTAGGATCGTAGCCTATGTTCTTATATAAGCCTGTAGGGTGTACAAGTTCTATTTATAGCATCTCACTCCCACTCTCTATCCTGCTCACTGGTACTCACATCTCAGAACTCCTCAGACATCAGTGGTGCTTCTGCTCGGGTAGTCCTAACCACTAGCGTGTTCTCCTGCGGCAGGGGGTCACTATTGTGCTCTGTTTCCTGTGATTTGTCATTTAAATAACCGTTATTCACATGGCAAAGTAGAAACAAATCCCCTCCCCAGATCCATATCATGGGGATGAGCACACACGCACCCAGTAGTATAAGATTGTCGAAGCATGAGAGGGTTAACATAGTATTTAATTTAGGAGCAGCAATAAAAGAAAGGTAGCATAACAAAAATGACACCAATATTAAGATCAGTTATGATAAGAGCTCTACTAGTATACCAGATATACACATTCTATATCCTATCGCAGGCATTCATAGCCACGCACACACATCCTATATCAACATAGTATGGACCGCTTCTGTTCAAGCAGGGTAACGAGCCCCATGGGCCTCACTGATGTGCCCGTCGGTGATAGTGGCAAGGCCTTGCCACTTCTGGGGGTAGTCTTACTGCAAATCCCCAGGCCCCAATGTACAAACTTGTGTACTATTGGATGTGTGTGGCATCCGGAGATATGACATTTTGGCTGACCAGTGGAGAAAAACCCAACAGGGAAAGATAATGACTGATCACCCGTGATACCCATCTCTTCTGTCGCCTTTAGTTGTCAACCTTCCCGCACTGGTACGAATGGTCTGTGGAAGGGACTGACCTGCCACAATTCACTGCATGCAATTTACAAGCAATCGAACAGATAATTTTATTAGCATATACCGGGTATGCGATGGCCTGCCCTACTATGTTTAGAACTTCGGGCGCCGACACTCAGCTTAACTTTCAATAAGAAGTGTGGGAGCTATTTAATTAAGGCTAAACCTGAAGGAATACCTTAACTCCGATTATCCTCATCTAAGGCTTGACCTTAGCAGGTAACTGCTCGTTAGAGCAAAACCCGACTTAAAATAGTAAATTATAGAAATAAAAAGCTGTGATTAAAGCTACTGATTATGAAAGCTACATAATTTGAGTGCTGGAATGACCAGTTTCAAAACCTGAATAATACTGAATTGAAAGTACCGAATTGAATTTGACCAGTACGAGACTGGAATTAAATTGAAAGTCCTGAACCGAACTTGACTAGTAAGAGACTGGAGTTGAATTGAAAGTACTGAAATGAACTTGACTAGTACGCGACTGGGAATTGGAAAGTACCTGAAATGAACTTGACCAGTATGAGGAAAAGTACTGAGACTTGAATTGAAAGTACTGAAATTAATCTTGACCAGTAAGAATTAATGAATTGAAAAGTTTACTGAAATTGACCTTGACCAGTACGAGATTGGAATTGAAAGTCCTGAAATGAACTGATGACCATTACGCTACTAGATTGAAGTATTAAAATGAACTTGACCATACGAGACTGGAATTGAAAGTACTGAAAAGAACTTGACCAGTACGAGAGTAGGATTGAAAGTACTGAATTGAGCTTGACTAGTAAGAGACTGGAATTAAAAGTACTGAATTGAACTTTATTAGTACGAGACTGGAATTGAAAGTACTAAATTGAGCTTGACTAGTACGAGATTGGAATTGAAAGTACTGAATTGAGCTTGACCAATACGAGACAAGAATTATAACTGAAAGTACTGAAATGAACTTGATATTTAATTTGGGTGGATAGTCGTGTGTTCCAATTTTCAATTTCAGAGAAAGTGAGCGAAATAAATCCAAGGCCCAACCCTGAGCTCTAAGAATTTGAGAAAAATACCAATTCTTACCACCTTGCCCCAAAATTTTAATACAACCTCTAATGGGGAATAATTTAAGACTAAAAATTTTTCGTAATTTTCCGAGTCACTTTGGGTCGTTATTTTGGCCAAACAAGTTTTGTTTAGGCTTTTAAAAATACCAAATTATTTTCAAAATTCTCCAAATTTTTGTGGAGGTATTCCTCATTAAGAGGAACATTTTTCATTTTGACCATTTTGCCCCCTGGGGTCTTGATTTGGCCAAGAAAAATCCACAAATTCCTATGTATTTTTGGTCTTCAAATAGAAGATCAACAAAATTCCACGGCTGAGATTGAGTCGGATGGTACTTTGTGACGTTATATTCCGACATGGGATCAGTCGTGGATCTTCTGTGGGGGCACAGAAATGGAGGGGGGGAGAGGAAATCCTTGCCGTCAATCTCATCGTCGAGGATGGACGGCAGTAATTTCATCCTGTCAATTGGGGAGGCGGTGGCCTTCTTCCACCATCGGCCAGCCACCGCTGGATGCCGGTTACGCCCCTGATCGGTTCGCCGGGGGCTAGAGACTCCTTGGGTGGTGGCACGGCAGCCTACTGCCGCCAGCCACCGCCTGAGAGGGTCAACCCGATAGCAGGGTGGCAGTGGCTCTACTCCCATTGCCGCCGCACCACCCTACCTCTCCGGCATTGAAACTATCCTTGAAACCCCCCCCCCCTCCTCGACTAACACGCAAGAGGCGGGGCCTTTCTTCGGTGGTGGCCTGGCGGCCAACCGCCGCCGACCGCCGCCGAAGATAAAACAGAGAAAAATTCTGTTTTCTCGGGTGCCGCCGGAGAGGCATTTTTTGGCGGCACCCCAACCTTCCTCAATCGGGGAATGTCCTCCCCAGTGGTTTAGCCCTCATCCAGCGCCACCAAAGGCATTGGGAGGGGCCAGCCTGCAGCGGACTCCACCCGACTTGAAACTTGGCTTGGGTGGTGTCGGCGGCGATCCGGTCGCCGGAAGACTCATGCAACACGTCAGGGGGATAGAGAAGGGGAAGGGAAAGAGCATCCACTTGTCTTCGTTGGGCTTGGGAGGGGCCGGCTTGGATGGCCATGCAAGGTGGCGGGGTGGTGGAGCTCGGGTTGGTCCTTTTCCAGCGACCTGAGCTCCAGCAGAGGGGGGGCAAGGGTAGGGGAGATGCTCACTAATCTAAGTGTGTGAGAACAAGGGAGGTGGGTCCTTTATATAGGCTGGAGTGGAGGGATTCTCCTCCCCCTACCCAATGTGGGATCAATCCCTCCTTATGGAGGGATTAATCTCCCCCTCCAGCTGTCCAAGGACAACTGGAGCCTCCAAGGATTTCTTCCATGTGGGGAAATGGATTTTCCCTCATGGGGATCTTTTAAAGTGGAGGAAGAGAGGGGTAGTAGAGGGGGAATATAGTTGGTGGGCCTCCACTTACCCCATGAATGGGCTTCCTCATTGGGGGCCCAAGGTGGGTGAGGGGGCAAGGCCCTAGCTATTAAAGAAGAGGGTGGGAAGGGAGTGACACCTCTTTTGAAGAAAAATCCAAAAATTGACTTTTGGGAGGGTTTTACCATAGTCAACTCTTAGGTGGGTCCCTCTTGCTGGTCAAAGTCAAGGTGGGTCCAAGAAATCGGGAGTAAGGTCGAAGTCGGGGTATCGTATCATAATTTGTGCGTGCACGGTTTTCGCTGCATGAGTATGCTTGATTTGACCATGGGTTGATTACTCGTGTCAGAATTTGACCGGGGTAAACTCGGTTGATTTTGTATTGACCATACTAGTCCAATGTCACTGACCGGGATCGAATCGGAGTTCGTTTGCTAGATATTCAAAATTTGAGCGTTGATGGTTATTTTCACATAACATGGTAATAACTTGATGCGAAATCATTCTATAATTTAATGATAACTATGTAGAAAGGCATAAGCTAAATTGAATTAACATTTCAGGCAAGTGTACATATCAATCATAGTATAGGAGAATTCTACATCTCGTGTCGTATTCCACAGGGTCTTTTCAAATACTCGTACTCACCCTCACTCTATTATCATACCAATAATTAACATTGAATTCTAACTTATATTAATCTAACTATGACTATTTAGATAAAGATACATTGGAAAGTCAAATTGATGAAAAGATGAAAGTTAGGAGCATTCACATGAAACTACTTTTGCATTGAGTCAAATCTATTTAATCATGTAATAGCAACACTATCAGATACATTGTAATGTATGGGTAAATCTTTCATTAAATTCTCTCTCGAGCAATTCAAAATCTAATCTAAGTGAGTAAACTTTCTCTCGAACAGTTTACCATACTCAAATATTCACTAAGTACTTTACCCTAAATACTACACAAACTTATGAAAGGTTATCTCTAACATAGCCTAAAGTCATTTATACATATCAAAATTGTACAATTAACATATCTCCCGATCATGAAAATTGCAGTGTAAACAAAAATAACTCCTAATTATGAAATTATTAACATCATTACAAACATCCAATTTCTCAATCTAGAGGTTTGAAATTCATGAATAACAAAAATTAAATTCATATTTAGGATAATCATTTTTGTTCCAAGAATTATATATGCATAAACTAGCACAAATTTAAGACAAACAATGCGATGCATGATTAAAACAAATTGTTCAAATACAAAGTTCATGTAAAAATATAAAATAAGAAAAGTTGAATCGCCAAAATGAGATCAAAATTAAGAAGATACAATGAAGAATTAAAGGCATACAAAAAATCCTCTTAAATTATCCTTCTCTTGGGTGATCCACTTTCGTCCTCCAGAAAAGTTCCAATGCAAATTAATCCTAAAAGTACATAATAAAATTTTCTCCAGGTTTTTATAGTCTTATAGCAAACATGGTCGAACACGGGTTCCGACACGGCGTGTTGCAGGCGTGTCGGCTGTTCCAAGGCGGTTCCACACGAGCAGACGTGTTTCTTCATGGGCCGTATTAGATGACACAGGTACTAACACGGCCGTGTTGTAGAACACGGTCGTGTTGTTTTTCATTTTCTTCAGACACGGGTAGGCTGGATTTAATTCTTCAATTTGTCCCGAAAAGGACATGGGGTGGATACACGGGCGTGTTCCAACCCGTGTGGTTCTTTGAGTCTTCCTTCATTAAATCATTTTAGCTAGGATAGAATACGGGTAGGCACACGGGCGTGTTCCTACCCGTGTTTGACCAATTTTTCTGCTTTGATCAGCCCTGTTGGTCCCGTCAACTCCCCTGTTTGCTCCAAGACTTTTAGTTCCATGGTTAGTCGTACTGCATTAGAGAAATGACGTAGTAAGTGGGGAGTTCAATACATAAATAGTTAAGACTCTAACCTATGCTCTACTATTCATGACAATACCAATTCTCAACTATTTTGTGCAATTACTTGAGTAAAGAGGTAGAAAACAATGGACATGATTACAATTATGATAGCAAAATCTCCCATAATTGTACTCATCAAATCCCAAGACTTGAGTGTTTTTGTCCCTAACAAACAACAATTCTAACATCCCATTTACTCATCCATAAATAAATCCAACACTGATAATTATAATTCAAATAATTTGACTACATCTTAATAAACAACTCCAAAAAACCCCCAAACCCCAAACCACTTTTTCTAAAAAATCCAATTCAACAAAAACAC